>CM076903.1:0-1200000 GCA_039519145.1 Kokia cookei
GATGTTAAAGTAAATTTTATTTATGGAAAGCTTTATGTTTTTGACATGTTGATTAAGAAAGAAATTGACGAAGTGAATCAAGTGACGAGGAAAAAGGAAGAACAAGTGATTTGAGCTTGAAAAGGTAAGTACCCATGAATTATTTTGTTATTTAAGGATTAAAATGTAGAATTGGTGAAGCTTTGTAGTAAATTAGTAAAATAAAATGTGAAACAAGTTGATATGTGAAACAGAGAGCACCGAAGTGTTGAATTCAAAATAGTGAGTGCGCTAAAGTATTCCTATGACATTGCCAACCATATCCATAGAGTTCAACACTAGTCTACATAGGCAATTACATTAGAATCAAATTTATCTTTTCATTCTCATAACATAATTTGCATGCTTTGAATTTATTTCAATTTAGTCCTTTTTATCATAATTTGCATACATTAGAATAGTGATTAACATGTGTTTTAAACGCATAGGTGAAATTAACAAACATCCTGAACTTCGATACCTATGTGTGTAAAGTTATCCCATTTTGAAAAATAGCATTTGTTCCTGTATTATTAAACAATATTTAAATAAATAATATAAAAATAATTAAATAACTTGTAATATATAAAAAGGAAAACCTTAAAAAGTGCCTTGACGACAGTCGTGAGCCAAGGGAGGGTGCAATAGGGTAATGCTTTCTATTTTTCCTAAAAGGAGGAGATGGTGGCCATTTTGCAATGTACACCATAATAATTTACAAATTGAGTCAACTCTACATTATGTCTTCACTGTTTGAATAAACAATATTATCAATTGCATTTATGGCAATGGCGGCCCCAACCGTCAACCTTTTCCCCAATAATTCTACCTTCCCAAATTTCAACTTTCCATTATCCTACATACCCATCTTTTATTTATACACATCTAATTAATTAAATTAATACTTTTAGCCTTTTATTTAATATTTAAATTTGGACTTAACAAATTTAAAAATTACAAGAACAGGGTAATGTTCGAACTACAAGCACGATTTGTTTCCAAATTACGTTTGAGATGATGAACATCCTGACTATTAGCTCATCACATGGGATTTAAAATAAAATTAATTGTTAAATACTAAATAGGCTAATAAATTTAACATATAAATAGGTCACCATAAAAGCTTTTGTACAACGATAAATTAATCTTTGCATGTTATATCAAATATATAAAAAAGTAAATGGTTTATTTTTGTTGAAATTTTTATCCATTTATACTTTTAAAAACTAGCGTGAATGATGTCTCATGCTGACATACAAAGATTATTTTTTAATAATAAAAATGAATAGAATTTTTAATAAACCCGAGAAAAAATTTATTATCTCGGTAGTAATCCTAGTAAACAAATTATTATTATTATAATTATTTAGGTATAATTCCAGCATTTATTGGAGGTTGCCAAACATCACATGTACAAGTACGTCACACACTAAAAAAAAAAAAGAGGAACCAGAAGAGCCAAATCTGCCAATTGCCACTTCTAAGATGTGGCTTGAATTCAGTAAAAATATGAAGCAATGGTGTCCACAAAAATACATGTGAGCTAACAGAGTGATGGGGGCATATTCCAGAAAATAAGCCGTAGGTTCATGTGAGAGACGCCCTTTTACCCTTTTTGTAAGAAGACGACGTGGTATATCCTGTGTCCTTGGAAGCATTTAAAGATTAAAAGAAAAGAAAAAAGTGGTGCACATTTTAGCTTCAAATTCTCATTCCCAGTCGCTGGTTTTTATTATCATCTTTCACTACTTATCTTCACCCAATTTCTCTCTCTCAGCTAAGTGGTTCCACACTGTTCCATAAAGACAGCATACATAGCTTGAGTGTTTAACCATGGCTGGTGTTCTTCTTTGGGTGGTATGTCCCAAAGGGAATGCCACTGCTTTACTTAGCTTGATACCAAGGAGTGGGAAGCATAAAAGGTGTAGGGTGCATCAAAAGGTGAAGCCTTCTACTGGGGTTTCAGCTATTTCAAGTGCTGTGGCTAACCCAGCACGATCTTCAGAAGAGAAGGTTTATGATGTGGTTTTAAAGCAAGCTGCTTTGGTTAGAGAACAAAGGGGGAAAAAACCTTTGGATTTAGGAACAAGAACTGAAACTGATGGATTCACTGATTGGGATCTTTTGAATGAAGCTTATGATCGGTGTGGTGAAGTATGTGCTGAATATGCTAAGACTTTCTATTTGGGTACTTTGTTCTTCATCCTTTTCTCTTTTTAATGTTTTCTGGTTTCCCTGTTCTTTTTCTTGTTGGGGTCTGTTCATTTTAAAAGTATTTAGATCTTGATTTTGATAATTGGGTGTATGATTAGAATATTATTATTATTATTATTTTTTTACAAGTTCTTGCACATGGGGTCGATTTGACCCTTGTTTTATTTAATTATTGATTCCCTGTATTTGTTTTTGTTTTTCTAATATATTCTTTAGGATTAGGCTGTTTGGTTACCGAGAAAAGGGTGAGAAAACTTGAATGAAAATTTCATATTTGTCATCCTCAATACTACCGTAGAAAGAATTTTAATTGTTAACATTTGTAATAAGGTTCCAATTGAACAAATAATGGTTTGTTTTTAAGTAGTATTAGCACTTTGTTTGGTCAAAATACTCAAAGGAAATGAATCCAGGCTCAATGGTTCATGACTGTATGTTATTTCTTTCCAGGTACATTACTTATGACACCGGAGCGTCGGAGAGCTGTGTGGGCGATTTATGGTATGTATGGTGGTTCAGTTCACCGATTTTAGGTGTGTTTTATCCGTTGGCAAACTCACTGTTTTAAATCATCTGATTGCTTTCATGCCTTTCAAGGTTAAACTGTAATGAAATGTCCTCTAGCTTTAGGATGATACTATATGATGCTCAAGTAGTGTAAAAATAATTGAAGTCGGACCTGCGCTTTAGTGCAATCGATGCATGCGGCCATGGCATCGAGCAAGCCTAGGATTCGAGTCCTATCTTCGCAGCTTCTCCTATTCATAGGCCGCATCATTGATGAAAGTTTGGTTTTGGCTGTGTTCAACACTTTTCAGATAGGAATTTGAGCATCATTGCTGAATGTTTGCACAGTTGGATATTAAATTTTTAGTCCTCTGGTATGCAGTTTGGTGTAGGAGAACAGATGAGCTTGTGGATGGACCTAATGCTTCACATATTACACCAAGGGCACTTGACCGATGGGAGAAAAGATTAGACGATCTTTTCGAAGGTCGACCTTATGATATGCTCGATGCCGCTTTATCCGATACTGTCTCAAAGTACCCTGTAGATATACAGGTTTGCTACATTTTATAGGGTTAAAGACCTTGATATTTTGCATGATATTTGTGAATCAAACATGGATTTTCTTTGTTTCAGCCATTCAAGGACATGATAGAAGGAATGAGATTAGATTTAAGGAAGTCCAGATATATGAATTTTGATGAGCTCTACCTTTACTGCTACTATGTTGCCGGGACAGTTGCACTAATGAGTGTTCCGGTAATGGGGATTGCACCTGAATCGAAAGCATCGGTGGAGAGTGTTTATAATGCCGCGTTAGCCCTCGGAATCGCTAATCAGCTTACTAATATACTTAGAGATGTTGGTGAAGAGTAAGTCCCATGGTTACCAAAATTTTTGTAATTTTCACTTTCTGATTAACTCCTTTTAGTGTTTTCTCATAGTGTGTATATTTCCCTAGTGCTAGGGAGAGGAAGAGTATATCTACCGCAAGATGAACTGGAACGGTTCGGACTATCGGACGATGACATATTTCATGGACAAGTAACAGATAAGTGGAGGAACTTCATGAAAGATCAGATAAAACGAGCAAGGATGTTCTTCGACGAGGCAGAAAAGGGTGTTTCCGAGCTAAATGCGGCAAGCAGATGGCCGGTATGGGCGTCATTCTTACTGTGCCCCGACAGATATTAGACGCCATTGAAGAAAATGATTATAACAATTTCAGCAAAAGAGCGTATGTAGGGAAAGTAAAGAAATTTGCTTCACTTCCAGTGGCATATGGAAGAGCACTTATGGGCACTTCCAAATTGTTCTGAAGTTTGTCATTTTTACTTTAATTTCCCTTTTTTTTTTTAGTTTTATCCATAAAATTTGATTTTGATTTGTTGCAATGCAGCAAGTAAAATTTGTTAGTAAATTATTTTACTGATTTTCTTGGTAAAAACTTCAAAAGTAAGATGGTATATGTATAGGCTCACTTAAAATCTGTGATATGTTTCAAGTTCAGTAAAATACAAAAAGAAAAGCTTTGGATCATTTGTTTGCATAGCATATACGTTTATATATTTGTATATACAACTAGTAGTAGCTGAAAATTTTTGGGTAAACTATAACATTAGTCACTAAAATACGAGTAAATTTTCGTTTTTATCATTTAACTAAAAAAAATTACAAGTTGATCATTGAATTATTCGAAAGTTATCATTGGAGTCTTTAAATTATTCAAAAGTTTTTATTTAATTTAATGGGTTGTTAAATTTTTTTTTAAAATTCTGTCATCGAGCTCCAAACAACGATTCAAGAATTCGTGCGGTGGTTCAATACCCATCAGCAAGTACAAGAACATATGTAGATCCAAGTCAACTTGGCGGTCATTGTCGGAGATCAAAAAATAATTGTATGAATTTTGGTTCACAATTGATCCACCCGAAACGCACCCACTTTCTGAAATTCTTCACACATAACTGTTTCATATTTTCTTTCTGGTTGTGAACCCTGATTAAAGTTGAAAAATTGGTCCCCATGAACGAGTCGTGTAGTCTAAATCCGATAACATTGAATAGGCACAACAGACTTCGATGAGATGAAAATGGCAGCTTACAAAATATAAAAAAGAGTAGTAGGGAAAACAGCAAAAGGGTTTTTATTTTAAGTAATGCTTGAATTTGGATTTGAATTTTGATTAGATAAGCGCATTTCACTCTGCATTCAACGGAGTCCCCAGGAGTGGAGGGGTGTCAAAGGAGTCAATAAGAAACATTCCGGCAATCATAATCACAGAAGAAAACGTATGGGATTCATCCAGGAACCCAATCTCTTGTTCCATATGCCTTCAGGTTTATCAATTTTTTACGTTTCTAGTCTCTCCTTCATTTCTATATACTCCAAATAGCTTCCCTTGATCATGCTTTCTTATTTCTTGTTTATGGTTTCAAATTTCCAGGACTTCATGCATGGGGAAATAGCCCATTGCTTGCCACACTGTCTCCATATGTTTCATATATTGTGCATTGAAAAGTGGCTAGTTGGGCATAAATCTTGCCCTCTGTGCAGGAGAAACGTTTGACGGACAATTAAATGCTGCTTTTGTAGAAGGTCTGGATGCATTTTTCTCGTCAACAACGTATATATTCACGTAGTACAAGCTCGAGTAAACGAGATATAATATTAATACCACACCTTGCGTATATAAACATTAACATTAGCTTCTAATTGAAATGTAATTTATTTATTTATTTTGTATGTACTAGGGAAATCCTTATTTTTTCCGGCTCGTGTCTTCCCTTTTTATATAGTTTACATATAGAGGAAGCATGCATGCATGCATGTATGCATTATAAACTTCAAACTACTTGCTTGGTTTGGGTTCCCAATCTCATCAACCAAGTCATTCGTAACTAATTTCCACGTTAATAAGGGAGACTCTGTCAATGTTGATTCAAACGACACTGGAAAGCCTAACCAGCAGCCAATGCAAACCCATGTGGAAAATTCCATGTAAAAGGAGCCTCCGCCACAAAGTTGACAAAAAAGAATATTTCAAACGACATTGGAAACTACCAACAAGCAGCCAGTGCCATGAGGAAAACATGGTGCTTACTAGACTTTAGACATTGTCATAGCCAAATGATGTATATATATCCAAAACCTAGGAATATTTCAAACGCTTGAAGCTAAAAAGTAACTTAAGTTGCTGCGGTTGGAATGTCAATCAGTTTGACCGGAGAAGGAAGGGGAAAAACAACATAAACATCACCTTAATAGAATGCTATACGCACTTTCTTGTTACTGTCAAATGTCATATTTATGGCTTCAGCTACCTATAATAATATTCCAAGTCCAAACCCACATAGCATTTATAAACCATCAATGAAGGGAAAAGAAGATGAACAAACAGGAAGTCTTATCATCCTGAATAAACCAAGATTAATCAAAGCTACCTCAATTAGCAACATGTAGCGGTAAGCCCCAGCTGATGATCACTTCTTTCAAATGAGCCTGCAAGGGCAGGCTCCACGGCTCTCATGCACCTAGGATGCACCTCGTACCCGCATTCCAGATATTGGTAAGCCCAGCCAGACACCTGCTCATCACAATCACAGCATATAAAGGGCCCTCCTCCAGTGCCTTCAGAATTCAGATACCAAACTAAGCTCATGGCGATGAACCGCATGGTACTCGGGTTTTGGTAAATTCTTAGCTGCCTCCTCCATTTCTTTCTCTAGCAACTCCATTTTGGCATCTGTGAAATAGTATGCGTTTTCCTTGTAGAGATTTAAAAGATTTCTAGCTTTCTTGGTTACAGTTTTGCCATCAGTCCCTATAATTATCAAACAAGGAAAGGCTTGCACATCAAAGTACTTTGCAGGACTTTTAGTAGTGGGGTCTTCAGAGGGTAGCGCTAGCCATGGCATGGTACCAAAGTAGGAGTCAAATGAACATTGATCACGATCATTTGACACAAAAACTACTTCAAAATCCTTACTACCTTTTTTTCCAAAGTAATTTGCTTTATTTTCTGGTAGATGGATATCAGCTTGGAAGTGAACTTAGAACATGGAAAGCACCATTCGGCTGAGAAGTTGAGACCAACTATCTTATAGATAAAGGAATCAACTAGCACCTTCAAATGAAATAACAATAATAGAGTAATATACTCGTTAAATAAATGAATATAAATAAATAATACTTCATTTTAGAATATCATATGCTTCATGATTAAAAAAAAGATTGGTTTGGGTTTCTGTTGAGTATCTTTTTCTCTCTTCTTTCTTTTGGAGTCCATTCTTCATTTATAGGTAAAACCCCTCAAATTTTCAACTGTCGTTTCGATTGTTTTACGCGTGATTGTTTATCATGGTTAGAGTCAGAATGGGTTTGGGTGGAAGCGGTGGTGGTCGTACTGGCCTTGGTAACCAGGCTCATGGGTCTGGATTTATGGATGAAGGTGGCAACCGTCAAGAGCGTCATGAGGCTTGCGTACCTGTGGAAGCAAACACCTACTTGTTCTCGACAAAGCAAGAGGAGATGGTTCGTCATCTCCCCGTTTAGGATATTCTGTTGCCAAAATTCGCCTTTGATTTTTCAATTCTAGGTCGTAAGGAGATTGAGTGACACAGAGGGAGGTTTCCTGTTGCCCTTGCACGTATTGGAGGCAGGTTTCCACCTTCCTCTTCGCCCTTTCTTTTGTACTGTTCTTCAAGAGAATAGGATCGTCTCGGGACAAGTGGCTAATTTCTCGTGGTGGATTTTACTTGCCTAGTTCTTTGATTGTTGCCTTCGAGGTGAACCTCCGCTGTTATCTATCTTTCAGCATATTTACCGGTTAAAAGTTTCTACTCGAGGGAGCTCCCTAGGGTTGGTCTATTTCATCCCTCGAGAAGGGTGTGAGTCCGTCATTCGCAATTGGTCGTCGAATCTTCGTCTCACCCGTTGTAAATACATTCGGGTAAGAAAGAGGTTCATCTGCCACGAATTACACTATTATTTACATAATTTTTTACTTATGTTTTCATGCTTTGTTGAATGTTTGACAACTATGCAGCAAAAACAAAATGAGTAAACTGCACTAGCAAGAATAGAGCAGCATTAGCAGCAGATGGCAGAGTCAACAACTTTTGGAATATTTAGTTTTTAATGTAACTATGTTAATTTAGTTTGTAACATGTTGACTTGTTTAGTTAAGTTGTAATTTTGTTGTTTTTAAGAAAAGATCAACTATGACAGCTAAATTTGATAGGCTAAGGATGTGACTTAGTTGACTTAACACCTTAGAAGCTTGAACAAGTCATTCTAGTTTTAGTTTTTTGTAAATTTCCATTTATGTCTTGTTTTGTATTTTATCAGCAGATTAAGCAATGAAAATTTGTGTAACTTTCTTCTCAATTTTTGAGTTCTTTTAGCTTTGTTTCCTTTCTTTCATTACATGTTTTTGAGTTGTTTATGTTTGTGAGCTGATAAAAAACCAACAAATGGTGTCGAGAGCTTGATTCTTTAAGGGACCTGTTTTGTTGAAAGTTATCTGCTATTGTTGTGTGTTTTGAAAGAAAAGAAACAGAAGCCTTTGTGATCATTTTGTTGCTGAAACCATGAGCTTTTCACCTCCATAACCACCTATTTTTGCTGGGGAGAATTACAACATCTGGTCAGTGAAGATGAGGACTTACCTGCAGGCATATGACCTATGGAGTGTGGTTCAATCAGACACAGAGCCACCACCCTTGAGAGCTAATCCAACCATAGCTCAAATTAGACAGCACAATGAGGACTGTGCCAAGAAGTATAAGGCCATGTCCTGCTTGCACAATGGAGTCTCAGATGCAATCTTCACAAGGATTATGGCTTGCAACTCTCCAAAGCAAGCTTGGGACAAGCTGAAGGAGGAGTTTCAAGGGTCAGACAAGACCAAGCAACAACAATTGATAAACCTGAGGAGAGATTTCGAGAACCTGAAGATGAAGGAGTCTGAGTCCATCAAAGTATATGCTGAAATGATCATGTTTACTGTCAACAAAATCAGGCTGATGGGAGATGAGTTTAGTGATAGGAGAGTGGTTGAAAAAGTCATCACAACACTCCTTGAGAAGTATGAATCTAAGATCTCCTCATTGAAGAATTCAAGGGATTTGTCAACCATATCTCTAACAGAGCTGATAAATGCTCTTTATGCACAAGAGCAAAGGAGGGAAAATAGGATGGAGGAGTATTCAAATTCAACATTTCAAGTCAGAACCAATGAGAGTTCGAGCATCAATTCAGGTTACAAGGGCAAAAAACCCTGGTTAGAGAAGAAAGAAAAGGCCAAAAAAGATGTGAGCAGGAAGAAATTCCCACAATGCTCACACTGCAAGAAGTCCACTCATTTGGAGAGGTATTACTGGTTTAGGCCAGACATACAATGTAGAAGCTGCAAGCAGCTTGGTCATATGGAGAAAGTCTATAAGAACCAAAAGAAGGCACTTGTTCAGTAGCAAAACCAAGCTCAAGCTGCTGAAGATGTCCAAGCTCAGGAGGAGCATGTCTTCACAGCTTCATGTTTTGCTAGTTTAAGCAAGGTAAGGAAGAATTGGTTGATTGATAGTGGATGCACACACCATATGGTTTCTGACGAAAGCTTGTTCAAAGACTTGGATACCAACTACAAGTCCAAAGTCAGAATAGCCAATGGTGAATTCATTGAAGCCAAGGGCAAAGGCAAGGTATTGATCAACACTTTGATAGGTAACAAAGTCATTTTGATGTGTTGTTTGTACCTGACTTAGATCAAAACCTCTTAAGTGTTGGTCAACTGTTAGAAAAGGGGTATATACTGATATTTGAGAAAGATGGTTATGTGATCAAGGATCAAAATGGTCAATAACTAGTTACAGTGTCTATGTTTGACAGATCTTTTGTTTTGGATATAAACAAGTTAGATGCAAGAAGTTATGCATGCACAGCAAGATAAGTCTTGTATGTGGCACAAAAGGCTAGGACATGTGAATTACAAGTCACTAAGCCTGCTGCACAAGTTGAATCTTGTTGAAGATATGACTCATGTGGAAGTCAAGAAGGATGTGTGTGAAGTTTGTCAGCTTAGCAAGCAAACCAGATTCCCTTTCCCAGTGAACAAGGCTTGGAGAGCATAAGGGAAGCTTCAGCTGGTACACACTGACATATGTGGACCTATGAAAACCTCTTCACTAAGTGGGAGTAGGTATTTTGCTTTATTTACTGATGATTTCTCAAGATTTTGCTGGGTGAGTTTCTTGAAGCAGAAATCAGAAGTGGTTGAGATCTTTAGCAAACTAAAGGCATTGGTAGAAAACCAAGTAGATTGTAAGTTGAAGGCCATCAGATCAGATAATGGCACTAAGTATGTGTCACAAAATTTTCAGAAAATTTGTTAACAAGCTGGAGTACAACACCAGCCAACCACTATTTACACACTACAACAAAATGGTGTATGTGAAAGGAAGAATAGGACTGTGCTTGATATGGCCAGGTGCCTGTTGTTTGAAAGCAAACTACCCAACATATTTTAAGCTGAGGCAGTCAACACCTCAGTGTACCTACTCAATAGACTGCCAACAAATGCAGTTAAGGGAAAAACTCCCTTTGAAGCTTGGTATGGACACAAGCCATCTATGTCTCACTTGAAGATTTTTGGATGCACCTGCTATGTGTTGATTCCTGCTGAAAAGAGAACCAAACTTGAAAGCAGATCCATGCCTGAGATTTTCATTGGTTACAGCAGCAACAAGAAGGGATATAGAGTGTATGATCCTTCAACCAAAAAGATTGTGGTAAGTAGGGATGTGAGCTTCAAAGAGGACAGTTTTTGGAAATGGAATAGGACAGATGCAAGCATGGCTGAACAAGATTAGAATGATGTTGAGCTGCAACAATTGTGGATGAATCTGAAAATGAAGAGGACTATGATGATGTACCTATTAGAAGCACAAGGTCTATCACTGATGTTTATCAGAGGTATGATATGATCATTGTGGAACCAAGCACATTTGAGGAAGCTGAAAAGGAAAATTGTTGGATGGAAGCAATGCAGACAGAGCTGAACATGATCCAAAAGAATAACACCTGGGAGCTGGTAGACAGGCCTATGCATAGGAAAGTCATAGGAGCGAAGTGGGTGTTCAGAACCAAGCACAATGCTGATGGTTCACTGAACAAGCACAAGGCTAGGCTTGTTGTAAAAGGGTATAGTCAGCAATATGGCATTGATTTCCTTGAAACCTTTGCACCAGTGGCAAGGTTGGATACTATAAGGTTATTGTTTGCCTTAGCAGCTCAGAAATAATGAGAAATACACCAGTTGGATGTCAAGTCTGCTTTCCTAAATGATTTTCTCGAGGAGGAAATTTTCATTGAGCAACCAGATGGCTTCAAAGTTGCTGGTCAAGAGCACAAGGTTTATAGACTGAAGAAGGCTTTGTATGGCCTTAAACAGGCTCCAAGAGCCTGGTATGACAAGATTGACTCTTACCTGTCAAAATTGAGATTTGAAAAGAGTGTTAGTGAGCCCACTCTCTATGTCAAGAAGACTGATATTGAGACTTTGCTAATTGTCTCACTTTATGTGGATGATTTGCTGGTGACTGAAAGCAAGAAGGAGCTGATCATTGCTTCAAGAAGCAGATGCAAGATTTGTTTGAGATGTCTGACTTAGGCAAGATGAGTTACTTCCTTGGTATGGAAGTCACGCAAACACAGGATGCAATTTTCATTGGATAGCAAGTATTTGCTTCCAAGATTTTGTCTAAGTTCTGCATGGATAAGTGCAAGCCAGTGACCACACCAGTTGCTTTAAGTGAGAAGCTCTCAAGCAAAGGTGATTTTGAAAGAGTTGATGAAAAAGGATATAGGAGCCTTATAGGTTGCTTGCTCTATTTGACAGCAACAAGGCCAGACCTTATGTATGCAGTCAGCCTGCTATCAAGGTTCATGCATTGCTGCAATGTTACACACCTCAAGGCAGCTAAAAGAGTATTGAGAAATGTCAAAGGGACATTAAACTATGGAGTGAAGTTTAGAAAGACTAAGGAGCTGAAGCTGGTTAGCTATTCAGATAGTGATTGGGCTGGTTCAGTTGATGACATGAATAGCACATCAGGGTATCTTTTCACTTTTGGTTCAGGAGTTTTTTGCTGGAGTTCAAAGAAGCAACAGACTGTAGCTCAATCAACAGCAGAAGTAGAGTATATTGCAGCTGCTGCAGCTGTTAATTAAGCCATTTGGCTAAGGAAGCTCCTAAGTGATTTAAATGAGGAGCAAAGTGAATCTACTGAAGTTAGAGTTGACAATCAGTCAGCTGTTGCTATTGCCAAGAACCTTGTGTTTCATGGCAAGACCAAGCACTTTAAGATCACTTTGTTAGAGAGTCTGAGTTAGCAAAAGAAGTTAATCTGAAGCATTGCATCTCTGAAGTTCAATTTGCAGATATTTTGACTAAACCTCTTGCTTATGCAAGGTTTGAGTCTTTGAGAAGAAGCATAGGAGTTTGCAGCATGGTAGCCAAGGAGGAGTGTTGAATGTTTTGCAACCATGCAGCAAAAACAAAATGAGTAAACTGCACCAGCAAGAATAGAGCAGCATTAGCAGCAGATGGCAGAGTCAGCAACTTTTGGAATATTTAGTTTTTAATGTAACTATGTTATTTTAGTTTGTACCATGTTGACTTGTTTAGTTAAGTTGTAATTTTGTTGTTTTTAAGAAAAGATCAACTATGACAGCTAAATTTGATAGGCTGAGGATGTGACTTAGTTGACTTAACACCTTAGAAGCTTGAAAAAGTCATTCTAGTTTTAGTTTTTTGTAAATTTCCATTTATGTCTTGTTTTGTATTTTATCAGCAGATTAAGCAATGAAAATTTGTGTAACTTTCTTCTCAATTTTTGAGTTCTTTTAGCTTTGTTTCCTTTCTTTCATTACATGTTTTTGAGTTGTTTATGTTTGTGAGCTGATAAAAAACCAACATGCTTGAAGTAGTGATTTGTGTTTTTTAGTAGTTTTTATTACATCTCAGATATCTAAATAAGGTTATTTGGTTATGTAAGTCAAATCGGGAGCTAAAGATGGACATGTAGGTCGATCTGATGCCCAAATCGCAACAGCAAAACATTGATGTCGCTACACCAAAAACAAAAGCAAAAACAAGTCCTGAAATGAAATAGCCTACTTTGTCGTGACACACCTCCTGCCGCATCGCAACACCGACCTATGTTACAACACAGAAGACGGATGTTGCAACACGACTTTTGCACAACCCAAAATCCCTATGCGTGTTAGTTGAGATCTTTAAGGGCAATTAGGGGTCTTTTACAACCTAGCACCCTGATTAACATTAAAAACAAGGGACACTTTAATCTTTTGAATTTTTGGCCTATGTATGTAACCAACATTATGACCAGATTTAAGGATGACTTCAACCTTAGATGATTTTACTTAGTTTTTAGTTTTCTCTATAAATTAGATTTTAATTTTCAATCTTTCATTTAAGTTATTTTCATTGTTCTTAGCAAGAACTGTGAGAAAATAAAACAGTGTCAATAGATTTCAGTTTTTGCACTTCAAGTTTTAATTTCTCTTTCTTTACTTTGTTTTTTAATACTATTATGATGTTTGCATTTATTATGTCCATGGGCAACTCAATCTTTAGGGAGATTAACAAGCTCATCTGAGAATAGTTAATAATTGTTTTAGTGATTTTTAGCGGATCAATTGGTTTGGGAAAAAAAGACTTAAATCTTAGATTTGATGACCTTAGATTATTATTTATTGAGAAAGGAATTCAAGAGGAGACGTCTATTGGCAACCATTAGCCTAATCCGGTTTTATCTGTGACATCGAGAGATAAGTAGTGTTTGCTGACTCATTTGGTTATTAGAAGGCTGAGAAGCCCTACTAAGTTAATGACTAATTGGTTGAATAGAACCCTAAATCAGAGGTTAACTAGGAACACTGAAGCGAGTTAGTCTATCGTTTTTATTCTTGATAAATCTCCAATCTAATGACTTTATGCTATTTAAATCTTTTACCTATTTTATTTTTTATTTATTCTTTCAATCATGATCCCTCATAATACGATTTTGATTCAAAAATATTTAAATTTATCTATGTAGAAGTAATTATTAATTTAAGTATATCTCCATTGAGTAGGACCCTCATAATATTCTTAGTATTTCGTTGTACTAACAAATTATATTATAATTTGACTTATATATTTGGGGGCATGACCTAATTCCCTATCTTTTGTAGTAGTATACACACTCTTTACGTTAGCACGGTAGTCAGAGATGATTTTGAATTTCTTATTAAGTTGTCTATTCCAGTAAAGGTTGTGTGCATGCAACGCCAACCCATCTATTTCGTAGTTGGCATGACTTAGCTTGAGAGATTATGTAAGGATCGTACGTTGCAACTTGACGACTTATTGACTGCAAGGAATATATTCCAATTTTGTCTTTTGGAAAATAACCCTAATAGATGGCGACCTATCGATAATCAAAATGGCGCGAACATCGATTTTGTGCTGCCTGCAGAGTTTGCATGGCCTCATGATGCCACCAACGACCTGAGTTTAATTTTGTTAGGAAAAAAGGGAGGAACCTATAAATTTTTTGTATTATTACTGTAAGAGTGTAAGTTGCATCCACGCCACTGGTCTTCCATACCATATCTGAAAGTGGTCAGGAAGGTTATGTGAGCACTCTTGCGTTAACTACTGGTATTGATGATAATGTTGTTGGTGATGCAAGCACTGTTGATGTTCACTCAAAGGGTTCGTATTAGAAGGAACCTGCAAGTTCATCAGAAGAACTCAGATGCATCATGGATGTCAAGTCTATTATGCAGAACTTGCGAGGGAGAAATCCTAGTACTGCAACAGGTGGGTAGTGGTAATGCTCGCAAGAAACAGAGGGTGGAGGCGAGCTCTATAAGTACTAAGGTTGATAGTGATGATGAAGTAATGGAAGAACTGAGGGAAGCTCATCTTAAGAAAGGGAAGGATCGCGCGACAGCTTCAGGAGATAGAGTGACAACGGTTGCCTTTCCCGCTCCACCCATTGATCCCATTCCATAAGACTTGCTTGCTCGCGCTCCTCCAAGGGGTTCACTGAAATTAAAATCTCTATATGGTGAAGTGAATACCCATTTTCCTTGGCGTGACCAGCTTGGCGCGAGGAGGTATCCCTATTCTCCTAAAGATGTGACAAAGAAATGGGAGGAATATATGCCTAGGGAGGTCAAGAAGTGTGTGTTTCTCTTTGGATCTTCATCTTGTGCTAGGAGGCCCTTGATAAAGAAACTGTTATGGTCACTCCAAGTGTCTATCGCTGAAAGTGAGGTTATTAGTTGGGGTCTACGACGAGCTATCGATGAAGAAGAAACTAAGAGAAATGAGTTTGCGGGTGCGCTTGAAGCTAGCAAGCCAGCACTAAATAGAGCTCACGAACTTTATAAGGAAATGGAATGAAGGAATAAAGAGCTGGAAAAACGTCTCGCTTATTGGAAGAGCGGGGGAAACAGATGAAAGAGGAAGTTAACTCCCTAAAAACAGAGAAACTAGCGTTAGAAGAGAACATAAAGGAGATGAGGAAGAAGCATAGCGTTGAAATAGCAGATCTAAAGAAGCAGCAGAGCGAAGCATTATTGAGCTACCAAGCAGAGACGGTAAAGAATCTTTAAGATTATTTACCAAAGTTGAAATCGAACATCTTGTTGTGTGCCCAGGTTGCTGTGAGCCTTTTGATGTTCAATGCGTAGATTTCGATGCTCTAAGTCACCTTATTGATGCCAAGTTAGGTTTCAACACTTTTTCCCTAGGTTTCAACACTTTTTCCCTTCTGGAGCGGAATGAGAGGAGTTTGCAAAAGATTGGAAAAAGTCAGGGAGACTTTTCCTATCTGATGAACTTGCTGAGGCAAGCATTGTTTGCACTGAAGAGGAAGCTAGGGGTGGGGGCCACGAAGAAGAATATATTGCAGCTGCCATGGATGGTACAGACCGAAACAACTAGCTTTATATATGTCGGCCTGTATTTGATGTGTTTTAGTTTGTAATTTGAACTGAATTCTGTTAGATTTATAGAGCTCTAATTTTGAATCACTCATTGTGGGTTTATTTTATTTCCTGTCAATCTATTACTTGCATATCTTTGAATTATTGCGATCGAATTTAATTTGACTAAGGTACACCTATAACAGGAATTTCAAAGAGTTCAGATATGTTAACTAATAGAACATTATCAAGGGTTGAGTGCTTGTGCTTGACAGCGTAAAGATCTATATAATTATGCGAGCTATATTGTCACGACTATGCTTGTTTGTCGATCTGCACAGCGAAAATGTGCGAGCAATATTGGTTGTTACATTTGAAGGTTGCGATTCGCACATAAAAAATGTGTCAGTAGGTCGTGGTATGAGAATAATAGAGAAAATTATTTGGTTGAAAGTTGAGAACGATAAGGATCCATCTATCCGAAACACAGGTATGATTTCGGTCTAAGGTTTATTACTATAAATATCTCAAACTAGTTTGGCTTTCAAATTTTTTATTTTTCGTTGTGCAATAAAATCGTTTTCAAATCGAATTTTTTTTCAACAAAAGGTGATAGTCGTTTGGAGGCCAATTCACCTGTGACAAGCGGGGAGCTAGAAGAAAGGAGTAAAAAGGGAGAAAGAGAGGTAGGAGAACTTAGGAATATGGAAAGGAGGAGGTTGAGAGTGTTTAGGTATCGAGTAGAACATTTAAGGATGAAAAAAGATCATTTGCTCTTCATGTGTTGGGGTATATATAAGGGGCGATCCTCTTGTCACATAGTGTCATGTTGCCAACAATACCAATGGTGGCTCGCTCGTGTGATTGGCCATGTGATAAATTTGTTATACGTCAATTATCATCGAGCATATTACTGTGAGGTATTGCTTTAAGATTCTCTTTATTAAGACAATACGAGGTTGTTATGCTTCAGTAATCCTTTAATAGTCCCCATGGACAATCTGTAGCAAGTGGTTAAAAATGAATAGTGTAAAGAATACAGGTGATCACTACCTATAATACTAGACGGAGGGTCGTCCAAGGGTGTCTTTTAAGCTGCTTCTTGTACTGTCACATGTCTAAACAAGGATAGGGGTATAACAACCTTGATATTCTCCAAGCTACCTAGGCGAAAATAGTTTGAACCTAAAAAGAGCATAATGCATATAATTCATCAATTTAGCTCGAATGTTAAATAGTTATATATGGAATACGTTCGCAAGAAGCCCATGGCGGGACACCCCTGCGTGTCTCGGGTAAATAGTTAACACAGCTGGCTACAATGTTCATTTCCATAAGTGAGAGGCTAAGATTTGAAAAGAGACTGGGCTATGAATGTAGCCCTTAACATCAGATTCCCAATATGAGCATGTTTCCATTCTAAGCCACGTTAAGTATGAAAGTTTATACGTTATTTTGTACAAAAAGTATGTGAAAGCATCCGATCCATAAATAATGTTGAAATCAATCATTCATTTCAAGTTCATACAATGACAAAAGTTTATGTAAAAAATTTGACAAGAAAACTAAACATGTCAATGTATTTGTATGCCTCTCTACCCATCCTAAAGCATCCTACAAGTCTCAAGAAATATGATATGACCCCTTCTTTCTATTCTACCATATAAAACAAAATGCACACGAGTATTGAAATTTTTATTTCTAAATCTCACCTAATATATATAATTATATATGTTACTTAAACATGATATATATCCGACTCGTACTTTTTAATTAATTAATTGATTGATGCTAGGTTTCATAGCAAAACAATCCATGACTTAATAACCATTTTTGGTTTAATGATATTACATATGTACCACAAAATGTAAACTACTACAATCTTACCAAAATTACTGCTGACACCTTGAGATGTTGTCAAATTATATGATTTAGATTTTATATTGATGTCTAATATTGTACTTAACTAGTAATAAATAAGCTATGACTACCTTCAAATAAAAAAGCAATGAGTAAAACAACAAAGTATTGAATACGTAATATATGACTAAAATTACATGGGGTCTTTTATTATTGAGAAATTTTCGTTTCAATTACTTTATCTCCATTAAATCAAAATTATTAACAAAAATCTTTTCATAACTGGCTAACCGATTAATTGAAAATTTTCAATTTGATCCGAAACTTTAATTTTAATCAAAGTTTGAACAATTTTAATTCTAAATTTTAAAGTGTATTATTCCGTCATTTTAATTATTAGCTTGAATTTTAAATGTTAAGTAAATTTAAAAATGTAAATTAAATTATAAACAATATATAATCTTAAAATTCATTTTAGACTTAATAACTACTTTAATTTATTAACAATATTTTATAAGTTCTAAAAATGCGAACTACTACAATCTTACAAAACTTACTGCTGGAATGCTGGCCAAGATAAATACAATTAAAGGGCGAGTCGTGGCAGTCAGGTCAAGTGGCAATTAAATTTGCCTAATAAATTCAGATAATTTATTCAAGTAATCAAGTTAAATTGCTGCATTTATTCATTTAATTAGAAAAAGAAGAAAAAGAAAAGAGACACAAAACCCAAAAACTGTGGGCTTAAATGGGGTATCTAAAAAGAGACAGTAAGAAAAGTGCTAGTATTTAGCAGTCGGCGAGCTGCCCTGGCCCTGCCATTGCAATACTCGATGTATCACCAACCTGCCACCACTCATTCTTCATGCACAATACGCTGGGGGGTTGGGACCCATTTGGAATTTAATATATATTCTATATGACAATTCTGAATCAGTAAAAGCGTTTTGTTCCCTTGTGTGGCATAGCCACTGCCCTGCATAGTGCTAAATGCTTCCCTTGGCTTGCAAGTTTTGGAATGAGTGACTTAACCAACTTGAACTTGATAAAGCATTATAAGAAAAAGGTATCTAAATCCAATGGTTCCTTTATCTATAGTTTTTGACGCAAATGGTAGGAGTAGTTGCTGCTGATAAGGCACCAACGCCAGTTCATGTGTCTACATTTTTTAATTATTCTGTCAAAAGTTTCTCTTGCTTTTCCCTTGAATCATCTCATCTTCTTTTCAACTTTTACATAAAAAAACAGACCCCAAATATGAAAAGCAAGTTCTTCATCAAGTACGGAGGACTCTGTCGACATTAATATCAATCTGAATTAATTTACTAACAAAATATGAGTAAAGAAGAGAAAAGAAAATCCATAGATACATCAAACTGAAATTTAACTTTTTCAACATTTTTCTTCAACTCTTCCTAGGAAAACTTCTTTTCATACAAACACCAACAACACTGAATTTTATACTCCTAAAAACTTGATCCTTTTTCTAATTTTTAAAAGGAAAGCTCAAAGCTTTAGCAAGGGTTATCATCACCAGGTGGATCGAACAACTTAGGGTCAAGCTTGGCCCTACAAACAGGACAGACCGAGTTCTTTGAAAGCCAAGTATCAGCACATTGTAAATGAAAGCCGTGATTACAACCGGGAACCATTCTAGCCGATTGCTCTGCCTCTATCTCATCGAGACAAACCGCACACTCAGTCCCCAACACAAGATCCTTCCCGGTAACTTTGGGCAGCTTCTCAAGCTCCGAAACGGACAACCCTTTCTCACCAGCCTGCTTAACCGATGACGACCCTGAATTATCAGCCCGATGATTCGTGGCGTACCATAAAAGACAGATATAAACAATGAAAACAGCACTCATGCCAGCGCATGGGAGAAAAAGGGCTAATAAAACAGAAACCAGCATTGGGTGCTGGTTGCCGCCGGTGACCGTGGAGTTTATGGCGGGTCGTGGAGAAGGAGAGAGGAGAGGAGGGGGGGTATAGTGCGCGCCATGGCGCATAATAGTCAGCTGGTTTTGTGGGGGGAAGTGTTAAGTTTCCTAGCTAGGGTAGGCAAAGGGGAGGGGTTTTGAGTGAGAGAGAGAGAGAGAGAGAGAGAGAGAGAGGGTGGTAACGGCTATATTGGGAAGGGAAATAAATGGAATTATTAGCGTTTTAGTTATAGAGAAGAGAGATGACGCGTATCGTGGCAGACAAGCAAAAGGCATCAAAACGGCATTGGCGAATTTACGGTTAATGCTTTTATTTGTAATTTTCCTTAGCGTTTTTAGTGCACAGTGAGGGGGTGAGAAATGTGATCCTATACTTTTATTAGTTAAAAGTTGAGCCAGGAAAAAAACTAAAGAGTGGATAGTGGAGTATGGGCAGCTAGTGAGCATTGTGTTAAAACGAAGAGAGAAAAATAATTGGTTTGGCCCATTAAACTCAATCATACACACATAAATATATAAATAATATTTGCTAGTGCTAATGTATACTGTTCCTTTAGATTTGTGGAGTGTGGGAGGGACCCTTCATTGAATGGGGTCTCCTGCCACCAAGCTCGGTTATTAAATTCAATCGGAAAAGATAAACTTTGCAAACAAATTATTGCATCTAGGAAAATAACACAACGAAATAAAATTGACTCTGATTAATCATTTGGATCTAAACCCAATGATAAGAAGAAGGTTTTGGTTTTGGTTTCTCAGTTTGCTTAGAGGTCTCTCTTGCGTGATGCAAAAGGTTTACGACAGCTACTGCTGATTTTTCATGTGAAATGAGTTTGCTTTGCTTGAGCCGCCGTGGTACTTACCACTTGAACGTACGTGTAAAGCCATAACAAATGCTAACTAATCATTGAGTTGTGGGCCCCATACTCCATACCCAACAGGTGGCTGGCTCCCAGCTTGAGATGAGAGAAAGGCTTCTCCTGAAGCACACATTTCCACTCCCATGAACATCAACATTTCAGACATGCTGTTTCAACTTCAAACCAAACAGGAGCATTTAAATATTGATCTATCTTAAAATCATAAAGGTGGATCTTGAAACAAAAGGTGTCCTAATCTTAACGAAGCTACGTGCGCAAAAGGATATAAACAGGGTATAACTCACTTTTTATTATTTGATTAGGTCTGGTCCCATGCAAAGATAAGTTTAAACAACTACATTTTGACATTTTATCAATATGGCATAGCACTTTTGTCACTTCAAACAAGTTCTGTTGTGAATATATATATGGTATATTTCAAGTATCAAAACAACAAAGCAACTGTATCCACTAGTAGGTACATAATAAAAGGGCTTTATCCGTTTTAAAGGATTACCTTCCAGTCATCATAGCAAATATGAGTAAGTTAGAACCAATAAAGCATGCTTTAAGCTTTTCTTGATCACTATACGGATTCAGCATTAACCAGAAATAGATCATTCTCTGATCCCAAACCTGCAAATTAGCAAGCATTCAAAAGATGGTAAAAGTACTTGCAACTTAAGAAATAACAAATTTTCAAGGGAAGATATATCTGTGCAGCAGTTGCGGGAACCCCTCCATCAAGCTGTAACCACTTTTTTTTTTTTAGCACTTAAAGTTACTTGAGAGGCAACCATCCCTTCTTGGTTAATGGTCAAGAGTCGAATTAAAATTAACAATTCAACATCAATTAAATTATTTTGCTGCAATAACATTCACATCAAAGCTAACTTATAATCAGATCCAATCTTCCGAAAATCACTTCTCAAAGTTAAAAACGTCTGCGCTCATGGGAGGGCATTGTAGGGGCACTGAAGCTCCAAATATCTCTTTAGGCTTCAATGTGAAAGTTCCTTGCAGGCCTAACAGTGCTGCAGTACATAGTATCAAAACCAGTACCAGTGAAGCTACAAGCTGCCTGATAAATGATAGCTGAATTGAAGCTAGTCAAGGTGAAGCACGCTTCAACAAAAGCTCTGATGTTTTGATCCCTTTTCTTTGAGCATCAAAGGAAGAGCACGTAGACAGAGGTCTGGACAAATAAGGACAGGCTTATAGTAATCTGCTATGGATTACTAATACCTTTTCTTTAAGCACCAATAAGCACTAAATGAATAACAAAGCACCTGCAAAGAGTACAAAGGAATCATCAAGTTTTGAGTCAATCTATCCATCATGACATTTTTATATTTCAAAAGAAACTAAAATGAGATGCTTAATCGCGTATCTTCCTTTTTGAGGCAGAGTTTGGCTTACTCAAGTGGGTTTTTTGGCATATTTAATACATTTTGTAGGTAACTTGCTTCATTCTTTTTAAGAGTAAAGATGAAGATGACTTACATGCTAAATCTTAGTCATAAAATTTTTCACCAAAAATCCCCACAGGAACAAACTCCATCTTTAAAATGATGAAAGCGATTTGTATCTCTGACATATATTTCTCTTCCTTCAAAGCCAGATATAAATTTTATAACGGCATGACAATCACCACAGATTCTGAGATTTTTTATTATCTGCAGTGGAGAGCCCGGAGGAGTATTCAGAAGCCCTAAGGCTACTGCTAACTTCTCACTATGTCCACATAAGATCTGCTCCTTGTCCTGCTCGTCCACATCTTGCAACACCAAGTTAGTATTTGGCAGGTAACCTGCTTTCTTCATCTCCAAGCTCAATTTATGTAACTTCTCAATGATCTCAATCATTTGTGGATTTGATTTATCTCCAGCAAGAAGCATGTGCACTTGGTTCTTGATCTCAATCCAACTGCAACCGGGGTTCTTCTTCATGCCCCTACTCCTCATGACATCTCTCACGGCATCTACTTCGTCCCACATGGCCTTAGACGCATATATATTGGAAAGAAGGATGTAATTTCCAGGATTATTTGGTTCTAATTCAAAGAGATTCCTTGCAGCAATCTCGCCTAAACGAATGTTATTGTAAAGCCTACAAGAACTAAGCAAAGCTCCCCAAACACAGGCATGTGGTTCAAATGGCATTTGCTTGATCATGGTATATGCTTCTTCTAGCTTTCCAGAACGACCTAGAAGGTTTACCATGCAGGAATAGTGCTCCATTTTTGCTTCAATTCCGTACTCTTCATACATGCTATTAAACAATCGCCAACCTTGTTCTGTTAGACCACCCTGACTACAAGCAGATAATACACAACTAAAGCTGATAAAATCAGGCTTGTGCCCTTTCTGTTGCATCAAATGAAAAATATCAATAGCTTCATTAGCCTTACCATGCATTGCATAACCACCCATAATTGCATTCCAACAGACTGAGTTTTTGTTTAGTATCCTATCAAAACAAAGTTGAGACAAACGGATTCTTCCACACTTAGCGTACATATCAACTAATGCACTGCCAACATGAACATCAGCAGCGATTCCTGTTCTAAGGGCAAAGCCATGAGCTGCTTTTCCATGTACCAATGCTGCAATATTTCCACAAGCTGGTAGCAAGCAAGGTATTGTTACAGAGTTTGGCTTCACCCCTGCACTCTGCATCTCCCTGAAAAGCTCCAATGCCTCAATATCCTTCCCATTTTGTGAGCATCCAGCAATCATTGATGTCCAGGATACAACATTCAGTTCTCTCCCATGCACTCTAAATCGCTCAAATACATCCATAGCTACATTAACAAGACCATTTCGAGACAGTGCAGTTAATAAAGCATTGCGAGCACCTACATCCATAAGCTCTTCATCCGTCTCTTCAAATGCTTTCATCAAATCTCCTGCACAAGCACATTTTCCGAACATATCTATAAGCGCGCTAATAACAAACTTGCAACGCAAAAGACCTAGTTTGATCACATAACAGAGAACCTGAATCCCTATATTAAACCTCTCCATATCGCCCACAGCAGAAAGAACGCTTGAAATTGTAATATGATCAGGCTGAAACCCTTTCGAATGCATTTCCTGAAACATGACAACAGCTTCAACATAGTTCCCGCTCTGGTTGAATCCTGTAATCATACCATTCCATGAAACTAAATTGGGCTCCAAACCATAACTTTGCATCCCAGAAAAGATTTCCTTTACCTCGTTAACGCAACCCTTGCGAGCATAAGCTGAAAGCAAAGCACCATAAGTAACCACATCTCCTTCAGGTAATATCTCGAACACATTCCGAGCATCACGGATTCGATCACTTTTTAAATACATGTGCACCAAAGAAGCTTGAACAACGGAATCTGAATCAAACCCATATTTACAAACGATGCAATGAATTTCTCTTCCGAACTTCAAAGCCGATAATTTGCCGCAAGCCTTGAAAACATTTGGAAGCAGGTGAGTATCCAGCAAAACACCATGAGAGAGCATTCGGGAGAAAACGTTGAGCGATTGGGTGAAAAGATTGGACTTGTTGAGAGCATAAATGAGAGTAGAAAAGGAAGAGATAGATGGGTCAGATATGGAGCGAAGGACGAGATCTGCTTCGACAAAGGAATGGTGATTAGCATATCGTGAGATGAGTCTTGTAGAAAGATGGGTATCAGCAAGAAGTCCAGTTTTCAGTATATAAGCGTGAGCTTGACGGATTTGTGACAGAGACGCTATGGCTGAGTACAGGGAATGAAGAATTGGAGTGTTCAGATTTTCCAAAAAAGGCAGAGCTTGCCTTGTCATAGTGTCTTGACTCGTTACCACCCAAAATTTGAACCATAAGCTCTAGTCGGAGTCACGCAACCTTCCGTGTCAGCGGCAGTTGATTTGCTATGTCAATGTTGACGTGGGGACAAGGGGCAGCTTAACGCTAAAGGCTAAAGCTTCATAACATTGAAACTGAAGAATAACCTTCCGCCTATTTTAAGTCGTTATACACACAAAATTTAAATTAAATTTTTAATTAAGCTAACTTTTAAGCATATATAATATAACATATAGTATTTTCATTATCTATAATTACTCTTTAAATTTGTTGAAAGCATAAAAATTTAAAATCATCTAAGTTTTAGTTGGGTTGATATCAACTTTATTATTACTATAGAAATTTATTAATTCGAATGTAATGAAGCTTTCTATTTAAGAGTTGAGATTAATTAATTAAATATTAGTTCGATTGGTATTGATATTATTGTCAATACAAAAAAATGTAAAGAACAAATATGATAATAATTCAAAAAAGAACATATATGAATAGTTCTAAATATAATATTGTAAAGAAGAAAATAATTCAAAAAAATTGAAATTAAATTGTGAATAGTTAAATTCATTATATAAAAAAGTTCCAATCCATAGTTATATAAGTTTTGAAACGGAGTTAAAAAAATTAAACATCTTTAAATTTTTGAATAAATCAATGGCTAAACTTTGACTCCAATGCTCTATCTTGATTCAAGTCCACTGGTTTTTAATTTTCAAAAAATATCTTATTTCACTATTATAAAATTAAATATTAAAAATGGTAAATATTTATATTTTCAATTTTTAATAAAGTAGAAGTATATAAATTTTTTAAGTGTAAAATTATTTTAGATTTAACATGAAATATATATTTGATAAAATACACGCGTAAAATATGATTTTTTATAAGAATTTTATACGTAAAATCTACATATTTTTATTTTTATTTGTTATTGTTTTTCCATCATTCTTATTACTATTATCAATGTATAGTTTAACAATTAGAGTTACATTCAAGGATTAGTTATAAATTTCAATAATTCAAGTGATGATGTTCATTATGAGATTGTGCTACATTATCACTTGAAATTAAAAAGTTTATATAAATTTTCAAGTGATGATATGGTATAATTTTAAAGTGTCGCATAGAGTGTTATAATACCGGATCAATAGTTGAACCGATTAGACCATTGATTCTCGATTCACTCGATTTGATCAGGATCAAAATGGATCTATTTGCCAATTTCATGTACCAAAGTGAGTAAAAAAATATAAATATAAAAATAAGCCTAGTTGTCAAGTTTAGGGCCAAACATTATATTATCCCTTTTATTTTTCTTGGTCAAAATTGATCGGCTATTACTGCTAAAGCAATGCCACTAGAAAATGAATATTAAAGCAAAGGCCATTAGAGAACAGAAACACGAGAGAAAAGAATGGGGACCAAAAAAGGAACAACTTATTTATTGTCCTCTTTTTTCTGCTCCATTATCTTAACTATTGTCTGTCAACGGACCGTCAAAGCTCAGTCTTTGCCGCCGGCGAAGTACGATGGGTTCTTGTACACCAACCACCGAGTTGACTCGGACGCGATTATGATCGAGGCTTTCTTCGATCCGGTCTGTCCCGATAGCAGAGACGCATGGCCTCCTCTCAAGCAAGCTATTCATCACTATGGTTCTCGCGTTTTGCTCATAGTTCACCTCCTTCCGCTGCCGTGAGTCTCCTCCTGTTCCTGATATATTTTCTTTCTATTAACTTCCTGAGAATTTTTGTGGCCATCTTTTCGGATTTAATCTATTTTTCCTTGCTTTTGTTACTGTGGATGGTTTAATCTATTATGCTAGAATTTTAGTCTAGAAAAACCCCTACCTTTTCCAATATAATATTATCATTTTTTGTGCTTGAATATCAAGCTAAATTCTTTAGAAGACAATTGAGATGAACACTTGTAGATTATTTCCTAATATTTAAACTTTGAACATTCTGGTCTTTTGCTTGAACTGTTATTCCTGTAAAAGTGCTGTTTTTAATAAATGGATTAGTTTTATTTTAACAAGTGCTAAAAGATCATTGACAGCCTTGATCAGGATTTGATTTGATGAATATTTATGTTTTGTTTGTAAAAGGCTTTGACTTTCAATAGGTTTGGTATTGTAAAATTGCAGTTACCACGACTATGCATTCTCTACTTCCCGGGCCTTGCACATCGTAAACCTGCTCAACCCTTCTGCCACTTTCCGATTGTTGGAGTCTTTCTTCGAATATCAGGTTCATATATTCTATTGACAGTACTGTATTTACTCTTTTGAATGGAAAGCAGCTGTAATCATGATATAACATGTTTTATCTACTTCTATTGTTGTTCAAATGGAAATACAAAATTTGTTTTAAGCTCAACCATTTAGGAGGATTCGGCAATATCCATATGACTGTCAATCAGCCACATTGAATTGCTTGTGTTATAACATATACATTGATCATGTTTGGAGTATTGAGTACTGAATTTGTTTGGTACCAATTAACTAACAGGGGAGGCTTTACAATGCCCAAACAAGCAACAAGTCTAGAGATGCTGTTGTGGATGAAATCATAAAGCTTGCAGCAGAAACAATCGGGAACTGCTATTATTCTGCAATTGAATCAGGTTTCAATGACCGGAAGACTGATCTTAAAACAAGAATTTCATTCAAGGTATAGGTGGTTTCACTTTCACAATGTAATGTGTCTCTTATTTCATGGACTAATAAGCTTTGTTCTTGTCATTAACATTGTAATGTCTTGTGACATATGCAGTATAGTGCTTCAAGAGGGGTGTTTGGAACACCAACTTTCTACATCAATGGATTTGCGGTGCCTGATTCCGGCTCCGCAATTGATTATAAGCAATGGAGAAGCTTCATTGATCCATTGCTTCTGGCATAGAGCAGAAAGAGAGACGATTTGCCGCACTTATCTTTACCCCTATATCCATTGAAACCGCTTACCAAAATCTTTATAAATGGGATAACCAAACCTAGAACCCAAAGGCAAACTTAAGATTGATAAAATAGCTTGAGAGTTGAGTTGGGCTTAATGTTTTGGGCCTTCACTGTATCCAGTTCTAACTTGAAATTTAAAGATCAATTATCACTTTCTTTATCTAATTGTGTTAGGAGGCATGTAACATCTTATTCGGTCGTAGAATCCGAGATAATGAGATGTCATATTTATTGTTGAAACAATTATGATTTCATTTACTTATCTAATAAACAATTTATACAAGCCATTAGGTTCAAAATTTAATTAAAATGCATTATTGCTCAAATCAAGGTTATAAACCAACTTACGAGAACTCTAATGAAACATCAAAGTTAATCAAAGGATTAAAATGTAACATTTTCAAAAACATCAAGATGATGTCTAATTTGCTACAATTCGTTGTGACAAATTAAGCTCTTTTCAACACTTAATGAGCTTGTATTCAAGTGATTATATATATATTTATTTCCTTTTTAAAATTAGTTAGTTATGAATTTAAGTTTAATAAAATGAGCTTTTAGTATTGTTTTATGATCTATCAGGCTGATCCAGGCTTAAGAAGGAAAAAACATGTTGATTAAGTGTGCAGGTGACTGTGCCCTACCGTGCGTGCATCGGGGTTAATGTCCACTAAATTAATTAATAAATCGACTAACGCAAATGCACCTATCAGTTAATAATATAGTTATGGTGAACACAGATATTGTTCCCTCGAGGACTACAATTAGTAGTAATTATCGTTCCCTCGAGCACAGATATCGTTCCCTCCTGAAACTTGCTTCGATTTTTCAATTTCCTCTCCTTTTGCTCCAAATGCTCTCCTAAGCATAGAAACATAAATTTAAAGGATAAGGAGCACAAAATTCACCATTTTAAATCGAAAAATCATCCAAAAACTCACTAAAAATGAGGCTAAAACATGTTACTTTTGGCATTCATCACAAGGTTTAACATCCTCACTAAGATTCACTCAAAACACTAAGTGTTTAAGGACTGATTAATATGCACTCAATAGTCAAACGAGGAATGTATTACCATAAGCTTGCTTAAGAATCAAATCTCCACCGCTACAAATATGAGATGAAACAACAACCAAGAGTTCTTAACAAGGGTTGTAATGAGGCTTAGATTAAGGGTATGAAAGGATAGATATAGTAATTACAGTCGAGAGTTGAAATGATGAGTTACCAAACCAAAAAAGTAAAATACTGAATTACAAAAAAAATTAACATTAATGAGAAACAAAGAATTGACATAAACTTTTATACAAGATATGATAATGATGATTTAAGCTCAACAAATATGATAATGAGGCTTATAACATGAATACTAACCTGTCAATTTAACAAGAAAGCCCGAAATTTTTTATTCTATTTTTTTTCAATTTTTTCATTCATTTTTTTATTTTGTTCACAATAAAAAATTTAGCAATACGAATGATCAAACATAGTTAGGCAACTTATCAAAATCTAATCTCGACTAAACGAAAGCAATAAAAAGGTAATTCACAAAATTAATGGGGTTTGAGGGTTAAAATGAATGGATGATAAATAAACAAAAAAGGATTAGGCTTAATAGGATTTACTCGTTGGAAATGAAATGCGTAGGCTATTTAAAGGTTAAATGGTTTAAATTCTATGTGCTTCTATCATCTCATTATATCAAATTCTTAATGTCGTATTGACATGCATAACCGAAGCAAGTTCTAGAAAAACAAGCCTAGTTGACACACTCAAAATCAAAAATAAAATGAGCACGAAAGGATGGATGCTCTACAGGCTCAAAAGCTCACAAAAAATTATGGTTTTTTGTAACACTCATACTTGTTTCCATTGCCGAAATAGATTACAAAGTGTTTCCGATCATAACAGAACATTCCACTTTAATTTCAAAGCAGTTAAACAATTAATTTAATAACATACAACAACAATGTCAATTCATGGTGTAAATACAATTATGGACCTTAAATTGAGCTTACGATACTCTAAAAACAGTTTAAAAACAATCAAGGGTCAAATTACGATACTCAAGACATATCGAAACCAACTTAAAATTTCTAACCAATATGCCATTTGTTGAATTATGACTCCTATTTCAAGTCAAATTTGAGAAATAATCTTTTAGTTAAACTCTGTTTATTTGTTTCAATTGAACTCTGTTTAGTTGTTTGAGTCAAATTCTTATTAGTTTAGATTATTTTATTATTATTTGACTTAAGAATTTAGCCTATAAATAGGATCTTTTAGAACCTTAGTATATACACCCATTTTAGACTTACCCATCATAGTTTAGAACTCCTAACACTTTTGGAGAATTTAGTGTTTACGTTTCGAGGGTTCTTTATTTTCGAGTTTTTAGGGTTTAGTTTTTATCTCCATCTTTTGTACTCTTTATTTTTTGCCATTATAGTAAAATTATCTTTGCCCGTGGTTTTTTATCATCTTCGGAGGGATTTTTTCACGTTAAATTTGTGTGTTCAATTTTTCAATTTCTTCTGCTATTTTTAACTTGTTCGTTGCTTAATCGGGTCGATCCCCAACAAGTGGTATCAGAGCTAGTTTATTTTTCGCAGATCAGCCCGTTCAGAAATGACAGCAATAAGGTTCGATATTGAGAAGTTTGATGGTGACACAAATTTCAATTTGTGGCAAGTTCGGATAATGACAATTCTAGTTCAGACCGATTTGAAAAAGGTCGTTACCGGGAAAAAGCCCGATAATTTAGATCAGCCATAATGGGAAGAGCTTGATGAAAAGGCATTGTTTGCAATCCAGTTATGCCTCGCGAATAGGGTATTGCAGGAGGTATTGATGGAGAAAACCTCATTCCCCTTGTGGAAAAGGCTAGAAACTCTTTATGCGACTAAGTCTCTGGCTAACCGTTTAGTGCTGAAACAACGTCTATTTACGTTTCGCATGAACGAAGGTGAGCTTCTTAGAGATCATATCAATCAATTTATTAGTCTTTTGAATTATTTAAATAATGTTGAGGTTCAGATTGACAATAAGGATCAGGCTATGCTATTGTTGTGCTCTTTACCCTATTCATACAAGTCTTTTAAGGAGACCTTGATTTATGGTAGAGATAAACTCTCGTTTGAGGATGTGAAGGGTCATTTGTTGAGCAAAGACAAACTCGACAATGAGTTTGGTTCAGATAGCAAGGTAGATAAGTAAGCTTCTGTTTTGGTAGCATTAAAGAAGCGAGACAAAATGTGTCGCTATTGTAAGAAATTAGGTCACGTCAAAGCAGATTGTTACAAACTACGAAATAAAAGGGCTGCTAAGAGTAACGAGGAATATTTAGCTAGTGCTAATTTGGCCGATGAAAGTGGTGATGATTTTTTGTTAGTGTCAACGAGCGAAAGCTCCGAGGTTACATCCGAGTGGATCGTAGATTCAGGATGTTCTTTCTACATATGTCCCAACAGAGAATGGTTCTCCACATATAGTTCAATTGAATGTGGAGTTGTGTACATGAGAAACGATTCATTCAGTAAGGTAATCGGCATTGGTACTGTTAAAATTAAGATGCACGATGGTACGATTAGGACACTATCAAATGTCAGATATGTACTTGATTTACGAAAGAATCTCATCTCCTTAAGTATTTTAGACTCAAAAGGTTGCAAAATCAACATTGAGTTGAGCGGCATTAAGGTATCTCTTAGGGCTCTCGTTTTGTTAAAAGGTAAAAAGATCGGCAGTCTTTATATTTTGGAAGGTTTTACAGCGACCAGTGAAATCGTACGTCCCCCGTCTGTTATGGAGTTGAAGTCAACTCATTTGGAGCGAAGGCAACTTGGTCATAGGAGGGAAAAGTGTATGACTGTTTCGTTGAAGAGAGGTTCTCTTTTGGATGCAAGTTTTGAAAAGTTAGGGCATTGTGTTCGTAAAATCAGACCTGGGTTAGTTTTGATTCGATAGTGCACAAGTCGAAGGCTAGAAGACTTCCAGCTCCTGAGCACAGATTCGAATCAGTTAATTCCCTACATAGTTCAAGATTGGCCCGTGACGGGCTTTGGAAAAGATGGCATTGTGGAAATATGAGTCAAGGTGGAGATTTGTTGAATTATGACTCCTATTTCAAGTCAAATTTGAGACATAATCTTTCAGTTATACTCTGTTTATTTGTTTCAATTAAACTCTGTTTATTTGTTTCAATTAAACTCTGTTTAGTTGTTTGAGTCAAATTATTATTAGTCTAGATTATTTTTTTATTATTTGACTTAAGAATTTAACCTATAAATAGGATCTTTTAGAACCTTAGTATATACACCCATTTTAGACTTACCCATCATAGTTTAGAACTCTTAACACTTTTGGAGAATTTAGTGTTTACGTTTTGAGGGTTCTTTATTTTCGGGTTTTTGGGGTTTAGTTTTTATCTCCATCTTTTGTTCTCTTCGTTCTTTGCCATTATAGTAAAATTATCTTTGCCCGTGGTTTTTTATCCTCTTCGGAGGGGTTTTTCCACGTTAAATTTGTGTGTTCAATTTCTCAATTTCTTTCACTATTTTTAACTTATTCGTTGCTTAATCGGGTCAATCCCCAACACCATTCAAAGGCACCACAATTCAATCATTAAGCAAAATTACATTAATTCATATCAAGTCTCTTATCAAAACATCTGTTCAATCATTAATTCTATTTACTTCAATAACTTAACATCATATCACCAAAACACACTAAAATCAAGTATCATATGCTTTATCATATATAACCAAAGACCAAACTAATGTTATTGTTATAAACACTTTACTAGCATCAAGGTTATATACAAAACAAGTATCAAAACATGTCCCACGCGTTTACATAGTAACATCTTAATTACATGCCATATATAACCAAAAGTTGAGACTTCTAAAAACTATCGAAAAGAGAGACATTGAAAGATTTGTATACTCCGATGATCCGATCCACGAGTTTCTCAAACGTTTGAAGTCTTCAAAAGAAACATAATAAACAAAATAAGTATGACAAGTACTTAGTAAGCTCCCATGAACCAAAACACTTCTTACAATATTAATTAAATAGCTATGCATATATATATATATATATATATTCAATTGTCATTCCACCATGTTCATCAAACTTCGACAATTTGGAAACTATATCATTTAAACTTATGGATTTTCATCCTTCATGTTTTATATCATTTCATTTGAATGCTTTCAAATCATATAACTTTTATTATTTCAATTGATCTTGATAAAAGTATTAAAAACGTAAGTCTAGAACATGTAATGCTCATAAGATCTCATCTGATTCAGTATAATTGTGCTAGGTTACCCTTTCGGGTTAAACCAATGACAACACATACGAACTAGCTTTGGACAAAGCTAGGTAAATGTATGAAACAACAACGGATAGCTAATTCACGCTAAATTCGAGTCTTGTGTTAACTCGAGTTCGCAACACATGTAGGAGCTCGGTCCAAAATAGATATTCAGATAAAAAATCTCACGTATGAAACTTTTACTCGATCCATCGAAATATCTATGTAACAATTCATTTATACGTTTTATAAATCAAATCATTTACCATAATAAAAAAAACTCAATATGCAAATAGATACAATTTATGAATATAGATGCAATTGATGGAGATGTCGGTAAGGTAATTTTTGGAAAAGGGACTGAATTGCAACAAATTAGACTAAATTGAATGAACATAAAAACTAAGGATTAACAACCCTAAGGGAAGATTTAAGCAAGTGAGACCGAGGGAAGATCTTATTGAGCATCGATTCTTAAGGTGAATCATTGTAGTGCCCCCTGAACCTGCATTTTCATCATCCATCAACGAACCTTGGAGTGTAGAAAAGTAAGTCGAAAAATCATATTTTCCAAAAGTTAGTCCTGGAGGTGTGGAGTACTGGAGTGCATAGCTAAACAACCTATCCATCATTGATGACCCCAATTAATGATAATGAGAACTGAAACCAAGCATCTTCGAACGATAGGAATAACCTTGGAACTACGATGCTTAAGCCAGTTGCGATTATGTTTGTGTTCGAACCATGTACTAATTATCCTCTACAAGTTCTTCGGCAACTTTAGGTTCGGGCTCAAGAGCTAGAGGCAGATGTTTTAGGTGAGGATGGGAAATACTCGGTACACTTTGTAGATGTCCTCGTTGGTGCATGTGTTTAAGGACTACCATCTACTATCCCTAAATAAATACGATAACCTAATTGCCATATAACATCGCCGGTAGTGGACCGAAGACATGAAATCCTCCATGCAACCGTCCATCGAAAACTTCCTATACATTTGCTTGTTTTACATTACGATACACTATTGATGCTCCAATGCCCAATTCCTTACATCTTTTCCCCTCTTAAAATGTCATGGATATTGTTGAAATTGAATGGAACAGCCGAAAAATCTTACTTACTCCCGAATTGTCGCAACACCTAGTCCTTGATTTACCACTCAACGGTTGAAAAAATTATGACTGCCGCATTAATGCACCACAAGTATGAATGGTGGTAAGCAAACTAGAGAATTACACTCACAACATTTGGAGCAACATATGGAATCCACATGAACTACATAATTCGTAACATGAGTAAAATAAGTACATGACATGAATATAGAAGTAAGTCGAAAAAGTTTACCTTCTTTCTAGTGTATGCCTAAATCATTTGTCTATACACAACAAGTGGTTCCCCCTTTCTAATCCTTGGAAAAGTAGACCATCTAATAAAAAAATTATTAGATATCATTTTTATAAAAAAAAAATTCTTAATCGATGTTGTAAATTATTTTACCAATTTACAAGTGGGAAAACAATGTGTTCGTGACTTATTGATGCCAGAAATGACATCATGTATAATGCCAGGACAACAACAATGCTATGCAATTGCCTATATCTTATTGTGCTTTATGGCTCGATAAAGCTCACGGTATAACATAATTAATACTGCTGAACCCCAATTGTACAAACTGACAACTTGAAAATTAACCACTAGAGGCAAGTATATCAAGTAAACTCTAGTATTAGATAAGTCCGTCATGAGTATCCCCATATCAACTCCAATATAAACATTCGAGTAGTGCACATGTTTTACAACTTAAAGGCATCATCTGGTTAAGTTTTGAAATTTTGCTTGAGCCAACAAAATTTGAAAGTGTTAAATCTCGTAGCACCATCAATCGATGACGTCTGAGCAAATGATAGCAAAGCAACACAACATTGGTTGTTTTACTTGAACTAGCGACTCGAGTTCCGTTAACTGGGAGCCCAAGTTGTAATGCAACATTTTCTAAAGTGATGGTGCACTCCCTATATGGTAAATGAAATGTGTAGGTCTCCAAACATCACCTTTCAACCAAGACCAATAATAAGTCAAGCCTAAGCTCAAATACCCTAATCAATGTTTCCGTTTCAAATCTTGTGGAGTTCAGATACGGAAAAATATGGTCATTCGGCTTATAGTTCAGAGTGTGGACACACACTTTTAAGATGCGGTATTCATCTTACCCATAACCAATTACACACAATTGCAAAAAAAAAAATGCCAATTAAAATACTAATGGCATGCAATTTTATAAATTAACCATGAATAGCAATTATGTTTTTTTTATTTAAACGAATAACATTCATATTAAATAAATGGCAAGTAGCAATCATATTTTTTACCGGCACATTAATAATCAAAGCAATATGATTGGTTGCTCTTATCAATGAAGTCATTTTGATATATCTGTAGATATAAAATTAAATAAACATATCATATTAAAATAATATAACGCTTCCAAATATTCTAGTTAATAATTTCCCCCCCATTTTCATAGTTTTTTTTTGGATTAATAACCCTAAACAATAACAACATTCGCGTAAATAATTCTTAGCTCAACATATTTTCAGAAGAAAATAATTTTTATCTCAATCCATTTTCATAAATATTTTTTTCATTTTTTAAATGAAATATTAATAATATTAATCACCAAATAAATAAAATATAAAAAAATAAATTATCGTGTTTGCAACTGAAAATTTATATTATACATAAAGAAATATAAGGGTAAATTACACCAACAGTCACTCAACTTTCATTTTTTGAAACAAACAGTCACTTGGTTTATATTTCAATCCCTCAACTTTAAAAATGTGACAAAACAGTCTCTCAACTTTGAAAATGTGACAAAACAGTCCTTTTTCGTCACAAACATCACGAAACAGTGACATGGCAGTTGACGACGTTGAAGGAGTGTAGAAAATGTCCAGTTGGCCGGTTACATTTAACAAAACAGTCACTCAACTTTGAAAATGTGACAAAACAGTCACTAAAGTTATGGAAAAGTGATAAAATAGTCCTCTTGTTGTTACCCACATCAGCATCACCTTTCATCTCCCTCTTTTCTTCACTTTTATCATTTAACAAATGGGGACAGTTAAAAAGACATGACATGTAAAGATTTCTTTAATTCCTTTGCAGTATGTACATATAATCCCCCCTCCTTCGTTTCTTAAGTTTACTTGCAAATTCCTTGAGCCTCCTCTCGTATTGTAACATAAATGGGTTGCCTAAACATTGAAAATCGACACCGAGAAAGACTTGGACAAGCCGACAAGATTTGTCTTGAGCGTAATAGACGAAGATTGGTTGACGTAGATATCGGTTAAGGTGATCCAAATCATGAACTCGGCTTTAACATCCATCAAATTCTTGATCTTGTTGGGCTCGAAATAAGCAGTAATCTCGACGTCGTAGCTGAGGACAACATCCTCGAACTTGCACAACTCCCTCTTCTTTTTATGTCGGATCCAGATAAAGTCGGTGTCCTTAACGTACCCACATTCTTGAATGTCTTGAAACGTTATCAAGCCAATGGGGAACCCCTTTTTCTTCTAACAAGGACATGAATTTCTTTCTGCATGTTTCGTCGCCGTAATAAACTTCAGCTTTGGCCTTTATTTCCTTGGTTACACGAGACATGTTTTCGCCCTTCAACCTCATGTTGGAGCTTTGGTGTTTGCGGTTTTTAAGGGAGGCTTGTTGGGAGTTTTTGAGGTGTAGGGTGTTTGTCATGTTTGACCCTCGCCAGCAAATTCGGTTATTCGTTTGTGAATTTTGCATATACAGCACACATTAGTAAGTTCTTAATGGAACTTGCTTCGTTGGTTTCAATGTTTGTCCAACTTAACTCTGCAACTCCCATCTTGGTTTAATGGTAAAAGTGAAAGGGGGAGATGAAAGGTGATACTGATGTGAATGACAACAAGAGGACTATTTTATCACTTTTCGATAACTTTAGTGACGGTTTTGTCACATTTTTAAAGTTGAGTGATTGTTTTGTTAAATGTGACTGGCCAGTTGGACATTTTCCACACTCCTCCGATGCCGTCAACTGCCATGTCACTGTTTCGTGACGTCTGTGACGAAAAACGTGAAAAAGGACTGTTTTTGTCACATTTTCAAAGTTGACGGACTGAAATGTAAATCAGGTGATTGTTTGTTTCGAAAAATGAAAATTGAGTGATTATTGGTGTAATTTATCCTAAATATAAAAGCATAAGTATCTTTTTCAAAAAAAATATAAGCATAACTAATCTATTACAAGCATAAAAAAGTAACAAAAACTTCAATCACACACACTTGCCTCTCTGTTTCACAAGCTAACTTCCAAAGCTAAAGCACTATAAATAAAATAAAACATAATTAATATATAAATTAAAAACATAAAAATTTAAAAAAATAGTCAAAAACTTCAAACATACACAGTAGAAACAGTTTCACAAGCTGCCCCAAAACTACAACAAATAAACTATAAACATATAATATCACCTTAATCCCTTAATCTAAACATTAAAAATAAAATATAAATATATAATATAAAATTATTACGAACAAAATCTTTTTGACCCTTAATAGTTTTACAAGATGCCCCAAAACTCTAACTTGTGAGAAGTTTTTTTTTTTTTTTTTACTGTTGCTTCTGTTGAAAATATGTGTGAGAGGAAAGGAGAGGACCAATGTATAAATATTGGTTTGGGGAGAAATTATATATATATAAAAGGTGTATTGCTGGAGGGGCTAACATGATCGGTGGATCATATTGATGATATGGGTGTTAAGTCAGTGCCGCCAATCGGTCACGACAATCCCTCCCCATATACTGCATCAATATTATCACTTAACCAGACAATATTTACCTTGTATTTGTTGCAATTACCTGTATTTTTTTGTGTAAATTTTCGATGCCGTGGTATAAGATAACGACACCAATGAAAAAATAATTTGTTTCAGCTACAATTAATGATTAATCATTTGTATACTTTTGGAGGAAAGTGTCACTTGACAACTTGTCAATGTCAAAAAATATAGTTTAAAATAACTTATTCTCGTAAATAATCTACAAGATATCTTATTTTGGTAATTAATTTTATTTTTTGTATTATTAATGTAATATCCCCGTAGAACTGATTTCCATTCCAATCAAATGTACAAAGTAAACTAAAATTAATCATACCAAGATGTACTTCACCTCATCCATTCACAAAGCAGGGTTTTCCCGCCCCTGTATAAGCTGTCATTCATAGCCTCTTGTTTCCTTTTTCAGTAAAATAAACAAAGGTAGCTTGGATTGCGGTGATAGTCATGAGAATAACTTTGATATATTGCCAATAGAGCGTAATTTGCTTTTTAACCATGAAGTCTCACCAGATTGCTGAGTCTAGAAGCATAGAGCCGCTTTGTCTGACGGTGCTTGCCTATAATTATATCAATATCATCAAATTCCAAGTCCAATTTATACTAGAATTGTATATAGAATAAACTTGATTATTATGAAATGTCTTTGCCTATTGCAACATTGCTTTGTCTCCAATTGTGTTTGACATTCTGGAGTCTGTAATTAATGTTTTTTTTCTGGATAGACTTGAAGATAAAACTTGATTAACAGCTCAGCACCGCCATTGTAATGTCAAAATGAATCATGTGCAAAGACTTGCAAAAAGAACAAATAATGCAGTCGATTTCATATGGGTCAAATGAATGGCCATGTGAACTTTGTACATATTGCTTGGTCTAATACACATCTTGTATCACACATGGAGGTGTCTTTTTGTATTTTAGTATCTTCCAATTGCATCAATTACAAAATAACAAAAATATTGCTTAAATTATTGTTTTTCATCCATTCACGGCTCTTACTGTTGGGAGAGAGCATGCGAGTGTCGAAACAACGTGGGAATTATTGAATGAGTCTCAGAAATCTCCAGTCTTTGCAGCCATAATTCAATATTTTTTTTACATTGCTTCAAATTGATTTGGTTTTCCATTTTTCTTCTCCTACTTGCAGGGATCACATGTGAGGTTGTTGCATTAGCATAGCAGAGTTTAGTCCCTTATTTAAAGCCCCCTCATTCTTCTACTTTGAAATGCCAACAAGTGTAAATACATTCATTCTCGGTACTTCTCCAGCATTTGTTATCTTTTACCCTACCGAGAAATGGAAAAATCCATTTTTGTATTACCAATTTTTCTTGGATTATGCTATCTTGTTACTGATGTAAGTGTCTTCACGGCTTCTGGATGGACCAAAGCACATGCTACATTTTATGGAGGCAGTGATGCCTCAGGAACCATGGGTTAGTAACTAACCATTTCCCTTCCACTCCGTTACTTATGTTTTTTTTTTTTCCAAATTTTCATTGGTGTTTGACATTTGAATGAAATTGTTGACTATAAGGGGAGCTTGTGGATATGGGAACTTGTATTCAACTGGGTATGGAACCAGGATTGCTGCTTTAAGCACAGCCTTGTTCAATGATGGAGCTTCATGCGGACAATGCTACAAGATCATGTGTGATTACCAATCTGACCCTAAATGGTGCATAAAAGGAACATCCGTCACCATCACAGCCACAAACTTTTGCCCTCCTAACTTTGCTCTTCCCAACAATGTCGGAGGTTGGTGCAACCCCCCTCTCCAGCACTTCGATATGGCTCAGCCGGCCTGGGAAAAGATTGGTATCTATAGAGGTGGCATTGTGCCTGTTTTGTTCCAAAGGTAAGTACCATCCCCATGGACCCCATCACATTTTCTTCCCTCAACTTTCAAAATCTTGATACTGCTACTACATCTAACGTATGGGGGCGTTATTATTGTTATGATACAAGGTTCCATGTAAGAAACATGGTGGAGTCAGGTTCACTATCAATGGTAGAGACTATTTTTAGCTTGTTTTGATTAGCAATGTAGGTAGGGTAGGATCCATCCAATCCGTATCCGTTAAAGGCTCTAAACTGGGTGGATGTCAATGTCAAGAAACTGGGGAGCTAACTGGCAATCCAAAGCATATCTCAACGGTCAAACGTTGTCGTTCAAGGTCACCACTACCGATGGTGTTACCCGACTGTTCCTTGATATTGTGCCTACAAGTTAGGGGTTTGGCCAGAATTTCTATAGCAAAGTACAATTCTAAGCTCACTAAAAGCTTTAGTTTCTGGCAGAGGCGTGCTACATTATTTTACAAAAAAGCTGCTCGCCATACATGATATTTATCGATACATCACATGGTCAATAATATCAGGCTACTTGTTTTCTGGAGAACTGGTTGTTTAGATGGAAGTGAAATATTTGTTTTTGATACAAGTCGATGTTAGAAATTATTTCATGATCATATAAATTGTCAATAAGAAGTGCAAGAAAAACATTGCAGCTTCAGAAGATGTAAATTTTGTCATGACAAATTTTATATGTTTGCCATAGGAGTTGCTACTTTATAGTTCTACCATTTCTCATAAATGTAATAAATCAATGACAAACCTTTTGTCATTTAATTTGTTGAAGATCGACCTGATTAAGTAACAAACAAGTTAAAAATAGCGGAAGAAATTAAGAAATTAAACACACAAATTTAATGTGGAAAAATTCCTCCGAAAAGGATAAAAAACCATGAGCAAAGATAATTTTACTATAATGGTAAAGAACGAACAGTACAAAAAGATGGAGATAAAAACTAAACTCCAAAAAACCCGAAAATAAAGAACCCTCAAAACGTAAACACTAAATTCTCTAAAAATGTTAGGAGTTCTAAACTCTAATGGGTATATTTCTAAGGTTGTAAAAGAGCCTATTTATAGGCTAAAATTTTAGATCAAATAATAATAAAATAATTTAGACTAATAAGAGTTTGACTAAGACAAAGTTTATTGAAACAAATAAACAGAGTTTAATTGAAACAATTAAATAGAGTTTAACTGAAAGATTATTTCTCAAAATTGACTTGAAATAGGAGTCATAATTCAACAAATCTCCACCTTGACTCGTATTTCCACAATGCTATCTTCGCCAAAACCATCATGGGTCTATCTTGAACTATGCAGGAAATTAACTACATCGAATCTGTGCTTAGAAGCTGGAAGTATTCTAACCTTCAACTTGTGCACTGCCAAATCAAAACTAAACCGAGTCTGATTTTCTCGAATACAGTGCCCTAACTTTTCAAAACCTGCATCTAAAAGAAAACTCTCTTCAACGAAACAGTCATACCTTTTTCCCTCTTATGATCAAGTTGTCTTCGCTCCAAACGAGTTGTCTTCAACTCCGTAACGAACGAATGATGCCCGATTTCACTGATCACTGTAGAACCTTCCAGAATATAAAGACTGTCAGTCTTTTTACCTTTTAACAAAATGAGAGCCCCATGAGACGCCTTAATGCCGCTCGACTCGATATTGATTCTGAAATCTTTTGAGTCTAAAATACTTAAGGAGATGAGATTCTTTCGTAAATCAGGTACATACCTGACATCTAATAGTGTCCTAATCGTACCATCGTGCATCCTAATTTTAATAGTACCAATACCGATTATCTTACTGGATGAATTATTTCCCATGTGCACAACTCCACCTTCAATGGAATTGTATGTGGAGAACCATTCTTTATTGGGACACATATGGAAAGAACATCATGAATTTAGGATCCACTTAGACGTAAGCTCGGAGCTTTCGCTCGTTGACACTAATAAGAAATCATCACCACTTTCATCGGCCAAATAAGCACCAGCTAAAATTTTCTCGTTACTGCCAGCAGCCTTTTTATTTTGCAGTTTATAACAATTTGCTTTGACGTGACCTAATTTCTTACAATAGCAACACCTTTTATCTCGCTTCTTTGATGCTACCAAAACAGAAGCTTGTTTATCTGTCTTGCTATCTGAACCAAACTCATTGTCGAGTTTGTCTTTGCTCAAGAAATGACCCTTCACTTCCTCGAACGAGAGTTTGTCTCTACCATAAATCAGGGTCTCCTTGAAAGACTTGTATGAAGAGGGTAAATAACACAATAATAACATAGCTTGATCTTCATCGTCAATATGAACCTCAACGTTACTTAAATCATTTAAAATGATAATAAATTGACTGATGTGATCTCTAAAAAGCTCACCTTCGTTCATGTGAAACGTAAATAGACGTTGTTTCAGTACTAAACGGTTAGCCAGAGACTTAGTCGCATAAAGAGTTTCTAGCCTTTTTCACAAGGCGGATGAGGTCTTCTCCATCAATACCTCCTGCAATACCCTATTCGCGAGGCATAATTGGATTGCAGACAAAGCCTTTTCATCAAGCTCTTCCCATTCTAATTGATCTAGATTCTCGTGTTTTTTTCCTATAACGACCTTTTTCAAGCCGATCTGAACTAGAATTGCCATCATCCATACTCGCCATAAATTGAAATTTGTGACACCATTGAACTTCTCAATATCGAACATTGTTACTGCCATCTCTAAACAGATTGATCTGCGGAAATCGAACTAGCTCTGATATCACTTATTGGGGATCGACCCGATTAATGAACGAACAAGTTAAAAATAGCGGAAGAAATTAAGAAATTGAATACACAAATTTAACATGAAAAAACTTCTCCGAAGAGGATAAAAAACCACGGGTAAAGATAATTTTACTATAATGGCAAAGAATGAAGAGTACAAAAAGATGGAGATAAAAACTAAACCCAAAAAAAACCCGAAAACAAAGAACCTTCAAAACATAAACACTAAATTCTCTAAAAGTTTTAAGAGTTCTAAACTCTAATGGGTATGTTTTTGAGGTTGTAAAAGAACCTATTTATAAGTTAAATTTCTAAGTCAAATAATAATAATATGATCTAAACTAATAAGAATTTGACCCAGACATAGTTTAATTGAAACAATTAAACGTAGTTTAACTGAAAGATTATTTCTCAAATTTAACTTGAAATAGGAGTCATAATTCAACATAATCCAACAAGTTTAAACCCTATTTTGTCCCATGAATGGATGCTTTGTTCTTTGGATTCAGACTATAGCAGAAAATGCCATTAAACTATTAACTTAACGCTATTGGCAGATCTGTTCCTCCTTTTGGCATGATTCACCTGACATGAATTTCATATTAGATTACTTTGATTCACAGAATCTTTTTCCCACGTTGATCAAATTCCATGCAACTTTGGTTCCCAAAGCAGTAAATGAAAGGGGCAATTGAACTAAACTATACGCAACTTGTGAGTTGCTTAAAGGGTTAAAATTTGGTAAGTTCTGTTACTGGCTAAATGCTAGGCTGTTTGACATTGACACTTAAACAGTTTGATAAAGCTTAAAACTCTTGAATCTTGACCAAAGCTTGCGTTAAAACAAGGATTGCATTATTGTTTCAACCCATCTACCAAACCTTTCCCTTTCTTAAGCTCTGTAGGGTCAACATACTTTTTTTTTTAACCAAAAAAAAAAAAAAAAGAGTGCTTTGCTTAAGTCTTAATCATCCCTCATCAAAGAAACTATTGGTGCTGCTAGTTCTTTCACTCCCCATATCTTTTGACAATACTTAATTAGCTCGTTTTACTTTGAAATCAGTTCTGTTATTGTCATTGATGATTCCTAATCACTGGTTTAACTTTTTGGGGGAATGCGTGCTTCTTCTTAAATCATTTGAAGAATTATTACATTACTATGTACTGTGGAGGTCAACATGCAAAAACTTGATTAAAATTCAAAGTTGATATTTTATTTTATTAAGGCCAATCACAATCAGGTTATGCTTCTTGACTACTCCACTAAACAAGGGTTCTTGATCACCAAATATGCTAACAACCATTATCAATAGTAACAACTCCAATTTATAGTCTCTTTTGCCTTGTTATAAATAGCACAAACTGTTTTTCCTATCAAACGTGCATAGCTATTCAGTTAATCTGCAACTTATTTGTGAATTCTACAATTGTTTCAATTATGGCAGTCGTAGTTGCACTTGCTTTCCTCTTTCTCGTTATGTTTCCGGTTCCATCTCCTGTCAGAGCACTGAGCTCAAACTACTATGACCACACATGTCCTCATCTCGAGTCCGTTGTCGCAAGTGCAGTCAAGAAAGCAATGTCAAATGACAAAACTGTTCCGGCCGCGCTACTTCGGATGCACTTTCATGATTGCTTCATCAGAGTATAAATTTACACTAGTGCTAGTATTTGTTAAAACAAATGCTGTCCATTTTCTTTTTCTTGGTTTCTCTTACACATACATGCACAAATAACACTAGTAGTTTGTACAGATACAATTTAACTAATGCTTTTGTTCTAACATTATAAGGGCTGCGATGCTTCTGTGTTGCTGAACTCCAAAGGAAAAAACAAGGCAGAGAAAGATGGACCGCCTAACATTTCATTGCACGCATTTTATGTTATCGACGAGGCAAAGAAAGCTTTGGAAACTTCGTGTCCTGGCATCGTTTCTTGTGCTGATATCTTGGCCTTGGCTGCCAGGGATGCAGTTTTTCTGGTTAGTCACATTAACATTAGTAGTGGTCAATCACCACTTATGTAATTCATGCTTTGGCTGTCATCTGTTATATTATATATGTAGTCTGGCGGTCCGACATGGGATGTGCCCAAAGGAAGGAAAGATGGAAGAATTTCCTTGGCAACTGAGACTAGGCAGTTACCAGCTCCCACTTTCAATATATCCCAGCTACAACAGAACTTTGCTCAAAGAGGTCTCACCATTGAAGATCTAGTTGCTCTCTCAGGTAAGTCTCTCTACCTATATCTTTAAAGTTGCTATTAATGTTGCAGCACTTACCATCTTATGCATGTAGGTGGTCACACGCTGGGGTTCTCCCACTGCTCTTCATTCCAAAACAGAATCCACAATTTCAATGCCACCGTTGACGTCGACCCGACCATGCAGTCGTCCTTTGTGGCCAAGTTAAAGAGCGTGTGTCCGGCACACAACAAGGCGAAAAATGCAGGGTCACCGCTGGATTCTTCCAACTTGGTATTTGACAACGCATACTACAAGCTTCTCCTTCAAGGGAAAAGTATCTTCTCTTCGGATCAAGCTTTCCTCACCACCCCAAAAACCAAAGCATTGGTTTCTAAATTTGCTAGTTCTCAAGAGGCTTTTGAGAAGGCTTTTGTTAAATCAATGATAAAAATGAGTAGCCTCACCGGTGGACAAGAGATCAGGCTAGACTGCAGAGAGGTCGGGTGATTTTGAAGTCATTTGAATTGGATTCTGTTCATCTTTTTAAAGCAATCATAAAAAAAAATAATAAAAAGTTTGCGTGCAGTCGAAAAGGACAGCTAGGAGGGATTTGTATTTGTGTATCATGTGATTTAATGATTAAAAAGAAAGCAGTGTTGTGTTTTGTTCTTTGGGTTTTATGAAACCATGGCCAAATTATTTTCTTTCTTTTGTAAGGAAGTGGAAATTAAAATTAACAAAGGAGTAGATTATATGATCCCAACGAAACTATATGATTTTAAACTGAATGGATAAGGTAAGGTTGAATCCCAACGAAACTATATGGTTTTAAAATGAAATGGTCCAATTTTTTCAATAAAGAAAAATAAATACCCAATTCTCAAATTCATTAATCTTAATAATTACAATATCTTCATTTCTATTCCATTTTTTTTTTAAGTAAATATTATCAAAATAAAAGAAAAATTAGGTGTTATTTTAATAAGGTAATAAAAATACAAAATCTAAAATTTAGAACTATTTATTTTGATCTAATAGTTAAGATCATTTTAATTCTCTTGACTCTCATTTTAAAACTCAATATAGTTATCACGATATTTAAATTTGAAAGATTAAAAGCATAATTCCTTTTTTATGAAAGGATAATATCTCCTTCTTCTTTATTTTGAATTATTATATAGGTAAATTATTAGGTAAAAGAATTAAGGAGGTCCTGGATTAAAATTTAGATTATATTTCATCTTTTTTTACTTTAAAATTAGGTAAATTAATTTATGTATATTAGATCAAAAAGTAAAATAATTCTTTCCGTTAAAAATTCAACCAATTCTATGGTTAAAAATAGGTGTTGCTAATAGAATAGATCATTACATATAGCGTGTCACATGCATTTCATTTTGATATATAAATATCGATTTTTAATAGTAAAAATAAATAAAATTTTTAATAAAAAAGCAGCTTAATCTTTAGTTCAATTTAAATGAATTAATTTATTTATTATTTTAATAGAAATGACAAAATGTAATTCAAGTCCTAATAAATCTATCAAACTAAATTAAAGACAAAAACGTGGGCATTAGACAATTGTATGGGTTTGATGTTAAAGGCACCCAATACGCAGCAAACTCTATCAAACTAAAGCCCAAAAGGAGAAAAAGAAAAAAAATCATAAAGAAGAGACGAACGGCTACAGTCCAGCCAGCCTTAAGTTGGGTTTCATTGCTGTATTTTAGCGTTTCACGTGTCCAAAACCTCCATGATAAGTGATAAAAAGTAATATATTTTAGTCTATTTTTAATATAGGTTTAGATGGTTAATCGATTTAAAATTGTGTATTTTATTTTCTTAATCCTTTAAATTAATGTTTTTATATTTATGATAGATTTGGGAGCAAAAAGAGTGAAAATCAACAAATCGGAATAAATTTTAGGAGCCACATGGGCTGGACACACGATTGTGTGAGCCACACAAGCTACCACACGGGCGTGTGTCAGACCATGTCAAAATCGTGATTTGCACTCCAAATGAAGAAAAACGTAATTTTTAGGTTTTTTTTTTTTTTTGCATTTTAAGATTATATATATTATATATAAGAAGACGGGAAGTAAGCCGTCGAAAAATATTAATGAAAACAATTCGAAAAACACCATTGAAGTCGACTCTAAAGCATATTTCCATCAAGATTGAAGATTCTTTTAAATGTTTTATTTGCGATTATGAACTAACTTCTAAATACTTAAGGGAGATAAATCCTATGATGAATTTTGTTTTTTGATTTCTGTTTTATGGAACAAATACTTAGACATTGTTCTCAGTTATGTGTACTTAATCTTTGGTTTAATATTTCTAGGCTATTAATCCTTGTTGATATGCTTAAATTAAAGGAGGAATAAATCTTGTTTAAGAGTAAATCTAGCATAATTGAGTGAAATTACATGCAATCCTAGAAATAGGATGAAATAAATCTACCAAATTAGAGCCAAATCTAATAGGGTATCCATAGATCGAGTTAATCTGATAATAGATATTTTAATTAGAAAGAAATATCATTTAATCAACCTAGAGTTAGTTGCTCTTAATCTTGAAGAAATATTTTAGTATAATTTAGGGATTTTTACGAATCAAAATACTAAGTGGAGAAATTGCGTAATTTAAATTGATAATAACATATAAAATCTTAGTGAATTCTTTCCCGATATTATTTCGCTTCTTGGTTGTTAATTGTTTATTTTTCTGATTTGTTCTTTTTCGTGTTCATTAGTTTATTAATTTAGTTAACTTTAGTTTTAATCAATCATTCAAATTTATCGATTAAAATAGAAAGACGGTAATTATTAATACTTTTAATCCTCGTGAAAACGATATTTATACTCATCGTAATTATACTATTAATTAATAAATGTACTTACCGTTGTCGAATTTTCTAGTACAAATAGGGAATAAAAGTTTCGTTCGTTTAAGTGAGAAGAGAGAAAGCATATCAAATGTTTCAAGTGTTGTTATTTCGGAGCTGTCCATTCCTTTGATTGCTCAACAAAACAGTATTTGAACCTCAAAATTACATACACGTAACGTAACATAACATAGTCAAAGAGCCAAAAAAAAAAAAAGTAAACTAAAAGCAACACTATGAGGGGAAACATATTAAACCGAAGACAAAAATAATGGCATTTTGAGCTTAAATATAGTCTTTCCCTTCGTTTAGTAAATAATATTCACTCACTTCACATCACTCCATTATTTATTTCCATGAGCTTCCTTTGGGGTTCGTTCAGTTTAAATTCTGAAAGTAATAATAGGGGTGTTCTTCAAATTAGAGCATCGTAGTTCACAAACAGTTCAGCTATCGGATACAGATACTTTCTCCTATTGCGTCTGCAAATTGTGAGAGACTCATGAGAAAAGTATTAGATACTTGCTATCTATCCTGATAGATTTAACTTTGTTAATGCTCAGTCATGTATTATAGATTTTATAAGTGGTGGGCAGACTAGCAGCAGTGGCGCACTTCGGAAGGATTCCTTCTTCCATCCCCAATAGCTTATACGACCAAATGTACACATTTTTTGACGCGAAAATCTTTTAATAAATACGAAGAATTATGACACTTGCATGAAAGCGTGCCCCCGAAATGTATTTACTGTCAGAACCCACTACTCTTTGATTCTCGAGCACTAATTAACCATCCTGTGCCGTGCCACCCTTCCAGGACTTCCTATTCGAGTAACCAAGTATGAGATATTAATCCACTTTTCTAATTGACATAAGCTTACATTCTAATACAATTATATTACTGAACATTACTCAGGGGTTAATACTTGAAAATTCTTAGGAAATAATATCAAGTAATAGGATTTATAAAAATAGGTAAGTCTTAAATTTTAGAATTTTAAAAGATATATTTTTTTAAAATGGGATAAAGCATATTCCATCATAGGGTTTGTTTTGAGGCTCGAATTTAGGGTTTATTTATTGAGTATTTTGAACTTTTCGTAAGCTTTTTTTCTCAATCGAGGATAGACAATTAGAAGTGAATACATGTTTGGTTGAGAATAATTAATTTCAAATTTTATTTATTCTAGTAAGTAAAAATGGATCGGCGTAGCAAAGGGTACCCAAAGCAGAAATCGAGCAAATATGTATAGTTTCCAAACAAAGACCACGTTCAGTTTTACAGATATATTTATATATTATATTTGTGGAAAAAGCACCGAGACTGAGATAATATTCCCAAGAGCACGATTGCTTTCCCCACAAATTTGTGTTTTTTCAGTCTAGCGTCTCTGAATTAGAATGGAGCTATTTTGAGCTATAGATGCTGATAATATTTTTAATTCCTCGAACTGTTGAGCTGCCTTTGCTCTCAGCCTATCATCACCACTTCTCACCACCATACCACCACCATATCAGCCGGCGTGGCGCATTAGACTAGCAAAAACGCACTTTGGGTGGATATTAAAAGCTTTAATGATTTTGCAGTACGCACACACGCTTCCTTCAGACCACCATCTTACTAGTATTTATATCCTAAAGTTTTGAGTTGCCACTCGAGGCAGTCTCTGAGTTGAACGCAATGAAGCCCCTCGTTACAATTATTTTCGGTTTGACGTCCTTTTTCATCTTTGTCTCATTGTTTACAGTAACTGTTGCAGAGAAGGATGGTGTTTATATTGTATATATGGGGGCAGCCCCTAAGACTAAGGGTTCATTAAGGCATGATCATGCGCAACTTTTGAGCTCCTTGTTAAAACGGTGAATACATAGCTCTCGCTATTAATTCTAGCTTTCTTTATATTTGAATCGGTTTGACGTTGTTGAAATTTTTCATGCTTACAGGAACAAAAATGCCCTGGTTCGTAGCTATAAAAATGGTTTCTCTGGGTTTGCTGCACGTCTATCAGCAGAAGAGGCTCATTCAGTTGCCCAGAGAGCTGGAGTTGTTTCAGTCTTCCCCGACCCTGTGCTCGAACTGCATACCACTCGCTCATGGGATTTCTTGAACTACCAAACTTCGGTGCTGATTGACTCGAACCCCAACTCGAACTCAGACTCAACATCTACTGATTCTGGTGCCATCATTGGCATCCTAGATACAGGTGAAACTTGTTAACCATTTTATAGAGTTCCATCACATTGGTTCTCTCTCATTTTTTTTTTATAATATTTTGTTTGGTTGTTGTTATGTTGCTTGTAAGATGTTTATCACGCAATTCGCAAGCCAAATTTCTTTTTATTTTCTCTTTCAAGTTGCGTGAGCACTAACTCGAAATACAATGACAGGAATTTGGCCCGAGTCGGAGAGTTTTAACGACAAGGCCATGGGTCCAATTCCATCACGATGGAATGGCACATGCGCTAAAGCACAGGATTTCAACACCTCCAACTGTAACAAGTAACCTCTTAGCCTAAGCCATATGATTAATTAAACTATAATTACAATTTTATTGACCTCCTAATCAAGACCTTATCGTTTACTTGAGAACAGAAAGATAATTGGGGCAAGATCATATGAGGATGACGAAACTTCGGTAATAAAGTATCAGTCGCCTAGGGATATGGTTGGACACGGTACCCATGTAGCATCAACAGCAGCGGGAAGCGAAGTCCAGGGTGTATCTTACTACGGACTAGCAGAAGGGACTGCCAAGGGTGGATCCCCGGGGTCAAGAATAGCTATGTACAGAGTATGTTCCCCCAACAATGGATGCCGCGGATCCAGCATATTGGCAGCATTTGATGATGCGATAGCCGACGGGGTTGATGTGTTGTCACTGTCCCTTGGAGCACCATCCTTTTTTAAACCACAAATTACAGATGATCCCATTGCCCTTGGAGCATTCCATGCAGTGCAACACGGAATCACTGTGGTTTGCTCAGCAGGAAACGATGGACCCGACCCTGGAACAGTTGTGAATGCTGCACCTTGGATCGTGACAGTTGCTGCTAGCACAATTGACCGAGCTTTTGAGTCTGATGTTGTACTTGGCGACAACACAGTAATTAAGGTAACGTTCTTCTTTGCCCCATGTTCTGTTTTTTAGTAGGCAGCTTTCATCATTTCTCTTCTTTAACTGATATACAGGGTGAAGGCATTAATTTCGCCAACATTCAGAAGTCTCCAGTGTATCCAATTGTATACGGAAAATCAGCCAAGAAAAAAGACGCGGATGTAAATGATTCAAGGTGCCGAATAGTTGAGTAAATTAAAGGGAATTTTGTTAACATACTCCCCAAATGAAATGAATGGTTAATCCAATCACTTGTGTTGTTCTAGGAACTGCAACACAAATTCCTTGGACCAAGAACTTGTAAAGGGAAAGATTGTTGTTTGTGAGAATTTAGACAACACATACGCGAATGAGCATATGGATGAAGTGAAGCAGCTTGGAGGTATTGGCGTAGTCCTGATTGATTATGACTCGAAAGGGATGGCTTCCACATTTGGTACATTTCCCATGACGGTGATCAGTTCAGAGGATGGCGCCAAGGTTCTTTCCTACATCAACTCAACAAAGTAATACATTCAGCTACCCAAACTCAAATTGATCTCAAGATTCACAGTTACATCATGCTAGAAAGTACCCTTGGCCTTAATTTTTATCCTTTTTGAGATTTGTAGAAACCCAGTTGCCACAATCTTGCGTAGTACATCACCCACAAAGTACACACCAGCACCTATCATAGCATATTTCTCGTCTAGAGGACCTTCAACCATCCCCAAGAACATTCTCAAGGTAAACCCTCTACCGGTCCAACTTTACATACCTTGTTTCTTCCTATGCTGATAATGATGAAGCTATACGATTGAATGTCTTGCAGCCCGATATAACAGCACCTGGAGTTAATATTCTTGCAGCATGGATGGGGAATGACACAGCCGAGGCTCCAGAAGGTAAAGACCCGCCACTGTATAATTTGATCTCAGGAACCTCTATGGCATGTCCCCATGTTTCCAGTATTGCTGCCACAGTCAAATCAAAAAACCCAACATGGAGTCCCTCTGCAATCAGGTCAGCCATTATGACAACAGGTGAGGAACTAGACAATCAAATAAACACATACATTTACTTGGTAAAGTCTGTAGTTTTGTTCCACTAATCCATGACTGCTTCCAACCGAATTACAGCAAATCAGATAAATAATCTGAAAGCCCCAATTACGAAAGAGAAAGGTGTAGCAGCTACACCTTACGATTTTGGGGCAGGAGAAGTAAACCTGACAGGACCATTGCAACCAGGCCTTGTTTACGAGACTACTGCCATTGACTACTTGAATTTTCTCTGCTACCATGGTTATAATATAACTACAATAAAAACTATCACCAACACTATCCCTGACAGCTTTACTTGCCCTGAGGAGTCAAGCATTGATATTATATCCAACATCAATTATCCGTCGATAGCAATTACCAATTTCAACGAAAAAGCAGGCAAGAAAGTGAACAGAACTCTTACAAATGTTGCCGGAGATGGTAACTCAGTTTATACTGTAACTATTGATTCACCTGCAAACCTAGATGTTAAAGTGGTGCCAAACAAACTGCAATTCACTAAAAATGGTGACAAGTCATCTTACGAAGTGAGTTTCTCAGCTGCAAATCAGCTAAAGGAAGATGTATTTGGATCCATAGCATGGTCCAATGGAAAATACAAAGTCAGAAGTTCATTTGCTGTAAGCAGTAAACGTGATAACTAGGTGCTATATCCATAATAAGCATTCGAGCAAATGTGTAGAACATCAATAAAGAAGACAGCAGGATGCACAAGTAGACCATTCCACTGCAATAAATATTATTTGACTCTCCTTTCACCCTGGTTTTAGAATAATCTTCTACAGTTTCCTACATGTTCCACATCAATGTATGCAAAATTGCACCAAAAACAGACGACAATTAGCAAAAAACAACATTTATTAACATATCCGAGGAGACATAACAGTTAAAACAAGTAAAGAAAAGGACGGAAATAACAATCCCAAGTTCTCAAGGACATTCGAAAGTAAAATGTAAACAAAAACACAAACATTAAACCATGTTCAGTTCAATTAAGAGCCTTCACTCAAACGCCCATTGATTCTCGCGACGAACCTCTTCCTCTTCCTCCGGAGTGAAATCATTCTTAATGTTAAATGTCTTGCGGATTTCCTCAGGCGTTTTGCCCTTTATCATGTCTGCCACAGTTTGACACGTTAGGTCCAACAAGCCCTTGATGTTCAAGTAATTAGCAGCCTTCAACAAAGAACAGAATATTCAATTAAACATTAAATTAAAACTCTGAATCCCTAAAAAGTCGTGGAAAGGGAGGGCTTTACCAGTATGAGATCGAAAAGGGTGGCTTGATCGACCTTGACGAAATCAGCATCCCAAGCTTTAAGGTCATCATCGAGGGAGGCTGAACGATCCTCGGATTTCGATGCTTCGACGTGTTTCTTGCAATACTCGATTACCTTAGTGAGGATCTTGCTGGTGACGTTGGGTAGAGGGATGCCGTTATCGGCACAATCGTCCTCGATCATGTGCTTAATCGTTTGTGATTCGAGAGCCACCGCCTCGTCCACCTCGAAGTTCTCGCCGTCTGAGCTCTTCAGTATGATTTTCCGACCCGTAGAGGCCATGACGATGTATCCAAATTGGAGGGTTTCAGAATCCTAATCTAAAGAGGGAAAAAGAAAATGCGGGAAATCAGAGAACTGGCGATGCTATACCAAATTTGGATTTAGTCTCTTCGCTTTCCTTTTATTTGTTTAAAAGTGGTCCCATAGTTGCTTACTTTTGTAATTGAGAAGGATAAATTTACTCCAATTTTTTTTACTCAATATCGAAGTTGAGAGGGATTAGAGAAATGTTTTATTAATTTATTTTTTACATTCACTTCCTTTAAAAATTATGCATAATCACAAATTTATCTTTAATTTTTACAATTTTTCAGTTTGGCCCTTGTTTAAAAAAAATTGGATAAGTTCTAATATATTTGTACGGAATTATGTGTATTTTATAATTGATGCACTATTTTGTCTCAGCAAATAATTTTAAATTTAAAGAAGTTAAATAGAATAAATAAAATATAAACCGGGGGTTCTGTCAATTATTTTTTTATACAAAATGGAAATTACACAAATAATTTGACCTGAATAAAGTACATATAATCCCAAATACGGAATTAAGGGAATAATTAGTCATGAACATTTTGTGGGGGTAAAAACTGGATAAAATTAAGTGAGAAATAAAGAGCTTTCATCACAATTCAAAATGTTATCTTTGCCTATAGAAAAGTTTCCTGCCTGCTTGAATTGTGATGAAATATGAGGAAACCCTTTGAATTTAAATATCCAAAAGCTGGTGCGAAATGTGGTGTACGACTTGTGAGATTATCATCCTATATGCTCTTTCCGAGGGATGCCCCGCGTCCCAAAATTCATGACTCCATGTCAAGGGACTCAATAATTCATTGCATCTCTATCAACCCCGTCCCACAGCAACGATGGATAGAATCTTCAAAACCTGCATGCAAAAATTAAATTACCACGAATATATTATATTAGCTTCTTTAAAGTTTATACCAAGTCTTACCATATTTTTTATGATTTTGAATGAGATCAACCAGTGGTTTATAGATATCAATATAGAGTATCCTAGTTCCAGGAAGGTTACCGTTAAGATGGTTCAGTTCATGTTCCAGCTTAGAATTGAACTTCACTGCTGCATGGGTGAGCCAATGTACAGAGTTTCTTTGAAATCCTCCACCAAATGTTCTCGAAATTGGCAAGTATCCCAATGGTATAAGGCTTAGACATGCAAACTTCCTTGCTCCTACTTCATACATATCCTTAAAACCCCCAAGGGAGATGTAATTTTAATTAAAAAAAATAGAGCATAATCAATATTTTTACCTTAATAAAAGATGAAGCTGAGTTAACCAGTTGTGTTGTGTTGTGTATGCATCAATGTCATATAGAAAATGGAATAAGAAATAGGTGATGGCAATGTCAATGTTGCCCTGTGATACCAGAAACAAGCTCTTGGAAATGGTGGCATTAGCTTTCTCCTGTCCGATGCCCCTTCAAGCTTTCTAACACATTCTTTGAAGAGATTCAGCTGATCCTTAATGGGTCAAGCATGAAAACTGAAAATCAAATTAACACACAACTTTTGTATTTCTCTGACTTGTTGGTTTTACAAACGAAATCAACAAGACCTTTATATAGACACTAGGCACTATTCTTATTAAAAAACTGAAAAATAAGTTCTATTAAAAATCATAAAAGACTTGACTCTTGGCCTTTCACCTACAAAAAAAACTCTTGACCTTTTATTTTTCCACTAACTTCTAAATTTAAAACCCACTTAAAAACAATCATTTAATGTTTATTCAACAAAACTCCCCCGTAAACTTAAATGCATCTACCATCCATCATGCCAATCATCTTCTTGCATTTGTCGAGAAGTACATTTGGTAACGGTTTTGTGAAGATATCTGCAACTTGATCCTAACTTGCCACATGCACCAATTCCACACTTCCCTCCTTCACATGATCTCGGATAAAGTGAAAACAAACGTCAATGTGTTTGCTTCTTTCATGGTTCATCGGGTTCTTTGCCAACTCAATTGCTGATTTGTTGTCAACTTGAATCACGATTGCACCTAGTTGCTTTAGCTTGATCTTGCTCAACAAATTTCTAAGCCATATCGCATGACATACACACCAGGATGCTGCCACATATTCAGCTTCACACGTCGAGAGTGTCACGATCGGTTGCTTCTTTGAAAGTCAAGTAAACGCAGTATCTCTCATAAAGAACACATATCCCGTTGTGCAATTCCGATCGTCTATGTCTCCGCACCAATACTGTCGAAGTACCCAACCAATTTGTAATCTTCTGCTTTCGAGTAGAACAACACGAGTGACACCGTTCCTTGGATGTACCGTAGGATTCGCTTCAACGCCTTCCAATGTGAATAAACTGGCTCCTCCATGAACCGACTTACAATGCCGACACTTAATGAAAGATTCGGCCTTGTGCATGTCAGATAGCGAAGGCTTCCTACCAAACTCCAGTATTTACTAGCATCGACACGTTCTCCTCCATCGAACTTAGAGAGTTTTGCACCTGGTTCCATTGGTGTTGATACCGAGTTGCAATTTTCCATCTTGTACTTCTTCAAAATCTCTTTTGCATATGTCTTTTGTGATACAAAAATACCCGTATCTACTTGTTTAATCTCCAAACCAAGAAAAAACTTCATGAAGCCCAAATTTGTCATCTCAAATTCCCGTGTCATTGTGCCCTTAAATTCTTTTATCATCTCATCATTGTTACCCATAAAAATGAGGTCATCGACATAAAGAGCAACAAATAATACATTACCTCCATTCTTCTTTACGTAAAGGGCATGCTCGTAAGGACATTGCTTGAACCCGTTCTCCTTGAAATATGTATCGATACGCGTATTCCATGCCCACGGTGCTTGCTTCAACCCGTAAAGTGCCTTCTTCAATTTTAACACCTTCTTCTCTTCTCCGACTTTAATGTACTCGGATGGTTGTTTGATGTAGACATCTTCTTCGAGCACACCATTCAAGAATTCTGACTTGACATCCATTTGAAATATCGGCCATTTGAATTGAGCAGCTTGTGAAATGAGTAATCGGATTGTCTCCATTCTTGCAACAGGAGCAAACACCTCGACATAGTCGATTCCTGCCTTTTGCTTGTATCCCTTCGCAACAAGTCGCGCCTTGTACCGTTCTATCTCACCTTGAGCATTCATCTTTTTCTTGAACACCCACTTAACACCAATAGGCTGACTTTCTTTCGGTAATTCTGCTAGCTCCCATGTGTTGTTGCGATCAATCACCTTGATCTCCTCGTTCATGGCAGTTTGTCACTTCTTGTCTCGCAAAGCTTCTTCAAAGCTGATATTTTTAGCATCTGCCAAAAGACATACAAGGTGTACCTCATTTTTCGAATTATACAAATCTTACAAACTTCGTATTTTGGGTTGTCGTGGTTCATCTTCATCATCAGTAGTTTCAGAGTTTGTTGGTATGCTAGTTGATATAGCAACTGATGATTCTCCAACTTCAATGATAACCTCTGTAGAATTGTTCCAGTCCCACTCGCTTGCTTCTTTTACTCGTACATCACGACTCACCATCACCTTTTTGCTTATTGGATTGAGTAGCTTCTCATCATACCCAATAAAAATATACCTTTTGTTTTTGTCTTCGAGCTTTGTTCTACGTTGATCCGGTACGTGTGCATAAGTCACACTTCCGAACACTTTGAAATGAGAAACTGTCGGCTTTTGCCCGCTCCATGCCTCTTGTGGTGTTTGATCTACCAACTTCACATGTGAACATCGATTTTGTACATAGATGGCACATTGCACGGCTTCTGCCCAGAATTCCTTTGGCATCTTCTTGCTCTTGAGCATTGATCGAACCACGTCGAGAATGGTCTAGTTCTTCCTCTCGGCCATACCGTTTTATTGAGGAGAGTATGGTATGGTTAGAAATCTCTTTATGCCTTGCTTCTCGCAATACTCCATGAAAGCCGTCGAGGTATACTCGTCACCTCTATCGGATCGTACGGCTTTGATGTGTCTACAAGTTGCCTTCTCCACCATCACTTTGAACATTTTGAACACCTCAAATGCCTCGGATTTTTCTTTCAAAAAATAAACCCAAGTTTTTCGTGAGAAATCATCGATAAAGGAAATGAAATACCTTTTACCGTTGAAAGATTCAAGGGTAATTAGTCCACATATGTCGGTATGAATCAACTCGAGAGGATATTTAGCTCGATATTCTGCCTTCTTTTGAAATGAGGCTCTCGCTTGCTTGCCAAGCACACATTCTTCACAGAATTTGCCCTCATAATCCATGTCCGGTAGCCTGTGCACCATGTTCTTCTTTGCTAACTCTTTTAGACCACCATGATATAGGTGACCAAAGCGGAGATGCCACAGCGATGCCTTGTCTTCTACGTCGACTCGTAAACATTTTTCTCGCACGCTTCTCATATTCAGTTTGTACATCCGATTTCTACTCATCTCAACTTGAGCAACCAGACGTCTTTGCTTATCCTTCAAGTGTAGTACTCGATCTTTCAAAAATACCGAATAACCTTTCTCCGTGAGTTGCCTCATACTCAAAATGTTGGTCTTGAGGTCTGGTACATAATAAACATCTTGGATTGACCCTATCAAGCCACATTTTGTAAGAAACAAACCGTACATCGGCCTTTGACCTCCACTTTTGATGCATCTCCAAACGACACATGACCATCTTCAATCCTTTGCATCTCTTTGAATAGGTACTCGTGATCGCACATATGGTTACTTGTGCCCGAGTCGAGGTACCACAGAGTGTCATTGTTGATGTTGACTTCATTTTGAGCCATCAAGAGAAGGCCTTCATTCGTTTCATCATCCAAGGCTCGTTTGATAGTTTCTCCCACCTTTTTATCGGCTCGACAATCTTTTACAAAATGTCCCACTTTACCACAATTATAACATTTTTCGGAGTTGCGATCCTTCGCGTAGTGACCATACTTGTAACACTTGTGGCACTCAATGTTGGAATAGTTTGACCAGTCGCCTCTTTCTCGACCGCGTTTTCTTCCACGCTAATTTGGTTGGCTTGATTGTCCCTTCTCCTTATAGTATCCTTCATGACTGTCGCCTTGACCACCGTGACCATTTCCACGACCTCCATGGCCACGCCCTCTACCTCGAAAATTTTGAGAATAGAATATCTTTTCGTCTTTGATTGACACCTTGGTTTTAAGTGCTTTCTCGAGTGTCTCCTCCTTCTTTTTCTTCTTACGTTGTTCGTGTGCCTCGAGAGAACCGGCGAGCTCGTCGACTGTGAGCATCGCAAGGTCCTTTGACTTTTCTATTGCGCACACAACATTCTCAAAATTATCGGTTAATGATCTCAAAATCTTTTCCACAACTCGCGCATCAGTTAACGTTTCGCCATTACGAATAAGTTGGTTCACCACGGCTTGTACACGCGTGATATTGTCAGATACACTTTTCGACTCCTTCATCTTCATGCTCTCCAACTCGCCATGAAGAGTTTGGAGACGCACTTGCTTTACCTGGTTGACTCCTTTGAACACTTTTTTTAAAATGTCCCACGCTTCTTTTGAAGTAACTGCACCGGCAATCTTCTCAAAGCCAGACTCGTCAACGGCTCAGAACAACATGTATAGTGTCGCCTTATCCTTCAATCGCGCCTCTTTCAACGCCTTGGTTTGAGTCGTCGTATATCCTGTGGTAATTGTTGATTCTTCGAAACCTTCTTCGACCACCTCCCACGCATCTTGAGATCTGAGAAGGGCTTTCATTTGTATGCTCCAGTTCTCGTAGTTCGCCTTCGTTAGTCGTGGTAGCGTCATTTGACCCGTCACATTCGTCATTAGCTCTGATACCAATTTGAAAACTGAAAATCAAATTAACACACAGCTTTTGTATTCCTCTGACTTGTTTTTACAAACGAAATCAACAAGACCTTTATATAGACACTAGGCACTATTCTTGTTAAAAAACTGAAAAATAAATTCTATTAAAAACCATAAAAGACTTGACTCTTGATCTTTCACCTACAAAAAAATTTCTTGATCTTTTTTTTTCCCACTAACTTCTAAATTTAAAACCCACTTAAAAACAATCATTTAATGTTTATTCAACAAAGCATTCTGATTGCATACCAAAAGAGACAAGCACAATTAATTGATTGAATATCATGCATGCATGCATGCATAGAGAAATTACAAGGAACCTATAATTTCACTATAAATTCGTCGAGTCTTGAACCACCTGAAGCAAAGCTTACGCCTGTTTCTAGATCTTCACCTTGAAGAACCGGGTTAAGATCTGCAGGCAATAGAGGTTTTATTCTCAGACCTTAAGCTGTTGGAGGCAGGCAATCAGGACAGGAATATGAATTAAAATTGGACCTACCCTTGCATTTTTTTAAGGGTCATAGATTGAATGGTAAAACTTTAAGTACCCAATAAATCAGAGAACACCTTTCCAATTTCAAATCTTCCAGTTGCAGCTCCACCAGGGTGGGATGGAATATTAGCTTTTACTATTGTAAAGCCCTTGTTGTTGTTACCCGTATCTACTATTGAATCTCCAAATGCAAAAAAGAGCTGGAAATGTGGTTTTTTTTTTTAGGCAAGACAAACTCCACCAGCATTTCTTATGCTAAGTACAAAACAAGAATTAAACATAAAAGCTGTTGCAGGCACAATGTCTGGATAAGAAAAAGCACAAGGCATTTTCACATAAAACAAATCCCAGTGATGATTTGTATTTCTTTCTCATTTACTTTGATGCCAGACCAAGAGGAATTCATTAGCTTTGATTATCGATTACGTATACTACCATAATAAAGCTATTAAAACTCGGTCTGATGATTCCAGTTTTAGCCCCTCTTGGGATTTTCCCTAGTTTGGTATAAATGAGTCCTTTACAAATTAGCCCAGATTGATAACAGAGTTTGTTGTTGTCATTAAAGTGACAACAATGACTTTTTATACTGATAACACATGCAAAATCAGAATTATATGAAAATTCAACTAACAATAAATTTACATTAAGATTGTTATCACTTCAACAACAGTAGCATTATAAATCTTAAATTTCAACATAGTGGGGTTAAAATCACAACTATACCTTAAACCCCAAATAAGAAAAATAAAAGTTCAACCAGCAGACTTGTGGAAGATGGTAAAAGGAATGTTGATTTACGTCTAATAATAGACCTTGGATTTTGGGCAATAATAATAGACCATGGCATCCAAGACGCTTTATATTTAGAGAGCCCCGTGGTTGAGATTGTTAATCATATTACACTCAATTTAAACTATAATCTCACACATTATTTATTAATCGCTGTTCCATGTTCATTTACGTCTTAAATGCCCCAACTGTTGGAGGATTGGATTAGGTACATCAAATAGCAAGGTGCTGGATGCTTGTCATAATCGTTTCAATTTTATATAGATATATGATCAAGCAAGCTGGCATGGTTGACGTATATGTCTCCGTTAGCTACCAGATTAATTAGATTGTGAGATTCAACCAAAACCAGTATCGACTCTTACTTTTATTAATATTGGAGAGTTATATTCCAATGAATTCAATTGTACCAACAACTTTATTTGTCATTTTGAATGATTTATTACATAAAAGAAGCATTTATGAGTTCTGCTAACGAGTGCCTTTAAGTTTATAATTATATATTAAATGCAATCATTTTCATTTTTAATACAATTCAAACTACCTAATAAATATCAAAATTCAATACATGAGCTTTGATTTAGCGTGAAAGTTTATCTGTAATTCAAATATACATATGAAATTTTAATTTCATTCAATTGTACACATTTTAAAAAAATAAATACATCAATTTATTTTTATAATGGATAAATATTTTTATTTAAGAATACAATATTTAGACATGAAATTATGTAATATTGTTGATACAAGATACAGCAAGGGAGGAAGATAAGGCAGGGCAAGGAGGAGGTTAAGGCAGGGTAATGGAGGTCGGTTCATTTGTAAAGGCCAAGAGACGAGACAAGGACAAGAGGATAGGTTGATTGGAAAGGCAAGTACTTAGAGTAACTTTAGGATGCCAAAAGGTCGATCCTTTGTTAATCATCTCCCAAGGTATTAATAGGAAAGGTCCTCTTGTTCGCAAGCATGACAAGTCAGAATGTACATTCAATCCCGTTAAATGGGTAGCAGATAATTATTGGCACTAATTAGGAGACTCTATCTATACAAGGTACTTAAGCCTAAATAGACTTCTTATTGTCTTGGGATTGTGCTCACAATTTGGGTAGCATTCACCTTGAAGCTCAGGTGGTTGGTTTCGCTTGTGGTGGGATGGGTGGTCATGCTCAAGAAGTCAATGCAGAATCAACAATGCCTTTTAAGTTGACACGTGTCCCCTCGACAGAGGGATATAACAATGTTAATAATAGTGTTAGTGGATTGTGAAATGTGAATTAAATCAACTTTTCATGTATAAAATTTCACAAAATCAAAGTTTATTTATAACATTCAATATTGAATCAAAGTTCATGTGTAGTTTTAAACTTTATCCATATATTATATTATTATAATGTATTTGATTAAGTTGGTTTCACACATTAACTTGATTCTGACTCAGTTATAAAATTATCAAAAACCTATTTAAAAAATAATAATAAATATTATTTTGAGTATATTTATGTCAAATACACATGCATAATGAAAATCATAGGGTTTAAACCCAAAACATCTTAATTTTTCATTGTCTTATTTTTACCATTTCAACTAAAAGCTATAATTGTATACGATATATACCATTTACCAAAAGCTCACAAGGTTCTAATAATTAAGGGAAATAAAGATAATTATTAAAAAAAAAAACACAAATATGAACATTGCAAAAACGGAATAAATAAAAATATAAATTGACATTTTATCAATAATTATTACACAATTAATTTGACTTGAATACATATGGTCACAAATACTTAATTAAAGAGGAACCATTTATGGGGATAAAAAACGAGAAACATAGAACATTCATCAAAAGAAATCGCCAATAATATTCTCAAGGACTGGCTTAACCAATGCCCTGTAAGCCTTCTCCGTTGGATGATAACTATCCCAAAAGATATACTTAGACACATCCGTACATGTCGATGGACTGAGCTTATTACACAAGATTGCCACCTCTATGTTCCCTGTTCCACAGCACCCATTGGTTACAACCTCAAAGCCTGGAAAAGAAAACACGAAACAGGTTACAACCAAAATCATCAATTTTCATTGCTTTGAATTTGAAGAAAAATTCAAAGAAATATGAATTGTTTTCGAGTACCATTTTTTTGAGGGTTTTGGATGAGACCAAGCAGAGGGCTGTAGACATCAATGTACACAAATCTGCCATCAGGCATGCTTGTCTGAAAGGAATTCAACACGGAAGATAGCTTCTTGTTGAACAATGTAGCTGCTACATTGTACTCTTCAGCACATTCCCTTTCAATTCCTCCACCTAAAGTTCTTTGTGATGGCACACATCCGATTGGTGGTGTGCTGAATACCCCAATTTTCCTTGCTCCCAAACCATATAGTTCCTTTTAATTAAATTCAATCAAATTCATTAAATTGTGTTGCAAAAGGAAAATTATTACTAAGGTCAAATTCTAGTTTTGCTATTGTTATACTCATATTTTGGTTTTACTCCTTGTATTTTATTTTCTACTTTTATAAGTTCATTACTCAGACCAAAATCTGAATTTAACCATTAATTGATTACCTTGACAAACTCAGCAGCAGAGTTAACCATTAAGTCAGTATAAGCAGGAACATCGTACTGCAATTTCCTGGCACGAAGAACAAAGTATGTATTGGCAATGTCATCGCTACCAGCTACGACAAGGAACATACTCTTTGCTAAGATGAAATTTGTTTTGTCTTCTCCTACAATGGCTTTCAACTTCCCTATGTATTCTTTGAAGTAGTTTAACTGCTCTCCCAACGATAGTACTGACTGAAAATTTGGGGAAAAAAATTACAACGTGAAAATTACAAATATTAAACAAAGTTGGAATTATAATTTTGATCCCTCAACTATGTACAAAATTTAAGATTTAGTTCATGTGCTTTGATTTAGCATAATGTGATCCTTTACTTTTATAATATGACATAGTTAATCTTGTTAAAATGTTGACATGGATTTTTCTTAAAAGCACAACTTCCAAAGAAAAAACTTCATATTAGTTGGAATGGATATTTTTTTTTAAAAATTCAACATTAACATTTTAACTCAAGTAATTAATGGTATTAGCTAATTGAATTAAATAAAAGTAGAGAGATAAAATTATGAGAAATTCAAAAAACTAAATCTCAAATTTGAGCCAGATTTTGAGCATAAAGAAGAAATTGTAAGCGTACCGCTAGTTTGGGAGTCAAAGGATCATATCCGGTGCCACCAGAAGCAAAGGTTACTCCAGTTAAGAGATCTTGGGGTTTCAATGTAGGATCCAAATATGCTGGCACTATATCTTTAATTCCCAATTCTTCAGCTGCAATGAGTTAATCAGATTGAGGTGATTTTAGATACATTTCTAGCTAGCTAGCTAGCTAGGTTTTCCCATAAATGCAAATGCTGACTTTGTTGCTCTTATAAGGATAATGTCGCGGTTGTTTTTTTGTATGACAACTAGTGCTCTTTTTCTTTGTTTTGCCCTCTCAACTGTTAATTACCTAACTCCACATATATTTCAATCTCTTAGATAAAAAGCAACTAAAGGTATCTGATAAATAGGGTTAATTGCACCACAATAGGTTGACGGAAGAGTTCGGTTAACACAGTACTAATATTTTAAGGACTTAATTAAAACGTTTTGAAGTTTAAAATGTGCTATAGCTTGGGGGACATTTGTTGAAATTAGCCCTTTTTAATCAAGACGGTGAAGCAAGGAGAGATACAAGTACTATATCATGTAAAGAAAAAAGCGACATTATAATAATACCTATTAAATCGGAAGGGATTTTGCCATTGCAGAACCTTCCGGTGGGAACACCCCCGTTAAAATCTTGGCCATAAGGGAGGAAATTGCACCTAATAACAGTCTTGAGATCGTTGTTGTTACCGGCGTCAACAATGGAATCCCCGAACACAATTACAGCAGGGATGGTTTCATTTATAGGTAGCTTAATCAACGCTTTTGCGGTGATGAAGAGAGCAAATACCAAAAGATATTTAGCCAACAAAAACTTTGAGGAAAAAGGAAAGATAATCATTTCCATTATATAATGCTTTCCTTTCCTTGATTTCTTTCAGCAACTTTTGTTTATACGCAGAATGAAAAGGGAAGAAATCCAAAGGAATTTGTTTTGCATTTCCCCCAATCATGCTTCTGCTTATTTATACATGCAAATGACATATGTACTGATTAAATGCTCACATGAAAGAAGAAAGAAAAGATCTTTGCTAGCTAGCAGTTATTGAAGAAGGATGGAAATTCTTTTTGGTAAGTAGATTAAAACAATAAAGAATTTGATATTTTTCAAATAAGTTTCAAGTGTTTTCAAATAACACTGTTGGACAAGTTTTACTTTCAGACTAAATGAACTCCAAAAGTGGAGAAAATCATGTGTTAAAAAAAAAAAGTGATTACATAGTTATACAGTAAGATTGAGTATAAGTCCTTTATAATACAATGAAACCCTCCAACGACTATATATACATACATAAAAATGATGGATTTCCTTGGTGATCAAATATAATTTTGTCCAACGTACCAAAGCTCCACTACAATGAACCTTGTTATCAGGATCAATCGAGTCAAATGTCATGTTCTTTTTTAATTCATATTATTTTTTAATATGTAAAATTAAGGGGCCCAGAGGACAAAACAAAGGTCACCGTCCACAACTACTAACTGCCCTTAATTACAACACTCCTCCAGGCCAAGATGGTTACGATCCCCGTGAGACACCAATGAGATTTGTAAGCTCTTTTTTGTTTTCTTTCCTTCGTTTCTACCTCTAAACTTTGGATCTCTTCTTGCTTTAATAAAAAGGGGACCTTCTTTAATTCTCATCCAATGAAGGAAAATGAGTGTAGCTAACTTATGCCAATTAATTTATTATTTATACTAATTTTAGGGAATCCATGGAATTAGACTAAACCCTAATTGTATTTTGATTTCTGATGATTGCTACTTTTCTTCTAACTTAACATTCAAACATGTTGGAGGCTCAAAAACTTTCTCCTCAGATATTGCATGATATCAAGCTTGGTGATTAATTCAGCCAAATTACAACTATACTTTAGTAAGTTGGGCCATGATTAGAAAAAAAACTATGGCTCTTGGGAATTTTAGGAGTTCAACAAGTAAACCAATCCGGGAAGTATTTGCCGGTGTGGGGGGGAGACAGACAGACATTTACAACAATACAGAATAGATTGATGGGTGAAAATTCAGCTCCTATCTCAAGGAGGTCGGGTAACATTAATATGATCCACTCTAATCCATTCTTCTCTATTCCTTGTGTGTCAAAGCACCAATACACATAATAGAGAAAATTGATAGGAAGATTCGTGATTTCTAGTGAACTTAAAATGACTTAAACAATTCCTTACGGAAGTAAAAAATAAATTATATTTTAAAGATCAGAATTAAATTATATTTTTTACGAGAATGACAACATTTCTAAATTAAACAATTCCTTAGAGTTCCAATCACATGCAAAGTCCGCTCTCCCTAAAGTCTACATAAATTTCTTACGGAACCTAATCTGACATAAGTGGAATTTGAAAATATTGATGATACGAGGACACAAGAATTGAAGACTAGAGATGTCTCAATGACTGGCACAACTTGCAACCAAAATACAGCTATTGGTTTATCGTTAACATCACCATAGGTCTATAAGTAATCATTGTTTTATTATGTAAAAGAAAAGTTTACCCTTTAGGGTTTACAATCGGAGGCAGACAAAAAGACAGGAAATTCAACATTTATAGAAAAACAATCTTTGTACTGTTTTATATGGGAGTTAATTTCTTTAGGAAGATTTATATATGGATAATTTTATTAAATTTAAAATTAGGAAAATATAATTTTTTTTGTTTTTTTTTTAATATACTAATGTGATTACATGGTAGTATCTGTTCATACTTTCTTAACCCTTTGAAAATGCACACACACCTTCACATATAGGCGCTTGAACCCGGGACTCCTAGGATGAACATCATCCTTTAGGAAAATATAATTTTTAATACAAGTAACATTAAAAAATTGAAATCATTTGACATGAACTCAGAACTCGATTTTAATATTTGATATATTGGTAATGTATTTTTTTTATAAGTAGCATTAAAAAATGATATGTATATCTTTTTTTTAAATATATATTTTTAATATTTTATTATACCCCTATACAATACTTATCAACCTTTTCACACTACTTATGAAGTTTAAAAACTCTATTGAAAGTGTACTGAATATTTTCTATACTTTAATAATAATTTTATTTGCACTTTAGCTATTAGTTGAAGGTTATGGTTTTCTTATTAATTATGGATTGATAGATTAGGAAATAATATTAAATTTAACACTTAATACTTACATTTTTTGTCTATTTGTTCTTTATTCGTTTTTTAATCTAAATTTAATCCTCAACCTTTTAAAAATAATCGAAAAAGCTAATGAACGGTCCACCTTCCTCTTCTCTTTCAACATTCCGATTTGGATCACCCTAAAATACCCCTCAACTTCTACGAAGTAGTGGTACCCAAAGCCACCACCACGTGTCCTAGCCATTAAGGGGGTTTCATGCCACCACGTGGTAATCGCTGAGGTGTCATGCCACATCAAACAAAATTTTAGACCGTTTGTTGACTAACAATTTCTGCTAACTTTGCCCTTTTTTGAAAAATTTTGCAAGGTTGAAAGAGAATGAGAAAAAAAAAAGATTAAGGGGGGAAGTGAAAAAATCCATAACCATGAAGGGTGAATTTTAGAATTATGCCTAAAGTGACCCATCTCATAACTTGAAGTAATTAATAGAAAAAAAAGTGATGGTGGTTTCCAAAGATGAACTCACTGAATCAGATTTAGTGAATATGGCTTGCACATGTTCTTGCCATTACCACCAATACCATCCACATATAATATATATGTTGGGAGGACTGGAAACTAAGTAAATAATAATACCCATTAACCACCTTGTATGCAAAAATTAAAGTCAATTATTTTTCAAAGTAAAGCTTCCCATAATCTCTTACTGCCAATGACAATTATTATTATTATTTTTTGAATATATTGTTGTGATTACATAATAATATCCGTTCATATTTTCTAGTATCTGTTCATATTTTCTTAATCATTTGACAATGCACATACAAATACTTAAACTCAAAACTCTTAAGATGAACAACATTCTCTTTCTTTTTTACGGAATCCACTCATTTGGTTCTACTGCAAATGACAATTATAAATGTGATTGTAAAGCATAAAAGTAGTTGCAGTCTTAATTGTAATGATATTGAAAGCCACAAAAATGACGTGATATTTAACACCTTCCAAACACGTACGTCTACACTGCATTGATTATCTCTAAGAGAAACACATCATTTGCAGAAAGTAGTTTGGACTCGTAATTTCCTTTTGCTTCATTAAATGGAACACTCCACCACCCTATCCACCTTTCTTATCAACTTCTTGCATTAATATTGATTAATGTTGGGATCAGTTGTTGATGATGAATTTGAATTAAATACAATTTATAATTCAGCTCAGGGAACTTTGCATTGCATGGCACTAGTTTCTGAAATCTCCCATCCTTTCCTTCTAATCAAAGATACCAATAAATGCCAATCATGCTTTGCCCAATCATTATTACACACCTATATGTTTATATTTATGAAATCGGTTATGAAGCTATTTGGTGAATTTTTCTATTATTGGTCGGACCTACACACGTCCCAAGCTTCTTTTATCAATCAATTAAAGCATGTTGACTAACGTAACACCAATCTCAACTTAAACGTCTCTTTCACTGTCTTAATTTTCGTGTGTATTGTAAAATGATCATCCTTGTAATTTACTACTATGAGCCTTTTGAACGTTGAATATTAGAACATAATGATGGTTTTAGAAACGAATTACAAAACTAATCCGTAGTTAATAAGAATCAAAACCTCAACAAGTATGGAGAGGCTTGTTTAATGGGCACCACCAAGGATGGTGGTGAACCCTACATTTAATGGTCTTACAACCTGAGCTGGAAACTTGTAATTCCTTACAAAACAAGCTTCAGAACCCCAAAAAAAAATTGTTAGTCATTGTCATTGTTACACATGGATTACACTCACACACATGCAAGCGTAAGACAGCGAACTTTCTTTATTATCCTATCGTATCATCTTCGTGCTTCAAGCACAACAAAATTAAATTCATTTACCAAGTAATGGTACTTCCTTTACACGTACAAGTTACTCTTTTATGGAAAAAATTCAAATTCTAACTTTAAAGATGTCATTATTGAGAAAGGTAATAATAAATTTCGAGAAGATTAATTTAATTGATTGTAAAATAAATATAACATATGAGCTTGACCCGATATATATATATATATATATATATATATATAATTAATTTATCAATTTAAAATAAAGATGTTTATGGGTCAAGCCTGATTTAGATATGATATTCATATACTTTATTCTTGCACAAATCTAGCCTGACTCAAAATATGAATTTAAAATTTTACTCAATTCTACTCATATTTGTAAATCGCTAACTCAAGTCCATTTTAGGCTCACTCATATTATCTTTAATTTAATGTTTTTTATTTATTAAAATTTAATAGATAATAATCTTAGCATTTTTCTTTAAGATTTACATTATAGTACTATTATTGTTATAGATTTAGTTTTTATGTGTTATAAAGTATAATATATATATATAACTTAATATATTATATTATAAATATAGAAAATGGGTCAGATGGAGTCAAACTTAAGTTTTGAATGTTCAAACTTGAGTCTGACTCAAATTTTAAATGGATCTAATTTTTTTACTCAAGTCCATATTTTAATATAATTTTTATCCAAACTCTTTCAAATTTTGAATAAATCTTTGAATTAGGACAGATAACCCAACCCATGAATGATGTTGAAAGCACCATTAGAATAACGGTTTGAGATTTCAAAATCGTATTAAGGGTTCGTTTGTCTACATGTAAAAGGTTTTACAGAAAATGTTTTCTGCATTTTCCTATGTTTATTTCACAAAAAATAGCTTAGTCAATGGAAAATGACTTACAGATCAACGTAAAATAAGCTCTTTTTCCTGTAAAATAACTTACCCTCTTGAAAAGCATAAGTCATTTTCCAGAAAAGAGTATGGTTAATTTTATTTTTATATAAAAATTAACTTAAATCAAGCTTAATATTATTATATTGATAATAAATTTTATTTTTTTATATTTAAAAAATAGGCTTAAGGGTGTAAAAAACACTCAAACTTTTTCAAAATAAGAAATTAAGCCCCTACTTTTATTTTGCGCTCACTTGGATACTTGAACTTTCAAAATGCATCAAAAAAGCCCTCAAACTTTTTCATAAAAAAGCAATTAATCCCTTGCTTTTATTTTGCACTCAATTAGGTACTTGAACCTTCAAAATTGTAACATCCGCGTTTTTGAACCGGATTTGGAATAGTAATAGAGTAGAATTGAGAATTAGACTATATAGCTAAAATAAGAAAATAGTTAGAAAATTAAGGATTAATTAGTAATTGTGAGAAAGGAGGAAGGAATAAATAGTAATTTGTCCAAATTGAATTATGAGTCATCATGGGAATTAGATAGATTAAGGAGGGGCAAAAGAGTAATTCGATAGAAAATATTTTTGGAGGCAATGATTTGGGACAAATTGTAAAGTTGGAAGGCCCAAGGACTAAAAGTGCAAATTTACCATTTTATTAAAGAGAGATATTTTTAGTGGAGAAATCTAGAGAATTAGAGAAAGGGAAAAGAATTAAAAGATGAAAATATCATCTTTTCTTCTCATTTCACAACCGTCACATGCATGTCTCCTTCCACCCAACTTTCTCTTTATTGCAATTAAGTCCTTCCACCATTGTTAAACCTTCCAAGCTTCAAAAACCTTCATTTTCTTTGAAATTTCTGAAAGAAAGGAATATAAGAGAGTTAGTAGACACCTCAATTCTCATATAGAGTCTCTTTTGAGGTGTTAAAGAGTTAAGGGATTGAATTAGAATTTTGGTTTTTCATGAAATAAGGTAAGAGATGGTTCAATTTTCATTATATACATGTATTTTTCTATAATTTAGTATGAAAATCATTGAATTATAGCATTTAGCTTACATGTGTTTATGTGAAATTGAAGAGAAAGGAAAGAAGGAAAGAAGGAAAGTGACCAAATTGAAGACAAGGGAAAAGAGAAGAGCAAGGAGTAAAAAGAGGAGAAAACCAGTCTTTTTGTTGTAAGTACTACAATATTTTAAATTGAAAATTTATTCTCTTTAAAGTATATGATTAATTGTGATAAAAATGAGTAAAATGATATGTTTAGTTATAAATATGGTGATTAGGTGTGATTAAATGAAATTTAGTGCAAAGGAAATATGAGAAGGGAAAAATTCACTTCAAAACAGTTTGGACAGTAATAGGGGACTAACTTCGAAAATTCACCAAAAATTGTATATAATAAGTTAAGGGTCGAATTATATATGTAATTAAAGCTTATTGAGTGTAGTTTCATATGGACGAAACAATGAAAGAAAAGGAACTTCATATTTCGAGATATACTAGTTTTAGTGTAATAAGGTCAGAGTAGATTAGTGTAATAAGGTCAGAGTAGATTCAAGTTCCCCTGTTCTGACTTTGAAAAATTATAGAAAAATGTATAAAAATTATTAGAGACTGAAATTTATATGGCTTAATCCTTAATGAGTCTATTTTCAAAGGAAATAGACAAGGACATCATTTGATCTCTGTACAAAAAGATAAATAATTTTTAGTGAAGAAAGGTCGAAACTGTCAAGCTGCAGAGAAGGGGTAAATTGAAAGAATTTACTTTATAAATTGGCTAAAGTAAAAATTCTGAAAATTTTATGGTAAAAATATATTTGAGTCTGATTTCAGAAACATCAAGCAGTTTATAATTTCGAATTCTGTAGTTCAATATATAAATAATTTAATGACTGTGACACAAGTGGACAGCTTTAAAAATTAATGTGAAAATAAGAGTAAATAGGTATATGATGATATATATGTGATGAACAATGTATATATGAAATATTATGTGTTTAATTATGAATATTGATTATATGATAAAATGGTGATATTGTGTAAGCCTTTAAGTAAATAAAAGTGAAAAATACATGATTATGTATATGTGAAGAGAAATGTAAATGTGATATATGAAATTATGAGAAATGATGAATATGAGAGATTATGCCCATGTAGACAAGTTAGAACTATTGTGATAATAGTGGAGCGCCATTAAGGAACGCTAGTGCGCTTACTGTTCAGCACTGTGTGTGCTTATTGTTTCGTACTTCGTGTGCCTACTGATTTGCGTTATGTGCACCTACTGATTGCATTGTGTGTGCTTACTAGATTGCACTGTGTGTGCTTACTGTTTCCCAGCACTTGTGTGCTTGCTGTTAAGAAATTCGGTACTTTCTGTTCCGTTTATCTGATGGGTTCTATAGAAGTCTATTATGGACCAAAAGGATAAATAAGCCAAGTGAGCTATGATTAAGAAAGCTATGATGGCTAAATTATAAAAAGTGAAAGAATGTGCAAATTATGACATTGAGGTAAGTGAAATGATGAATACATGAAAGATAAATACTATATGTGTATGTGTAATTAAATGTTAATAATTAAGTGAACTAATGTGATTGAAATGACTAAGCTGTGAAAAAGGGATGAAAATGTAAAATCTACCATTGAGGTAAGTTGGAATATAAGGATGAATGTGTGTTATGGTGACATTATGGTAAGTTAAATGTTACATGTAAGAAAGGTTAGAAATTTTATATGCATGAGTAATTAAATATTTGATAAAATTAAGCAATAAATAGATAATCATCTATTATACTTGTAGTGCTTACTAAGCCTTCACCGGCTTAACGCGTTTATTTTAACGCGTAGGTACAAAAGCTATGGAAAGCTAGAGTGGAGCAAGAGACCTCTCATTACATCACATCACTTTTGAAGCTCAAGTTTAGGTAATTTACTTTGAAAAAAAATGGCATGTACAAATGATACTTACATGTGACCCTAATGGAAGGAAAAATGTTGATTTGGGATGCTTTGAGTTGATGAAATGAATTGATGAATTTTGGTTGAAATTGTGTTTTGGACTAAAAATCATATTTTATTTTTTAAAAAATGGGTTTAGGTCTCGATTTTAATTATACATTATTAATTTAAGATATTTTGAATCAAGAAGCCTAAAAATGCGTCGTTTGATGAAAAAAAATTCTTACATGACTCGTTTTTTTTTCTATACTGAACTTTAATGTAATACTTCTATACTGGTTTTATACATATGAATCGGGTATAGGGGTGTTACATTTATTGGTATCAGAGCGAAGGTTTTCTGATGTTTGGGGCCGGGAAATGAGTCCACGTGTACATGTCATTTTACATGTTGATGTGATGAGAGGATGTTCAGTTATTTAATTGTTAAAATAGTGAATATTTAGAAAGAAGAATGTCAAATAGGACTCGTGAAGAGTCTGAAGATGAAGTTGACAGTAGGACCTCAAATCCTATTAGAGTAGAGGAAGATGCTCCTGATGTAATCACCGATAAATTTTCTTTAATTGACTCTCCTGTAGTTGCATTAATTGATCCTGGTTATATATATGAAACTCATTAGTGAAATAAAGAGAATTAGTAGTAGAACACACTGTGGTTGTTACTAATCCTTTCAGGCAAAGTGAGAGAGAGTCAATAAAATGTGTACGAGGTGTCCTTTAAAGATTCAGGATTGTGAATTTTCAGCAGATCTCGTGGCTCTTACATTTCATAAGTTTGATGTGATACTAGGAATGAATTGGTTATCTGAATATGGGGCCGTGGTTGATTGCAAAAGAAAAAGAATTTATTTGAGAACTTATGACGGGAAAGAGGTAATTGTGATGGTGAGAAATTCAGTACTTTATCGAATGTGATTTCTGCGATTAAGCTTCTAAGATGATTAAGAAAGGGCATGATGCTTTTCTAGCTTATGTTTTAGACACTCGGGTAGAAGATAATTAGATTGAAAAGATACAGGTGGTACGAGAATTTTCTGATATGTTTCTTAAAAAGTTGTCGAGTTTACCTTTTGAAAGAGAAGTTGAATTTGGAATTGAATTGGTTTCGAGAACTACACCGATTTCGATAGCACCATACAGAATAGCACCTACGGAGTTCAAAGAACTAAGACTCAGCTACAACAGTTATTTGATAAAGAATTTATACATCCAGGGTATTGCCATTGGGAACTCCGATATTATTTGTGAAAAAAAGAAATGGATTTTTAAGACTTTGTATAAATTACCATCAGCTAAATAGAGTGACGATAAAGGATAAATATTCACTGCTCAGGATTGATGATTTATTTGATTAGTTGAAGGGAGCTAGTATGTTTTCTAAAATTGATTTCAGATCAGGATATTATAAGTTGAGTGTAAAAGAGTCGAATGTATCAAAGACTGCTTTTAAGACTCGATATGGACATTATGAGTTCTTGGTTATGCCATTTGGATTGACTAATGCTTTAGTTGCTTTCATGGATCTCATGAATAGAATTTTTCAACCGTATCTAGATTAGTTCATGGTGGTATTCATTAATCATATTCTGGTGTATTCAAAAAGTGAAGAAGAACATGAAAGACACCTCCGAATTGTATTAAAAATTCTGAGAAAAAAAAAACAACTATCTCCCAAGTTAAGCAAATGTGAATTTTGGTTGAAAGAAATTATTTTTCTGGGTCATATTGTATCAGCTGATGATATATGTGTTGATCTGAAAAAGGTTGAAGCTATACTTGAATGGAAACCACCGAAGAATGTGACAGAGGTAAGGAGTTTCCTTGGGTTAGCTGATTATTACAAAAGATTTGTTCATGGATTTTCTATGATTGCATTGTCATTAACAAGGTTATTGCAAAAAGATGTGAAGTTTGAATGGAATGAGAAGTGTCAACAAAGTTTTGAAAAATTAAAAACAGCATTGACTGAAGCTCCGGTGTTAATACAACCAGAATCTGGTAAGGAATTTGTGATTTATAGTGATGCTTCTTATAATGGTTTAGGTTGTGTATTAATGCAAGATGGAAAAGTAGTGGCATATGCATCTAGACAGTTGAAGTCACATGAGAAGAATTACCCGACACATGATCTCGAGTTTGTTGCAATAGTGTTTGCACTGAAGATTTGGAGACATTATCTGTATGGAGAAAAATGCTATGTGTATACAAATCATAAAAGCTTGAAGTATTTGTTAACCTAGAAAAAGTTGAATCTAAGATAGAGAAGGTGGATTGAATTGATTAAAGATTATGATTGTATCATTGACTATCATCCCAGGAAAGCGAACGTGATAGCTGATGCTCTGAGTAGAAATTCAATGGTAGCTTTGAAGGCGATGAATGCACATTTGGAGATACAATCAGACGGTGAGCTATCAGTTGAGCTAAGAGTAAAGCCAACTCTGTTCTAAAAAGTTAAAGATGCACAAAAAGATGATGAAGAGTTGATGAAGATCAAAAAGCAATTAGAAAAAGATAAAAGTGGTGAATTTGAGATTGATAGTGAAGGAAATTTGAGATTTCACAATAGGATTTGTGTGCCTCATCAAGAAGGTCTGAAACGAAGGATATTAGATGAAGCTCATCATAGTTCTTTTGCTATGCATCCGGGAAGTAATAAGATGTATCATGATCTAAAATCATTCTACTGGTGGAATACGATGAAACAGGATATAGTTGAATATGTTTCCAAATGCTTAACATGTCAGAAAGTGAAAGCTGAACATCAAGTGTCATCAGGGTTGCTTCAATCCATCACTATACCAGAATGGTAATGGGAAAAAAATTACAATGGATTTTGTTACGGGATTACCACTTTCACCAAAGAAGAAAGATGCCATATGGGTGATCGTTGATCGATTAACTAAGTCTGCTCGTTTCTTACTGGTAAGAACTGATTTCTCAATGGATAAATATGCACAATTGTATATAGATGAAATAGTTAGACTTCATGGTGTGTCTGTATATATTATTTCTGATCGGGATCCTAGATTTACTTCAAAGTTTTGGGGAAAATTACATGAAGCTTTGGGTACTCGATTGAATTTTAGTACAGCATATCACCCTCAGACAAATGGGCAATCAGAACGGGTGATTTAGATTCTAGAAGACATGTTGAGAAGCTGTATTATTGAGTTTGAAGGTAATTGGAAAAAATATTTGCCATTAATTGAATTCACCTATAATAACAATTATCAGTCTAGTATTCAGATGGCACCATATGAAGTATTATATGGAAGAAAGTGTAGGACCCCTGTGTGTTGGACAGAATTGAGCGAATGTAAGTTAGTGGGTCCTGATCTGATTCAAGAAACTGAAGAGAAAGTAAAGTTGATACAAGACTGATTAAAAGCTGCTTCAGATAGATAGAAATCATATGCTGATCTGAAAAGAAAAGATATAGAGTACGATGTGGCTGAAAAAGTTTTCTTGAAAGTGTCTCCATGGAAGAAAGTTCTCCCGTTTGGTAAAAAGGGAAAATTAAGTCCAAAATTTATTGGACCATATGAGATATTGGAACAAGTTGGTTCTGTGGCTTATCGATTAGCTCTCCCTCCAGAGTTAGACAAGATTCATAATATCTTTTATGTGTCTATGTTACGAAGATATCGATCTGATCCATCTTATGTGATTACCTTGGAGGTTATAGAAATACAACCAGATTTGACTTATAAAGAGAAACCGATAAAGATTTTAGCTAGAGAAGTAAAGGAGTTGAGAAATAAAAAGGTTTCTTTCGTAAAAGTGCTATGGAGACATCATAATTTAGAGGAAGCCACATGGGAAAGAGAAGAAACAATGAGACAATAATATCCACAGTTGTTCAGTATAGATAAATTTCGAGGACAAAATTTATTTAAGGGAGGGAGAATTGTAACATCCGCGTTCTTGAACCAAATTTGGAATAGTAATAGAATAGAATTGAGAATTAGACTATATAGCTAAAATAAGAAAATAGTTAGAAAATTAAGGATTAATTAGTAATTGTGAGAAAGGAGGAAGGACTAAATAGTAATTTGTCCAAATTGAATTATGAGTCATCATGGGAATTAGATTGATTAAGGAGGGGAAAAAGAGTAATTTGGTGGAAAATATTTTTGGAGGCAATGATTTAGGCCAAAGTGTAAAGTTGGAAGGCCCAAGGACTAAAAGTGCAAATTTACCATTTTATTAAAGAGAGATATTTTTAGTGGAGAAATCTAGAGAATTAGAGAAAGGGAAAAGAATTAAAAGATGAAAATATCATCTTTTCTTCTCATTTCACAACCGTCACATGCATGTCTCCTTCCACCCAACTTTTCATTTATTGCAATTAAGTCCTTCCACCATTGTTAAACCTTCCAAGCTTCAAAAACCTTCATTTTCTTTGAAATTTCTGAAAGAAAGGAATAGAAGAGAGTTAGTAGACACCTCGATTCTCATATAGAGTCTCTTTTGAGGTGTTAAAGAGTTAAGGGATTGAATTAGAATTTTGGGTTTTCATGAAATAAGGTAAGAGATGGTTCAATTTTCATGATATACATGTATTTTTCTGTAATTTAGTATGTAAATCATTGAATTATAGCATTTAGCTTACATGTGTTTATGTGAAATTGAAGAGAAAGGAAAGAAGAAAAGAGATCAAATTGAAGACAAAGGAAAAGAGAAGAGCAAGGAGTAAAAAGAGGAGAAAACCAGTCTTTTTGTTGTAAGTACTACAAGATTTTAAATTGAAAATTTATTCTCTTTAAAGTATATGATTAATTGTGATAAAAATGAGTAAAATGATATGTTTAGTTATAAATATGGTGATTAGGTGTGATTAAATGAAATTTAGTGCAAAGGAAATATGAGAAGGGAAAAATTCACTTCAAAACAGTTTGGACAGTAACAGGGGACTAACTTCGAAAATTCACCAAAAATTGTATATAATGAGTTAAGGGTCTAACTATATATTTAATTAAAGCTTATTTAGTGTAGTTTCATATGGAATAAACAGTGAAAGAAAAGAAACTGCATATTTCGAGATATACTAGTTTTAGTGTAATAAGGTCAGGGTAGATTCGAGTTCCCCTGTTCTAACTTTGAAAAATTATAGAAAAATGTAGAAAAATTATTAGAGACTTAAATTTATATGGTTTAATCCTTAGTGAGTCTATTTTTAAATGAAATAGATAGGGACATCATTTGATATCTGTACAAAAAGATAAATAATTTTTAGTGAAGAAAGTCGAAACTGTCAAGCTGCAGAGAAGGGGTAAATTGAAAGAATTTACTGTATAAATTGGCTAAAGTAAAAATTCTGAAAATTTTATGGTAAAAATATATTTGAGTCTAATTTCAGAAACATCAAGCGGTTTATAATTTCGAATTCTGTAGTTCAAGATATAAATAATTTAGTGACTGTGACGCAAGTGGACAGCTTTAAAAATTAATGTGAAAATAATAGTAAAGAGGTATATGATGATATATATGTGATGAACAATGTATATGTGAAATATTATGTGTTTAATTTTGAATATTGATTATATGATAAAATGGTGATATTGTGTAAGCCTTTGAGTAAATAAAGGTGAAAAATACATGATTATGTATATGTGAAGAGAAATGTAAATGTGATATATGAAATTATGAGAAATGATGAATATGAGAGATTATGCCCATGTAGACAAGTTAGAACTATTGTGATAATAGTGGTATGCCATTAAGGAATGCTAGCGCGCTTACTGTTTCGTACTTTGTGTGCCTACTGATTTGCGCTATGTGCGCTACTGATTGCACTGTGTGTGCCTACTGGATTGCACTGTATGTGCTTACTGTGTCCCAACACTTGTGTGCTTACTGTTAAGTACTTCGATACTTTCTGTTTCGTTTATCTGATGGATTCTATAGAAGTCTACTATGGGCCGAGTGGATAAATAAGCCAAGTGAGTTATGGTTAAGAAAGCTATGATGGCTAAATTGTGAAAAGTGAAAGAATGTGCAAATTATGACATTGAGGTAAGTGAAATGATGAATACATGAAAGATAAATACTATATGTGTATGTGTAATTAAATGTTAATAATTAAGTGAACTAATGTGATTGAAATGACTAAGTTGTGAAAAAGGGATGAAAATGTAAAATCTACCATTGAGGTAAGTTGGAATATGAGGATGAATGTGTGTTATGGTGAAATTATGGTAAATTAAATGTTACATGCAAGAAAGGTTAGAAACTTTATACGCATGAGTAATTAAATGTTTGATAAAATTAAGCAATAAATAAATAATCATCTATTATGCTTGTAGTGCTTACTAAGCCTTTACCGGCTTAACGCGTTTATTTTAACGCGTAGGTGCAAAAGCTACCGGAAGAAAAATGGCATGTACAAATGGTACTTACATGTGACCTTAATGGAAGGAAAAATGTTGATTTGGGATGCTTTGAGTTGATGAAATGAATTGATGAATTTTGGTTGAAATTCTGTTTTGGACTAAAAATCATATTTTATTTTTTTAAAAATCAAGTTTAAGTCTCGATTTTAATTATACATTATTAATTTAAGATATTTTGAATCAAGAAGTCTAAAAATGCGTCCTTTGATGAAAAAAAAAATTTCTTACATGACTCGGTTTTTTTTGAAAAAAAAAATTTCTTACATAACTTGGTTTTTTTTTCTATACTGGTTTTATAGATATGAATCGGGTATAGGGGTGTCACAAAAATACATTAAAAAAAACCCTCAAACTTTTAAAAAAAACAATTAAGCCCCCTATTTTTTTGCACTCAATTAGGTATTTAAATGGTTAAATATATACAAAAGGCCTTTTGACCGTTAACTTAATAGTTGACCGTTAAAGTTAACTGCCCCTAATTTTTTTTGGTTAAAGTCATCTCATGTCACAACCACGGCGTGACATGTGGCAAAAAGATTATAAAAATAAAAATCAATAAAAAATAAAAAATTATTGAAGTTAATAAAAAATTTAAAAAATTTTAAAAATTAAAAAAAAATTATAAAATAAATCAAAAATACCCTTTAATCTTTTTTTTGCCACATGTCACGTTGTGGTTGTGACATGTGATTGCTTTAACTGAAAAAAATTAAGAACAGTGCAAATATCCAATTGAGTGCAAAAAAATCAAGGGCCTAATTGTTTTTTTTTTATGTTTGAGGGCCTTTTTTATGCACTTTGAAAGTTTAAGTACCTAATTGAGTGTAAAATAAAAGCAGGGTCTTAATTGCTTTTTTTGAAAAAGTTTGTGAGTCTTTTTGATGTATTTTGGAAGTTTAAGTATCCAAGTGAGTGCAAACTAAAAGCAATGACTTAATTGCTTCTTTTGAAAAAGTTTGAGGGCTTTTTACACCCTTAAGCCTTAAAAATATTTAAAATTATTAAAATATTAGTATAAAAATATTATATTTTTTATTATTATTAAATATAGATATTTAATTATTTACATTTTGTAATATAATAAATGATTAATATAATTTATTATTTTAATAAATTATTTAATATTTCAATTTTATTTTAATGATAAATTTTAAAAATAATAATTTTAAATAATGTTCTTCTCATATTGTTGAAAATATTCAATATTAATATTTTAATAATAAATATTTATTATAATTATAAATATATTAATAATAAATGTTTTGTAGTATAAATGTTAAAATATGTCATAAGTTTATGTACTCTTCACAAATTTGTAATTTAGTCTCTATACTTTCATTTTCAAGAATTTAGTCCCTCTACTTTTTAGATTTGAAAATCAAGTCAAATGTTGATATTGTTAAATTTTTTTGTCAATTTTGTTGATGTCACATTTAAAAAAAAAAATATTCACTTGGTAGTGATATAATTAAAAAATAACGTTGTAATGAACGTGAATTTAACAAAATATTTTTAATACATGCAAAAACAATATAAAATATAAATTTATAGATATAAAATAAACTCAATTAAACAATGAAAAGATAAAAAAAATCTCAAATATATGTTTGTTTTATTGAAAACAATTTTTATGAAAATTTTTTAAGAAATCTATCAAACAACAGAAAATATTTTACATAAATTCATCCAAATAATAAAAAAATATTAATTTTTCTAAAAAATAAATTATTTTTCAGAAATCATTTTATGAAAATTATTTTTAATGAAACAATCGACCCTAAGAGCGACTTCCACTACTAGTACTCAGCTTTCGGAATACAATAGTTTAGTTTAAGCCCACCTAGTACATGGATCCGACACTTTCCAAGAAACGGGCAGCTGAGTTGGGCCAACTCACCAATGAGTTTAACAAGCGGGTAGCTTGTCTTCCCAGGTTACAACAACCCGCACAGATGTCGTCAAAGGCGGCTGGTCAGTGGAATCCACACGTCATTGCCAAAGTCCATCCTAGCCCTCCACGCCTACTAAAAAGTTGGTCCAGTCCCGTAGTAGTAGCATTAATAAAAAGATAAATAGAGCTGCCAAATTAGATTTTGGCAACACCTTGAAAAGCAAACTGGGTTAGGAATTTGGATACTGCTGAGACCGAATCTCCCCATTCTGAGCTTGCAAACAGTTTTTTCCCTCGTATTTTAGGCCCCACCCTTGCTGAGTTGGGACCAGTGAATACATCATTAGCAACAAAATAAAAGCTGAAACTGATTTGCTGAATATGGCCCAACTTCCATCAAACAAATTTGCCCCTGGGTTATTCCTCCACTGCTACATTAACAAGTAAAGGTATCCCTTTCATTTCAATGGATAAAAGCAGAGAGAAAAGAGTAGTGGCGGTGGAAAATTCCCCTCGATAAATGTTTTATCAAATCTTTTCTGCCAGTTTGAAAAACAATAGTACACTGTTTACCGCTGAATCGAGCTGGCATTTCCCGTTAAAAAAAGAGAACCTTATTAAAGAAATCAAAAAACAATATTTTTATGATTCTTCTTGAAGGTGCAAGCTAAATGTGGGAAATGGTAATTAATCCAGAAAAGGTAAAAGTTGAAAAAGATTCTTCACCTATCATCATTTAGAGTAGACAAACAACAGAAAGAAAAAATAATAATAGAAAATCTGTTGAACCTAGACCCGAAAAGCCTAATTAAGTTTAAAAAATAAACGAAACACTGTGATGACAGTACATAAACCCAAAAAAAAAATATATTTCCCCTTCTTGTTAAACCCAAAATACGTTCATGCTAGCTTCTTTTACAGATTTACAGACAGGACAAGAATCAAGAAAAGCTTCACAAGAGATGCACGAGCAAAGGTGTCTGCAAGGTAGGAACAGAACGCACGAGCTCCTAGACCTGCAGTGTTTGCAAGCAACCTTTTTGCTCTTCTTTTCTCCTTGTTGATCAGCTCTTTGATCGCATGAACCGCAGCAATGGGACTCGGTATCTTCGGCTGTATTATTATTGCTGACCCCGATTAGCTCCTCTTTGACCTGTTCCATTGTGTTTCTTAAATCCATAACCATTGCTTCATTTGCTTTGGCAAGCATTTCCCACCACTCGCTCTCCATTTCGGCTTTCTTCAAGCAAGCTTCGAGCTCCATTGTTTTCTTTGTTGCTCGTGCCAAGTCTTCTTCTTTTCGCTTCATCAAATATAAAGCCTTCCATTCCGTGGTCTTTAGCAGCGTGCCTAGTTGTCGCCTCCTTTGCTCTCGTAAAACAGATTTTAGCCTCTCATTCTGTGTTTTTCCCCACCAAAAAAGAAAGGAACTTAGTGAAAGTGATCACTTTCTGTACTAAAAAAAAAAAAAAAGAACATTAAAAGAAATAACCCTTGCCTGAAAATGAAGAATGCAATCAAGTTCCTGCCTTTGCACCTCAAGTTGAGCATCTAAAGCTTGAGAAAGTGTCATGGAGAGAAAATTATCACACATTGACGACGACGACGAAGGAGAAGAAGTAGAAGCCAAGTTGTGAACGTTTTGTTGTAGATGAAAAGGAAGCGTATTTTGAGAAGGGTGTTGAAGACTGAAACAAAAAACAGGCTGAGGTGGTGCAGGGATTGGTGGCATCCAATCCTGAAAGGCGCACATGGGCCTAGTTAGTAAACCCGAGTTTTCAAGATACAACTGTGATTGAATAACCATAAAAATTCAAACAAAGAAGAAGAGAAGGGAAACAAAAAAAAAAGGGGGCGGGGGGGGGGTTTGGTTTGAAAGCTAAAAGCTAAGGCTTTCTCCATATATTTATATCAGAATGAAAATAAAGCCATCGTAAATGAGAAACCCGTGGTTGGGTTACAAGTAAAGCAGGAAAACCGACAATAGCTTTAGAATATAACAGATATACTGTTTTTGGTGAAGACGTGCTGAAGTAAGAGGGACTAAGAAACCAAGTGAATGCTTAGGGGTCTTTTTCTCTCTATATATCTCCGTCTTTCAAAACCCAAAAAGAAATCATTAATGAGAGAGATAAGAAAGGTGGCGGTAAACGACGACGTAGACATGCGTATTTTGTGACAGCAAGTCACTCAATTGGGACGTGAAAGAGTCAGAACGTTATACAGGAGCGGAGAGAGATTGGAGAAATTTTGACAGTTTGGTCATTGGAAAAGGCTGAGTAATAGCATGGTCCATTAATTCTTTCACTAGCTGTTTCCAAACGACAAAATGTTTCATGCAGACTGCAAATTGCGATATCTCTTTGAGGGCTTGGGCTGACCATAATCTATTATACGAGGTTGCAACATGGGCCCCCTTTTTCAACAACACTAAAAGTGCAAGACAATTTTATTATTTTTAAAAGGGGTAATATATCATTTTGTACCTATATTTACTTTTAATGTCCAATTTGGTATGTAAATATTTTTTGGTCTCAATTTGATATCTAAGTTTGACTTTAATGTTTAATTTGGTATTCAAACTAAAGACCCAATAAAACCATAAATGCATTGGACTTTTAGTTTGGATACCTTTAATTATATAAACATTTGATAGATATAGCAATGAGCCAAAAGCCTTTCAAGGTCGCATTCGAGAAAGGAGAGAGAACTTATGGTTTCGTTAATGGTGTCAATAAATTTCAACCAAGAGAAAATTCATTCAACTATGCGTCATGTTATCCCATCATTGACTATAAGAGCGCTTCCATAACATCTACTTGCGGTTTTTGTTAAGGTATTTACACGCACAAACCTTAAGTTAATCTTAATCATTTTTCTACTCATGATGTTAACAACTTTCAAGTATAGTTTACTATGATTAATTAACATGAACACATAGATTTTGAATTGAAATTCATTAGCGGTGGTTATGAATGTGTGTGTGATTTTTATATTTGAGATGTAAGCTTTATCCATATAAATGTTTAATTGTGAAAGATCCACTTGAATTGTGGATTAACTTAATCGAAGTATATGACCATCGATATATGATAATTCTATTTAAAGCTTATTATGATTAAATGCACCTAAAGTTGCAAGGTCTCCTATTTAAAACTCATTATGATTGAATACACTTGAATTGTAAGAGTTTAGAGGGATAATGTTACTAATGAGAACTTCTTAGAGATTTTTATATTAACTTGTTATGTTTTAAATGTGCTATTGTAATAATAATATCATGATGTAATGTCATGCACTCAGATCAAGAATGAGGTGTCAGATTCCTATTGATCAATAAAATAGATGTTCTTTTGCTCTCTCAATTTCTTTATTCTTTACTCTCTTTTGTTAATATTTTATGTAACTGTAAAAAATTAGATAATTTCAATATCGTTAATTTTTAAATTTTTTACTCACTATTACTGAAATAAATATAATGCCTTAAGAATTTTCTATTATATGTAAAAAAACAAAATTACATATGTTTATTTACATATAAACTTATTATAAGAAAACAATTTTCGTTGATAAAACTATTTTTCATGAAACAAACACAAAACAATATTTTCTAAAAATCACTTGTAATAAAGAAACATTGTGAAATATAAAATCAACCCAATTTTAATTTCACAATAAATGTTTACAATTTTTTTTTTAATTGCTTTATGGCTAAGGCTAGTTCTTTTAAAACCTCATCCAAATGGTTTTTCAGTCTAGGATTTAATATTAAACTGACACTTTTGTTTATCGTTGGGTGGGACAAAGACCCATCTTTAATGAAGGCAACATTTAATATTATGTCTCAAACAAGTTGCCAAAAGCCTTCATCATTTACATCACTTACTGAATTGCAGATTAAGGGGATTGATTGCTCTGAGTCCACAAATCTCAGGCAAGCAGCTTGTAAAATTTTCACCATTATATTTTGACACAAACTCAATCTCAAGTACTGCTATATATACATATAAAAAAAAAAAAAAAAACCAAGGAAAACCAACAGGTAGTACGGACAAGTAAGACTTTGCTCTAAACAGACAAAGTGACAAACCTATAAACAGAGTCTAACTCACTCAAGATTCTTCTCTACCTAAAAAAACCTAACTATTCAGATTTGTAAGAACATAACAATGATTCAGTACTCTTCTTATTCCTTGTTTTCCTGAACTGCATATATAGTTTCCGACACACATGCATACTACTACCGACACGTTAACTTCAACTGCAATAGCAACAATCCTCTTCTGTACTTCCTCCCTAATATCAAATATGCTTTTCTTCTTGTCGGTAGACCACCATTGTTACCAAAACTAAACAATTAAACTATGTAAAACTACTTGGAAACAAACCAAAATAAGCTTAATTTGGGTGGTAAACCAAATCCTATGGACAATTATTTATTCACAAATTAAAGCATCTTCATCTTCATTTCTTTATATATATGTATATATAACCTTATACACGCTTTTTTATTCCTCTCAATCAAAATTAAGGAGAAAAGGAAAAGACCAAAGACCTCATGGGGTTTTGTTTATCTTACAGCTTTAAACCTGAAATTCCCAAAGTTTTCTTCTTTTTTTTACAAAGAACCGTATGGAATTTGTTGAGGGAGGCTGAACCGGAGTTGAGAAGCAGGGAACCGGACAGCCACGCCGTGCCAGCAAATACCACCTTTACACATCTCGTGAACTTGAACGGAACCAGCATCTTGATCATCACCGGAAATTGCTTGCGTGGCTTTACGACTGACGTCCCACGTCAAAGCGCCGACCAAGATCAGACCCACCACCGTAGTCGACGCCATCAACACAAACCAACCACCGAAGCTCCTCCCACAGACTAAACCGTACGCCTTTATCCCCGCTATAACCGCCACGTATATGATCAGCAAATTCCCAACCACCACATCCGATATCGCCATGATCCAAAAAGAATCTGGTGAAGAGAGAAGACTATAACTAGTTCCTAGTGGAGAGGATCTTTCTAACGAGTTAAATGAGTCGTCTCGGGAATGTCGGGCTCGGGCTTTCAATTAATATAAAAAATTATTGATTGGAAAAAGAAAAATGGCGGATGGTGTGGAGGTACTTGTCCTACACCCGCCGGTTTTATTTTTTCTTCCAATAACATAACGCCACGTTTTTATAATTTAGTTTTAGATATTGTATTGTTGTATGTATAACGTTGGTTTTGGTGATAAAGGTAAAGCGCTTGTATGCAGTATATGTTTGATGGTCAATAAATATAGAGAAATGAAACGAGCAACATTTTCAATATATCACGCGGAAACACATTGGATAGGAGGGGAATAGGTCTTCCTCATGGAGGTCGTGAATGGGCCACGTTTGAGTAAATTACTTTCCTCTTGCTCTCACTCTCATTCATTAATATATGTCACACTTTTCCCTTAACTTTCTTCTTAATTTTTTCGAAACGTAACAGACTTGAAAAAGGAGGGGTTCGGTGGCTCACTTTGGAGCGTACAAGTTTTTCTAACTCCTGTATTTTTCGTTTGTTTTTTTAATATATTGATATAATTATATGAAAATATTTATTCATATTTTTTTAATTTTTTAACAATACACATATTACACACAAATATTCGAACCTGATTATTTTAAAATATTACAACTGAAACCACTTATTAAATTCCCATTTATTAATTACAATTCTTTGCGTTTACAATAAAATATTAATGGCATACCAAAACCACACTTTTTCTTTTCTTTATTTGACAAAATTTGCTCTCTTTTTTTTTTTTCATAAAAAGGATGAAGCAAGCATATCTTAAAAAAAATGGAAAGCCTTACCCAAATAAAGGTAATTAATTTAATACTAAAGCATTCATGATACCATTACCAATCCAAAAGGAAATAAAATATTCAATCTTTCATTGAGTAAAGATGACGAAAAGGAAAAAGAAGGGAAGACTAATTAAATAATTGGAGTCGGAAAATATGTGGTGATTGGCTGCCTTTCTTTCTTTAATTTTAGTTGCGCCCAAAACAAAAAATGAAGAAATTGACCTGGAAAAAGGAGGGGAGGGGGGGGGGGGGGGGCAGATGGATGGACACTTGTGATTATAAGAACCAAAGAAAAGACAATACTTGGTGGAAAACTTTGAAGCGAGCTGCGGTTGTTGTTGCATCATGATTCATGCAGCTGCTTACCAAATTCCACTTCTACTTGTTTCAGAGTGTGCCAAATGGCGTGATCCTGCAACTTTCTTCGCGGTCAATCAGTAAACTATCACACTAACAACGACTTCTCCCCCACCTTGGGTTAAGGCCTAAGGGGCATCTAATAGTATGGGTGATAAAAAGGGGAAATGATTATATGATATGACCACATACGGTTCAATAATAACAATATGACATCAATTGAATTGAGTTCCACAATTGATCGATGGCATCAAACAATACATACACATTGCATAAATGCTAATGCATGCGTGAAGCTTAAACATGAAAAGCATAAAAAGCGTGTGGAAGGAATGCTTGTCATCAACTATAGATTGATTGATAATAAGTAAAAACACAGAAACAAACCACTTGAAGCTTTCACAGAAATCCCCAGAATGTCAGCAGACACTATACAATGATGGCTTGCTGCTTCCTACAATTTTAAAAGGTGACATCAATAGGGATACAAGCAGCAAGAAGCTGGCAGGTTGATCCATCTTTGTCGGACTTCAATCTTCCACCCATCACAATATTGAGCAACCACCACGTGCCTTTTTCTTCTTGTTTTTCTTCGGAGGCTGAAGCACTACCTTAATAGCTGAATCAAAAACTGCCTTCACATTCTGAAGTCAAGCCAACACACAAGACCCCATTTAGTCAAAATCGACCTCAGCAATATATTTTTGTTAAAAAGTACATGAATTCTACGAACCTGTTGTGTTTTTGAGCTACACTCGATGTAGGCAGAAGACCCTACCTGTTTCCTTAATTCTTCACCCTTCATAAAGATACAAAGCAAGACCAAAATTCGTGAAACATATTATTATTGAAAAGAACAAAAAAGGAATTGATAACAAGATGCTGACATTTACCTGAGCTGTAGAAATGGGCACTGCACCAGGATGGTCTACAAAGAATTGCTGATCATCCCGGAGATCTGCAGCAGGAAAGAGTTGTAAACATGACAACATTTAATAAAATGGAAAGGATTCCACAAACACTTCAAGCATATATAACAACACCAAGACACAGGGAGTAGGAATCTTACCAAGCTTAGTTCCAACAAGAACTATCGGAACACCAGGTGCATAATGCTTTATTTCAGGAATCCACTGAAATCAATAGCAAGAAAAAACACATGAATCAGCATGCATATTGCGTTGGAGACATCTTATACTGACAAAATCATTATCTCAAAAGAGAAGATATCCAATGGTTAAACCTTCTTTGTAACATTTTCGTAACTAGCCTTGCTGGTGAGGGAAAATGCAAGAATAAAGACATCGGCCCCACGATAGCTTAATGGTCTCAATCTATTGTAATCCTCTTGACCTGTTCCACGGTAATGATTTCAAACCAAAAAACAAGAAAGAAATAAAAGGCTTACTAAAACAAGAGAAATTGTAGAAGCTATTTCAAAATTTACCAGCAGTATCCCATAAACCTAAGTTGACAGTGCTGCCATCCACAACAACATTTGCACTAAAATTGTCGAAAACAGTAGGGACATAATCCTGTTACCATTTAAACACAAACAGTTAATAATGAAGAAAACCAGTGTCCAAGACAACCTAACTCCTAACAGAGAGCATAAAGCCCCATTCTTGGTTTCAATAACAATTAAACAAATTTTCAAGTAACTGAAGCTCACTCAAACATCGACAATTTCAACCAATTTTTCACTCGAATTACACATGAAAACAAGAAAATGCTAATAACACATAAGATCATGCAAGAAAGATCCGATAAATTCAAAAAAAATATAAAAGAGGGCGAAAAAGAGGCTCACCGTAGGGAAAGTGTTGCTGGTGTAGGAAATAAGCAAGCAAGTTTTGCCGACAGCACCATCGCCGACAGTAACACACTTTATGAATCTGGAGGCGCTCATTTTCCTTCGCCGCCGCACTAGTATACCTAATCGTTCCTATAGCTCGAGTCTTTTTCTCCTTTTCTTCTCCAAATCTTGAAATTCTTTTTTCTTTTTGGTTTTTCACTAACAATCTGGGGATTTCTTGGTCAGATTTGCTTCACGCTAAAGTTATTTGTTAAAGGAAGAATGAGATCATCAATTTTCTTCGCGAAGCAAACCCTAAAGGGGGAAGATTGAAAGGAAAGTGGCAGTGAGTGAAGGGAAAGGAAAAAGCGAAGAACTGGGAAAAATGAGGGAAAAGAAAGAGAAAAGAGAAGGAAAAAAATCACGAATCACATATGCAGTTGGAGTGAAAGCTGACCTATAACAAACTCTCCACAGCTAACCCCTCCATACAAACTCCTTTATCATAATAATATCATTATTTATACACTAGATTATGATTTTTAAAAACTAGGTAAACTACACTCAACATCATTAAACTATTTGTAAGTTTATATTTTGGTTATTTAACTTCAAAATGTTACAAAATGATCACTAAATTATTCAAAATTTTTCATTTACGTCTTTGGACAGTTAAAGTCTGCTGTCGTTTTGTTCACATTACCTGCACCAATTGAAAGCTCTTTTCTCTTTTCTTTTAAAATTCAAATTTTTCATAAAACAACTTTGAATGGGATGAATCTACGAACTCCGACACTAACTGTTAGATCAATTTGGATGTAAGGTGAGTTCTTTTACTCATCAAGGGTACAATCCACCATATCGATTGTTGAATCATCGCTTGGAGCTCGTTAGCCGGATTTTAAAAATAAACTTAACAGTTTAATGACAATTAAAAACTTTTGAATACTTCATTTACTTAAATGAAAACTTCCGAATAATTCAGTGATTATTTTGTAACTTTTTAAATGTAAGTGATTAAAACGTAAGCTTGCTAATAGTTTAGAAATTTTAGATATAATTTTTTTTACATGTTAATACAAATGGGTCATGTTATAAATACACATGTCTACAAATTTAAATATGTTTCAACGAGGTCGAGGGAATGGGCTGCTTAATATAATATTGATATTTTAAGGATTTGATTAAATCCTTTTAAAGTTTAAGAATCAGTTTAAAATCTAGTCAATAGTTTGAGGATTATTGGTGGAATTAACCAAAATATAAAAAGTACAAAATCTATTACTAACCATTTTTATTTGCTGAAGTTAATTTAAGTGTACTTGTTAGCATGATAAGATAATTATTCCCAACATGTAAATGATGTCATCATATCCTTTCATTTTCTCTTTTACGGAAAAGAAAATCTGCGGTTTTCTGTTTTTCTCATATATATAAAATATATATTAAATATACTAATTAATATTCTATTTACAGTAAGGTTGCGTTATTAAATGGGATAATTTGAAGTAAATAAAATTCTAATGCATGTTTATAAGCTGTTAAAACAAATGTATCTAGTTTATACTAAAATAAAAAAAAGTTTAAATATGTCATGAAACTACATTATTCATAAATTCAAAATTTAGTCCTTATATTTTTACTTTTTAAAATTTAATTTTTATTTTTCATATTTTAAAATTTAAACTCAATTGTTAACGCTATTAAACCTGTTGATGTGATGCTTTGAAATGAAAAATTACTCACTTGATACAAGTGTAACTAAAAAAAAAATATTGTAATAGTTAGAATTTAACAAAATAATTTTATTTTGAAATATGAAAGATAAAAAAAAACTAAATTTCTAGATTTAAATTTATAAAACATGTTTTTTTTACAAAAATAAGAGTATTTAAATTTGAATAAAGCGGTAGTTCAAAAAAGCAAATGCAAGGCCGAAAGGATAAAGAGTCACGGTCCCCCACAAATAAAAAAGTTAAGATTCCTTAATTTGAAATCAAAGGAGCAACCATTCCTCTGTACTCTACTTGCTTTTAATTTCAAATCAATATAGTCCGCTTTTGTGTTTAAATTTTGAATCACAGAATTTGTGGGTAATAAATTCAAAATTTTCCATCAACAACAAAAAAGAAACCCTTTTGATCTGTTGCATTAGCAATTCCATCTTATCTATAAATAATAATAATAAAAGAGTTAAAAATGGTGTAAGATCAAGAAATGGTTTTACTATAATTTTAAAAAAGAAGTTCATCTTTATGCAGTTTCAACATACAGTAATATAATTTGCTTGAGGTTTCAATGCTAAACTTGGTTTATTATCATGGATGTTCCTTTACTGTTGTAAACTGACCAACTGTTTATAAACACTGCCTGGTTTCTTCGTCAGCTGTTCATGGCTGCCAATTTCAACTACCTTCCCTTGTTCCAACACTGCAATGCTCTCCGAATTACGTATAGTCGATAACCGATGCGCTACGATGATTGTGGTACGACCTTCCATGAGATTATCCAGAGCTTCTTGAACTAGTTTCTCAGATTCCGAGTCCAATGCACTTGTGGCTTCATCGAGGAGAAGAATGGAAGGGTTCCTCAGTATTGCTCTAGCAATTGCCACTCTCTGCTTTTGGCCACCTGATAACTGGACACCTCGATTGCCGACGTGGGTTTGGTATCCTTCGGGCATTCGGCTAATGAATCGATGAGCATGAGCTGCTCTTGCTGCTTTCATTATCTCAATCTCCGATGCATCCTCTTTGCCATACTTGATGTTTTCGTATATTGTGGTTGAGAACAGTGCTGGCTCTTGCTGAACTAAACTCATTCTTAGCCTTAGAGACCTTAAGTTTAGTGTCTTAATATTGTAGCCATCGATCACAACTGCCCCGGAAACGGGGTCATAAAACCGCATAATTAATGCGATCACTGTGCTTTTCCCTGACCCGCTTTGTCCAACTACGGCTAGACTTTTTCCAGCCGAAGTTTTCAGGTTTAAGTTGTCAAAAATGGTTACATCAGGTCTCATTGGGTACTTGAAACTAACATTTCTGAACTCTATGTCACCTTTGATCTCGGTTACTACGTTTGATGTGGAATCATTCGGTTCAATTGATGTTTTCCTATGAAGAATCCCGAAAACGGACCCGAGTGCTTGCGACCCTTTAACGATATCCGGTGTGAGAGCTAGTGTTTCAGCTACTGCCAGTGCTGTGATTATCAAAACCATGAAGGACTTCATGACATCTCCGAAGTTAGATTTGTTTTGCTTGATTAGCACCGAAGCATACCAAAGGCCAAGTGCGTAGGAACAGAATGCAAAGAGCTGCGATACGCCATATCCAAAACCCGAAATATGACCTCGTAAGAATGCTTGCTTTTTCGGTCGGTTTAATTCAGAGGCAAACTTGATCGAAATCCGGTCTTCAACACCAAATGCAGCCACAGTACGAATGTTAACAATTGCTTCACGTGCCACAGCAGTTGCTCTAGAGTACGTATGGCTGTAATTCTCTCCGAATCCCTTAAGAAACAGTTGCTGCAATTTCGAAAGAAAAACGAATAAAAGAATTGGAATAGAAGGCCTGCAGTGTCATTCATCGGTGACATAACCAAAACAAGTGGTTTCTAAGCCTTACCTCAGTTATGGATGCACCTATGAGTAAAGGAAAGGAGGCAATGATAACAGATGCAATACGCCAGCTTAAAGTGAATGCTATTACAAATGCTGTCATGGTAAGTGCTACGTTCTGCACAATTGTGGATAGCCGATCAGCTAAAGCACTTCGTACGAGGGTTGCATCCGCAGCTAAAGCTGCTGTCAATGAGCCAGTATTGTTCTCATCCAAATCAAACCAACCAACCTCATTGGAAAGGATAGCTAGATATGAAGTAAAATGTACGTTAGTTTACAGTGCAAAGTCGGAATTAAATTTCGTAGTTCAGAGGATTTGCAATGTGATGAATGTTCCATCAATGAAACGTATGGAAGTACCTGAGAACATCGATAAACGGACACGAGCCGTAAGGTTCTCTCCCATTAAGGTATAGAAGTAGTGTTGCAACATATATATAGGAATGGTAAGAATAGCCAGACCAACAAATATAAGAGCCACTCTTTCAACCTCTTCCTTGATTTGAATATCATCAGGAGAGTAAAATGCAGTCAAGACATGTGTGATTCCGAAGGCAAATAGCGGAGCTTCCATGCCGGCCAGAATTGCACCAACCGAGCCAAGTAGCGCATAGGGCCATTCTGGTGCATTTAATTTAAGCAGTTCCCATATTGATGGATTAGGAGCAGAACTTTGCTGAGATGAGTTTTGACAACTTTGCTCCAATCCTATTGCTGTAATTGGTCTCGAATCCTGCCCTGGATTTTGACTGTCTTGAGGTTGTCGAAAGCTAGAACTTTCTGAAACATCGGAATGACATATGGAGCTCGAAATTGCAGTGTTTTCTGATATTTGCAAGCTAACCAAAGCCGCATATTCTCCGTTCTTAGACATCAAGTCCTTGTGGCTCCCACTCTCAACAACCTGGCCATTCTTCAAAACGATGATAGTGTCAACATCTCGAATAGTGGATAATCGATGCGCCACGATGATCGTTGATCGATTTGACACTATCTTATCTAGTGCCTGTTGAACTATGAGTTCTGATTCTGCATCAAGAGCACTTGTAGCCTCGTCAAGAAGCAGTATCTTGGGGTTCCTCAGCACAGCTCTTGCTATAGCAATTCTTTGTTTTTGACCTCCAGAAAGCTGAGTTCCTCCTTCTCCAACCTATATTCAACAACATTTTGAAGCATCACTTTCGAGGATCGTCCACAGATCAGTAGAAATAAAGAATGAAGTTGGATACTAAGGAGAAGATACCTGTGTGTTATAACTATTAGGTAGTTCTTCAATGAAAGAATGTGCATTAGCAGCTTTCGCAGCTAATATAACTTGCTCCATATCTGCGTCTTCTTTACCAAGTAGGATGTTATCGGCTATTGTCGTGTCGAACAGTGCTGGTTCTTGACCGACCAATCCCATTTGTTCTCTCAACCATTTTAGCTTCAGATTCTTAAGATCATATCCATCCAATAATATAGAACCTGGTGAAATGCCGGTGAATCAGCCAAGAGAAAGTAAAACTATACTGTAACTCAGTCTCTAACTTACCTGAAGTGGGATCATAGAAACGTTGAACCATGGAAATGATGGTACTCTTTCCTGAACCACTAGGACCAACAACTGCAAACGTCTTCCCAGCATCTATTGAGAAGCTTAATTTCTCAAACACCGTGTTAGGCCGAGACGGATAAGCAAAACAGACCTCACGGAACTCGATTTTTCCAGCTACTTCTGGTAAAATAGTTTCACTATCTGTCTGTCCTGATGGCTTTGAGTCAGTATCTATCATGCTGAATATATTGGCAGCAGCTGCCCGGCCTTTAGCAATGGCAGCAAGGTTTGGTGCTGCTTGGCCTAAAGCACTACAAAAGCAAAACAGCTGTTTTTTATCATAAAATTCAATTAACGAGAGATAACTCCCTGAAAAGTTGTTTACCATATGCAGATTATACTTACAATCCACTGAAAATGACATTGATAATGGTTGTAAACGCTTTCCCTCCGTTTGTTTTACTGTGTCTGACTAGTATGCCGGCATACCAAAGAAGAAAGGCCCATGCACAGAACAGCAGACCATATGTAAATCCAACACCTACCCCCTTTGCAAGTCCGCTTCTCTTCCCCATTTTAAGAGCATTTTTAAGTGAACTAGAGTATGCTTTAACTGCTCTTTCCTCTCCTACAAATGCGTATACTGTGCGAATCTGCGAAATAGCCTGTACCAAAAGGAAAGAAAAAGCTACCCCATAGAGCAGTTTCATTTCAAAACTATAACAGCATGGTGTTTCTTGTACCTTGGAATTGTGTGTTTCATATATAAGGTGTACGCAATTTACCTCTTCAGCGATCTTCCCAGCTTCGGCATAAGCAGCCTCTCCTTTTTGGGATAGAGTTGACATAATTATAGTATATGCTCCGCCTGCAATGGCTATCAGTGGAACTACAGCTAAGGTGAGTAGTGTAAGCTGCCATACAGATGTAAACCCAATGGCGAAACCAACTATAAATTGAGAAAGGTAACGTAAAGCATGGCCTGTCTGCACCAATATATAGTATTAAGGAAATATCATATACCAAAGTTTAGAACATTATGATAATCTTTATGTTCCCTTTTTAGTAAATATACCTTGTCACCTATGGCATCCTGGACAAGGATTGCATCACTTGAGATATGAAAAATTATGTTAGAAGCTCTAGCTTCAGTGTCAAAGAAGCTTATATCTTTTCTTAAGACCAATTGAAGGTATTTCAGTCGCAAACGAGCCGTCTGTCTCTCCCCGGTTTGCATCCAGAATGCAACACCTGAAAGAGATAAAAATCAACAAGGGTGTTATTAGCAGTAGGCAAACTGAAGCACTGGTTGGAAGTTTTTGGGATAGGAAACACGAAACACACCTATCCATGCCGATGCGAAAACGATGAGACCAAGGTAGACCAAGTATATAGCATGCTGCAAAGGGGTAAAGCAAGTGTCGAGCATTAAGCAAAGCCAGGTCTTGACTTACATTTACTCTTAAAGCTTAAACCAATAAGCAGTCATGGAGTAGAAGTACCTCAGAAACCTGAGCAGACAACTTGTGAGGATCCGAAGACAAATGTCCTAAAGAATCTATCATGCGACCAAACATAACAAAGAACACTGGAAGAGCAGCCCCGTGTATGCACGCCCCTAAACTCCCAAAAACCATCAATGCACAATCTAATTTATCAGCAGCTGAAAAGAGACCGAGGAATGAAACAGGTTTCCTTCTTGTCAAATCCGACGATTGCTCCGGTTTCGGAACCGATTCCTGGTGGTGACTCAGCTCTATTTCTTCCATTTTTACAGTGAAAAAAACACCCAGAAATGTTTTGGCAGTGACTAAGAGAGATGATGAAAGGAAATGCAGCAGCAAAAAAGGGATTGCATCATGGAGTTCTTGTGCTGGTGTTGAATGTTGATGAGAGGTTGGCTAGGCAAGTACTTTCCCGGTTTCTTTAAATGTAAAGTTAACATAGTTGGCCAACCAACAACTCGGCCATATTAACTCTGCATTTGAAGTATTAATCAGTGCTGCTTCTTAATGATACACACAAAACATCAGTCAAATTGCAGTCATTTTCCATTCAATTAAACCAAGAAACCCCAAGCCGGTTTAGTTGTTTCATGACCATGATCATTCCCTTAATGACCATAATTTCTTTTTGATGTGGACCCTTGTTTTTTTTTTTCAAACAATGCAGTATGTCAGTTGGAGGCATTTACTTCTCGGGGCCCTATCGACCATGGCGGTGAGAGAGTTAAAAAGGAGTAAGGTCCACTTGGCCATGTGATGATAGAACCACTGCTAGATTTGGAAGCTGATGACAAAATTAATCAAAGGGTTTGATTCATATTATACCGATGCTTTGAATATTTAAAAAAATTACGATGAATTTAGCAATTGTACCATAGTTTCTGTTATCTGGTACAATTAACCCAAAAAAAGGGTCAAGTTTGGAATTCTTAATCCATACATGTTGATTCTTTTAGCCTTTGAACCTAAAATCATTCACAGTTTTTCATTTTAAGCATCTTGCAATGTGACTTTTGACATTGCCCCTTTCTTTGGACTATGTCTTAACAAATACAAGAGAATAAGAGTAACATGAAAATTAGATTGCATCTTGTTCTTTCTATTAAAAAAAAAAGGATGAATTAATCTTTATACATTATATTAGATAATAAATTGATCATTTTGCTAAAATTCATCCATTTCTATAGCAACCAGTTTTAAACAGTAAAAATAGATGAATTTTTTATAAAAAAAAAAATAATTTACTCTTTAATCTAATCTACAAGAATTAATTTACACATTTTTAACAAATAAAGCAAAATATAGTCTAATATCTAATATAGGGGGTCATAGTATTTTTAATATTTAGTTACTACTAAATTTGGTTTTCACTAGAGGTCTACCAGAAGTTCTTACAAGGCCTATAAAGATATGTTCTATGTCATTATCCTTTTGAACATTATGTTAAGCTAGATTTCGCTTTCGGCCATTAAATTAAATTGAAACTAGAATTAAAAACTTTACATACTCTGAGACCAATAAAACAGAGTTTATTGGTGAGCGTGGGCCCAAATTGTTAAAATTGAGGCATATGTAAAATGGGCTTGCATAGACGCTAACGCTAAGTGCTAACTCATCTTCTCCTTCCCGCTTCTTCTAGGGTTTTACATATAACAAAAATTTTCTGAAACTCTTTACCAGAAACAAGGGTTTATCATTTATTGGCGGGAGCTGAATCCTTAAAAAGAAATACAAATAAGAGATTGTTTCTTTCCATTGAGGTAGCTGCTCTAACTTCACATGTTTCAATTGTTAGATTTTTTGGGTTTTTCTTCTTTTCGTATATCACGAATTTTGTGCTATTATCAAACAACCTTTTCAGTAAAAAGTGGAAATCTTCAATTAGGTGATTAGTGTTAGTATTTATTTCTCAGAAGAAAAAAAGATTACTAATCTCAGTTTCTTGTGGATCTTATGAAATTCCCATTTCAATAGTTCTTTAAAGGAAATATTCATGGCGTATTCTCAAGCACGAGGCTTCATGTTCTGTAACTTGTGTGGTACGATGCTGTCTTTGGTTTCACCTAAGATTGCTGAATGCTCTTTGTGTAGATCTAAAACAAGTGCTAAAGGTATCCAATTTATTTACTATCATTTTTGTTTATCTTCTTCATTGGCTGCTTTACTAAAGTTGTTATCCTTATCTATTAGGTATTGTGGGACGAGAAATTGGCTACACACTCACTGTTGAGGTTTGCCTTCACCTTTGGTACCTTCCATTTGTGCAAGCTACTAGTTATATGATGATTGCATGTGTTGGTTTTGATATCATAGAGAGTGAGAGATTACAAATGAACTTAGATATTGCTTTCTTTGTTTATATGAGCGGGCACCCTGTTCTAAATAAAGAGTGATTCTGCTGCTAATCCTTCGTATATTTAGATGTCCCAATTGGCTGTAGACTGTATTATACGAGAAAGCATGTAATAAGTTGGCCATGTTGGTTTTTCCTATTGTTCTTTCGTATAAATCTTAGTAGAAGTCACAACACTTGTACAGATATGTAAAGAATGTTGAACTTGCTTGCTGATGGCTGTATTCTTGCTCTGCCCTCTCACCTCTTTTCGTGTTCTTGATGCTGCATTATTTTACTCCATTTGCTTTACATTTTGCAGGATATTCGGAGAGACCTTGGCATCTCACATGCTGTGGAAGAGATGGCGACAAAAGAATCAGCTGCGGTAATTGCTTTTATTAAGTTAAAGATAGAGATAATCCTTAAATCTGCTGCTCACCATTTTGAGTATTAATTATCATGTGCAGTTGATCAAGCAGACATGTAAATCCTGTGGAAACGCAGAGCTTGAGTACACTACCCGACAAGTAAAACAACATCTCGATAAAAACAAGTTTCTTTTTTATGAATAATCAATCCCTCCTCATTTAACTTAATATTATTTTCTCTGTCTCTTTCTCTTTTCCTATACAGATGAGATCAGCAGATGAAGGGCAGACTGTATTCCTTGTATGCCCGAAGTGTAAAGCAAGGGATACTGAAAATTGAGTATCTATCAGCTTTCTACAGCTGCAAGGGATTACCAAGAAGAGCAGATGAAGCCATGAAGGTTAAGAGATGACTTATCTTATATTAAAAATATCACCTCAGTAAACAAAATTTTGTTCCATTGGAGATGTGTAGAAAACGTTGGTAAGTTTTGCTATTAAATCCCTTAGGTAATTTCGATATAGGGATCTGTAATGCTGTAGTTCATAGAAATAGAATAGCTTGGTACTCATTTACCTGACCTGGACCTGAGACATGAGAGGTTGGTCTTGGACGTTGAAAGAGTAGTACTACTCAAGAATCAAATTTCCATGTATACTAGCTATCTGGCTTGATTGGGGGCATATTTTAATTAGTTTGTTTTGCAAGTTCCAATTTATTGCGTATCCTTTTCTCCTGCTTTTGCGTCTGGACTAACGATTTTTATAAAATATTTATAAAAAAAAAGCTGCATGTGTTGGTTTTTCATCATAATCAGGAAGTGTCCAGCACCGAAAGTATCTTCATTCTCTAGCATAGACAGACCCCTTTTTCCCTTGTTTTTATGTAAAGCTTTCTTTCCTTGTATAGATGGTTGGTTCTGAGTTGCTTAATGGTCTGCACCAATAAAATTTAGTGGCCTACTAAGATTATATATGCATAGCTAATGGCACCACAAAAGCTGATGTTCCCTTTTCATTATTTTATATAGAAAAAGATTAATAGTATGTGGTCAAGTTGTGTGTATCATTCTAGTTTTTCATTGGGAATGAAATGGTTAGTAGTACTTTTTGTTGTTTAGATTGTAAGAAGAGGTTGTAAAAGTGAGGACCCAGTGAGTGGGGGGATGAATGACAGCACGTAAGAAGCACTCAATGCTCATTTCAACAATCAGTTGTGGGGTTATTACCTCAAATCTTTTGGGTTCTTATCCATTTCCCCACTTTTAACCAATCTTGTCAAGCGTCTGTCTACCCCAATATCATGTGTTGTTTTTAGACAAGTATTGACCCACTATGCTGCAGATGGTATATCATCCTTAGAAAAATAGTTGTAGGACAAACAAATGAGGATAATTTATCATTCCCTAATTGTTATGTTTTTCTATAATTTATTTATTTTCGTAAAAAAACTAAATTTTAAAAACATTTTTTATATAGAGTTTTTGGGTTATTGAGTTTTCGTTTTGGTCATTTGATTTTAAAAAGTTGTAAAATGATTGTTGAATTATTCAAAATATTTTACTTAAGTCATTGTGTTGTTAAAAGTTTGGTTCTTATATTATCATTTTGAAAAATTTGGTTCTTATCTGAGCAACTCTTAAAAAGATGGGATCTAAGAATTTAGCCCTAAATCAATCAATTCAGTCATTATACTAAAGTCAAATTTTAACGAAGTTAATATTAATATTTATTGTTTAGAAAAATAACATAACTTTTTATTTGCAATTCAATTTCGAATCAAAGATTTTATTTGTAAAATTATAAAAGCTTTAAAATTATCAATTCCCTTAATGACTCTTTAAATCAATAAATTTTGAAATTTTAGCTTTATTTGATTTTTGAAAGATTATTTAATTTTCTTTTATAATAAAGAGATTAAATTGATGTATTTAATATCAGAAGGATCAATTCAATCCTGTCTGTATAATAGAAGGATCTGTTACGGATTTTTACCTATTCCTGATTATCAAGCACGCCCTGCACGTGCCTTTGCCATCCCCTAACTGCGAAACAAAAACTAAAACCGACTGGAAATTTGGCAAAGTAAAAAAAAAAAAAAAAATCAAAGTTAGCAAAACCCAGAAAATTACGAGAAAAGAAACGTTGCTCTCTTTCTCTTTCCCTTTCTCTTTCTCTTTCTCTATCTCTCGCTGTCTCAATCTTTTTCCAAAAAAAAGGTTCGCTGAGGACAGAGCAAAGGTTTTGTGAAAAGAGAGATAAAAGTACAAAAATTTTAACCCAAACAAGAAAAAAATCCCCACAATCTGCAAAGAGAGGGAAAAGCTCGTAGGCTTAGACAAAACAGAAAGAGAGAAATTTTTTCTCTTTAGAGAGAAACAAGTTTGGTGTCATCTTCCTATCGGAGCTGAGCTTTGGAGCTAGGGTTTCATCTTTCCTCTTTTTGAAACTCTTTTTTTTATGAAGGTGAATGAACTACGTGTCTCGCTTTCTCGATTTCTTGCATTTTGTTTTAATTCCTTTTGTTTTATTATCATTTTAGTTATGTATTGAGGACTAACATTATTAATATAATCAGCTAGTATCTCTACGTTAATTTAATTTTAATTAAATTCGATTTCGTTTAAAATCAAAGCACTCCTCATGATATTGACCAGTAAAGCTAGGGTTTTGTCTTGCTGTTTCTACTGGTTTCGACTTTTAGGGTTTAGATATTTTTGTGTTTATAGTAATTGCTCTCGCTTTGCATGTTTATAGTTTTAGGGGAAACTGGAGGAACTATCTTTCAATTTTTGGTTTATTTGCCTGCAATTTATGAATATGTTCTTGTATGTTATTTTGGTTTTGGCGTGATTCTATTTTAGGATTCAAATTCTATTGTGGTAGATATTAGGTAGTTCTTTCAATTCTGAGTGTTGAGAAGTCTCATTGATTTTGTGTTTGGAATGTGTTTTTGTTCACAGTATATACTGGTTTGCATGATTAGCTTGTTTAGAAGGTATATTATGGTGGCTTTAGCTTCTTTCTTTTTAATTTTGATCACGATAATCTGTTTTAGAAGTAAAGGAATTTGAGGTTCTACATTTGAGAGCACTGTTCTAGGGATGCCTAGTGCATTAGAAGTTTCATCATTGAAAATCCTTTGTTACGCATTTGTAGATCCACTTTGCTTTTGACTACATCATACAAGGCAGTCTTTACATCCCATGAACTTCAAATCTTTTTAGTTAAAGTCCGAAATTCTAACACTTTCCCTGGCTAATGGGGGGTTTTAATGGTACTAGGCTTCACTAGATTTTTTCGGTAGTTGTCTAACATAATGTCCTCTCTCAACCACCTTTCCATGACCTCCTTGAACACTCTGATCATGGTAGCGCAAATGCTGTCTATAACATGCCTATTGATAACTATGTATCATGCACTAAAATTCAAAAGCAAAGACTAGTCCTCATTGCAGTGATAGAGGAAGAAAAAAGTTCATTGTATTTTGTTATCTTGGGAGAGCTTTTATTACCTCTCTTGTATCACTCATCCAAATGCTTGAATGGTCAATAATTACATGGTTTCTGTTGTTTTTTCTATTGTAACGAGCTTCATGCTGTCATATTATTTCTTGCTTGTATGTTAGGCTAAGCAAAAACCAAAAAAAAATAAAAAACACCAAAAACTGATTCAGACCATAGTATTTGGTTTGGTTCATTGACAGTTCTCTAATTAATAAACCTAATTATCCAAACTAAAGTGAATTCTATTTTTATTTAATTTATAATTAGTTTTAAATCTTTTATGATATAAAAATAAATATTTTGTATTTATATTAGTGAATACAACTTTAAAATACTATATTAAAGTTACTGTTAGAAAAAATTTAAAAACTGATGAACTGAACTGATTCGAACCATTGGGATTCCATTCGGTTTCGGTTTAGTTTCTGAAAAATTTTAGTACTGTGTGGTAACTGAATTTTTTTCAGAACCAATTCAATATTGCCCCTACTTGTATGGAAGAATGGATGCAGTATCGCATAACTAAAATGTTCTTTTCAAGAAATGTAGCTACACATATGAATGCGTTTCTAATTAAATCCTTTATTTTTCATAGCTAGGCTACTCGGGTTAATGTTTGAACATGTAGTGGCTTTTGACACTAATTTGTTTACAATATGTTGCATTTTAGTTAGAAATTTGGAGATGCAGAATTAATGTCATGTCATTTAACAGGTTTGTTCTTGGACATCGCCTTGAAGCTTTACTCCTGTTCTAGATGGCACAAAAATTTTCATCAGGTTATAATGTCTTCTGTACTTGGTGGTTTTGCAACTGAAGCACCATGACGCTGGAAGATTTTTTTACATTGACTGAGATGAAAGACGGGCTGACATCCCCTTCTCGAGTTGAGGAGCTACTAACTGTAATGAAGAAAGAGAAAGATGCTGTTGGGAAGAATGTTAGTGATGCGACCAGGCAGTGGACTGCTGTTGCAAGTACAATTGCTGCGACTGAGAATAAAGATTGTCTCGATCTTTTTGTTCAACTAGATGGACTTTGTTTCCTTGATGGATGGCTTAAGGATGCTCAAGATTGCAGTAACAAGTCTAGTGGCAGTTTTGTGGAAGAATCAATTACTGCACTCTTACGAGCTCTTGAAAAGTTGCATCGAAATAATGAGAGGTCTATTTCTTCTGAGATCCGGATTACAGTGAAGAATCTTCTTGACCACAATAGCCCTCGAGTTCAGGACGGAGCTAGATTGCTCTTTGACAACTTGAAACAGGATAAGGTTGCCGATGGTGATGTTGATACTGGTGGACATGACTACTGGATTTCAGATAGTGCAAAAGTTACTGTAGAAAACAGCGGGCCAGAATCTTCTGCCAGAGACGGTCCTTGTGGAGCAAATGCCCATGAAGAAAATGATGGAGCAGATGCTGCAAAAGTTGAGAACCTTCCTTCAAACCTAGATGGTGTTCACTTAGAAAGTGATAAAGATTTTCACATTGAAAGTACTAATGATCAGCTCGAGTCTAATATAAACTCAGACCAGGCAAACCTGGAAAACAGATCTCAAAGTCATACGGCTTCCTCTTTCGTGCCTAATCCCATTCAAGAGAAGGCATCTATTATGAAGGAAGAGCCTCTGGCAGCTACTGTGGAAGAAGCTGCTTCTGTTGAGACCTGCAGTTTGCCAGAATCAAAGCAAGAACATGTTGAAGTTTCAAATTCTCAGAAGTTGAATGGGTTACCAATTGATGAAAACCAGAAGTTGGATATGACAGTTTCTTCCTCTAGTACTTCAGAACATGTTCTAGTGTCTTCTGGTGTTCTTGTTGGAAGTACTCAGGAGGCTATAGCAGAAACAAATTTGCAAAATGAGTCTGAAGCCAATAAGAGTGGTGTCCTAAAATTTGTTGCTATTGGTGATGATAAGGCCCCTGTGTCTGAGCCAAAGAAGGCAATGGATGATAGTGGAGTTATGAATCATTCGGGCAATGCTTCACAGCAGTTCAGGACCACAGGCAAAGGCAGTGAGTCTCATTTGGGCAAGTGGAGCTCCTCTGAAAATGAGTTTAAATATAGAAAGCCTGGGAATCTCTTTTCTAGGATGGAATGCAGTGGAGCAGCGGATGAAGATAAGGAGAACTATGGCATGGAGGATTCGAGGCGTGGTGCTAATTATATTAGTCCTGGTGTGATCAATAGGAGAATGTCTGATATGGAGCTTGAGTATGGCATAGTTGATGCTCTGGAAGTTGCCCGACAAGTTGCTCAAGAAGTGGAACGAGAAGTAGTAGATGACAGAGAGGCTTCATGCAGCTCTTCAGAGAAGATTTCAGGAGGTGGAATTGAGCAACCCAGTACCCCAGACTCCTTAAATGAAAAGCAAGACCTACCTGCTCAGGTTTTACCGAGTGGGGTGTCTACTGGACACAATCAATCTACTGAAGCATATAATGAGGGGGAGGGGTGCGTGGTTAGTTCAGATAATGCAGACAATGAAAAGGAAAATGGTTTGCATCACATGGAGTTCTCTCAGGTGACTGTGGCTCAAGAACCTGAACCTAACACTAACGAATGCCTATGTGGGTTTGACCTGAACCAGGAAATCTGTTCTGATGATGTAGAACAAACAGTCAATTCCATCTCCACCCCTGTTTCGGTGGTTTCTGCTTCAAGGGCAGCAGCTGCCCTTGGCTTTCCTGTAGCTCCTCTACAGTTTGAGGGGGCTCTAGGATGGAAAGGATCTGCCGCCACAAGTGCTTTTCGCCCAGCATCAGCTTGCCGAAACTCTGATGGTGAAAAAACTCTATCTCTTGGGGGAACAAGCAGTAGCACAAAACAGAGGATGGACTGCATTGATTTTGATCTTAATGTTGCTGAAGCTGGTGATGAAAAAGGTGCTGAACTAATGTCAGGCAAACAGGTTACAGCCTTGTCAAGCCTCCATTCCATAGAGTCTTCACTTGAAGTTAGTCCAAGAAAATCCAAGAGACTTAAACTGGATTTAAACTGTATCAACGATGATGCTGATGCTTCATCATTAGATTCACAAGTAGAGGGACTTTTCTTCAACAACATGAATGGGCGCCATAACCCATCACCTGCTCTGTCATCATCATCAATGCAACCTTCTATGAGGAACATTGACTTGAATGACAGACCATACAGTCACAATGATGCCTCAGAACAAAGGCCTTATCATGGTATATCTTCCCAAAATGTTAATTCATATGGTGGAGGGCCTAAACCAAATGATCCTGTTATTTCTCTGATGGGAACAAGAGTGGAAGTCAATAGGAAGGATTCCATTCCTCAGGTTGTATCCTTGCTACATGGCAAGGCCTTTGAGCCTGCAAGAGATGCAAACATCACAAGGGTAGGAGGTTTTTTGGGGTTAAGTCCCAATATGCCATATTCACATTCTCATGCATTCAGTTATAATGGAGTGGCTATGGCACCAACTATTTCCTTCTCTTCTGCCGTTTATGGGGCTAGTGGTTCAATCCCTTATATGGTTGATTCAAGAGATTCAAGAGCAACTGTTGTGCCGCAAACAATGGGCTCTACATATGCCGTTCCTCCAGCATACTCTCAACCACAGTTCATTATGGGCATGAGCAACACAAATGTTGGTTTAAATGGTTTGGTCCCCTCACGGCCAAATTTTGATTTAAATTCTGGTTTAGCACTTGAGGGAGGAAATAGAGATTTCATGAGTTTAAGGCAGCCTTTCATGCCTGTCGAGCATTTGAGTGTGAATACTCAACCCTCTTCTAGTTCCGGAGTTGGTGCAAAAAGGGAAGGAACCAGATAGTCATTGGGAGCCAGCCAAAAGCCGATCAACAACAGAGAGCAGCTATTTCCATGGAACTAGCAAGTTCTTATTTATGCTGCCCCTTCTCTTGGGATGAGTTAAGTCCAAGCTAAGTGATACTTGCATTGCAAGAATACTTGGACAATCAAATAAACCTTTGGCTTCATAGGAGGGGAGTTTGAACTGAGTAAAATAGGGAAATCAGGAATGTAATTTAATTCATAAGATTGATTGCTGAAGAGAAGGAAAATAGGTTTTAATTGTTCTAGTTTTAGCTTACTTTCTTGTTTTCTTTTTTCTGTTCCATTGAAGACCATTGCAACCGCACAAGGCTTGGTACATTGTAGTTGTAACTTATTTTCCATAATGCAACACAGAGTTCCAGAAAACTAAGCTCTTCTACCATTTCGCTCCTTTTGGCAACAACAGTTTATACATGAATAATCTTAGTTTTTCAAAGTCTTGGGTTATACCTGATGTCCTCAAATTATCATTTGTTAATTTACTTTATATAAATATTGTATTAATAAATAATGTTCTCATTTGCTTTGTATTAAAATTGCATTAATCAAGAGAAGTGAGGCAAGGTGACCCTATCTTCCCATATTTATTCGTTCCGACTACGGAACGGCTCGGACATTTGATGCATAAGGTTGTTTCGAATGGCGAATGGTGACCTATAATTATGTGCAGAGACGGATCACCTTTGTCTTATTTATTTTTTGCCGATGACTTAGGTGTTATTTGATGAGGCAACTCTTGAGAATGCTAAGGTGATTCATGAGGTTTTTGCTGATTTTTTTCGGTTCTCGAGACATAAGGTAAATTTGAATTAAGTCTCAAATTTTCTTTTCCAATAATACGGAGGTTGTTCTTCAAGGAATCATTGTGAGGATTTTGGGTTTTCAACAAACTCATGATTTGGGCATTTACTTGGGAGTTCCTTTGTTTCTTGGTCGAGTTAAAAAATGTAACTTTCAATTCCTTGTTGACAAGGTTCAGAGGAAATTGAATGCTTATGATGCGAGATTGTTATCCTTGGCTGGTAGAATAACTTTGGCAAAGTCTGTGCTGCTCACTATTCCGGGCTACTTCATGCAATCTGTTATGATCCCTGTCGGAATATGCAAACAGATTGAACAAATTGTGCGACGCTTCATTTGCGGTTCAACTGCCAACAAACCGAAAGTATCCTTAGTAAATTGGGATTTTTGTTGTCAAAAGGTGTCAGAAGGTGGTATTGGCTTGCGAGGATTAATTCCTCAAAACACAGCTTACTTGATGAAATTAGCTTTCTTTTTCATGACCGAGCTTGATGCACTTTGGGTGCGTGTACTCAGATTGAAGTATAAGGTATGTGAAATCTGCCCAATCCAAATAGCTCGAGCAAGCTGTTAGTTTATTTGGCGATCTTTATCCGAAGTTTGGAATAAAGCTAGGGACAGAATCAGATGGAGTATAGGTAATGGCAGAACGGTGAGTTTTGTGTGTGACGCTTGGGTGCCGAATCTGGGACCTCTTTTGACTCATCTTTTGCCTGGTACAGCCTCTTGCCAGAGTGGTTGATTTTGTGGGTATTAACAGCACTTGGGATTGGGTAAAGCTAAGTGTTTATTTTCCAAAAAAAAATTTGGAGCGTCTTGCAGCATGTCACCCTCCGAATTAAGACCTTGGAGAAGATCTTTGTCTATGGAAGCCGAATATCAAAGGTAATTTTACTGTCAAAACTGCTTATGGCAGTATTATTGCTGATGATAGTTTGAATGAAGACAGCAATTGGAAGCTTATTTGGAATAGTAGGTGGCCTCCACGAGTATAGTACTTCCTTTGGTTAGTTCGACGTGGACGTATTCTTACAATTCTGAGAGGGTGCACCATAAGATGGCAGATAAAGCTGACTCTGCACGGTGTGGGGCAACACAAGAATCAATCCTTCATGTGTTGCGGGATTGTAGGCCTGCAGCTGAAATTTGGAAGAAACAGGTTCGGTCTGATCTTCTTTCTAACTTCTTTGCTCTTCATTTGGAGAATTGGTTATTAGCAAATTTGAAGGGGCAATTTTGGGAGTCCACAAATGGGGAGGTTGCGTCTGATATGTTTGCTGTCCTTTGTTGGTTTCTTTGAAAGCAAAAGAATGAATTTGTTTTCCAAAGGAAGACTTGGGAAGGACAGGCGATTATCAACTCAGCACGTGGCATGGTGGCTAGTTTTTGTGCTGCTAGTGTGGCGACACAGATTATGAATGTAACAGATGGGACTTCGAATAGATGGTGCTACCCAAGTCCAGGCTGGTTCAAGATAAATACGGATGGCGCCGCACGGTTGGATGAAAGCTGGTCTGCAGTTGCTGGTGTTGTGAGAGTCTCACGAGCATAGTGGGTTGTCAGCTTCCAAAAATTTGTGGGGCGAGGATAGGCACTAAATTCGAAATTGTGGGCAATTCTTCATGGAATTCAGCTTGCAAGAACTAGAGGTTATGCTAAAGTCATAGTAAAAAGTGATTGTATTGTCTCGGTTGGCACGATAAAAGATTGTTTAGATAGAACGCAATCAAAAATCATGATTCGTCAAATAAAAAAATTCGTTCGACATTTAGAGGGTTTTAAAATTCGGCAATCAAAAGAGATAAAAATATAGTTACAAATTTTTTAGATAAATTTTACGAAATAAACGAGAATACTTTACGGATTATGGAAATACTTAATATCCATATTAAAAAGCTTTTACAAGATGATTTAGCAACTGTTGTATGAGTGATTAAACTTTAAACATTTGGATGCCTCTTAACTTATAAAAAAAATTGTATTAATCAATTTATTTATCAAATTATAAGCACGATTAAATTCATTACAAGATTAATTCGGACCTAATCTATAAATCAAATTTTAATTGATTAAAGTCATAAATACATTAATACGTATTTATAGGTTGAGGATGCTAATTGAAGTGAAATATCAGAGAAACAAATATTTTCTTTATTGATCCCAAACATCAAATTCAAAACTTAAGAAATGGGTAAGACAAGGAAACCACGCAGAACTTTAAGGCAAGGATAGTCGTCAAGAACCATCTCGAAATCGTTATTCATACACCTCCAATCATAATACGCCACGTTTACATGAAACCCAAGCCCTTCGATCCTTTGACGATCACATGATCAAGTTGACTCAATAGTTGAAGTCGTTTGATATGGGGCCTCAGTGCCCAAAACACGCGGCCTTCCCTCCACGTCGAAGAAACAAATTCGAACCAATAAACTCCGGCCACGTCATAACAAACAAATCATTAGCCGTTAGATCCTCCACGCTGGCGCCAATAAACAATTAACACAATCTTTCCCATCTCAAAGACATCGCTAAAACCCCCCACTTATTTAAGAACTCTCAAGCCTGCACTGAAGGCAAAGCTACTAGATTTAAAAAATATAAAAAACAAACTAAGGTAGCCTAAGCAAACTATGAGGAAGTGGGCGATCCCTTCCGCTTTGGTTCTTCTTTGCCTTCTTAGTCTCCTCTCAGATCATGGTAAGCTTGCGCTGCTTATACGTTACCTTTTTATTTTTTTTAGCTTGTGAAATGCCGAATCCGGATCTACACTTGTTTCAGGGAGAAAAGTACAAGCAAATGCCGAAGAAGGAGCTGTAGATCCTCCTAAAGTCGAGGAAAAGATCGGCGCTGTGCCTAATGGCTTACAAACTGATTCTGATGTAGTTAGAAGGTTAGCATATTTTTGTTTTGGAATATACTTTTCATTACTTTGTTCTTTTTTGTTTACTTGAATTTTGAATTCCGAATGTTCTTACTAGGGAATCGGACTCGATCTCTTCGAGATCGCTTCGCAATAATGCGGAGAAGTTTGAGTTCCAAGCTGAAGTGTCTCGGCTTATGGACATCATTATCAATTCTCTTTATAGCAACAAGGATATTTTCCTCAGGGAGTTGATCTCCAATGCTTCTGATGTAAGTTTTATGTCTTTCTTTTTTTTTTTTTGAATTGTTTTCAGTAATTGTTTCGAACTTGATGTTGAATCATTGTTTTTGTTTTAATTTAAGGCACTGGACAAGATTAGGTTCCTTTCACTCACAGACAAAGAAGTTTTGGGTGAAGGCGACACTTCCAAGCTGGAGATCCAGGTCAGTTCTTCAAACTAGAACTTTATCTTATAGAAATTTAATTACAGAGAACTCTGGTTACCACTTAATTAGAATGAGCATGTTATATAATGTCGTTGCCGAGCCTTAATAATGCAATGAAATTGCAGATTAAGTTGGACAAAGAAAAGAAGATTCTTTCTCTTCGTGACAAAGGTATAGGAATGACAAAAGAAGATTTAATCAAGAATTTGGGAACAATTGCGAAATCTGGAACTTCTGGTAACTATATCTTTATATTCGATATTGCAAAAGCAGGGTTATGTTTGATCAAGTATAGATTACATTAACTGAAGTTATTTTTATTATCTTTTTTGTGCAGCATTCGTTGAGAAAATGCAATCCAGTGGAGACCTTAATCTGATTGGGCAGTTTGGAGTTGGGTTCTACTCTGTATATCTTGTAGCTGACTATGTCGAAGTCATTAGTAAACACAATGATGACAAACAGTGAGTCTTCTAGCTTCAATGTAGTTCTTATGGTAGTGTTTGACTGATTGTTGAACTATTATTTTATTAATATGATTGGTTCTTCAGGTATGTATGGGAATCAAAGGCTGATGGGGCATTTGCAATTTCCGAGGATACTTGGAACGAACCACTTGGACGTGGGACGGAGATTAGATTGCATCTTAGGGATGAAGCTCAGGAGTACTTGGAGGAGAGCAAATTGAAGGTTAGCAATTTGAGTAACCTATTCTGTGGTTATGTTGATTACATTTCTGAAATTTGCTCCATCATGTTTCCATCGTTTGAAGATATGCTAACAAAGCGTGCTGTGGTTCTCATCTGCAGGAGTTAGTGAAGAAATATTCTGAGTTCATCAACTTCCCCATCTATATCTGGGCAAGCAAAGAGGTTGATGTTGAGGTTCCTGCAGATGAAGATGAGACAAGTGATGAGGAGGAAACCCGTATGTGTTAGCTAGCCTGTTAATGTTTATTAAAACTTATCTGTGCCATTTTTCCTTATTGCTGTAAGAATACGCATGTTGAGATTAATGTAAGAATACGCATGTTGTGATTAACTGATTATAGTTTTTGGTTTCCTTCTCTTTTATTTCCACGAACAGCCGAAAGCAGCTCTTCTGAGGAAGGAGAAGATGAAGATGCTGAGAAAAGTGAGGATGATGATGCTGAAAAGAAATCAAAGACAAAGAAGGTGAAGGAAACTACTTATGAATGGGAACTTCTGAATGATGTTAAAGCCATATGGTTGCGCAGTCCAAAGGAGGTGACAGCTGAAGAATACACGAAATTCTATCACTCTCTAGCTAAGGTAATTTTCCATAAATTTTCTAGGCCAATACTGCAGAAAGCATTATAGAGACGTTTCTATAATTTATTGATGCATATTTGTGCTTCTCTGCAGGACTTTAGTGATGAGAAGCCCTTGGCCTGGAGCCACTTCACTGCTGAAGGTGATGTTGAGTTCAAGGCCGTTTTGTTTGTGCCGCGTAAGGCTCCTCAGGATCTATATGAAAGTTACTATAACACCAATAAAGCCAACTTGAAGTTGTATGTTAGACGAGTTTTTATCTCTGATGAATTTGATGAGCTTTTGCCAAAGTATCTTAACTTTTTGAAGGTAATAGAAGATATTCCAAGTTATCTTCTTTGACTTAATCTTCACTAATGAGTTTTCTGAGTTGTTTTTTATTGTTTACCTGTTGAGCAGGGTCTTGTTGATTCTGATACTTTGCCACTCAATGTGTCACGAGAGATGCTGCAAGCCCACAGCAGTTTGAAAACAATCAAGAAGAAACTCATCAGGAAAGCCCTTGATATGATTCGAAAAATTGCCGAGGAGGATCCTGATGAGTCCAGTGGCAAAGATGAGAAAGGTACTGTATATTGATTCCTTATAGAATCAAATTTAATTTGCTAATATTTCCCCACCCTAGATTTGTCCTACTACCAGCCTTTGACAATGAAACTATTCTATTCCAAGTTATTTCTGGTTGAATATTGATACTGAATATGATGGGGATGCAGAAGTTGAAACATCTGGTGATGATGACGAGAAAAAGGGACAATACACCAAGTTCTGGAATGAATTTGGAAAATCCATTAAACTCGGTATAATTGAGGATGCAACCAATAGAAATCGCTTGGCAAAACTCCTCCGATTTGAGAGGTATGTTACTTTGTATATGGTATTTAGGCACGGGCATTATATGGGTAAAACCAAGAAATTGAACTAAACAGATTAAGTTGATCAGTTTAAAAGGGTCAGTTTTCAGTTGTGTTTAAAACCAAACTGCATTATTTGGATTGGTTTGGATCCTGAAACTTAAAAATAAGTAGTTGGCCTTGATTTGATTTGATTTGTTTTTTTTCTTTTAATCGAATCCCAACAGAAGCTTTCTTTGCACATGATGATCCCCTTTTGCTAGTAATAAGTAATAGTTTTTGACTTGCCTTGCAGCACCAAGTCGGATGGTAAATTGACATCACTTGATCAGTACATCTCGAGGATGAAATCCGGACAGAAAGATATATTCTACATTACAGGAACCGGCAAGGAACAATTGGAAAAATCTCCATTCTTGGAGAGGCTTAAGAAGAAAAATTATGAGGTAACTGCTAAAGCCATTCAAAACATACTTTTCTCAACTTCCCTTCTGCTTAATTTATATCCCTTTTGATATGTGTGCTTAGCTTCTAATGGCCTTTGTTGTTTCCAGGTTATTTTCTTCACTGATCCAGTTGACGAGTACCTGATGCAATACCTTATGGATTATGAGGGAAAGCAGTTCCAAAATGTATCCAAGGAGGGCCTGAAAATCGGGAAAGAAAAGAACAAAGAACTAAAGGAGTCATTTAAGGAACTAACTAAATGGTGGAAGAATGCACTTGCTAGTGATAATGTTGATGAAGTGAAGATAAGCAACCGTTTGGACAACACTCCTTGTGTGGTCGTTACATCGAAGTATGGATGGAGTGCTAATATGGAGAGAATCATGCAATCTCAAACCTTATCTGATTCTAGCAAGCAAGCTTACATGCGCGGGAAGAGGATCCTAGAGATTAACCCGAGACACCCAATCATCAAGGAACTTCGTGAGAGAGTTGCCAAGGACTCTGAGGTACCTATCTATATATGTAAACAATAACATTCATGTTTGATGAGTTGGAATTCTATTTTGCTTAGTTTGATGAAATCATTTGGTGGATCTTTTACAGGATGAGGGTGTGAAGCAAACTGCTCAGCTTATTTACCAGGCAGCTCTAATGGAGAGTGGTTTCAATCTACCCGATCCCAAGGACTTCGCTTCACGCATCTACAGCACAGTGAAATCTAGCCTTAATATCAGTCCTGATGCAAGAATTGAGGACGATGATGATGTGGAGGAAACTGAGGCAGAGTCCGAGATGAAAGAAAGTGCAGGCAAAGATGAGTTGTAGATTGGCTGAAGCCTGGGGGATATATACTCTTTGAGTTTGTTTTTGCCTCTGAAGACATCCCCGAATGAACTGTAAGATGCATTTCAAGTCTGAAACTAGTATAAAAAGGAAACATTAGGTAGTTTTTTCTTTTCGAGTGCTGAGAAGTCTGATCGATCTTGTCTTTGGAATTTGTTTGGAAGGTTTATTATAGTGGCTTTAGCTTCTTTCTTTTTAATTTTGATGAAGGTAATCTGTTATAGAAGTAAAAGAATTTGCGGTTCTACATGTGAGAACACTGCTCTAAGGATGCCTAGTGCATTAGAAGTTTTATCATTGAAAATTCTTTGGTATACATTTGGAGATCCACTTTGCTATCGGCTACATCATATTCCATCCCAAGAACTTCACATCTTCCTGGTTGAATCCGAAGTTCTAACCCTTTCCCTGGCTAATGGGGTTTCAGTGATACTAGACTTCACTAGTTTTATCGGTAGTTGTCTAACATAATGTCCTTTCTCTCCCACCTTTCCACGACCTCCTTGAACACTCCGATCATGGTAGCGCAAGTTGTGTCAATATCATGCCTATTGGTACCAACGTGTCAGGCACTAAAACTCAAATAGCAAAAGCTTGTACTCATTGCAGTGATAGAGGAAGAAAAAAGTTGGTTGTCTTGTGCTTTGTTATCTTTTGAGAGTTTTTATTACCTCTCTTGTATCACTCATCCAAATGCATGAATGGACATGGCGGTCAATATTTGGATAATTGCATGCTTTCTTTTGTTCTTCTGTCCACATTTAAAATACGTGTTGAAAATACAGAATCAAGTAATTTCTCACTTCTGATTAATGGATTTTCACTGAGGCCAACTGTTCTAACTCCATGATGCCATTTTCTGAAACGACCATGCTGTCGTATTTTTTCTTGCTTGCAACAAAACCGAAAAACACCGAAATCTGATTCACACCGCAGTGTTTGGTTTAGTTTTATTTAATTTGGTTCGGTTGCTTCACAATTCACAAATTAAAAAAAATTGTAATTATACAAACAAAAGCGAATTTTATTTTTATTTAATCAAGTTTTTTACCTTGTAAGTGCGATTGCATTTATTACAGGATCAATAAATTAAATTAAGACAAATTTAAATTATAAATACATAGATACATACCTATTTATAGTTTGAGGGTGTGATTCAAATTAATCATTTTTAATTTAAGTGAAGTTTCAAAGAAATAAACACTTTCAACAAGAGTTTAAAGAGTTTGTGTATTAAAATCAAATTATATTTTATTCTTTTTACTTAAAAAAAAAGAGTAAATTAATCCATTTACATTAAATTTAAAAATAGGTTGATCATTTTTATATAAATTTGATTTATTTTTACTACAAAAATATGATTTGTCACGTGTTATTGTATAAATATTCTCTCATTCATCTTATTTTTTAATATTACGATTAGATGAATTTTTAATAGAAATAGTTAATTTATTTTTTAATTTAATATAAAATTAATTTAGCTATTTTCTTTAATAAAAAAAGGATAAATTTATTTAAGGTATAGAAATTGATTTACAGAAGAGAGAGATCAACATGGACAAGAGAAGGAAAACACACAACTTTAAGGCAAGGATAGTCATAAAGAACAATCTAGAAATCGTGATTCATACACCTCCAAGCATAGTACGCGACGTTTACAGCAAACCGGAGTCGTTCGATCATTTGATGATCATCAGGTCAAGTTGACACAAGAGTTGAAGTCGTCTGATATGGGGCCTGCCTAACCATAACACACGGCCACGTCAAAGAAACAAATCCAAACCAATAAAACCATGCCACGTCTCAACAAACCAAATCATGAGCCTTTAGATCCTCCACGCTGGCGGCAATAGCCAATTAACATAATCTTTCCCATCGCAAAAAACATCGCTAAAACCCCCCACCTATTTAAGAACTCCCAAGCCTGCACTGAAGGCAAAGCTACTAGATTTCAAAAAAAAAAAAAACCAGACAAAGGTAGCCTAAGCAAACTATGAGGAAGTGGGCGATCCCTTCCGCTTTGGTTCTTCTTTGCCTTCTCAGTCTCCTCTCAGATCATGGTAAGCTTACGCTGCTTATCCTTTTCCTTTTTAGTTTTTTAGCTTGTGAAATGCTGAATCCGGATCTACACTTGTTTCAGGGAGAAAGGTACAAGCAAATGCCGAGGAAGGAGCTGTAGATCCTCCTAAAGTCGAGGAAAAGATCGGTGCTGTGCCTAATGGCTTACAAACTGATTCTGATGTTGTTAAAAGGTTAGCATATTTTTTGTTTTGGAATATACTTTTCATTACTTTGTTCTTTTTTGTTTACTTGAATTTTGAATTCCGAATGTGCTTTCTAGGGAATCGGAATCGATCTCTTCGAGATCGCTTCGCAATAATGCGGAGAAGTTTGAGTTCCAAGCTGAAGTGTCTCGGCTTATGGATATCATTATCAATTCTCTTTATAGCAACAATGATATTTTCCTCAGGGAGTTGATCTCCAATGCTTCTGATGTAAGTTTTTTGTCTTTCTTTTTTTGAATTGTTTTCAGAATTGTTTCGAACATGATGTTGAATAATTGTTTTTGTTTTAATTTAAGGCACTGGACAAGATTAGGTTCCTTTCACTCACAGACAAAGAAGTTTTGGGTGAAGGCGACACTTCCAAGCTGGAGATCCAGGTCAGTTCTTGAAACTAGAACTTTATCTTATAGAAATTTAATTACAGAGAACTCTGGTTACCACTTCATTAGAATGAGCATGTTGTGTAATGTCGTTGCTGAGCCTTAAAAATGCAATGAAATCGCAGATTAAGTTAGACAAAGAGAAGAAGATTCTTTCCCTTCGTGACAGAGGTATAGGAATGACAAAAGAAGATTTAATCAAGAACTTGGGAACAATTGCGAAATCTGGAACTTCTGGTAACTAAATCTTTATATTCGATATTGCAAAAGTGGAGTTATGTTTGATTAAGTATAGATTACATAAACTGAAGTTATTGTTATTATCTTTTTTGTGCAGCATTCGTTGAGAAAATGCACTCCAGTGGAGACCTTAATCTGATTGGGCAGTTTGGAGTTGGGTTCTACTCTGTATATCTTGTAGCTGACTATGTCGAAGTCATTAGTAAACACAATGATGACAAACAGTGAGTCTTCTAGCTTCAATGTAGTTCTTATGGTAGTATTTGACTGATTGTTGAACTATTATTTGATTAATATGATTGGTTCTTCAGGTATGTATGGGAATCAAAGGCTGATGGGGCATTTGCAATTTCCGAGGATACTTGGAACGAACCACTTGGACGTGGGACTGAGATTAGATTGCATCTTAGGGATGAAGCTCAGGAGTACTTGGAGGAGAGCAAGTTGAAGGTTAGCAACTTGAGTAACCTATTCTGTGGTTATGCTGATTACATTTCTGAAATTTTCTCCATCATGTTACCATCTTGTGAAGATATGCTAACAAAGCGTGCTGTGTTTCTCATCTGCAGGAATTGGTGAAGAAATATTCTGAGTTCATCAACTTCCCCATCTATATCTGGGCAAGCAAAGTGGTTGATGTTGAGGTTCCTGCAGATGAAGATGAGACAAGTGATGAGGAGGAAACCCGTATGTATTAGCTAGCCTGTTAATGTTTATTTAAAACTTGTCTGTGCTATTTTTTCCTTAATGCTGTAAGAGTACGCGTGTTGTGATTAACTGATCATAGTTTTTGGTTTCCTTCTCTTTTATTTCCACAAACAGCCGATAGCAGCTCTTCCGAGGAAGGAGAAGATGAAGATGCTGAGAAAAGTGAGGATGATAATGCTGAAAAGAAATCAAAGACAAAGAAGGTGAAGGAAACTACTTATGAATGGGAACTTCTGAATGATGTTAAAGCTATATGGTTGCGCAGTCCAAAGGAGGTGACAGATGAAGAATACATGAAATTCTATCACTCTCTAGCTAAGGTAATTTTCCATAAATTTTCTAGCTCCAGATTGCTTAAAGCATTATAGAGAAGTTTCTATCATTTATTAAAGCATATTGTGCTTCTCTGCAGGACTTTAGTGATGAGAAGCCCTTGGCCTGGAGCCACTTCACTGCTGAAGGTGATGTTGAGTTCAAGGCCGTTTTGTTTGTGCCTCCTAAGGCTCCTCAGGATCTATATGAGAGTTACTATAACACCAATAAAGCCAACTTGAAGTTGTATGTTAGACGAGTTTTTATCTCTGATGAATTTGATGAGCTTTTGCCTAAGTATCTTAGCTTTCTGAAGGTAATAGAAGACATTCCAAGTTATTTTAGTTGACTTGAATCTTCACTAATGAGTTTTCTGAGTTGTTTTTTATTGTTTACCTGTTGAGCAGGGTCTTGTTGATTCTGATACTCTGCCACTCAATGTGTCACGAGAGATGCTGCAAGCCCACAGCAGTTTGAAAACAATCAAGAAGAAACTCATCAGGAAAGCCCTTGATATGATTCGAAAAATTGCCGAGGAGGATCCTGATGAGTCCAGTGGCAAAGATGAGAAAGGTATTGTATATTGATTCCTTATAGAACTAAATTTAATTTGCTATTACTTCACCACCCTAGACTTGGCCTACTACTAGCCTTTGACAATGAAACTATTCTATTCCAAGTTATTTCTGGGTGAATATTGATTCTGAATATGATGGGGATGCAGAAGTTGAAACATCTGGTGATGATGACGAGAAAAAGGGACAGTACACCAAGTTCTGGAATGAATTTGGAAAATCCATTAAACTCGGTATCATTGAGGATGCAACCAATAGAAATCGCTTGGCAAAACTCCTCCGATTTGAGAGGTATGTTACTTTGTATATGGTATTTAGGCACGGGCATTATATGGGTAAAACCAAGAAATTGAACTAAACAGATTAAGTTGATCAGTTTAAAAGGGTCAGTTTTCAGTTGTGTTTAAAACCAAACTGCATTATTTGGATTGGTTTGGATCCTGAAACTTAAAAATAAGTAGTTGGCCTTGATTTGATTTGATTTGTTTTTTTTCTTTTAATCGAATCCCAACAGAAGCTTTCTTTGCACATGATGATCCCCTTTTGCTAGTAATAAGTAATAGTTTTTGACTTGCCTTGCAGCACCAAGTCGGATGGTAAATTGACATCACTTGATCAGTACATCTCGAGGATGAAATCCGGACAGAAAGATATATTCTACATTACAGGAACCGGCAAGGAACAATTGGAAAAATCTCCATTCTTGGAGAGGCTTAAGAAGAAAAATTATGAGGTAACTGCTAAAGCCATTCAAAACATACTTTTCTCAACTTCCCTTCTGCTTAATTTATATCCCTTTTGATATGTGTGCTTAGCTTCTAATGGCCTTTGTTGTTTCCAGGTTATTTTCTTCACTGATCCAGTTGACGAGTACCTGATGCAATACCTTATGGATTATGAGGGAAAGCAGTTCCAAAATGTATCCAAGGAGGGCCTGAAAATCGGGAAAGAAAAGAACAAAGAACTAAAGGAGTCATTTAAGGAACTAACTAAATGGTGGAAGAATGCACTTGCTAGTGATAATGTTGATGAAGTGAAGATAAGCAACCGTTTGGACAACACTCCTTGTGTGGTCGTTACATCGAAGTATGGATGGAGTGCTAATATGGAGAGAATCATGCAATCTCAAACCTTATCTGATTCTAGCAAGCAAGCTTACATGCGCGGGAAGAGGATCCTAGAGATTAACCCGAGACACCCAATCATCAAGGAACTTCGTGAGAGAGTTGCCAAGGACTCTGAGGTACCTATCTATATATGTAAACTGTAACATTAATGTTTGATGAGTCGGTACTCAGTTTTGCTTAATTTGGTGGATCTTGCAGGAGGAGGGTGTGAAGCAAACGGCTCAGCTTATTTATCAGACAGCTCTAATGGAGAGTGGTTTCAATCTACCCGATCCCAAGGATTTTGCTTCACGCATCTACAGTTCAGTGAAATCTAGCCTAAATATCAGTCCCGATGCAACAATTGATGAAGATGATGATGTAGAAGAAACCGAGACAGAGTCGGAGACAAAAGACAGTGCAGTCAAAGATGAGTTGTAGATTGCCTGAAAGCTCGGGGATATATGCTTTTTGAGTTAGTTTTACCCTCTGATGAAAAGCCGAAGGAAATGTAACATACATTTTCAAGTCTGAAACTTGGATAAAGGTAGAATATATGTAAACCATAGTCGACTGTGAAATTAATCTGTCTGCAATTTTTGTGCTTTTAAGATTTTCACGTATTGATATATGGTTGTTTCGATCTTATCATCTGTCAACATGTTCAACTTCCATTGCTTTAGTCTATATCTTGTGGTGTTATGCAATTTCAGTGGATGAAGGGAAACCGTTTTACTTGAAAAATGCCCCAAAATGTCGGCTCTTACAACTTGTGCGGCCTACAATGCCATTCTTTGAGACAGTGCTTTTTTAAAGAATCGCGGTGATCGAAACCCGAACCCAAACTTAAGAATCTTATGTTAAAAAGCCACAAAATGCTGCTACATTATTGGCCTTAGAAAGCAGTATCTCCTTTGCGGCTTAACCGTATTCTCCGTCACTTGTGCTAAAATGGGGAAGGTTTTGCCTTCGGACCACAATAGAAATTTGGAATGAAAGTGTAGACAGCAACAGTACCTTTGTAGATGACAATCTGAAGTTGCTAATTTATCATCACCCACCGTGTCAACCCCACTGAAGAAGGAATCTTAAAGGCAACTTTTTTTAATGTTCAACACCATATACAATGTGTAGCTCCAAAACTCCATTGCAAGCTTAAATCAAATCATCAAACCACCAAGCTCGCAATTCCAGCAAAGTGGCATTTTTCCTTTTCAGTGTTTGCTCAGATTCTCAGTAATGTAGACACTTTCTTTTGCTTCAAATGCTTTCTTAATCAATTAAAAGTAATGGCTACACTTCTTCTCATTTGTTACTTTTGGAGTACAACTCTCTTCCAACACTAAATCATAAACAACCCAGCACAATAAATAATAGCAATGGTAGTTTTGTTTTGTGTTAATTAAACCCCACGTTCTCAAACTGCGTTTTATATTCTAAAATATTCTAATCCGATCCTTGGAGTATTAGTATTGTAATAATTAGATTTATTTGTTAGTCAAGTAATTAGTTTAGGTGTTAGATGTCAGTTCGAATTTAACATGAAGCATTTTTAAAGCATATGAATTAAATTGTAATAACATGTGTATTTATCTCATAGATAGATTAGATATGACTCGTAAAAAATTAGTATTCCTTCTAAATTTTGCATTTTTTTTAATAGGTCAAACTCCAAATCATATATGCATATATCTTTACAATTTAATTTGTATGCTTTAGAAATGTTGTACGTTAAATTCAAAAGTGTCTAAATTGATGGTTAGGCTAATGAAAAGATCCGATGATGCAATACTAATGCCTTAAAATTTTAATTAAATTATTTTAAAATTCAATGACCAATTTAAATGCGATGTTCAGAGAAGTTTGATGAAATTAACCTTTTTGTTTCCTATACACATGTTCCGCGGAAGAAAAATTGGACTATACAATCTTGAACTCAACAGTAGTAGTATACTGTTCATTAAGCAAATTAATTTCGACATTACGCTTTTACGTTTGGAGAAAGTTAAAAGTATGACTAAAATCAAGAGATGCGAGGAAGAGAAAGGAAATGGCTGACGCCAACAGTGTGTTGTGGGAAACTGAGGAAGAAATAGTCCTGGAAGACTGTCCTGTAAGAAAATAAGGAAACCATGAGCTAATATTGCCGTCAGCTGAGACCTCTCCTGACCCTGTAATTGATCCATATATGGGGCTTGTCGTCCCTCCTGTTGTTGTTGCTGCTGCTGGGGCTGTATTACTTGCTGATTTTTTACTGTACAAATAGAAATTACAGCACCCAAAAATGTTAATATTGAAGGGAGATATTTATGTAACCTTTTAGAAACTACAGCAATGGTTTAAAATGAGATTCTATTCTGAAACAAGTGGAACCAAGCTGTTTCATTTTAGCTTCTTCTTTGTTTCATATAAGGAGTCTACAATTTTTTGTCCCAAGTTGTATATTTTTTTATTCAATTAATTTCTGAACTTGGCAATTGTTCCTATATTAGAGTTTGTATTTTTTTTTGTTCAAGTTAATTCCTGATTTTTTTTTGAAAACATTAAAATTTAAGTTTTGATATGAGAATAATTATCAAGTTCGGGATTAACTTAGACAAAAACAAAGTTTAAGTCGTAACGTGATACAGTTGCCTATTTCAAATCTCAATATGAGAAATATTGCCAAATTTAAGCCCTAAATAACGAGTTAATTTTTTTTTCCAAGACACTAATATATTAATATAGGAAGTAAATGCCATTTATGACTTGATGTATTTAAAAATTGACAGTTAAGTTAACATTTACCATCAAAATGGACAGTTAAATTAACAAATAGACCTAATTGTTTGAAACCGTACTTTGATTTAAGGATTCAATTGAAAATTTTAAAAAATTTATGGACTCATTTAGAATTTAGCAGCTTATAGTTTAGAGATGTATTGAGAATTAAAATAGTGGAATATTATTAATAATTCTATCCTTAATGCTTACCTTGTGGATGAAGGACAGAATGTAACCGTATAATCAGCAGCTGTACACGTAAACGTACTCGTAGCATCATCGTATGCGTAGCTATACGATTTCGGACAAGCCGCTTTAAACATCTCAGAATAAGAAGACGGCTTGCACGTGTCGGGTGAAGCATACGCGCCGCTGCAGCAATACTCAGGCTTCCCGAAAGCCTCACAGGCACTTTTACAAGCCTGACCCGACCGAACCCTTAAATTATCCGGGCACTGCCGGTTCAAATCATTAACACACCCCGTCGACAAGCACGTGCCTGACCCACCGTTCGGCTCCATCATCATCGGCAAATTATATCCATCCACTAAGCTAACGTCATAGAAATCCTGGGTACCCGACCCGATCGTGAACTCAGCTAAGGTGACCGGTGGGGTCGCGCCTTTGCCATTGCATTCCATTTGGGTGGAGCCACAGTCAGCAGTTTGGCAGGTGAGTTGACCCGTAATCTGGTCCGATATGCATCCGGTTCTGCCCCAAAACCTACCAGACCAACTAGGCGGTGCCTGGATGGATCGTGAGCCGCCTGTTAGTAGCTCGAACCCGGTGGTATCTAACTGCGAGTTGCCGAGAATACCAGGCCAAACTGTATGGTCACATTTATTCACTATTGTAAATGTAGTCCCCGAAATCCCTGCAAAAAATGGCAGGCAATGTTATGTTAATGTATAAAATATAAATAAAGTCTGAAAAGTGAAAATATTACCTGGTAACATGGAGAGAAGAGTAAATAAACAAGTGGAGAAGAACAGATCCATATCTGCAATGAAATTTCGCAGGTAGATATATTTGAATTTTTAGGAAGAAAAAGAAGGGTGGACATGCAGAAGAAGAAAAAGGTTAGCTTAGCTTAAGGGGTGGAAGCGTTTTTCATCAAAAGAAATGATTCAATTTCCCAAAATCTACTCGGTAGTTGGTAATTTACAAGCAAGAAAAAGACCCACGTAATTTTACTACACCAATCCAACGTATCTCCTTATGAAAAACTTTCTATTGTTCATTAAGATTTGAACATCTTGGGGATAGGGTTGAGTTCCATCTTTTTATATATTATTTTGATTATTCGCCATCTATTTTATTTTATTTTATTTTATTTTTTACGAATTTTGGATTTTTTTTGTTTTGGGTAAAATACAATCAATAAGCATATTTTGAAAATTAAATTTTATATGTAGTAAATTATTTTTACTATTTTAAATAAAAAATAATATTTATTTTATATCATAGAAATAGAAATACGGCTAATTCTGAATTTTAGGTTCATGTTTTCAAATATCCAGCAGCAGTGATTGGGTGAAGGTATTTTCCGTCATCTTTTTAGGCATTTATTGGTGTATTGTGGGGAAAGTGTCAATTCAAGTTATGTTACGCATGGGCTTGTGGATATAAATGTAAATGATCCAGATTTAGGGTTTTTTCTTTTTTTTTTGTTTTGTTTTGTTGTTGATTTCAACAGACTGATTCATCGACTATAAGAATCAACTTGAAAATTACCTATTATTCTCCCTCCATTGATAACACAAAATTACCTATTACTCGCAAAGATGTTACCGAATGGTAATTCATCTTGTAGAAATAATATAGTATTGGGTTGGTGAGTGGCTTAATTAATTTCTATGGAATTTAACTAATCATTATATCATGCAGTTGAAATCTGAAAATTCTTTTTTATGTTTTCATTGCACGAATGCTGGACTTTAAACTCATTAATTTCAGATGTTCAGACAGCAAATATATTGTAATAAGCTCACACATACTTGCTAATCATGCATATACCTTGTCCAACCCACAACATAAGGAGCTGCTCCAAATCTTTTATGTTCAGTACGACCCTCACCCATCATTGTACCGCCGTTGAGTCAGAGGATAAGCTCTGACTTCAGCTTTGGCCACCCGGTAGGTGTGTGATATATATCTTTTCTTTTTCCGGATATAACTATTACAAGAGAGAGAAAAAAAAAAGTATTTGGGGTTAATTATAGATTGGGTTTTAAGTTTTAGTCAAAAGTTTACAAAATTAATGGAAGTGACTAGTTTGAATAATCAATTTAATTAAAATGACTACATCGAGAAAAAAAATTAAAGTAATCAAAATAAAACAAACTATCTTCGGGTGAGATTTGTACAGTTTACTCTTCTTCTTCTTCTTCTTCTTTTTTTTTTTTTAAAGAAAATGCCTCAAATTCAATTTAATTAATATTTCTTTTAATTTTATATCATATAATATAAGCTCATATCATCTTCCATAATTTCCTTAACATAGTAGTCCTTGATTAAGATGTAGTGCCAACCCTATATTTTATATAATTCATTAAGCTATCTGTTTGATGAAACTGCCCAAAACATCATCTGCTTCAACTTATTCACCTAACCAACATGTTCTGTCACTATTCTTTCCTGCTCTATTCAATTATTTTCGGTTCTTTTATTTTATATTCATTTAATTCTATATTATAATTACTCAAACATGTATTTATGTAAAAGGGCTATGAATAGGGTGGATATGTTGCTATCAGTTTTGGGTTGATAGCATTCATTTTCAAAGGAATCAGATTCCTGTACAGAAAATGATGGATTCATCTATTCACGCAATTTCTATATATATATTCACGCTAGGTCTAGGAATAATAATTAATTTGTTAAACAAAAGTGGGTCAAATCTCGCAAAAAACAATGGATGCCAAACTACTTTGGTAGTAATTTTGAAAACGCCATTACTCTTGGATTGTAAATGGAATTGAATAGATGATTTCGGAATTAGCACCATGACTTGGTTTTAAATCGAACCAATTTCGACAAGAGGAGTTTAGATTTTTAGATTTAAGTTTATCAATGTGAGTTTTTGTTAGGCTTGAAAATGGAGTGAACCGAGTTCTATGGTTGCTGGGCTGGATTTTGTGGCGTGTGAAGCGTAAAACAAGGATGAGCTAGCTAAGAAATACCTATTAAAGCTTGTGCTCTATGATGTTTAAGTCAGGATTTTGGAAAAGAGGAATTAAGGTTGCAGATGAAAATAGAATAAAACAAAAACAGATGGTAACAGGTGGTATTTATAATTGATCTGTGGGCTGCCCAGATGAGGGCTGACCCCCCAAATTCACTCTTTTAGGATCTCATTCAATTATATCGCTTTTTGAATCATGTAGAGTTCCCCATTTGTTGCTTGAGGGAGAGCATTTATAAAATTTTGAACCTTTATTTTCAGACTGAGCTCCTTTCGAATCTAGCGCCGTTATTCAAAAGACATTTTATTTGTGTATTAACAAGGCTTAATTTTGAGTTCAACGTATCGATATAATTGAATTGCTGAATTAGAATTAGAATCTATAAATGAAGCATGCGATATACTGCAAGGCAGAGAAAAGAAAAGTTGGAACCCCTTCTGTTTATTGATTAGCTAGCAAAGGAGAGGGTACGTAGGACCTCATATATCATCGTCATTTGGCTCGTAATTATTTCCATCCAATTCCGCGTCTCAAGCATTGCCGCTGCATGCCTTGTAGCCTTTGTGCCTCGCCTGCTAACATACTCAAAACCTTCTCATTCTCAGCATTGATCATGAATTAATAGCCGTAGCTCCCTTATCCCAACATTTGATTAAAGAGAAGGGAAACCTATTATTGTTACACCCGTTTCACTAATTTCATCTTCTTCTAGTTACCATTAAATAACCCTCTTTTATGCCACTTCCAAACTTAATTAAATTTCTCTCACGGAGTTGATATCCTCCGATGCTTAAGTTAATTAAGAATCTAAAAGAATGATGGAATGAAGATGTAAGGATGAAAAAGGCTCGAGTGTAATGAAAATGAGTACAAAGAGAGTGAATGAAAACCTAGCATCATACCTACATTATGCTTTCTTTTTTTCATATAAGATCCAACACTGTTACTCTCATTGTTCTTCTGCTAATGGTCCGGCACAGACATGGTAAGTTTAGTAACAACTGGACAGGCCTTGTCTGTTGTACTTGTACGGCTTCTAATTTACAGTCATCCGTCCTCTGTTAATATATTGGGCTCTTTGGGTCATGCTTCGCGATAAGCATGAAAGACAAGGGTTTAACATAAAAACCAAATGAAAATTCAATATTTATAACTAAGATCATTATCATCTTTTATAAGTATAAACGTAAGAGAAAAAGAAAAACATGCAATAGTGAGATGTCTACGTTGCATGTTCAAAAGTTTCTGCACCCAAACTTATTTACAAGTGCGCCATTTAAACCGGCAGAAACTTCCACAACATAATTCAATTAACTTAGTTTACTTCCTTAATTAGCTAAGCTTGGGCGGTCAAAGAAATTAGTGTTAAAAGTCTCAACTCTCGTAGCATGAGAGTCTTTTCATGTTTTCAACATCTCAGAGACTTGTCCTTTGACAGTTATCTGTCGTGTAAAGTACCCCATTTGACATGACAGTTTTTGGCTACATAGCCTTTGAGTTTAATAAAGATTTATTTTCAAGGTAATGCACTAGTAGCTTAAGAGGATATTTGAATATGATGTGGATGCCTTTGATTTTAGGGCCCTTTGCTCAAAAATCTCTTACTTACATGCATGCTCTTCATTCACTCCATAAAGAAGAAGCTGACTAGACACATTAAGTACCTAAAACTGCTAAGCAATTTTCTTATCATACTTTACTACTGGGACTACATCTTTATACTTACTATATCTTGAAATACTGGAATGTAAGCTATTGAACAGAAAATAATGATAGTGTTTGGGAGAGAAAGACGATGAGGTTTAATTGGAAAAGATGAATTATAATATTCATCATACAAAGTTCAGTCAAAATACTGTACATATATTTGATAATTACTAACTTTCTAATAATAAAATTAATTAGTTACATGCTAACTAACCAGCTAACTATCCTTTTAACACTCCCCCTCAAGTTGGAGAATGATATACATCTTTCACTCCCAACTTGCTCACAAGATGATCATGTTGAGCCGAGCCTAAACCCTTGGTTAAAATGTCTGCTTACTGATCTTTAGTTGAGACATGAAATGTTTGTACAACACCTTTTTGTATCTTTTCACGCACGAAATGACAATCAATCTCGATGTGTTTCGTTCTTTCGTGAAATATCGGATTAGCAGCAATTTTCAATACCGCCTGACTATCACAAAACAATGCTGCAGGCATCTCGTGTTTGACTCCAATCTCTTCAATCAATCCTTTAAGCCATACCAGCTCAGCAACAATGGAAGCCGTGCACCTATACTCGACCTCTACTAAAGAATGTGACATTGTATTTTGCTTCTTCGATTTCCAGCTAATCGGAGAGTCATCTAACTTGATGCAATATCCAGTAACAGACCTGCGTGTCATTGGACAACTTGCCCAGTCTAAATCACAATATGCATTCAACACTGGCTTTGAACTGGATGATAAGAAAATTCCCTGTCCGGGATGCTGTCGAACGTATCTAACAATCCGTAAGGTTGCCTTATAATGAATTAGTGTAATAAGGTCAAAGTAGATTCAAATTCCCCTGTTCTGACTTTGAAAAATTATAGAAAAATGTAAAAAAATTATTAAAGACTGAAATTTATATGCTAATCCTTAATGAGTCTATTTTCAAAGGGAACAGACAGGGACATCATTTGATCTCTGTACAAAAAGATAAATAATTTTTATTGAAGAAAGGTCGAAACTGTCAAGCTGCAGAGAAGGGATAAATTGAAAGAATTTACTATACAAATTGAATAAAGTAAAAATTCTGAAAATTTTATGGTAAAAAGATGATTGGCTTTAGTTTCAGAAACATCAAACGGATTATAATTTCGAATTCTGTAGCTCAAGATATAAATAATTTAGTGACCATGACTTAAATGGACAACTTTAAAAATTAATGTGAAAATAAGAGTAAAGAGGTATATGATGATATATATGTGATAAAAAAAATATATGTAAAATATTATGTGTTTAATTATAAATATTGATTATATGATAAAATGGTGATATTGTGGAAGCCATTAAGGAAATAAAGGTGAGAAATACATGATTATGTATATATGATGTATAAGTTGTGGATAATGATGTTAAATGAGATTATGCCAATGTAGACGAATTAGAACTGTTGTGATATTAGTGGCATGCCATTAAGGAACACTAGCGTGCTCTCTGATTAGCACTGTGTGTGCTCTCTGTTTAGCACGTCTCGTGCTCTCTGATTAGCACTTTATGTGTTCTGTATTTTGTGTACTCTCTGTTTAGCACTTTATGTGCTCTTATTGCCCAGCACTTATGTGCTCTCTGTTTAGTACTTCGGTACTCTCTGTTTGTTCTGTTTATCCGATGGGTTCTATAGAAGTCTACTATGGGTCAAGTGGATAAATAAGCTAAGTGAGCTATGGTTAAGAAAGCTATGATGACTAAATTGTGAAAAGTGAAAGAATGTGCAAATTATTACATTGAGGTAAGTGAAATGATAAATACATGAAAGATAAGTACTATATATGTATGTGTAATTATATGTTGATAATTAAGTGAAATGACTAAGTTGTGAAAAAAGGATGAAAACGTAAAATCTACCATTGCGGTAAGTTGGAATATGAGGATGAATGTGTGTTATGGTGAAATTATGGTAAGTTAAATGTTACATGCAAGAAAGGTTAGAAATTTTATACGCATGAGTAATTAAATGTTTGATAAAATTAAGCAATAAATAAATAATCATCTATTATGCTTGTAATGCTTACTAAGCCTTCACCGGCTTAACGCGTAGGTACGAAAGCTACGAAAAGCTAGAGTCGAGCAAGGGACCTCTCATCACATCACATCACTTTTGAAGCTCAAGTTTAGGTAATTTACTTTGAAGAAAAATGGCATGTACAAATGGTACTTACATGTGACCCTAATGGAAGGAAAAATGTTGATTTGGGATGCTTTAAGTTGATGAAATGAAATGATGAATTTTGGTTGAAATTGTGTTTTGGACTAAAAATCATATTTTATTTTTTTTTAAATCGGGTTTAAGTCTCGATTTTAATTATACATTATTAATTTAAGATATTTTGAATCAAGAAGCCTAAAAATGCGTCGTTTGATGAAAAAAATTTTCTTACATGACTCGATTTTTTTTTTCTATACTGAACTTTAATGTAATACTTCTATACTGGTTTTATACATATGAATCGGGTATAGGAGTGTTACATTTGTTGGACTAGAAGAGTCTTTAAGAGATAAGTTAGGTAACATAGCAGTTTCATCAAAAACAACATCTTTGATAATCACAACATTTCTATTTTCAGGACACCTTAACATATACCCTTTTACACCAGCTTTAAAACCAAAAAAAAAACACATTTAATGGATCTTGGTTCCAATTTTCCATTATCAACATGAGCATAAGCAGGACACCCAAAAATCTTTATATCAGAATAATCAGCAGACTTACCAGACCATATCTCTTGTGGAGTCTTTTTCTCAATGGCAATGGATGGAGATCGGTTGATCAAAAAACATGCAGTAGAGGCTGCTTCAGCCCAAAACGACTTCGGTAAATTGGCATTCGACAACATACATCGAACCTTCTCCATGATTATTCTGTTCATTCGTTCTGCACGCTGTTTTGCTGTGGAGTATGACGAACTGTCAAATGTCTCATGATCCCTTCTGATTTGCACAATTCATTAAACTCATTAGAACAAAACTCCAAGCCATTATCTGTGCGGAGGTGTTTTATCTGTTTTCCTGTCTGTTTTTCAACTATAATTTTCCAAGACTTGAATGCGAAAAACACATCGCTTTTCTGCTTCAGAAAGAATGCCCAAACTTTTCTGGAAAAATCATCAATAAGAGTTAGCATATAATTAGCTCCACCTCTCGAAGGCACTCTAGATGGTCCCTAAAGATTAGAATAAATATAATCCAATATTCCCTTCGTGTTATGAATTCATCTGGTGAATCGAACTCTCTTTTGCTTCCCAAAAACGCAATGCTCACAGAACTTCAGTTTGCTAATGCCTTGCCCATCAAGAAGTCCTCTTTTACTCAATTCTGCCATGTAGTTTTCACTCATATGCCCTAGACGCATATGCCAAGATCTAGTAATATCATCATCTGACAAGGAAGAGGAAGCGACTGCAGCATAACCAGTAATAGTTGAACCTTGCAAAACATATAATTTGGAAGTCTTTCTCTGCCCTTTCATCACAACGAGGGAACCCTTACTAATCTTTAGAACCCCACTTTCAGCTGTGCACCTATGTCCCTTTGAATCAAGAGTACTTAACGAAATCAAATTCCTTTTCAATTCTAGTACATGTCGCACGCCACTAAGAGTTCTAACGACCCCATCAAACATCTTTATTTTGATTGTGCCAACACCAACGATTTTATTTGAAATATTATTTCCCATCAAAACAACACCTTCAGAGACAACTTCATATGTTAAAAACCAATCCCGATTGGGACTCATATGGAAGGTGCAACCAGAATCGAGCATCCACTCCTCACTCACTTTAGAATTGTCGACAAAAGCAAGTAGGAGTTCACCATCACTGTAGTCTTCTACTACATCAGCTTCACCAGATTGTTCTGGTTGTTTTCCCTTTTAATTCTCTACCTCCTTTTTGATCTTATTTTGTAACTTGTAGCACTCTTTCTTAACGTGCCCTTTCTTCTTGCAGAAGTTACAAGTTTTACCTGTGTTTGAAGATCTCAATCTATCTTTAGATTTACTGCGGGGATTTCAGTCTTGTGTCCTCCCATGATTATCATCACTATTTTGATCTTGTCTTCCAAGAACAATGAAACCCTCTCCCTGAGAGTCAGATTCAGCCATAAGATGCTTCATCTTGTCATACGAGGCTAAGGAAGCATAGACTTCATCAACAGTGAGAGATCCACGGCTATACAAAATTGTATCTCTGAAGGTTGAATACGACGGTGACAACGAACAAAGAAGAATTAACCCTAAATCCTCTTTATCATATTGAACCTTCATAGCCTCCAAATCCGAGACAATTTTTTTAAACACATTTAAGTGTTTGTGCACAGATGCATCTTCTTCCAAACAATGAGAATACAAATGTTGCTTCATATGCAATTTATCGGTTAGGGTTTTCGACATACATAACTGCTGTAATTTTACCCATAATGCAGCAGTAATCTTCTCCTTTAACACATCTTGTAGAATTTCATTCGACAGATGCAGTTGTAATTGCGTCAAAGCTTTTCGATCTTTACGCTTCTTCTCTTCATCTGTCAAATTCGAAGACATCTTATCTAACCCTAACAGGGCATCCTCTAAATCCATCTGCGCAAGAACTGTTTGCATCTTTACCTACCACAACGTAAATTTGGTGTTGTGATCCAATAGCTGAATATTATACTTCAATGTCGCCATTATCGTGATCGAGACTAGTAACTCGAAAAGCTCTGATACCAAATTCTTAAAATTAAATGTCAACAATGAAGAAATATCGCAAAGAAAACGTAAAGAAAAAAACACAGATTTTTCGTGGAAACCCTTTCGGGAAAAACCACGGGCATAGGAGAAAAAGATTCACTAATGTCAAAAATTGAATGAATACAATAGGAGATGACTAAGCCTATTTATAGGTTGAAAAACCTTATTCCAATCAACAACTAAAAGAAGTAACGTAGTAAGGTTGAAACACTTTATTCTAATTAAAATAAAATAGATGACTTATTCTAATTAAAATAAAATAAAATAAGTCTAGTTTATTTGGACCTTACTTTTATTTTATTTTACCACTTTATTTTATTTTAACAAGAATTCTAGTCACCCAATTCTAACAATGCCCTTGAGTTCTTCGACCATTTCTCCATCATTACCAGTAATTAAAAGATCGTCAACATATATGACCGTCAATACTATTTTCTCTCCTTTAACTTTGGTAAATAACGAGTAATCATGTAGGCTCTAAGTATATCCATTATCAACAAGAGCTTCAGTCAGCTTCAAATTCTATTGACGAGAAGCTTGCTTCAAACCATATAACGATTATATCCCTTCACGCACGGTAACCTGCCAAAGAAATAACAGTACTCATGGTAACCTGCTTTGCCATAGGAGAAAAAGTATTATGAAAATCAATCCCTTCACGCTGATTATATCCCTTGGCAACCAATCGTGCCTTAAACCTTTCAATCGAGTCATCTGAATTGCACTTCACCTTATACACCCATTTGTAGCCAATTGGTGTTTTACCAGAGGGTAAATCGACCACCTCCCACGTGCCATTTGCCTCAAGAGCTTGAATTTTCTACTGCATGGCTTCAATCCATCTCTTGTCACCAATTTCCATTTGATAGGTTTGTGGTTCAACAATAGAAGACAACGAGATGGTAAACATACGAGTATGAGAGGGTAAGTGATTATAAGAAATACAATCAGATATAGGATATGTACTTGTAAGCAAGGAAGTAGATGAAGAAGGATTGGTAAAACAAACAAAATCTGATAACCAAGAAGGTGGTTTAGAGAATCTCGAAGATTTTCGCAAAGGTGGTTGAGAAACTTTAACTGATGGCAAATATGGCAAAGGTGGTTGGCTAGAAGATTCAGTTGGTGACACAGTAGGGGATTGACCTACAGGGTAATCATCTACAGGAAGGTCAGAGGATGACTCAGCTAGTAACTCAAGTGATGTAATATTAGCAGTAGGAGAAGTAGAAGAACATTTTGTGGTGTAAAGGTTCGTGAAGTGATTCATGCACAGAAATGACAGGAATATGAAGAAAATCATAATCAAGCTCATGTGAAGGGGAAGAAATGGAAAATAAAGGTGAATTTGTATCAAGTGACTGAAAAGGAAAAAGATTTTCATGAAATACAACATCACGACTAACAAAGAAATTCTTGGAATGAATGTTAAAGAGCAAGTAACCTTTTTGAACAGTTGAGTACCTCATGAAGACTGATGGAATGGCTTTAGATGTGAACTTATTATGATTGTTAAGCACTGTTGCAAAGCAAAGACAACCGAAAACCCTGAGGTGAGAGAAGTTTGGAACCTTTTTATTAAGCATTTCAAAAGGTGACTTCCAATCTAAGATTGAGGTGGGCAACAAGTTGTTTTAGAATAAATATGGTATCATTTTTAAGGCGAAGAAGATATACTCATGTCATTCTAGTGAAGTCATCTACTATCGTTAGAAAATATCTATGCCCACTATGTGTTGATACACGATATGCACCCCCATAAATCAATGTGTATAAGAGAGAAAGGTTGTTCTTCTCGTGTATAACTAATAGGAAAAGGTAAACGCGACTGCTTTGCAAGAGGACATACACTACAGTGCTTAACATGATCACAATTAATGAGATTACAATCCAACTGAGACATTTTATTCATAGTACTCAAGGAAGAATAGCCAAGTCTTGCATGCCATAGAACACTAGAATTAGGTATATTTTGCAATGAACTAGATGACAAACACAAATTGAAATTTGAATTAAAAAACAGTGGTTGAGTAGATCGATCTTACGATGATGAAAACTTTGGTGAATGAAATGAGTATGGACTTCCTTTGACCCTACCAATCCTCTTCATCTTTCCACTGTAAAGGTCTTGTATAAGGCAAAAATGTGGATAAAAAAGAACACAACTGTTTAGTTCTTTGGTAAGTTGAGAAACAGACAAGAGATTAAAATGAAAATCTGGTACATGTAAAACTTTTGATAGGGTTTGCATAGGAGTAAGAGAATAGGTTCCAACGTGAGCAATTATGGCTGTTTTACCATTTGGCAACTGAACAAAAGATGGAGAATCACATTCAGCAAGAGAATTCAAATACTCGAGATTAAATGTCATGTGATTGGTAACTCCTGTGTCAAGAATCCAATCTTGTGATGATGGACCAAGGCTAGTACCTACCATATGAGCTAATGGCTGCACCTCAGATCCTTTTCCCAACAGCTCCAGAATCTGTTGATACTGTTTAGGTGTAAACACAGGTACTTGAGAAGAACTCGAAGAACTTGAATGCACACTACCAGTAGAAATTGAATCTGAACTTGTATCTATGGTAACTGTACTATTGGCAGAAGTTCCCCTCTTCTTGGTAAACTTAAAATCCGCAGGATAGCCAATCAACTTATAGCATGTTTCTTTTTTATGATCTTTGATATGGCAGTAATCACAAACCCCATTAAAACGTTTTCTAGACTGCACTGGTTGGTTAGGTGCACCAAAATACAATGTAGTAGGTTTAGAAACCAACGAGATTTTTCCAACATTATGACGTTGCCTTTCCTCTTGAATAAGCATGAAAGATGCTTGGTTAACTAATGACAGAGGGCTCATAAGAAAATTTTGGCTACGAATTGTCGAATAAGACTCATTTAACCTCATAAGAAATTGGAATAACCTCTATTGCTTCAAATTTTCAATATTCTTTTTCATAGATTCACAGTTGCAAATAGCAAAGGGTGCAATAACATCATATTCATCCTACAACAATCAAAACCTCATGTGATAAACCGAGATAGATGACTTACCTTTAGCTTGCGTAACAATTTCTCGATGCAAGAAATAAATCCGAGATCCATCCACCTTATCAAAACACTCTTTCAAATTAGACCATACAAGTGCTGCACTGGATGCAAAGACTATCCCAGCAAAAAGCTCTTGGCTGACAGAATTCAAGATCCAAGATAACACCAAAGCATTACAGTGTTCCCATTATGGTTGTAAAACCTCTGTAGTATCTTCAAACGAATAAGAACCATCAATAAAACCAACTTTGTTCTTGGCGAGCAAGGTTATACGCATTGACCTACTCTAGATATTATAATTTTCAATTCCAGTGAGTTGATGTGAAACCAATAAGGTTCCTGGAGTATCTGATGAATGTAGATACAATTGATGACAAGGATCATCTGTGTTTCACGCGGAGTCACCATGTTGCAATTAAGGAAACAAAAACAAGAAACTGACAAGAAGAGAAATTAGTTTAAAGCTCACAAAATCGAAGGAATCAACCAGAATTAACGATCGACGAATGGAGCTGTCAGTCAGAACAGAGGAAATCACAGAAAATGTAGCTCTGATACCATGTTAAAATACTGGAATGTAAGCTATTGAACAGAAAACAATGTAATGTTTGGGAGAGAAAGACGATGATGTTTAACTGGAAAAAATGAATTATAAAATTCATCACATAAAGTTCAGTCAAAGTACTGTACATATACTTGATAATTAACTAACTTTCTAACAATAAAACTAATTAGCTACATGCTAACTAACCAGCTAACTAATCCTTTTAACACTATATACTTAAAATTTATTTCCACATGTCATCAAATAATAAAAATTAACAATCACGACTTACATAATATATGTAATACCACCTGCTTATGAATTTTTTACTTTCCATTGATGGAATACGTGATAAAATTTTAATATAAATGTCGACTAATGTTGAATATGATAATAAGAAATATTGTATTTTTAATGAAAGAATTAATGCTCAAACCCTATAAATGACATTATTGGAGAAGTTGTCATGAATTTCGAAAAAAATTAATCCTCATGAAATATGTAAAACATGTTGATAATAAAGAAAAACTAATGTATATTAATTCCTCAAGGAATTATAGATTAATTCAAAAACGAATTTCATAGTGAAGAATAGGCACAATGGCTCATTACTAGTCGAAATGAGTTACTATTGTATTCTAAATAAGTTAATTAATTAGGATCGGTTTTGCACATGTTCTAAGCTTCACATTTATTCTAAACATAAACCCTACAAGTAAAATTATATTTTATGTGTGACTCCAAAATACAATAAAATAATCATAAAGTAGAGAATTGGTTCAATGTGGGCCGGCATTAATTGATGTGATAACCCGGTCCAGTTTCTAGTCCAAAGAAATTGACCTGCCAAATTGCAGTTGTCGGTAATTTAGCCATTTCTAACAGTATAGCCGCCTTGTTTAGTCAAAAAAAAAAAAAAAAAGCCCAAGCTTTTAATTCAAAGTCTAGAAGCCAGCTTATCCATGATAACGCATCAGAATCTTGAGTTTGGCAAAACAAAACAAAGGGTCGATGCATTGTTTTCTCTCATCTTCAAGGCAAACCATATGGTTCCCTTTGACTACCAACATGTTCTATGTCCCCGCAGCACCATATCTCTCGATGAATCTAATTGTCAGTTTAGACATTAAGCATCAATTAGCATATATAAAATATTTTAATTAAATTGTAAATACATATTTATCTATCATAAGAAGAGTTTCGACTTTGCGTGTTAGACATTAAATCTAAATTGTTTAAACATAATCCAAAAATTTATTTATAAGTGTGGAACGTAATTTCCAACTAGTTATAAAATTAGGCCACTTTTTTTTTTTTTTTTTGTTTGTCTGTTTGAAACGTGCATATAATAATAAAGAGCTAAAATCCCACTCGAGATCAATAATTTAAAAAATATTAGAAATTGCAGCCTCCCTCGGTAAATCGTTCATATTGGGTTGACTACCCTTTGCTCTTTTTCCACTCGAGATTGATAATTTGTAAATATTATAGTTTGATCTAATTAAAACGGGATATGTATGAAAAGGGTTTTTCATTATTGTTGCTTTTATGATTGAAATTCTGAGAGAATATCTAAAATAAAAATCAATGAGGTGGTCATTAATTTATGAAGAGAAAAGGGTGTGGAAGAAGGTTGGCTTGTCTCAGTATTGCAATTATATATGCGAATGAAGGGACATTCCAACTTAAAATTGGATATAAAAAATTAAGACAATTCATATAGGTTAGGCACTCATCAACCTTCGCAATGTTGAATTAAATGTGAACGCAATGTGCTTATGGTTTATTGCTTGGACGGAAAGAAATAAAATTGATGCTTGATGTATAATATTCAACTAGATTTTGTCTGTACATGAAGTGAGGTTTGAAGGTTCGCACAATGATGTCGTAAACCGTACACAATGGTTTAAAAGGTTTAGAAGGGATTCTGAAATCTTGATGGGTTTCTTTATTTAGTTTCTAATGTTTCCAAATTAGTCATAAAAGATTTATATCAAGAGAAATTATGAACCTTCCAGCACATGTATTTGGATGTAATTGAAAATAAAATAATCCATTGCGAGCATGACTATGCACGCCTTCTGGCAGCAATATGATAACATATCTCTCATTTAATTTATACAGTATCCATCCCATTATACATCTATCACTTTTTTAATGACAATACCAGCTCCAATAACCTTTTGAATTTAGTAGTAAGGGCGTTATACCGTAGGTGTGAGTGAGGGTTTCAAGTTAATCTCAAGCCATTTTATTTTCTTCCCTCGATTATCCAAAAACAAATAAAATACAAGACACAAGCTGGTAATGAATATTATTATTATTGATAAGTTCCTGAAAACCGACAAATCAATTAGATGAATCCCATTCCCCTCCTAAAATAAATACTAAACCTAATAAAGAATCTCTTAGACCCAACACTGTGACAATGCCCATGCATGAAGGGGGCAAAGTCAGCCTGGGGCTGTGCTCTATATCTCTATATATTCTGCTTGTTTGCTAAAGTACTCTCGTAAGTCTGATGCCCCACCCCTACAGAACGAGTTGGTGAATGGAGTTAGAAGAGTTGCCACGACCACCAAATTGCCGTAGTGATGCCCACGTTTACCAACACGTGGGTGCAAGAGGAGGGTGATGCTACACTTTGGTCCGATGCACCTTCATACACCATCGTGGTGTTGATAAGAGATGATGTTGTCGTTTCCGTGTTTTGTTGCTCTTGCGATGATTTTTGGCTGCAAATTTTACGTACCAAAATTAACCGTTAAAAAAATAAACAACTTCCAAAACGACAATAATATAACGCAACGTGCCAGTAAAGTATGGTCCATAACAGAACATAACGTCTTTTCTAGAGATTGTTAAGCATTTATTTTATTGCCCTAAACTGCCCGTTATCTAATTACTTCGATCAGCGTGCACTCTCTCAATACATTCATCCGTAAAAAAGAACCAATTACTATAACTCAACGGCTAGCTGCGGCAGAGCCGACATACTAAGATAGCAAATCAGATTCCTTTTTTTTTTTTTTTTTTTTTTTTGCAGACCAAACGTGAAAAAGCTGCGCCATAAGTGATAGACCACCCTTCGATGCCAACGTTCATTTCATGACAAAATTACCCTTTCACGTTGGGATAAGCTATCATTAAGTCCCTAAACTTGATTTTTTTTCTATTTTTGTCCCTAAACTTCTTTTTTATTTATATTAATCTCTGACCTTGACAACTATCATCAATTTTGATCCCTGCGACCAACTAAAATTATATGATTTTTTATGTGATGATGTAGTAGTTGAGTTCCACGTAATCACATGGACCAAATTTGGGAAAAGTTAACAAATTCTAAGACAAAGGTGGGAAATTTTGCTAAAGACTAATGTGGACAAAACAAATGTTTATGGACAAAGTTAGGAAAAGTTGTCAAGTTTAGGGATTACATGTTGCTTTATCCTTTGACCTTAAATGTTAAAACATGAAAGTTGAAGGGGATTGTGAAGCAAATTTACCTAGTGTTAGGCGAAGGACAGAAAGTAATTGTATAATCAGCGTTGGCGCATGTGAAGGTACTGGTTTTATCATCATAGGCATAGCTGTAGGCGCGTGGGCAAGCTGTCTTAAACACCTCCGAGTACGAAGACGGTTTGCAAGTATCGGGTGTACCATACGCGCCGCTGCAACAGTACTGAGGGTCGCCGAAGGCTTCGCAAGCACTCTTGCAAGCGACGCCATCTACGCCGTCGGTGCTCATCACCTTCAGCTCGGAAGGGCAAGAGCCATTAAGGTCAACCACGCAGCCGGTGTTGGTACAATTTTGTCCCGTGCCACCCTGTGGAACAACCAACATAGGGATGTTGTAACCGTCGACCAAACTCACGTCGAAAAAATCAAGGCCGCCAGCACCGTCCAATGTAAACTCAGCTAAACTCGCCGGCGGAGCAGCGCCGTTTCCAGAACATTCCACCTTCCCGGAGCCACAATCTCCGGTAAGGCAGGAAAATTTCCCGGTGGAATCCTCGGAGCAATGGGTTCTACCCCAGAACCTACCACCCCATGATGCCGGTGCAGTAATGGATTTGGTTTCGCCGCTTTGGAGAGCGAAACCAGTAGTGGGAAGCGTTGGAACACCTGCGTTTGATAGAATCCCAGGCCATACGACATAATTGCATTCGTTTACAATTGTAAAGGTTGTGCCTTTCACTGCTGATATGAACGAATGCGAAAGAATAAGAACACAGATAGCAGCAACAAATGTCGATTGGGCCATTAAAGCTTAAAATTTTGCAGAGAAGAGGAAGTTGGGGAATGGGCAAAACTGCTTCTTCTTCTTCTTCTTCTTTAGAAATGGGTGTTGCGAGAGTGTTTGAGATTCTGCAATGGTAGATGGAGTGGTATTTATAGGGAGAGGAATTGAGCTTGAAATAAATAAATAAAATTCAACGGCAGATAGAGTGAGAGAGGACGAATGGAATATGTGGGTCTACTAGAACTTGGTAGTGTGTCTACCCTACCAGATTTTGAGATGAGTTGCGTCCGCGTTAAATTAAAATTTCATTTCTTCCCTTTTTTTTCTTTTTAATGTGAAAATTTGCGAATAAATAGAAATAAAATTAAAAACTCATGCCTCTTTCAAATTAAAATTAATTATTTTATTTAAAAATATGGTATAATTTTATTTTATTTAAATTTTACAAATTATTACCAATATAACATTATTTTATTTCATATATACTATATATAATAATAAATAATTATATTTATCTAATATTAAAAACAAATTAATATATTTATTTAATTGCGTACAATTAATTCAATACAAAACATTAAGTATGCATTTGAACCACGATTAGAGTGTATGTATATAACTATGGTGCGCTACTTGAACCTAATTTTATTTGAGCGGGAGATGAAAATAAAGTAGAGTGATTAAAAAGGCGTTGTATAAAATTTGAATTCTTGCAATTCATGCAACTGCTGTTAGTAGATTATACAAGTGATCGTCAAATGATATTCTTCATAATCACGCAATAAAAATGAATATAATACAAGGAATGAGAAAAAGTATACAATAATATCATCTGATGCAGCAGCAAACTGAGGGGGTCAAGTGCGGCTGGCTGGCTCACTTGGTCCCTCCACTAAAATGACATTTTGGTATAGTTGTAGCAAGTAAGCAAGAAGGTGATGGGAGAGTCATCTTTGGTTAGCTTCATCCCTGAATGCACGTTTTTTGTTTTCCCACTTTTCACAAACCTGCCTTCCTTAAATTATATTAATCTAATACATTGCCTCCATCCTAGAAATAACCAAGTTGCACTAGTTCTAAAATGGAAGGAAATAAATAAACCTATTTATTTAATTGTTGAACGGTCCATGGACTCGGGTCAATTTCTTATAAACCCAATTTGGACTACTTTCTAAGGATACAACTAACATATAGCCACCACCGTTTACCTTAATTAAATATGCATGCATTTTCAACTTGTATGGTGAAAGATGGTAAACAAGTTTTGTGTAGACTATAATATGTGTCGCGCAATTACTGACCGCCTTAAACAATCAAATTTTTATGTTAGATCTTACAGTTGACAATCTTAACACAGCAATTTGGGAGATCGATACAAAGATCGCAGTGACCCCAAATTTGTTGGGTTTTTTTAAATGTTGTTGGCAGTGGGTCATTCTCGCTTACAGGGATTGCTATGGGATTACACTCCGCCTAAGACCGGTCAACACCAAGTTGTTTAAAGTCATTAATTTTAATTTGAAGTTGCATTCAATTAATTTTCCTACACTCCATGATATGATAATCCTTTTTTTGTTTGTTCTTTCCTCTGGTTTAGAATCTTCACATTTCAATTTGGTTTATTTGAGACCATAACCAAACCTGATAGGATGATTTTAGTTAAATTCAACCGGTAGGTCGAAACTCGAGAGGAACATGATTGTCTTACTGCAACCAAGTATAGAAACTCAACTTAATTCTTCCATACAGTCCAAACCCAAACTTACCCGCAAATTGAACAAATCTCAGAACTAAAGTTGAACATAAACGCCCAAAACCATATCATACTGAATGTGTTGATATCTCTGAGAAAACAAATCCATGAGATGATGTTAGAATTTTGACCGGTGATTGCTCTTGGAGTTTATCTCCCTACCCAGAAAAAGGCATCAACATGATTGGATCCATCTTGTTTTTCGTGTTTTGGTTAAATACCGACATCGCTAACATTGCCAAAGTAATCTTATCCACGCATGCATCATGAAGTCCCTCTCCCAAAATCCTTGGTTCATGGCAGGTAGGGTCGTTAATTGATCCGAAACATTTCCTTAATGTTGCAGCGCATACTTGAAGTTAAATGACAGCTACAGCGGTAGAATCCAAATGATGCACCTCTTGCTATTTGGTCGGAAACCCTAATGGCCTAAACTGTAAGACCACTCACATTTAAACAGAAAAATGCTTCTTCTTTTTTTTTTTTTGGATATTGTTAGTTAAATCCCTCACTAAATATTTAGATATTAGACCACAAATATATGAAAGTGTGTAATACAAAAGCACCCATCAGTTTCGTTATTTGATATCAAAACAGCTGGTTCACGCGTGGACTAACACGAGGGTATGATAGACCATATTAATGTGGGTTTTATTCGCCGACTATTTTGAAACAAAATCACAAAATATTCAAGAGTAGAAGCATGAAACATGGTTATTAATGTGATCAACATGTTTGCCAAATCTAAACATCATGGGATTTGTTGAAATGATGAAATTCATATTACTACTACCACCTAAATGAATTGCTTTTATTCCAACAATGTGGAAAAAGGATAACTTTAAGCATTTGCCTCCATGTGTTTAAATTCAACATCAGGTGAGAATTTCAATATGGCAATTAAACAAGACACGAATCTCTGATTGTTGGAAAACGACTGCGGCTGAATAGAGCCCAAAAATGTGTAGATTTTAACTGAAACTCAGGCCCAGTACCCTTGCATTGCCTAGGCCCAACCATAGGAATTCAGTCTTTTTGCCCAGAATTTTTTGGATTTGCTAAGTGCCTGAAAACGGAGACAACCCAGGCCGCCCCAATACCCATATCTTTGTTATAAACTAATATGATTTCCACCTACGTTTCCGTTAAGAGTAATTATTTTTTTCTCGACTATATTATACTGTAAAAATTTGTTCAAACTTTTTATAATTTTTATATATTTAAAATTTAATCTTTATATTTTTATCAGGAATTTAATCTCTCTATTTTTTAAATATAAAAATTTAGGTCTATTTAGAATTTTTTTCGTGTTGAAGGGGCTTTGAAAAAATAAAATAAAATTGGCATCCATGTAAAGAAAAATAATATTGTAAATGAACATAATTCAACAAAAAATTTTAACGGCACAAACAATTTTTTACAAAATTACATTATTTTAATTTTTTTAGACTAAATAATGACATTATTCATATTTTTATTTAATTAGTAATGAATAAATTAAAATTTTATATTAATAATTATGAGTAATTAAAAAATAAATTAATATCGATGATGGACGAAGCCGAATTTAGGGGGTTGACGGCCTGGGTTTCGGTTCCCCTAAATTTTGTAAAAATTTTCTTAATCCCTTTTGAGTTTTAAATTTTTTTTATTCTAATATTATAATTAATGTTTAAAAATAAGATAAATTTGTGGTTGGCTCCCAAATGTTTTCCAAAATTTTTAATTTGATTTTTTTTATAAAATATATAATTTTTAATGATAAATTTAGTAACATTTTTAGTTTGATTTAGTAAACTAATATAAAGTAGTATATAAATATTAATTTAGTAAAAGTAAAGTTTAATATTTTGCAATTAAATATAAATATTAAATAGTATTTTAGATGCATGTCATTCTGAGATACATGTCCTGAGTGTATCTCAGATATCTTGTTAAGGGATTGTAACGAGCAATGGAAAGAATGGACTTAAGATTGGGTGTATGAGGTGAGCCTCTTAGCTCGAGTTAGTTGGTTTTCTTTTTTTTTCTTATCTTTTAATATTCGATTCTTTTGGTTTAATGCAAATTACTATTTATTCAAAAAAAAAAATTGCAACTAAGTATAAATATTAAATAGTATCTTAATATTAATTAGATAAAAATAAATCTAAATAATCATAATATTTAATAGGAATTGAGCATTTACTTTATTTTATTTTTCCTAAATTTTGGTGATCGCGAATTTAAAAATATTTCGTTTTATATATAAATATTTTCTTTGATCATAAAGAATCTCAATATAAGTAGATAAAATTATATATATTATATTATTAAATTGGACTAATATATTAGGATTGAGCATAATTTTATTAGGAATCATATTTTTAATTTTATTAGTACCATTTTCTTTGGGTTCAAATTATTTTTGATACTGTTGGAGGGATAAGATAGGAAAATTAAAATTAAAATTATCTCTTAATTTAAGCCACCTTAAAACTTTCCTCTAAATCCCACACCGACTGGTGAGACAAGCAAGGAGCTGACGCTTTATATATAAATTAGATAAGCGCCTACGGGAAAATTCATGATCCTTCAGGCAGTAAACGGGATATGATGAGTGGTCATTACTCGTGAGGCATGCGGGAAGGGTGTCCGCCCCCAACGCCTGGTTACGACACTTGGGCACTCCCATTTTCACCACCTGATCCCAATCTTGAAGGAAAGCTACCAAATTTTTAATCTAGTTTAAAATTTTCATTAACATAATCTTTAAATTAGATAAAACGAGGGAATACAAATAAACGAGCACGTAGATTACATAGCACGAACGTCTGCTTAACTATTAGAGTTATGGTTCATGACTCAGCAATGGGTTACTAAAACCCAAAGCAAACCATCAACGTAAATAGACAAACCAAGGCAACACTTGGATTCCCAGTCTTCTCCTTTTGAACCCCATTATCAAATGCAACGTTTTCCATTGAGCCCCTTTGGTTGGTGCCCCCAAATGGTTGACTGATGCTAGAAAATGGCTGATTAAACCCGGCGGAGTAAGGCTGGTTCGTAGCTGAATACGGCTGGTTCAACCCTGACGACAGTGGCTGGTTAATGCCTTGCTGTGGATAGTTTGGGTCTTTTTGCTGTTGATAACCCAGTTGGGATTGTTTCCCATTGTTCCCAACAGGTTTTGCAAATGGAGCCTTGTTAATTGGAGTGTTAGCAAATGGAGCATTGTTGCCCACAGGTTGAACATTGTTCCCTTCATTTTGAGGGAGGCTGGTTGTAGTTCCTTCTGCCTTGGTTAATGCGATTGGGATGGTGAAACAGAGTACCACAAGACATAAATGGAGACAGGGATTTGGGGTTTTGAATATTTTCATCATTGTGAAAAAACAAGATTAAGCTGCTATGGATTTTGATGCTTCACGGCTAGGATGGTTTATATAGAGAATGAAAACCGTAAGGGCCATTAAAATTGAAAATGGAGCAGTTGGAAGTACTAGGAATGTAATAAACAGGATAAGTAAGGAGTTGGTAGTAATATGGTCAAATTATGATTTTGGTCCTTTTAGTATATGCTTAAATTTGTTATTTGGTCAATGTAATTTAAGTTAACATAGTTTAATTGGTCTATTTTTATAATTTCATTAATTAGTGGAAATATTTCACTATTTTTTTTTGTCAAAATGTTGAAGTGGGTTTTTTTAAAAAATACTCCTTTCAACACTGGAAAATTCATGCAAACACAATGAATTGGGATAGGTGTTTTTAAGAAAAAAATTTGTGTCAGGATTTTAATAAGAATAGTTAATGATGTTCACCATTTTATTGACATTATAAAAGTAGAGAGATTGAATCATGCTAAAAGGTTAATATATCATTAGGTACTTGAGTTGGTTTGAATGTTTAATTTGGTATCTAACTAAACGACATCATGTGACCTAATGAACGTTTGACATGTGTGTTCTAATATAAAAATAGAGACAAAAAACTTTGGTATCAAAATTGAACATTGAAGCCAAGCTTAGGTATTTATTAGGGACAATAAAAATTTAAGTATGAAACTGTAAAAACTTGAGTACTGAAGTGAAGATTGGAACCAAACTGAGGTACAAGATAATGTATTAATCCCATGCTAAGCTATGGTATAAAAGCTAAATTCCAAATTAAAACATAGTAGAAGGACTAGAACCATAAATTGACCTTAAAAAACACAAGTCATTATATAACAAATTCAACCGTACTATTTTGAATAGGTAAAAGATATGGTCACATCAATTGAAGTTCGGTTTCAGGCTTTCAGTTGAGTGTAGTAGGCATAACCAATTCACTAATTCTTTATTTGGATATAATATAGCGACAACGGTGTATTTTTTAATTTGTAAAATGGAGCACTTGTTAATGCATATTATGGCAAGCAGATGGAATTATGATATGGCAGTCTCAACATTTGTCTTATGGATACCGTGCAAGTTTACTGCTAATAGGAAACTTAATTGTGGATTAGGGTGTGATAAAAAACTAGTGGTATTTCATACCAATACTGGTAAGTAATCAATATATATTGTTAGCCGCGTCTTATCATAGAAATACTTTCCCGTAATCTGGGTAAGTAGAAAGGCTTTTATGTTTTATTAATGTAGTAGAGAAACCCATTTTATTTCACTTGCAAAGAGCTGAGCTGCGGAATTACACTAATCAGACCACATTTACTGGCCTCTACCTTGGCCTTAACCCCTTTTAATTCAAACTAATTGGGTACTTCTCCTGTTTGTTTGGGAAAAACAGCCCCCAATGTTTCTCATATTCCGGTTCTTTCTTATTCTCATCAAACATCGCAAACAAGTAAACTTCTATTGCTTTTCCAGGTTTCCTCGGAGTCCCCCTGCGCTGTTTCACATGTCCAACCAAATTCGTGTTATAAGTCTTCGCATTATTAACACTTGTATCCGTTCCACCGGCCGACGGCCACCCACTTTCCGAAACAACAATGTCCAAACCTCCCCCACCGGCCCTCTCCAAGGCAGCGTAAAATGCATCCAACATCGCGTCGAAAAGGTTCTGGTACTGATATGGACCATCCGTCACAACGACAGACGGTGCCGTAAAGAGAGCATAGTCTAGACGAACCTGTCTTGGATTTTCCATGCGGCTAAAGTAGGGATATATATTAACAAGTAATGGAGCTCTGTTGTTCCTCAAGAAGGTTATGACTTCACTGAGAAGTTGTTGGTAATCGCCACGAAGTTTGCCTTGCGACGGAGGGTAAGATACCTCAATAGCTCCGAAAAACGTAGCCGTAGAAACTTTGATTTGGTTCCCTAAGCCTACTTTAACTATTGCATTCTGAACGTTCCGCATTGCTGGGAAAAGGAACCGAGCAAATGGATCCGATGGCTTTACTTCGTTCCCGACAGCGATGTATCGAAAACTAACGGTGCCGTATCGCTTGACGTTGTCTTGAACCCATTGATCAGCATTGGCTTGACTAGCAGCAATGTATTCGAGTCTCGGATTCGGAACATCTAATAGCAGCTTGATATTGGTACTTCCGAGGGCTCGTAGGGCAGCTTCGTCGGGAGCGTAGAGTCGCATTTGTTGGATGCCTTTTCTTCTGTAAATGTCGATTACTTCGGCTGCTGGTGGCAAATTATTTCCCATCATTCCATAACAAACACCAACTTGGGCATCTGCATGACATTAATTCCACCATGCCTTAATTCTCAAACATTTTACCCTCTAAATGGTTTTTGGAATTGGATTATTTAGAGGTGAAACTTAAAATTGAGATCAATCGAATATTTCATCCTAAATCTTTAATTATTTTATTCGTGGTTTACTTCATATTCATTAAATTATGGAATCAAATTACAAAGAGTATCTACTAATTGTTTAGGGAGACAACGATTTACTCATATCAATGGTATAGTGTGTGAGTTATAAAAAAATAAAGATTTTTTTTAAAAATTCATAAGAATATTTGCTTTGTTGTCTTGTGATTAGTGATTATTAAAAGTTTCACTAAATTAATTTATTTTCATAAATTTTAAAATTATATATGAACTTTGGTTTAGTACAATTATACACATGAAACTTTGATTGTTGTTTAAACATATATATGAAATTTTATTTTGTTTCAATTGTATACATTTATAGAAATAAATACACTAAATAATTTTTATGTTGAATAAATATAATCATCTGTCTAAGCAATATGTAAATATAAAATGATGTTCTATCAATTAATAATTTATAAAAATTGTATTAAATCAAATTTTCATATATAAAATTTTATATTAAATAAAAGTCATCTATAACTTTGAGATTTATCCCTTAAAATTAAAATTTTCACAATATTAATCATAATTGAGTTTGATCTATTATAGAAACATTTTGCAAATAAAATAAAATATATAGATTATATATTAAAAATTAATATCTTTTCATAAAATAAATATGAGAAATTGAGTGAAAAACATATGAAAATCTTTAAAATTACTCTGAATCTTTTTCTTTTTATTAAATCCAATGATAATAACTTATCCAAAAACAACGACACAATTCTAATAGGGCTACTATGGATACGTGGATCCATTCCCTATTGTGAATGACATGGTACCGGCGTTAAAGAAAATATTAATTATTATTATTATTACTATTACTATTCTAACATATAATAGCATCATTAATAAGTGTTTGAATGTAATAATAAAGCACGTTTTATTTGTGAGGATTCAAATTCAAGGGTGAGACAATGAAAGGTTGACAAGAGGTTCGACCAATTTTAATTTAATTTTTTTTTAAAATTGTAAAAATAAATTAATAAAATGATGAAATTACATTTTAATTCTCATAAAAATATAGAATTTAATTTCACTAAATTTTTTTTTTAGCTTCACCTTGATTGAATTCAAATGCTTGAGATGACATTGTTAGGACACATGATCATGAACAGCAACAAAAAAAAAAAACCCTATAGACCACAAAATATATATAAAAAGGAGTTAAGAGTCCGAATAAAAACGACAAATATGAAAAATATTTTAATTAGGCCAAAAAAAAAAATGAACGTATGACACATTTTGTTTTTTTAAAAACGAGATATTCCCCCAACAATTTATATATAATTTTATTTTATCTCTAAAAATAATTTCTAGTTTTGCTTATGTAAAAATAATTCACTGAGAAACATAAAGAGTGTAAAGAATGAAAGGAAGACCTGTGGGTTTGAAGATAGCCAACAGAAACCCAGAAAGCAGAAAAAGCATAGTTGAATGCATGATGGCATTGGCCATTGGCTAAATAAAAGAGTTTTTACTATTATGGAAGTGCTGTGATGCCTCTAACACCAATTCTCAGCACCCTTTTATACAGAAAATACAGCTCAGGATTGTCTGTGTCGGCAGGTCTCGGTTACTTCATGGAAATTTCTCTACTGGGAGCGCTGCCCCTTCCTTTACTTCATAGAAAAGTCTTGAGTCCTTCATGTCCCATTACTCCGTAATAAATGCATAGAAAAATTGAGTCTCATTTTTATTAGACTCTTGCAATTACATGGTTTCTTTTCGGCCACTTATCCAGCCATGTTCGAATCCAAGATTTTTTTTCTTTAAATGTTAGAAGACTGGCTTCGACGACCCACTAAATGTGTGGGGACCGAAATCCTCAAGTTCAATAAAACCAAAATTTCTACCTCCAAAAAACTAAAACCATAACTTTTCTTTCGGATTTTAAATTTGTAAATCGTGTGCGAATCAATTAATTTATTAAGTTATTTATTAAATTCAACAAGCTTATAATGATTGCTCTAAAAAATACTAGGGAACTTGTGTATAACCTTAATTTAATTTTCATGTAACCGAATTAATATTTGACCCATTTGATTCACGATTATGTCTACAAAAAGCACCTCATAGTTTAACAGTGGTGCGAAGACGTGTATCCCATAACCAATTTTAGTACAAAGCCAATGTAGAATTCATGGCTCTTTTCTAGGACCATGGGACGTAGCCTAGTTTGGTATAAAAGCCTGTTCTAACGATTCTTTGATGCAACCATCCAGCCCCGGTAATAGTAGGCAACTGCATCTGTTAAAGAATACATCCCCGATTTGGTTTTCTTTGAGGAAGATTAGTCATGTTCTTGAGTCAGGGATAGAAGAGGTTATTAGGGACGACAATTCTATGAAATGTTGGAGTGAAAGTGATCGGGAAGAAGCCCCCTCCTCCAGCTAGTACAAGGCCCGCAATAGTTGGGATTTTGGTGGGCATCATTCAATTTCTTACCAACTTCCAAAAGCTGTGATTGATTCTTTCTTAAGCATTCTTGTATCGTCTCTTGGCCTGGCAAGTACCAGCTCCTTCATCCTAGCACGCAGCGCTCCCTCTCTTGGCACTCCCTCTGGTAACAATTTAAATCTCTAAAATTTGAAAGGGAAAGCTCGTCTTCCTCCAACGTTAAAGTTCTTCCTTTGGAAATGTGGATGGAAAGCTCTTCCCACCTGAACCTTTATGATATGTCGTGGTATGAACTTAATAGACCTCTGTCCTTTTTGCTCTAATGAACAACTAATAAGAATCCAATATCCATCTGTTTCGGGAATGTCATATTGTCCAGCTATTGTAGAATTCTATTTATTCACTGTCGGTTTAGGCCTCCTCAACCGAGTAATTGGGAGGAATGGATTCAGGGTAATGTCACCTCAAAAAAGTGGGCTCAGCATCCTTCAATTCCTTGGTTCATTGTCTTACTTTCGCCTTATGAGAAATTTGATTGTGTCGTGATCCTTTAGTCTTTTCAAAGACTAGACGTCTAGGGGGTTTCTTGCAACCTTTAATCCTCGCCCAAATTGAATTCCGATGGTTCCCCTATAGGCAATCCGGATAAAGTAGGTGCGATTATCCATGATCATTAGGGCCATTGAGTGATTGTCTCTTTTTGTCACGTCCTTAATGCAACTAGTATAGAAGCTGAACTTTGGGCATTGAGAGATGACTAAGTATTAGCTCAGGACCTTAACATAGAAAAGCTTGAGATTGAAGTTGATGTTACGCCTATAATTTATTTTATGAAAGCTTCTTCATATTCTAATTTATTATTCTCTCTTTTAATTGATAAGTGCAGGATGATCCTCCGTTATACGAGTTCTAGCTCTATGATACACGTTTTTCGCAAAGTGATCAAATGTACGGGTGCTTTGACCCGTACGGGAAGTAGCTACCAACCTCGCTCCTCTCGAAATGTAGTCTCCTCTACTGATTTACTTGGTATGTGTTTTAATCAATCTTATTGTTTATGTGGTTGATTGTTCAATAATATTTGTTCTTTTCCTACCAAAATTTTATTTTTTGTACAAAACATCGCTCGATCAGTTCTCAAATATAATAGCGGAAACCGTTTTATTTCGCTTGAAAAAAAATGGCCGAAGGCATCCAATTTTATAAAATTCCAACGTACAGATCACATTTATATGCCTCTACGCTGTCTTCTTTAGAGGCGATGACAATGGTTTACTAATCAATACCCGGGACTGAGAGAAATTGCTTTACCGGTTTAATTGAAACTGATTGAGTATTTCTCCTGTTTATTTGGGAAAAACAACCCCCAATGTTTCTCATATGCCGGTTCTTTTTCATTCTCATCGAACATGGCAAACAAGTAAGCTTCTATTGCTTTTCCGGGTTTCTTCGGAGTCCCCTGGCCCTGATTCACATGTTGAACCAATTTCATGTTATAAGTCATTGCATTATCGACACTCGTGTTGTCTCCACCACCCGACGGCCAACCGGTTTCCGACACAACAATGTCCAACGATCCCCCGCCGGCCTTCTCTAAGGCGGAGTAAAACGAGTCCAGCATCGCGTCGAAAAGGTTCTGGTACTGCAACGAACCATCGGTTACTACGACAGACGGAGCTGTAAAGAGAGCATAGTCAAGAGGAACATGTTCGGGGTCTCCAATGTGGCTAAAGTAGGGATATGTGTTAATAAGTAATGGAGCTTGATTGTCCCTCAAAAAAGTTATGACTTGACCAAGAAGTTGCTGATATTCAGGATGTAAATTGCCGTTGGATGGAGGGTAAGATTCTTGAAGAGCAGCAAAAAAGGTAGCTGTAGAAACTTTGATCTGGTTCCCTAGGCCAGCTCCGGAAATTGCATTACGAATATTTTGCATCGCCGGGAAAAGGAACTGAGCAAACGAATCCGAAGGCTTTACTTCATTGCCGACAGCGATGTATCGAAAACTAACGGTGCTGTATTTCTTGATGTTGTCTTGAACCCATTGATTAGCATTGGCTTGACTAGCAGCAACGTACTCAAGGCTCGGATTTGGAACATCTAACAGCAGCTTGATGTTGGTACCTCCAAGGGCTTGCAGAGCAGCGTCATTGGGAGCATAGAGCCGCATTCGTTGGATGCCTTTTTGTTGGAAAAGGGCGATAACTTCAGCTTCGGGGGGCAAGTCTTTTGCCATTATTCCATAACAAACACCCACTTCGGCACTTGTGATTTTGAAGGTAGCCATTAGCAACCCGAAAAGCAGAAGCATAGTTGAATGTATGATGGTGCAACAAGATTTGGCATTCGCCATTGCTATACTCTCAAGGCCAATAAAAAAATTTACTAGAATTTTAGGAAGTGCTTTGATGCCTCCAGCACCAATTCTTAGCAACCTTTTTATACAGAAATACAACGCAGGATTGTTAGATTTGGCAGTTCTCTATTACCGGTTTGAAATTTTTGGTATAGAAGCATTCAATGCTAATTTGGCAACGTGTTTACTGGGAATTTTTTAGTGTCTTTCTCCTTCCTATACTTTAGAGAACAAGTCTTCCTATGTTTGAGCAAGTCTTTCTCCTTCATGTCCCGTTCAACTGGTCTTCTAGTTTCATTTAACAATATTATAGAAAGTCGACTAAAAAAATACTAGCTTGCTTTTACAAAATATATTTTCGGTTTAGAAGATAGTATTTATTAGTATAATACGAGTTTACTTGCAAGTTATGTTTATAAAATATATCTTTTATTATTTTTTGTTTTAATTAATGATGAGGCGTCATGTTATTATTCATTAAATAATGTAATAGATCTTAAATTTTAAATCCAAGAATTATTTAATAATAAAGTATTATACTATTATTTAATTATGATACATGACATTCATATAACTACAATACATAAAATGTTATTCTTGGAACTAAATATTTATCATAATGGATGTTAACAAAACCCCGAAATGGACGCAGAGAAAGAGTTGAGTTGTAAGTCTCATAATGCATGGTATCTCTCATTTTCGTAATTGGACTCGGTTACGTTGGTCCATGTTTGAATGGTATCATATATTGGAAAATAGTGCATGTATTTATTATATCAGTCCATGGCCTCGACGACCCATTAAATGCGTAGGGACGGAAATATTCCAAGTTCCATCAAAATTAAGAGTCAATATGTGTTATGCAACTTTTTATTTTATTTCTATTTTGATATAACACTGGACAACTTCCTGATTTAGCAGCCATCCCTTCACGTGGCTCCCATAAAACAGCATATTATAGGACTATTAAGTTATAATTCATACCATAATAAAAATATAATTTCATTATTTTAATAGTTTATATCTTTATAATTTTTGAGTGATTAATTAAATTTTTATCATTTTTAGGGGAGAGTCAAAGTGCAATTTTACTTTTACTAATTTAAAATTTTAAAGGATCTAAATGAAAAAAATTTCATTTTAGGGGGTTGAGCCCCTGTCAACCTCCTAACTATACGCCTGATCATAAACGTCTCCTTTGAGTGATAAATAGGGGAAAATAGAATATCGATTATAGTCTATAGGTGTTGATGGAATCGATTCTCTTATTGAAAAAAAAAAAATTGAAGTATCATTTTATAAACAGTTGATCTGGACCTCAAAAAATGGAGGTAGTACTCAGGAAATTTATACTCAATTCCGACAAGAGCCTAAAAGGATTCTTGAAATTTATTGAAAGCGCCTAAGGTCCATCACTCAGCCAAGTGATAGTGTTCTTACCCTTTAAGACCATTAAAAGGCTTTAGTTCAAATTCCACCAAGGCCAACATAATAAAACACTCCTTGGTGGATCTTAGGCACTCCCGAAAAATTCCATGAATCTCTTTAGGCTCTCTTTGGAATCAAAAGATAAAATCTCTAGACTAAAATCGAGTATAGACATTCTGGGTACAACACCTTCATAGTTTGAAGTCTGGATCGACTATTTAGAGGATAATACTTGAAAGATTTCTCCCAATTAGAGAGTTGATTCCTCCTCAATAATAGTATTACATTGAGAATTAAGTTTATTTTTATTTCTTTGCTTATAAGTTTTTTTTTATATTAGTATATATCTACTATTAAATATTTAATTTTTTAATCTTTGTAAAGGACGGTCACAAATCTTGAAAAGATTAATCTTTGTAAACAGTAAAACTAACATAGAGGATACCTTGATTACTACTTTTATGAGCCTTGTAAATAATTTGTGGTAGTTTTGACCAAATAAAATATCACGTTAGTAACATGAGTTTAAAACTAATGCTGTATTTGGTAAAAATATTATTTCTGTAACATGTTTTAAAATTAATTATAATTGATAATTTTAAATCTCATGTGATGGCTTGAAAATCAAAAGTGTTAATTGTTTCAAGTGTGATTTGGATTTAACTCGTGTTAATCACGTTTATTATTCGGACTTTGCCCTTGTTATTGTAATTCATCAAAAAATTACAATTAATAATTTTTAACCATTCAAATAACTTTACGATGAAGAATTAATTATTTTTCATTTTAATACATATCATTGTTATTGTTAAGCATTCGAGGAACACGTTGAGTTTTCCTTTTTCCATTTACAATTGGGAAAATGCTTTATAAATTAACCCATGCAAAAATCCTTAGAATTTGATTTCATCCAGGTCCAGCGGCCTAACTATGACCCACTAGTATTGGGTCAACCAAGCAATCCCCGGTTCAGATGAGTCATAGACTGGTTCACTGATGTAACTCAGACCAATTACCAATAGGGTTGCAATAAAATTTCGACGAATATTTTGATTTTTTTGCTGTTTATATTTGTTTCCCGAGTTAAATAAATGAATATATTTTAATTGTTTATGTAGATGTTATAAATTATACTTAAGTTTGAGTATTAATATGTGCGATACATATGCATAAGTTTTTAATCATGTATTTTATGCATGGTTCTATTTAATTTTTTTCAGTTTAATTCAATTTCTTTATGCTCTGTATTAATTTAATTTTACACTATAATTGGCTCGAGCATATATCAATACTCATATGGTACTTCTGAATATATTATATTTATAATAGTAAAACTCTAAAAATATTATTTGTAAGTAAAAATTTATTTAATATTCTCTCGTAAATTCATTTAACTGAAATAGATCACCAAAATATTATTTTAAAAATTCTTAACCAACAAAAAAAATAAACAAACAAATTCAAACAAAAATAAGTTGGGTCAAACATAACAAATAATATTTTGTACTCTACCAAAAAAACTTTTAAACTCCACAAGCAGAGTTAGCATAAGTGTCGTAAAGGATGTAATTAATATTAAAAAATAAATATTTAAAGAAAAAGATACATGATATTTTTAAAGTTATTTGTGGAAATAAAAAATATGCGGGTTTTCCAAATACTAACCCCAAACATAATTCATTTACTCTTTAAAAAAATGATAAATTACACTCAAGGTCACTAAACTATAAATAAATTTACGTTTTGATCATTTAACTTCAAAAGGTTATAAAATGGTCAACAAACTATTCCAAAAGTTTTTGTTTAAGTAATTGAACTATTTTGAAGTTTTTATTTAAGTTACTAAGTTGTTAATTTTTTTTTTTTTTTTTTTTAAAATTTGACTAGCTAGCTCTAAGTGACGATTCAACAATCAGTACGACGGATCAGTACTCATTGACGAGTAAAATAATATACATTAAATCCAACTTTATCTATCGTCAATGTCAAAAATCATAAAAAAGAGTTATTTAAATTTTAGTTCACAGATTCTTGATATTCAACAATGTTTCAGGAATATAAAAAAAAAACTAAACTTCAGAAGAGAAGGCGAAAGAGAGCCTTCAATTGGTGCAGGCAGTTTAAACAAAAAAAGCCATAAAACAAATATTTTAAAAGTTCGATGACTTAAATGTAATCTTTCAAATAATTCGTGATAAATTTATAACATTTTAAATTGAATGATCAAAACGTAAATTTATTAATATTTTAACAATCTCGAGGTGGAATTTACCCAAGAAAAACATAATTCATATATAACCTTAAAAAAATAACAACTAGTGATATATTTTTAAAACCCATGATCAATATTTTTATCTCTTTAAGAAACATAAAAGTAAAAAATTAATTATTCAAATCACTCCAATAAATGCATTAAAAATTAAAAGGAAAAAAAATAACCACACCGTAATTATCCTACACACGGGGGATAGGTAATAAGAGAATCATAATGGGAATTCCGACAGATGCGTTCTAACTTCTAATTAAAACCCTATGGCGCGCCCTTACCGTTTTTCACCCAACAAACTCCCTTTCCGTTTTAAACTTTAAACGAACCCACACCCTCCACTTTCCCTCGTGTATCACACGACAGCCAAAATACAAACAGACACAATCCCTTCAAATAAATTTAGCCATCCATCCCACTCTATAATTATTGCCATTTTCCCTTCCCATTCTCTTCCCCTCCACATATCCGTTCCATTCCTCTCCCAATCCAAACCATGAGAGAAATCCTTCACGTTCAAGGTGGCCAATGCGGGAACCAAATCGGTTCCAAGTTTTGGGAAGTGATTTGCGACGAGCACGGCGTCGATCCCACCGGAAGTTACACTGGAGATGAATCGTCGTCATCCGATCTACAATTGGAACGTATCAATGTGTATTACAATGAGGCTTCTGGTGGAAGGTACGTTCCTCGTGCTGTTCTCATGGATCTTGAACCTGGTACTATGGATAGTATCAGATCCGGCCCCTATGGACAGATCTTTAGGCCCGATAATTTCGTGTTTGGACAATCCGGTGCCAGTAACAACTGGGCTAAAGGTCATTATACCGAAGGAGCTGAGTTAATTGATTCTGTTCTTGACGTTGTTCGTAAAGAGGCTGAGAATTGTGATTGCTTGCAAGGTATATACTACTATATACTACATGCTATTCCTCTGCGTTTTTTCATGTTTCTCTTAGATACTTGCCTTTAGCTAAATTTCTGCGTTGATTTTGGTTTAATTGATTCTGATCATAGCATTTTCCTCATCCATTCCAACACAATTACTCTATTTATTTTTTCTTCACATCAATGTTTATTTTTCTACGTTTCTTTTTAGAATTCGATATCCTCAGGCAAAAATCAATATACAGAATACAGATACAGCAATGGATGAATCAGTAAATAAATATTCGAATTTAGCAGTTTATTGATCATTAATGTTGTCGTTTAGAAGATTAATAATTTAATAGATTATTATTAAAACCAAACTAGCAGGCAATTATTTGATCATGCTACTCAGCTTTATTATGAAATTACTTTCATTCATGATAACGTTATATATATCTGCTTTCCTGTTGATTTTTTTTCTTTGGCATTGGCCATATCGAGGATAAATTGTCTTATTTTATCCATCCATGAAACTGTAGAGAATAGTAGTATCTTGAATTTATGATTGATCATAATTCACTATGAAAATAAGTATGGAGTCTGAGCTGTTTTTAGTGAGCTTCTTTTAGTCCAATTTGGAGGCAAAGAAGTACATGTGTCTTTATCTTGATCGTGATTGACCAGTTGGATGGCATTTTCTCCTGGACCAAATATTTTTTTAACTAACGTTTTGTTTCTTTGTAAAATTTAACATTAAGGTTAGGTCTCACGGAAATTGATAAACTTTTCTATGCATTTGTTGGACCCTTGGGGAGAACCCATACCAGCTCATCACCGTATGATTATTGTCTTTACATTGTTGTTATCATGGGTTCTTCACATTTTAATATCTGAATTTTGAAGATAAATGTAAAAAAAATCTAAATGAGCTTGGAGAATCATAACTAATGAGCATAAATGTACCAACCATGTGGGTATTTAATCTGTTTTATAGTAATAACAATGACACAGTACATTATAGAAATTGGCATTACTATCAGATCTTGTTTATCCATATTTTTGAAGTACATTATAATAACAATGATATGTTAAATTATAATAAATAACCATTCTGGATCCTGATCTAGCTGAAATGGACTAATATTGTGATCACTTGTTTTGTTGTTGTTGTAATAATGTAACAACAATGTGTCACAGACAACGGCAATGGTGGATTACTGACGGCGAACTTTTAAACTATATCCTTTATTTGAGTTAAATACTTAAATTATTTTTTAGTCAAATCAGGTATTTAAATTTTATTTCGGTACCCAATTAGGAAGCCCCTACTGTTACTGTTACATTTGTTAAAAAAACCCTTGCAATCAATTAGGAAGCTACACGTCATTAAAATGGTGATGGTGGATTATTGAATCGAGTCACTTTAAGGGAGCCCCCAATAGATATGCCATTGTCATTTTGAATTGGCTAATGAAGCTCACTTGTTAATGTTATTTCTTGACCAGGCTTCCAGGTATGCCATTCACTTGGAGGAGGTACAGGCTCAGGCATGGGAACTCTCCTAATATCGAAAATCCGGAGAGGAATATCCAGATAGGATGATGATGACATTCTCTGTTTTCCCTTCACCTAAAGTCTCTGACACAGTTGTGGAGCCATACAATGCCACCCTCTCCGTGCATCAGCTGGTAGAGAATGCTGATGAATGCATGGTTCTTGACAATGAGGCACTTTATGATATTTGTTTCCGAACTCTAAAGCTTACTACCCCTAGCTGTGAGTGATATATGTATGTGTAATTATATGTTGATAATTAAGTGAAATGACTAAGTTGTGAAAAAAGGATGAAAACGTAAAATCTACCATTGAGGTAAGTTGGAATATGAGGATGAATGTGTGTTATGGTGAAATTATGGTAAGTTAAATGTTACATGCAAGAAAGGTTAGAAATTTTATACGCATGAGTAATTAAATGTTTGATAAAATTAAGCAATAAATAAATAATCATCTATTATGCTTGTAATGCTTACTAAGCCTTCACCGGCTTAACGCGTAGGTACGAAAGCTACGAAAAGCTAGAGTCGAGCAAGGGACCTCTCATCACATCACATCACTTTTGAAGCTCAAGTTTAGGTAATTTACTTTGAAGAAAAATGGCATGTACAAATGGTACTTACATGTGACCCTAATGGAAGGAAAAATGTTGATTTGGGATGCTTTAAGTTGATGAAATGAAATGATGAATTTTGGTTGAAATTGTGTTTTGGACTAAAAATCATATTTTATTTTTTTTTAAATCGGGTTTAAGTCTCGATTTTAATTATACATTATTAATTTAAGATATTTTGAATCAAGAAGCCTAAAAATGCGTCGTTTGATGAAAAAAATTTTCTTACATGACTCGATTTTTTTTTCTATACTGAACTTTAATGTAATACTTCTATACTGGTTTTATACATATGAATCGGGTATAGGAGTGTTACATTTGTTGGACTAGAAGAGTCTTTAAGAGATAAGTTAGGTAACATAGCAGTTTCATCAAAAACAACATCTTTGATAATCACAACATTTCTATTTTCAGGACACCTTAACATATACCCTTTTACACCAGCTTTAAAACAAAAAAAAAACACATTTAATGGATCTTGGTTCCAATTTTCCATTATCAACATGAGCATAAGCAGGACACCCAAAAATCTTTATATCAGAATAATCAGCAGACTTACCAGACCATATCTCTTGTGGAGTCTTTTTCTCAATGGCAATGGATGGAGATCGGTTGATCAAAAAACATGCAGTAGAGGCTGCTTCAGCCCAAAACGACTTCGGTAAATTGGCATTCGACAACATACATCGAACCTTCTCCATGATTATTCTGTTCATTCGTTCTGCACGCTGTTTTGCTGTGGAGTATGACGAACTGTCAAATGTCTCATGATCCCTTCTGATTTGCACAATTCATTAAACTCATTAGAACAAAACTCCAAGCCATTATCTGTGCGGAGGTGTTTTATCTGTTTTCCTGTCTGTTTTTCAACTATAATTTTCCAAGACTTGAATGCGAAAAACACATCGCTTTTCTGCTTCAGAAAGAATGCCCAAACTTTTCTGGAAAAATCATCAATAAGAGTTAGCATATAATTAGCTCCACCTCTCGAAGGCACTCTAGATGGTCCCTAAAGATTAGAATAAATATAATCTAATATTCCCTTCGTGTTATGAATTCATCTGGTGAATCGAACTCTCTTTTGCTTCCCAAAAACGCAATGCTCACAGAACTTCAGTTTGCTAATGCCTTGCCCATCAAGAAGTCCTCTTTTACTCAATTCTGCCATGTAGTTTTCACTCATATGCCCTAGACGTATATGCCAAGATCTAGTAATATCATCATCTGACAAGGAAGAGGAAGCGACTGCAGCATAACCAGTAATAGTTGAACCTTGCAAAACATATAATTTGGAAGTCTTTCTCTGCCCTTTCATCACAACGAGGGAACCCTTACTAATCTTTAGAACCCCACTTTCAGCTGTGCACCTATGTCCCTTTGAATCAAGAGTACTTAACGAAATCAAATTCCTTTTCAATTCTAGTACATGTCGCACGCCACTAAGAGTTCTAACGACCCCATCAAACATCTTTATTTTGATTGTGCCAACACCAACGATTTTATTTGAAATATTATTTCCCATCAAAACAACACCTTCAGACACAACTTCATATGTTAAAAACCAATCCCGATTGGGACTCATATGGAAGGTGCAACCAGAATCGAGCATCCACTCCTCACTCACTTTAGAATTGTCGACAAAAGCAAGTAGGAGTTCACCATCACTGTAGTCTTCTACTACATCAGCTTCACCAGATTGTTCTGGTTGTTTTCCCTTTTAATTCTCTACCTCCTTTTTGATCTTATTTTGTAACTTGTAGCACTCTTTCTTAACGTGCCCTTTCTTCTTGCAGAAGTTACAAGTTTTACCTGTGTTTGAAGATCTCAATCTATCTTTAGATTTACTGCGGGGATTTCAGTCTTGTGTCCTCCCATGATTATCATCACTATTTTGATCTTGTCTTCCAAGAACAATGAAACCCTCTCCCTGAGAGTCAGATTCAGCCATAAGATGCTTCATCTTGTCATACGAGGCTAAGGAAGCATAGACTTCATCAACAGTGAGAGATCCACGGCTATACAAAATTGTATCTCTGAAGGTTGAATACGACGGTGACAACGAACAAAGAAGAATTAACCCTAAATCCTCTTTATCATATTGAACCTTCATAGCCTCCAAATCCGAGACAATTTTTTTAAACACATTTAAGTGTTTGTGCACAGATGCATCTTCTTCCAAACAATGAGAATACAAATGTTGCTTCATATGCAATTTATCGGTTAGGGTTTTCGACATACATAACTGCTGTAATTTTACCCATAATGCAGCAGTAATCTTCTCCTTTAACACATCTTGTAGAATTTCATTCGACAGATGCAGTTGTAATTGCGTCAAAGCTTTTCGATCTTTACGCTTCTTCTCTTCATCTGTCAAATTCGAAGACATCTTATCTAACCCTAAATTGGTTACTTCGTTCAGTTACGTATTGCTAACTGTTTGCATCTTTACCTACCACAACGTAAATTTGGTGTTGTGATCCAATAGCTGAATATTATACTTCAATGTCGCCATTATCGTGATCGAGACTAGTAACTCGAAAAGCTCTGATACCAAATTCTTAAAATTAAATGTCAACAATGAAGAAATATCGCAAAGAAAACGTAAAGAAAAAAACACAGATTTTTCGTGGAAACCCTTTCGGGAAAAACCACGGGCATAGGAGAAAAAGATTCACTAATGTCAAAAATTGAATGAATACAATAGGAGATGACTAAGCCTATTTATAGGTTGAAAAACCTTATTCCAATCAACAACTAAAAGAAGTAACGTAGTAAGGTTGAAACACTTTATTCTAATTAAAATAAAATAGATGACTTATTCTAATTAAAATAAAATAAAATAAGTCTAGTTTATTTGGACCTTACTTTTATTTTATTTTACCACTTTATTTTATTTTAACAAGAATTCTAGTCACCCAATTCTAACAATGCCCTTGAGTTCTTCGACCATTTCTCCATCATTACCAGTAATTAAAAGATCGTCAACATATATGACCGTCAATACTATTTTCTCTCCTTTAACTTTGGTAAATAACGAGTAATCATGTAGGCTCTAAGTATATCCATTATCAACAAGAGCTTCAGTCAGCTTCAAATTCTATTGACGAGAAGCTTGCTTCAAACCATATAACGATTATATCCCTTCACGCACGGTAACCTGCCAAAGAAATAACAGTACTCATGGTAACCTGCTTTGCCATAGGAGAAAAAGTATTATGAAAATCAATCCCTTCACGCTGATTATATCCCTTGGCAACCTTGGCAACCAATCGTGCCTTAAACCTTTCAATCGAGTCATCTGAATTGCACTTCACCTTATACACCCATTTGTGACGGTGTTTTACCAGAGGGTAAATCGACCACCTCCCACGTGCCATTTGCCTAAAGAGCTTGAATTTTCTACTGCATGGCTTCAATCCATCTCTTGTCACCAATTTCCATTTGATAGGTTTGTGGTTCAACAATAGAAGACAACGAGATCGAAAACATACGAGTATGAGAGGGTAAGTGATTATAAGAAATACAATCAGATATAGGATATGTACTTGTAAGCAAGGAAGTAGATGAAGAAGGATTGGTAAAACAAACAAAATCTGATAACCAAGAAGGTGGTTTAGAGACTGAAGATTTTCGCAACTGGTGGTTGAGAAACTTTAACTGATGGCAAATATGGCAAAGGTGGTTGGCTAGAAGATTCAGTTGGTTAGACAGCAGCTGATTGACCTACAGGGTAATCATCTACAGGAAGGTCAGAGGATGACTCAGCTAGTAACTCAAGTGATGTAATATTAGCAGTAATGTAAGAAGTAGAAGAACATTTTGTGGTGTAAAGGTTCGTGAAGTGATTCATGCACAGAAATGACAGGAATATGAAGAAAATCATAATCAAGCTCATGTGAAGGGAAGAAATGGAAAATAAAGGTGAATTTGTATCAAGTGACTGAAAAGGAAAAAAGATTTTCATGAAATACAACATCACGACTAACAAAGAAATTCTTGGAATGAATGTTAAAGAGCAAGTAACCTTTTTGAACAGTTGAGTACCTCATGAAGACTGATGGAATGGCTTTAGATGTGAAACTTATTATGATTGTTAAGGACTGTCGCAAAGCAAAGACAACCGAAAACCCTGAGGTGAGAGAAGTTTGGAACCTTTTTATTAAGCATTTCAAAAGGTGACTTCCAATCTAAGATTGAGGTGGGCAACAAGTTGTTTTAGAATAAATATGGTATCATTTTTAAGGCGAAGAAGATATACTCATGTCATTCTAGTGAAGTCATCTACTATCGTTACAAATATTGATGCCCACTATGTGTTGATAATCCAAAACCACCCCCATAAATCAATGTGTATAAGAGAGAAAGGTTGTTCTTCTCGTGCATAAATCTAATAGGAAAGGGTAACGCGACTGCTTTGCAAGGACATACACTACAGTGCTTAACATGATCACAATTAATGAGATTACAATCCAACTGAGACATTTTATTCATAATACTGAGGAAGAATAGCCAAGTCTTGCATGCCATAGAAGCATGTAATTAGGATATTTTGCAATGAACTAGATGACAAACACAAATTGAAATTTGAATTAAAAAACAGTGGTTGAGTAGATCGATCTTGCGATGATGAAAACTTTGGTGAATGAAATGAGTATCTAATTCCTTTGACCCTACCAATCCTCTTCATCTTTCCACTGTAAAGGTCTTGTATAAGGCAAAAATGTGGATAAAAAGAACACAACTGTTTAGTTCTTTGTGGGTTGAGAAACAGACAAGAGATTAAAATGAAAATCTGGTACATGTAAAACTTTTGATAGGGTTTGCATAGGAGTAAGAGAATAGGTTCCAACGTGAGCAATTATGGCTGTTTTACCATTTGGCAACTGAACAAAAGATGGAGAATCACATTCAGCAAGAGAATTCAAATACTCGAGATTAAATGTCATGTGATTGGTAACTCCTGTGTCAAGAATCCAATCTTGTGATGATGGACCAAGGCTAGTACCTACCATATGAGCTAATGGCTGCACTCCACAATCTTTTCCCAACAGCTCCAGAATCTGTTGATACTGTTTAGGTGTAAACACAGGTACTTGAGAAGAACTCGAGTAATCTAATGCACACTACCAGTAGAAATTGAATCTGAACTTGTATCTATGGTAACTGTACTATTGGCAGAAGTTCCCCTCTTCTTGGTAAACTTAAAATCCGCAGGATAGCCAATCAACTTATAGCATGTTTCTTTTTTATGATCTTTGATATGGCAGTAATCACAAACCCCATTAAAACGTTTTCTAGACTGCAAATCCTTGGTTAGGTGCACCAAAATACAATGTAGTAGGTTTAGAAACCAACGAGATTTTTCCAACATTATGACGTTGCCTTTCCTCTTGAATAAGCATGAAAGATGCTTGGTTAACTAATGACAGAGTGCTCATAAGAAAATTTTGGCTACGAATTGTCGAATAAGACTCATTTAACCTCATAAGAAATTGGAATAACCTCTATTGCTTCAAATTTTCAATATTCTTTTTCATAGATTCACAGTTGCAAATAGCAAAGGGTGCAATAACATCATATTCATCCTACAACAATCAAAACCTCATGTGATAAACCGAGATAGATGACTTACCTTTAGCTTGCGTAACAATTTCTCGATGCAAGAAATAAATCCGAGATCCATCCACCTTATCAAAACACTCTTTCAAATTAGACCATACAAATGCTGCACTGGATGCAAAGACTATCCCAGCAAAAGCTTCTTGGCTGACAGAATTCGAGATCCAAGATAACACCAAAGCATTACAGTGTTCCCATTATGGTTGTAAAACCTCTGTAGTATCTTCAAACGAATAAGAACCATCAATAAAACCAACTTTGTTCTTGGCGACCAAGGTTATACGCATTGACCTACTCTAGATATTATAAATTCTCCAACTCCAGTGAGTTGATGTGAAACCAATCAGAATCCTGGAGTATCTGATGAATGTAGATACAATTGATGACAAGGATCATCTGTGTTTCACGCGAAGTCACCATGTTGCAATTAAGGAAACAAAAACAAGAAACTGACAAGAAGAGAAATTAGTTTAAAGCTCACAAAATCGAAGGAATCAACCAGAATTAACGATCGACGAATCGGAGCTGTCAGTCAGAACAGAGGAAATCACAGAAAATGTAGCTCTGATACCATGTTAAAATACTGGAATGTAAGCTATTGAACAGAAAACAATGTAGTGTTTGGGAGAGAAAGACGATGATGTTTAACTGGAAAAAATGAATTATAAAATTCATCACATAAAGTTCAGTCAAAGTACTGTACATATACTTGATAATTAACTAACTTTCTAACAATAAAACTAATTAGCTACATGCTAACTAACCAGCTAACTAATCCTTTTAACACTATATACTTAAAATTTATTTCCACATGTCATCAAATAATAAAAATTAACAATCACGACTTACATAATATATGTAATACCACTTGCTTATGAATTTTTTACTTTCCATTGATGGAATACGTGATAAAATTTTAATATAAATGTCGACTAATGTTGAATATGATAATAAGAAATATTGTATTTTTAATGAAAGAATTAATGCTCAAACCCTATAAATGACATTATTGGAGAAGTTGTCATGAATTTCGAAAAAAATTAATCCTCATGAAATATGTAAAACATGTTGATAATAAAGAAAAACTAATGTATATTAATTCCTCAAGGAATTATAGATTAATTCAAAAACGAATTTCATAGTGAAGAATAGGCACAATGGCTCATTACTAGTCGAAATGAGTTACTATTGTATTCTAAATAAGTTAATTAATTAGGATCGGTTTTGCACATGTTCTAAGCTTCACATTTATTCTAAACATAAACCCTACAAGTAAAATTATATTTTATGTGTGACTCCAAAATACAATAAAATAATCATAAAGTAGAGAATTGGTTTAATGTGGGCCTCTGCATTAATTGATGTGATAACCCGGTCCAGTTTCTAGTCCAAAGAAATTGACCTGCCAAATTGCAGTTGTCGGTAATTTAGCCATTTCTAACAGTATAGCCGCCTTGTTTAGTCTCAAAAAAAAAAAAAAGCCCAAGCTTTTAATTCAAAAGTCTAGAAGCCAGCTTATCCATGATAACGCATCAGAATCTTGAGTTTGGCAAAACAAAACAAAGGGTCGATGCATTGTTTTCTCTCATCTTCAAGGCAAACCATATGGTTCCCTTTGACTACCAACATGTTCTATGTCCCCGCAGCACCATATCTCTCGATGAATCTAATTGTCAGTTTAGACATTAAGCATCAATTAGCATATATAAAATATTTTAATTAAATTGTAAATACATATTTATCTATCATAAGAAGAGTTTCGACTTTGCGTGTTAGACATTAAATCTAAATTGTTTAAACATAATCCAAAAATTTATTTATAAGTGTGGAACGTAATTTCCAACTAGTTATAAAATTAGGCCACTTTTTTTTTTTTTTTTGTTTGTCTGTTTGAAACGTGCATATAATAATAAAGAGCTAAAATCCCACTCGAGATCAATAATTTAAAAAATATTAGAAATTGCAGCCTCCCTCGGTAAATCGTTCATATTGGGTTGACTACCCTTTGCTCTTTTCCGACTCGAGATTGATAATTTGTAAATATTATAGTTTGATCTAATTAAAACGGGATATGTATGAAAAGGGTTTTTCATTATTGTTGCTTTTATGATTGAAATTCTGAGACAATATCTAAAATAAAAATCAATGAGGTGGTCATTAATTTATGAAAAGAAAAGGGTGTGGAAGAAGGTTGGCTTGTCTCAGTATTGCAATTATATATGCGAATGAAGGGACATTCCAACTTAAAATTGGATATAAAAAATTAAGACAATTCATATAGGTTAGGCACTCATCAACCTTCGCAATGTTGAATTAAATGTGAACGCAATGTGCTTATGGTTTATTGCTTGGACGGAAAGAAATAAAATTGATGCTTGATGTATAATATTCAACTAGATTTTGTCTGTACATGAAGTGAGGTTTGAAGGTTCGCACAATGATGTCGTAAACCGTACACAATGGTTTAAAAGGTTTAGAAGGGATTCTGAAATCTTGATGGGTTTCTTTATTTAGTTTCTAATGTTTCCAAATTAGTCATAAAAGATTTATATCAAGAGAAATTATGAACCTTCCAGCACATGTATTTGGATGTAATTGAAAATAAAATAATCCATTGCGAGCATGACTATGCACGCCTTCTGGCAGCAATATGATAACATATCTCTCATTTAATTTATACAGTATCCATCCCATTATACATCTATCACTTTTTTAATGACAATACCAGCTCCAATAACCTTTTGAATTTAGTAGTAAGGGCGTTATACCGTAGGTGTGAGTGAGGGTTTCAAGTTAATCTCAAGCCATTTTATTTTCTTCCCTCGATTATCCAAAAACAAATAAAATACAAGACACAAGCTGGTAATGAATATTATTATTATTGATAAGTTCCTGAAAACCGACAAATCAATTAGATGAATCCCATTCCCCTCCTAAAATAAATACTAAACCTAATAAAGAATCTCTTAGACCCAACACTGTGACAATGCCCATGCATGAAGGGGGCAAAGTCAGCCTGGGGCTGTGCTCTATATCTCTACAGATTCTGCTTGTTTGCTAAAGTACTCTCGTAAGTCTGATGCCCCACCCCTACAGAACGAGTTGGTGAATGGAGTTAGAAGAGTTGCCACGACCACCAAATTGCCGTAGTGATGCCCACGTTTACCAACACGTGGGTGCAAGAGGAGGGTGATGCTACACTTTGGTCCGATGCACCTTCATACACCATCGTGGTGTTGATAAGAGATGATGTTGTCGTTTCCGTGTTTTGTTGCTCTTGCGATGATTTTTGGCTGCAAATTTTACGTACCAAAATTAACCGTTAAAAAAATAAACAACTTCCAAAACGACAATAATATAAACCAACGTGCCAGTAAAGTATGGTCCATAACAGAACATAACGTCTTTTCTAGAGATTGTTAAGCATTTATTTTATTGCCCTAAACTGCCCGTTATCTAATTACTTCGATCAGCGTGCACTCTCTCAATACATTCATCCGTAAAAAAGAACCAATTACTATAACTCAACGGCTAGCTGCGGCAGAGCCGACATACTAAGATAGCAAATCAGATTCCTTTTTTTTTTTTTTTTTTTTTTTGCAGACCAAACGTGAAAAAGCTGCGCCATAAGTGATAGACCACCCTTGATGCTAACGTTCATTTCATGACAAAATTACCCTTTCACGTTGGGATAAGCTATCATTAAGTCCCTGAAACTTGATTTTTTTTCTATTTTTGTCCCTAAACTTCTTTTTTATTTATATTAATCTCTGACCTTGACAACTATCATCAATTTTGATCCCTGCGACCAACTAAAATTATATGATTTTTTATGTGATGATGTAGTAGTTGAGTTCCACGTAATCACATGGACCAAATTTGGGAAAAGTTAACAAATTCTAAGACAAAGGTGGGAAATTTTGCTAAAGACTAATGTGGACAAAACAAATGTTTATGGACAAAGTTAGGAAAAGTTGTCAAGTTTAGGGATTACATGTTGCTTTATCCTTTGACCTTAAATGTTAAAACATGAAAGTTGAAGGGGATTGTGAAGCAAATTTACCTAGTGTTAGGCGAAGGACAGAAAGTAATTGTATAATCAGCGTTGGCGCATGTGAAGGTACTGGTTTTATCATCATAGGCATAGCTGTAGGCGCGTGGGCAAGCTGTCTTAAACACCTCCGAGTACGAAGACGGTTTGCAAGTATCGGGTGTACCATACGCGCCGCTGCAACAGTACTGAGGGTCGCCGAGGGCTTCGCAAGCACTCTTGCAAGCGACGCCATCTACGCCGTCGGTGCTCATCACCTTCAGCTCGGAAGGGCAAGAGCCATTAAGGTCAACCACGCAGCCGGTGTTGGTACAATTTTGTCCCGTGCCACCCTGTGGAACAACCAACATAGGGATGTTGTAACCGTCGACCAAACTCACGTCGAAAAAATCAAGGCCGCCAGCACCGTCCAATGTAAACTCAGCTAAACTCGCCGGCGGAGCAGCGCCGTTTCCAGAACATTCACCTTCCCGGAGCCACAATCTCCGGTAAGGCAGGAAAATTTCCCGGTGGAATCCTCGGAGCAATGGGTTCTACCCCAGAACCTACCACCCCATGATGCCGGTGCAGTAATGGATTCGTTTCGCCGCTTTGGAGAGCGAAACCAGTAGTGGGAAGCGTTGGAACACCTGCGTTTGATAGAATCCCAGGCCATACGACATAATTGCATTCGTTTACAATTGTAAAGGTTGTGCCTTTCACTGCTGATATGAACGAATGCGAAAGAATTAGAACACAGATAGCAGCAACAAATGTCGATTGGGCCATTAAAGCTTAAAATTTTGCAGAGAAGAGGAAGTTGGGGAATGGGCAAAACTGCTTCTTCTTCTTCTTCTTCTTTAGAAATGGGTGTTGCGAGAGTGTTTGAGATTCTGCAATGGTAGATGGAGTGGTATTTATAGGGAGAGGAATTGAGCTTGAAATAAATAAATAAAATTCAACGGCAGATAGAGTGAGAGAGGACGAATGGAATATGTGGGTCTACTAGAACTTGGTAGTGTGTCTACCCTACCAGATTTTGAGATGAGTTGCGTCCGCGTTAAATTAAAATTTCATTTCTTCCCTTTTTTTTCTTTTTAATGTGAAAATTTGCGAATAAATAGAAATAAAATTAAAAACTCATGCCTCTTTCAAATTAAAATTAATTATTTTATTTAAAAATATGGTATAATTTTATTTTATTTAAATTTTACAAATTATTACCAATATAACATTATTTTATTTCATATATACTATATATAATAATAAATAATTATATTTATCTAATATTAAAAACAAATTAATATATTTATTTAATTGCGTACAATTAATTCAATACAAAACATTAAGTATGCATTTGAACCACGATTAGAGTGTATGTATATAACTATGGTGCGCTACTTGAACCTAATTTTATTTGAGCGGGAGATGAAAATAAAGTAGAGTGATTAAAAAGGCGTTGTATAAAATTTGAATTCTTGCAATTCATGCAACTGCTGTTAGTAGATTATACAAGTGATCGTCAAATGATATTCTTCATAATCACGCAATAAAAATGAATATAATACAAGGAATGAGAAAAAGTATACAATAATATCATCTGATGCAGCAGCAAACTGAGGGGGTCAAGTGCGGCTGGCTGGCTCACTTGGTCCCTCCACTAAAATGACATTTTGGTATAGTTGTAGCAAGTAAGCAAGAAGGTGATGGGAGAGTCATCTTTGGTTAGCTTCATCCCTGAATGCACGTTTTTTGTTTTCCCACTTTTCACAAACCTGCCTTCCTTAAATTATATTAATCTAATACATTGCCTCCATCCTAGAAATAACCAAGTTGCACTAGTTCTAAAATGGAAGGAAATAAATAAACCTATTTATTTAATTGTTGAACGGTCCATGGACTCGGGTCAATTTCTTATAAACCCAATTTGGACTACTTTCTAAGGATACAACTAACATATAGCCACCACCGTTTACCTTAATTAAATATGCATGCATTTTCAACTTGTATGGTGAAAGATGGTAAACAAGTTTTGTGTAGACTATAATATGTGTCGCGCAATTACTGACCGCCTTAAACAATCAAATTTTTATGTTAGATCTTACAGTTGACAATCTTAACACAGCAATTTGGGAGATCGATACAAAGATCGCAGTGACCCCAAATTTGTTGGGTTTTTTTAAATGTTGTTGGCAGTGGGTCATTCTCGCTTACAGGGATTGCTATGGGATTACACTCCGCCTAAGACCGGTCAACACCAAGTTGTTTAAAGTCATTAATTTTAATTTGAAGTTGCATTCAATTAATTTTCCTACACTCCATGATATGATAATCCTTTTTTTGTTTGTTCTTTCCTCTGGTTTAGAATCTTCACATTTCAATTTGGTTTATTTGAGACCATAACCAAACCTGATAGGATGATTTTAGTTAAATTCAACCGGTAGGTCGAAACTCGAGAGGAACATGATTGTCTTACTGCAACCAAGTATAGAAACTCAACTTAATTCTTCCATACAGTCCAAACCCAAACTTACCCGCAAATTGAACAAATCTCAGAACTAAAGTTGAACATAAACGCCCAAAACCATATCATACTGAATGTGTTGATATCTCTGAGAAAACAAATCCATGAGATGATGTTAGAATTTTGACCGGTGATTGCTCTTGGAGTTTATCTCCCTACCCAGAAAAAGGCATCAACATGATTGGATCCATCTTGTTTTTCGTGTTTTGGTTAAATACCGACATCGCTAACATTGCCAAAGTAATCTTATCCACGCATGCATCATGAAGTCCCTCTCCCAAAATCCTTGGTTCATGGCAGGTAGGGTCGTTAATTGATCCGAAACATTTCCTTAATGTTGCAGCGCATACTTAAAGTTAAATGACAGCTACAGCGGTAGAATCCAAATGATGCACCTCTTGCTATTTGGTCGGAAACCCTAATGGCCTAAACTGTAAGACCACTCACATTTAAACAGAAAAATGCTTCTTCTTTTTTTTTTTTTGGATATTGTTAGTTAAATCCCTCACTAAATATTTAGATATTAGACCACAAATATATGAAAGTGTGTAATACAAAAGCACCCATCAGTTTCGTTATTTGATATCAAAACAGCTGGTTCACGCGTGGACTAACACGAGGGTATGATAGACCATATTAATGTGGGTTTTATTCGCCGACTATTTTGAAACAAAATCACAAAATATTCAAGAGTAGAAGCATGAAACATGGTTATTAATGTGATCAACATGTTTGCCAAATCTAAACATCATGGGATTTGTTGAAATGATGAAATTCATATTACTACTACCACCTAAATGAATTGCTTTTATTCCAACAATGTGGAAAAAGGATAACTTTAAGCATTTGCCTCCATGTGTTTAAATTCAACATCAGGTGAGAATTTCAATATGGCAATTAAACAAGACACGAATCTCTGATTGTTGGAAAACGACTGCGGCTGAATAGAGCCCAAAAATGTGTAGATTTTAACTGAAACTCAGGCCCAGTACCCTTGCATTGCCTAGGCCCAACCATAGGAATTCAGTCTTTTTGCCCAGAATTTTTTGGATTTGCTAAGTGCCTGAAAACGGAGACAACCCAGGCCGCCCCAATACCCATATCTTTGTTATAAACTAATATGATTTCCACCTACGTTTCCGTTAAGAGTAATTATTTTTTTCTCGACTATATTATACTGTAAAAATTTGTTCAAACTTTTTATAATTTTTATATATTTAAAATTTAATCTTTATATTTTTATCAGGAATTTAATCTCTCTATTTTTTAAATATAAAAATTTAGGTCTATTTAGAATTTTTTTCGTGTTGAAGGGGCTTTGAAAAAATAAAATAAAATTGGCATCCATGTAAAGAAAAATAATATTGTAAATGAACATAATTCAACAAAAAATTTTAACGGCACAAACAATTTTTTACAAAATTACATTATTTTAATTTTTTTAGACTAAATAATGACATTATTCATATTTTTATTTAATTAGTAATGAATAAATTAAAATTTTATACTAATAATTATGAGTAATTAAAAAATAAATTAATATCGATGATGGACGAAGCCGAATTTAGGGGATTAACGGCCTGGGTTCGGTTCCCCTAAATTTTGTAAAAATTTTCTTAATGCCTTTTGAGTTTTAAATTTTTTTTATTCTAATATTATAATTAATGTTTAAAAATAAGATAAATTTGTGGTTGGCTCCCAAATGTTTTCCAAAATTTTTAATTTGATTTTTTTTATAAAATATATAATTTTTAATGATAAATTTAGTAACATTTTTAGTTTGATTTAGTAAACTAATATAAAGTAGTATATAAATATTAATTTAGTAAAAGTAAAGTTTAATATTTTGCAATTAAATATAAATATTAAATAGTATTTTAGATGCATGTCATTCTGAGATACATGTCCTGAGTGTATCTCAGATATCTTGTTAAGGGATTGTAACGAGCAATGGAAAGAATGGACTTAAGATTGGGTGTATGAGGTGAGCTCTTAGCTCGAGTTAGTTGGTTTTCTTTTTTTTTCTTATCTTTTAATATTCGATTCTTTTGGTTTAATGCAAATTACTATTTATTCAAAAAAAAAATTGCAACTAAGTATAAATATTAAATAGTATCTTAATATTAATTAGATAAAAATAAATCTAAATAATCATAATATTTAATAGGAATTGAGCATTTACTTTATTTTATTTTTCCTAAATTTTGGTGATCGCGAATTTAAAAATATTTCGTTTTATATATAAATATTTTCTTTGATCATAAAGAATCTCAATATAAGTAGATAAAATTATATATATTATATTATTAAATTGGACTAATATATTAGGATTGAGCATAATTTTATTAGGAATCATATTTTTAATTTTATTAGTACCATTTATTTTGGGTTCAAATTATTTTTGATACTGTTGGAGGGATAAGATAGGAAAATTAAAATTAAAATTATCTCTTAATTTAAGCCACCTTAAAACTTTCCCCTAAATCCCACACCGACTGGTGAGACAAGCAAGGAGCTGACGCTTTATATATAAATTAGATAAGCGCCTACGGGAAAATTCATGATCCTTCAGGCAGTAAACGGGATATGATGAGTGGTCATTACTCGTGAGGCATGCGGGAAGGGTGTCCGCCCCCAACGCCTGGTTACGACACTTGGGCACTCCCATTTTCACCACCTGATCCCAATCTTGAAGGAAAGCTACCAAATTTTTAATCTAGTTTAAAATTTTCATTAACATAATCTTTAAATTAGATAAAACGAGGGAATACAAATAAATGAGCACGTAGATTACATAGCACGAACGTCTGCTTAACTATTAGAGTTATGGTTCATGACTCAGCAATGGGTTACTAAAACCCAAAGCAAACCATCAACGTAAATAGACAAACCAAGGCAACACTTGGATTCCCAGTCTTCTCCTTTTGAACCCCATTATCAAATGCAACGTTTTCCATTGAGCCCCTTTGGTTGGTGCCCCCAAATGGTTGACTGATGCTAGAAAATGGCTGATTAAACCCGGCGGAGTAAGGCTGGTTCGTAGCTGAATACGGCTGGTTCAACCCTGACGACAGTGGCTGGTTAATGCCTTGCTATGGATAGTTTGGGTCTTTTTGCTGTTGATAACCCAGTTGGGATTGTTTCCCATTGTTCCCAACAGGTTTTGCAAATGGAGCCTTGTTAATTGGAGTGTTAGCAAATGGAGCATTGTTGCCCACAGGTTGAACATTGTTCCCTTCATTTTGAGGGAGGCTGGTTGTAGTTCCTTCTGCCTTGGTTAATGCGATTGGGATGGTGAAACAGAGTACCACAAGACATAAATGGAGACAGGGATTTGGGGTTTTGAATATTTTCATCATTGTGAAAAAACAAGATTAAGCTGCTATGGATTTTGATGCTTCACGGCTAGGATGGTTTATATAGAGAATGAAAACCGTAAGGGCCATTAAAATTGAAAATGGAGCAGTTGGAAGTACTAGGAATGTAATAAACAGGATAAGTAAGGAGTTGGTAGTAATATGGTCAAATTATGATTTTGGTCCTTTTAGTATATGCTTAAATTTGTTATTTGGTCAATGTAATTTAAGTTAACATAGTTTAATTGGTCTATTTTTATAATTTCATTAATTAGTGGAAATATTTCACTATTTTTTTTTGTCAAAATGTTGAAGTGGGTTTTTTTAAAAAATACTCCTTTCAACACTGGAAAATTCATGCAAACACAATGAATTGGGATAGGTGTTTTTAAGAAAAAAATTTGTGTCAGGATTTTAATAAGAATAGTTAATGATGTTCACCATTTTATTGACATTATAAAAGTAGAGAGATTGAATCATGCTAAAAGGTTAATATATCATTAGGTACTTGAGTTGGTTTGAATGTTTAATTTGGTATCTAACTAAACGACATCATGTGACCTAATGAACGTTTGACATGTGTGTTCTAATATAAAAATAGAGACAAAAAACTTTGGTATCAAAATTGAACATTGAAGCCAAGCTTAGGTATTTATTAGGGACAATAAAAATTTAAGTATGAAACTGTAAAAACTTGAGTACTGAAGTGAAGATTGGAACCAAACTGAGGTACAAGATAATGTATTAATCCCATGCTAAGCTATGGTATAAAAGCTAAATTCCAAATTAAAACATAGTAGAAGGACTAGAACCATAAATTGACCTTAAAAAACACAAGTCATTATATAACAAATTCAACCGTACTATTTTGAATAGGTAAAAGATATGGTCACATCAATTGAAGTTCGGTTTCAGGCTTTCAGTTGAGTGTAGTAGGCATAACCAATTCACTAATTCTTTATTTGGATATAATATAGCGACAACGGTGTATTTTTTAATTTGTAAAATGGAGCACTTGTTAATGCATATTATGGCAAGCAGATGGAATTATGATATGGCAGTCTCAACATTTGTCTTATGGATACCGTGCAAGTTTACTGCTAATAGGAAACTTAATTGTGGATTAGGGTGTGATAAAAAACTAGTGGTATTTCATACCAATACTGGTAAGTAATCAATATATATTGTTAGCCGCGTCTTATCATAGAAATACTTTCCCGTAATCTGGGTAAGTAGAAAGGCTTTTATGTTTTATTAATGTAGTAGAGAAACCCATTTTATTTCACTTGCAAAGAGCTGAGCTGCGGAATTACACTAATCAGACCACATTTACTGGCCTCTACCTTGGCCTTAACCCCTTTTAATTCAAACTAATTGGGTACTTCTCCTGTTTGTTTGGGAAAAACAGCCCCCAATGTTTCTCATATTCCGGTTCTTTCTTATTCTCATCAAACATCGCAAACAAGTAAACTTCTATTGCTTTTCCAGGTTTCCTCGGAGTCCCCCTGCGCTGTTTCACATGTCCAACCAAATTCGTGTTATAAGTCTTCGCATTATTAACACTTGTATCCGTTCCACCGGCCGACGGCCACCCACTTCCCGAAACAACAATGTCCAAACCTCCCCCACCGGCCCTCTCCAAGGCAGCGTAAAATGCATCCAACATCGCGTCGAAAAGGTTCTGGTACTGATATGGACCATCCGTCACAACGACAGACGGTGCCGTAAAGAGAGCATAGTCTAGACGAACCTGTCTTGGATTTTCCATGCGGCTAAAGTAGGGATATATATTAACAAGTAATGGAGCTCTGTTGTTCCTCAAGAAGGTTATGACTTCACTGAGAAGTTGTTGGTAATCGCCACGAAGTTTGCCTTGCGACGGAGGGTAAGATACCTCAATAGCTCCGAAAAACGTAGCCGTAGAAACTTTGATTTGGTTCCCTAAGCCTACTTTAACTATTGCATTCTGAACGTTCCGCATTGCTGGGAAAAGGAACCGAGCAAATGGATCCGATGGCTTTACTTCGTTCCCGACAGCGATGTATCGAAAACTAACGGTGCCGTATCGCTTGACGTTGTCTTGAACCCATTGATCAGCATTGGCTTGACTAGCAGCAATGTATTCGAGTCTCGGATTCGGAACATCTAATAGCAGCTTGATATTGGTACTTCCGAGGGCTCGTAGGGCAGCTTCGTCGGGAGCGTAGAGTCGCATTTGTTGGATGCCTTTTCTTCTGTAAATGTCGATTACTTCGGCTGCTGGTGGCAAATTATTTCCCATCATTCCATAACAAACACCAACTTGGGCATCTGCATGACATTAATTCCACCATGCCTTAATTCTCAAACATTTTACCCTCTAAATGGTTTTTGGAATTGGATTATTTAGAGGTGAAACTTAAAATTGAGATCAATCGAATATTTCATCCTAAATCTTTAATTATTTTATTCGTGGTTTACTTCATATTCATTAAATTATGGAATCAAATTACAAAGAGTATCTACTAATTGTTTAGGGAGACAACGATTTACTCATATCAATGGTATAGTGTGTGAGTTATAAAAAAATAAAGATTTTTTTTAAAAATTCATAAGAATATTTGCTTTGTTGTCTTGTGATTAGTGATTATTAAAAGTTTCACTAAATTAATTTATTTTCATAAATTTTAAAATTATATATGAACTTTGGTTTAGTACAATTATACACATGAAACTTTGATTGTTGTTTAAACATATATATGAAATTTTATTTTGTTTCAATTGTATACATTTATAGAAATAAATACACTAAATAATTTTTATGTTGAATAAATATAATCATCTGTCTAAGCAATATGTAAATATAAAATGATGTTCTATCAATTAATAATTTATAAAAATTGTATTAAATCAAATTTTCATATATAAAATTTTATATTAAATAAAAGTCATCTATAACTTTGAGATTTATCCCTTAAAATTAAAATTTTCACAATATTAATCATAATTGAGTTTGATCTATTATAGAAACATTTTGCAAATAAAATAAAATATATAGATTATATATTAAAAATTAATATCTTTTCATAAAATAAATATGAGAAATTGAGTGAAAAACATATGAAAATCTTTAAAATTACTCTGAATCTTTTTCTTTTTATTAAATCCAATGATAATAACTTATCCAAAAACAACGACACAATTCTAATAGGGCTACTATGGATACGTGGATCCATTCCCTATTGTGAATGACATGGTACCGGCGTTAAAGAAAATATTAATTATTATTATTATTACTATTACTATTCTAACATATAATAGCATCATTAATAAGTGTTTGAATGTAATAATAAAGCACGTTTTATTTGTGAGGATTCAAATTCAAGGGTGAGACAATGAAAGGTTGACAAGAGGTTCGACCAATTTTAATTTAATTTTTTTTTAAAATTGTAAAAATAAATTAATAAAATGATGAAATTACATTTTAATTCTCATAAAAATATAGAATTTAATTTCACTAAATTTTTTTTTAGCTTCACCTTGATTGAATTCAAATGCTTGAGATGACATTGTTAGGACACATGATCATGAACAGCAACAAAAAAAAAAAACCCTATAGACCACAAAATATATATAAAAAGGAGTTAAGAGTCCGAATAAAAACGACAAATATGAAAAATATTTTAATTAGGCCAAAAAAAAAAATGAACGTATGACACATTTTGTTTTTTTAAAAACGAGATATTCCCCCAACAATTTATATATAATTTTATTTTATCTCTAAAAATAATTTCTAGTTTTGCTTATGTAAAAATAATTCACTGAGAAACATAAAGAGTGTAAAGAATGAAAGGAAGACCTGTGGGTTTGAAGATAGCCAACAGAAACCCAGAAAGCAGAAAAAGCATAGTTGAATGCATGATGGCATTGGCCATTGGCTAAATAAAAGAGTTTTTACTATTATGGAAGTGCTGTGATGCCTCTAACACCAATTCTCAGCACCCTTTTATACAGAAAATACAGCTCAGGATTGTCTGTGTCGGCAGGTCTCGGTTACTTCATGGAAATTTCTCTACTGGGAGCGCTGCCCCTTCCTTTACTTCATAGAAAAGTCTTGAGTCCTTCATGTCCCATTACTCCGTAATAAATGCATAGAAAAATTGAGTCTCATTTTTATTAGACTCTTGCAATTACATGGTTTCTTTTCGGCCACTTATCCAGCCATGTTCGAATCCAAGATTTTTTTTCTTTAAATGTTAGAAGACTGGCTTCGACGACCCACTAAATGTGTGGGGACCGAAATCCTCAAGTTCAATAAAACCAAAATTTCTACCTCCAAAAAACTAAAACCATAACTTTTCTTTCGGATTTTAAATTTGTAAATCGTGTGCGAATCAATTAATTTATTAAGTTATTTATTAAATTCAACAAGCTTATAATGATTGCTCTAAAAAATACTAGGGAACTTGTGTATAACCTTAATTTAATTTTCATGTAACCGAATTAATATTTGACCCATTTGATTCACGATTATGTCTACAAAAAGCACCTCATAGTTTAACAGTGGTGCGAAGACGTGTATCCCATAACCAATTTTAGTACAAAGCCAATGTAGAATTCATGGCTCTTTTCTAGGACCATGGGACGTAGCCTAGTTTGGTATAAAAGCCTGTTCTAACGATTCTTTGATGCAACCATCCAGCCCCGGTAATAGTAGGCAACTGCATCTGTTAAAGAATACATCCCCGATTTGGTTTTCTTTGAGGAAGATTAGTCATGTTCTTGAGTCAGGGATAGAAGAGGTTATTAGGGACGACAATTCTATGAAATGTTGGAGTGAAAGTGATCGGGAAGAAGCCCCCTCCTCCAGCTAGTACAAGGCCCGCAATAGTTGGGATTTTGGTGGGCATCATTCAATTTCTTACCAACTTCCAAAAGCTGTGATTGATTCTTTCTTAAGCATTCTTGTATCGTCTCTTGGCCTGGCAAGTACCAGCTCCTTCATCCTAGCACGCAGCGCTCCCTCTCTTGGCACTCCCTCTGGTAACAATTTAAATCTCTAAAATTTGAAAGGGAAAGCTCGTCTTCCTCCAACGTTAAAGTTCTTCCTTTGGAAATGTGGATGGAAAGCTCTTCCCACCTGAACCTTTATGATATGTCGTGGTATGAACTTAATAGACCTCTGTCCTTTTTGCTCTAATGAACAACTAATAAGAATCCAATATCCATCTGTTTCGGGAATGTCATATTGTCCAGCTATTGTAGAATTCTATTTATTCACTGTCGGTTTAGGCCTCCTCAACCGAGTAATTGGGAGGAATGGATTCAGGGTAATGTCACCTCAAAAAAGTGGGCTCAGCATCCTTCAATTCCTTGGTTCATTGTCTTACTTTCGCCTTATGAGAAATTTGATTGTGTCGTGATCCTTTAGTCTTTTCAAAGACTAGACGTCTAGGGGGTTTCTTGCAACCTTTAATCCTCGCCCAAATTGAATTCCGATGGTTCCCCTATAGGCAATCCGGATAAAGTAGGTGCGATTATCCATGATCATTAGGGCCATTGAGTGATTGTCTCTTTTTGTCACGTCCTTAATGCAACTAGTATAGAAGCTGAACTTTGGGCATTGAGAGATGACTAAGTATTAGCTCAGGACCTTAACATAGAAAAGCTTGAGATTGAAGTTGATGTTACGCCTATAATTTATTTTATGAAAGCTTCTTCATATTCTAATTTATTATTCTCTCTTTTAATTGATAAGTGCAGGATGATCCTCCGTTATACGAGTTCTAGCTCTATGATACACGTTTTTCGCAAAGTGATCAAATGTACGGGTGCTTTGACCCGTACGGGAAGTAGCTACCAACCTCGCTCCTCTCGAAATGTAGTCTCCTCTACTGATTTACTTGGTATGTGTTTTAATCAATCTTATTGTTTATGTGGTTGATTGTTCAATAATATTTGTTCTTTTCCTACCAAAATTTTATTTTTTGTACAAAACATCGCTCGATCAGTTCTCAAATATAATAGCGGAAACCGTTTTATTTCGCTTGAAAAAAAATGGCCGAAGGCATCCAATTTTATAAAATTCCAACGTACAGATCACATTTATATGCCTCTACGCTGTCTTCTTTAGAGGCGATGACAATGGTTTACTAATCAATACCCGGGACTGAGAGAAATTGCTTTACCGGTTTAATTGAAACTGATTGAGTATTTCTCCTGTTTATTTGGGAAAAACAACCCCCAATGTTTCTCATATGCCGGTTCTTTTTCATTCTCATCGAACATGGCAAACAAGTAAGCTTCTATTGCTTTTCCGGGTTTCTTCGGAGTCCCCTGGCCCTGATTCACATGTTGAACCAATTTCATGTTATAAGTCATTGCATTATCGACACTCGTGTTGTCTCCACCACCCGACGGCCAACCGGTTTCCGACACAACAATGTCCAACGATCCCCCGCCGGCCTTCTCTAAGGCGGAGTAAAACGAGTCCAGCATCGCGTCGAAAAGGTTCTGGTACTGCAACGAACCATCGGTTACTACGACAGACGGAGCTGTAAAGAGAGCATAGTCAAGAGGAACATGTTCGGGGTCTCCAATGTGGCTAAAGTAGGGATATGTGTTAATAAGTAATGGAGCTTGATTGTCCCTCAAAAAAGTTATGACTTGACCAAGAAGTTGCTGATATTCAGGATGTAAATTGCCGTTGGATGGAGGGTAAGATTCTTGAAGAGCAGCAAAAAAGGTAGCTGTAGAAACTTTGATCTGGTTCCCTAGGCCAGCTCCGGAAATTGCATTACGAATATTTTGCATCGCCGGGAAAAGGAACTGAGCAAACGAATCCGAAGGCTTTACTTCATTGCCGACAGCGATGTATCGAAAACTAACGGTGCTGTATTTCTTGATGTTGTCTTGAACCCATTGATTAGCATTGGCTTGACTAGCAGCAACGTACTCAAGGCTCGGATTTGGAACATCTAACAGCAGCTTGATGTTGGTACCTCCAAGGGCTTGCAGAGCAGCGTCATTGGGAGCATAGAGCCGCATTCGTTGGATGCCTTTTTGTTGGAAAAGGGCGATAACTTCAGCTTCGGGGGGCAAGTCTTTTGCCATTATTCCATAACAAACACCCACTTCGGCACTTGTGATTTTGAAGGTAGCCATTAGCAACCCGAAAAGCAGAAGCATAGTTGAATGTATGATGGTGCAACAAGATTTGGCATTCGCCATTGCTATACTCTCAAGGCCAATAAAAAAATTTACTAGAATTTTAGGAAGTGCTTTGATGCCTCCAGCACCAATTCTTAGCAACCTTTTTATACAGAAATACAACGCAGGATTGTTAGATTTGGCAGTTCTCTATTACCGGTTTGAAATTTTTGGTATAGAAGCATTCAATGCTAATTTGGCAACGTGTTTACTGGGAATTTTTTAGTGTCTTTCTCCTTCCTATACTTTAGAGAACAAGTCTTCCTATGTTTGAGCAAGTCTTTCTCCTTCATGTCCCGTTCAACTGGTCTTCTAGTTTCATTTAACAATATTATAGAAAGTCGACTAAAAAAATACTAGCTTGCTTTTACAAAATATATTTTCGGTTTAGAAGATAGTATTTATTAGTATAATACGAGTTTACTTGCAAGTTATGTTTATAAAATATATCTTTTATTATTTTTTGTTTTAATTAATGATGAGGCGTCATGTTATTATTCATTAAATAATGTAATAGATCTTAAATTTTAAATCCAAGAATTATTTAATAATAAAGTATTATACTATTATTTAATTATGATACATGACATTCATATAACTACAATACATAAAATGTTATTCTTGGAACTAAATATTTATCATAATGGATGTTAACAAAACCCCGAAATGGACGCAGAGAAAGAGTTGAGTTGTAAGTCTCATAATGCATGGTATCTCTCATTTTCGTAATTGGACTCGGTTACGTTGGTCCATGTTTGAATGGTATCATATATTGGAAAATAGTGCATGTATTTATTATATCAGTCCATGGCCTCGACGACCCATTAAATGCGTAGGGACGGAAATATTCCAAGTTCCATCAAAATTAAGAGTCAATATGTGTTATGCAACTTTTTATTTTATTTCTATTTTGATATAACACTGGACAACTTCCTGATTTAGCAGCCATCCCTTCACGTGGCTCCCATAAAACAGCATATTATAGGACTATTAAGTTATAATTCATACCATAATAAAAATATAATTTCATTATTTTAATAGTTTATATCTTTATAATTTTTGAGTGATTAATTAAATTTTTATCATTTTTAGGGGAGAGTCAAAGTGCAATTTTACTTTTACTAATTTAAAATTTTAAAGGATCTAAATGAAAAAAATTTCATTTTAGGGGGTTGAGCCCCTGTCAACCTCCTAACTATACGCCTGATCATAAACGTCTCCTTTGAGTGATAAATAGGGGAAAATAGAATATCGATTATAGTCTATAGGTGTTGATGGAATCGATTCTCTTATTGAAAAAAAAAAATTGAAGTATCATTTTATAAACAGTTGATCTGGACCTCAAAAAATGGAGGTAGTACTCAGGAAATTTATACTCAATTCCGACAAGAGCCTAAAAGGATTCTTGAAATTTATTGAAAGCGCCTAAGGTCCATCACTCAGCCAAGTGATAGTGTTCTTACCCTTTAAGACCATTAAAAGGCTTTAGTTCAAATTCCACCAAGGCCAACATAATAAAACACTCCTTGGTGGATCTTAGGCACTCCCGAAAAATTCCATGAATCTCTTTAGGCTCTCTTTGGAATCAAAAGATAAAATCTCTAGACTAAAATCGAGTATAGACATTCTGGGTACAACACCTTCATAGTTTGAAGTCTGGATCGACTATTTAGAGGATAATACTTGAAAGATTTCTCCCAATTAGAGAGTTGATTCCTCCTCAATAATAGTATTACATTGAGAATTAAGTTTATTTTTATTTCTTTGCTTATAAGTTTTTTTTTATATTAGTATATATCTACTATTAAATATTTAATTTTTTAATCTTTGTAAAGGACGGTCACAAATCTTGAAAAGATTAATCTTTGTAAACAGTAAAACTAACATAGAGGATACCTTGATTACTACTTTTATGAGCCTTGTAAATAATTTGTGGTAGTTTTGACCAAATAAAATATCACGTTAGTAACATGAGTTTAAAACTAATGCTGTATTTGGTAAAAATATTATTTCTGTAACATGTTTTAAAATTAATTATAATTGATAATTTTAAATCTCATGTGATGGCTTGAAAATCAAAAGTGTTAATTGTTTCAAGTGTGATTTGGATTTAACTCGTGTTAATCACGTTTATTATTCGGACTTTGCCCTTGTTATTGTAATTCATCAAAAAATTACAATTAATAATTTTTAACCATTCAAATAACTTTACGATGAAGAATTAATTATTTTTCATTTTAATACATATCATTGTTATTGTTAAGCATTCGAGGAACACGTTGAGTTTTCCTTTTTCCATTTACAATTGGGAAAATGCTTTATAAATTAACCCATGCAAAAATCCTTAGAATTTGATTTCATCCAGGTCCAGCGGCCTAACTATGACCCACTAGTATTGGGTCAACCAAGCAATCCCCGGTTCAGATGAGTCATAGACTGGTTCACTGATGTAACTCAGACCAATTACCAATAGGGTTGCAATAAAATTTCGACGAATATTTTGATTTTTTTGCTGTTTATATTTGTTTCCCGAGTTAAATAAATGAATATATTTTAATTGTTTATGTAGATGTTATAAATTATACTTAAGTTTGAGTATTAATATGTGCGATACATATGCATAAGTTTTTAATCATGTATTTTATGCATGGTTCTATTTAATTTTTTTCAGTTTAATTCAATTTCTTTATGCTCTGTATTAATTTAATTTTACACTATAATTGGCTCGAGCATATATCAATACTCATATGGTACTTCTGAATATATTATATTTATAATAGTAAAACTCTAAAAATATTATTTGTAAGTAAAAATTTATTTAATATTCTCTCGTAAATTCATTTAACTGAAATAGATCACCAAAATATTATTTTAAAAATTCTTAACCAACAAAAAAAATAAACAAACAAATTCAAACAAAAATAAGTTGAGTCAAACATAAGAAATAATATTTTGTACTCTACCAAAAAAACTTTTAAACTCCACAAGCAGAGTTAGCATAAGTGTCGTAAAGGATGTAATTAATATTAAAAAATAAATATTTAAAGAAAAAGATACATGATATTTTTAAAGTTATTTGTGGAAATAAAAAATATGCGGGTTTTCCAAATACTAACCCCAAACATAATTCATTTACTCTTTAAAAAAATGATAAATTACACTCAAGGTCACTAAACTATAAATAAATTTACGTTTTGATCATTTAACTTCAAAAGGTTATAAAATGGTCAACAAACTATTCCAAAAGTTTTTGTTTAAGTAATTGAACTATTTTGAAGTTTTTATTTAAGTTACTAAGTTGTTAATTTTTTTTTTTTTTTTTTTTTTTAAAATTTGACTAGCTAGCTCTAAGTGACGATTCAACAATCAGTACGACGGATCAGTACTCATTGACGAGTAAAATAATATACATTAAATCCAACTTTATCTATCGTCAATGTCAAAAATCATAAAAAAGAGTTATTTAAATTTTAGTTCACAGATTCTTGATATTCAACAATGTTTCAGGAATATAAAAAAAAAACTAAACTTCAGAAGAGAAGGCGAAAGAGAGCCTTCAATTGGTGCAGGCAGTTTAAACAAAAAAAGCCATAAAACAAATATTTTAAAAGTTCGATGACTTAAATGTAATCTTTCAAATAATTCGTGATAAATTTATAACATTTTAAATTGAATGATCAAAACGTAAATTTATTAATATTTTAACAATCTCGAGGTGGAATTTACCCAAGAAAAACATAATTCATATATAACCTTAAAAAAATAACAACTAGTGATATATTTTTAAAACCCATGATCAATATTTTTATCTCTTTAAGAAACATAAAAGTAAAAAATTAATTATTCAAATCACTCCAATAAATGCATTAAAAATTAAAAGGAAAAAAAATAACCACACCGTAATTATCCTACACACGGGGGATAGGTAATAAGAGAATCATAATGGGAATTCCGACAGATGCGTTCTAACTTCTAATTAAAACCCTATGGCGCGCCCTTACCGTTTTTCACCCAACAAACTCCCTTTCCGTTTTAAACTTTAAACGAACCCACACCCTCCACTTTCCCTCGTGTATCACACGACAGCCAAAATACAAACAGACACAATCCCTTCAAATAAATTTAGCCATCCATCCCACTCTATAATTATTGCCATTTTCCCTTCCCATTCTCTTCCCCTCCACATATCCGTTCCATTCCTCTCCCAATCCAAACCATGAGAGAAATCCTTCACGTTCAAGGTGGCCAATGCGGGAACCAAATCGGTTCCAAGTTTTGGGAAGTGATTTGCGACGAGCACGGCGTCGATCCCACCGGAAGTTACACTGGAGATGAATCGTCGTCATCCGATCTACAATTGGAACGTATCAATGTGTATTACAATGAGGCTTCTGGTGGAAGGTACGTTCCTCGTGCTGTTCTCATGGATCTTGAACCTGGTACTATGGATAGTATCAGATCCGGCCCCTATGGACAGATCTTTAGGCCCGATAATTTCGTGTTTGGACAATCCGGTGCCGGTAACAACTGGGCTAAAGGTCATTATACCGAAGGAGCTGAGTTAATTGATTCTGTTCTTGACGTTGTTCGTAAAGAGGCTGAGAATTGTGATTGCTTGCAAGGTATATACTACTATATACTACATGCTATTCCTCTGCGTTTTTTCATGTTTCTCTTAGATACTTGCCTTTAGCTAAATTTCTGCGTTGATTTTGGTTTAATTGATTCTGATCATAGCATTTTCCTCATCCATTCCAACACAATTACTCTATTTATTTTTTCTTCACATCAATGTTTATTTTTCTACGTTTCTTTTTAGAATTCGATATCCTCAGGCAAAAATCAATATACAGAATACAGATACAGCAATGGATGAATCAGTAAATAAATATTCGAATTTAGCAGTTTATTGATCATTAATGTTGTCGTTTAGAAGATTAATAATTTAATAGATTATTATTAAAACCAAACTAGCAGGCAATTATTTGATCATGCTACTCAGCTTTATTATGAAATTACTTTCATTCATGATAACGTTATATATATCTGCTTTCCTGTTGATTTTTTTTCTTTGGCATTGGCCATATCGAGGATAAATTGTCTTATTTTATCCATCCATGAAACTGTAGAGAATAGTAGTATCTTGAATTTATGATTGATCATAATTCACTATGAAAATAAGTATGGAGTCTGAGCTGTTTTTAGTGAGCTTCTTTTAGTCCAATTTGGAGGCAAAGAAGTACATGTGTCTTTATCTTGATCGTGATTGACCAGTTGGATGGCATTTTCTCCTGGACCAAATATTTTTTTAACTAACGTTTTGTTTCTTTGTAAAATTTAACATTAAGGTTAGGTCTCACGGAAATTGATAAACTTTTCTATGCATTTGTTGGACCCTTGGGGACCCATACCAGCTCATCACCGTATGATTATTGTCTTTACATTGTTGTTATCATGGGTTCTTCACATTTTAATATCTGAATTTTGAAGATAAATGTAAAAAAAATCTAAATGAGCTTGGAGAATCATAACTAATGAGCATAAATGTACCAACCATGTGGGTATTTAATCTGTTTTATAGTAATAACAATGACACAGTACATTATAGAAATTGGCATTACTATCAGATCTTGTTTATCCATATTTTTGAAGTACATTATAATAACAATGATATGTTAAATTATAATAAATAACCATTCTGGATCCTGATCTAGCTGAAATGGACTAATATTGTGATCACTTGTTTTGTTGTTGTTGTAATAATGTAACAACAATGTGTCACAGACAACGGCAATGGTGGATTACTGACGGCGAACTTTTAAACTATATCCTTTATTTGAGTTAAATACTTAAATTATTTTTTAGTCAAATCAGGTATTTAAATTTTATTTCGGTACCCAATTAGGAAGCCCCTACTGTTACTGTTACATTTGTTAAAAAAACCCTTGCAATCAATTAGGAAGCTACACGTCATTAAAATGGTGATGGTGGATTATTGAATCGAGTCACTTTAAGGGAGCCCCCAATAGATATGCCATTGTCATTTTGAATTGGCTAATGAAGCTCACTTGTTAATGTTATTTCTTGACCAGGCTTCCAGGTATGCCATTCACTTGGAGGAGGTACAGGCTCAGGCATGGGAACTCTCCTAATATCGAAAATCCGAGAGGAATATCCAGATAGGATGATGATGACATTCTCTGTTTTCCCTTCACCTAAAGTCTCTGACACAGTTGTGGAGCCATACAATGCCACCCTCTCCGTGCATCAGCTGGTAGAGAATGCTGATGAATGCATGGTTCTTGACAATGAGGCACTTTATGATATTTGTTTCCGAACTCTAAAGCTTACTACCCCTAGCTGTGAGTGATATATGTATGTGTAATTATATGTTGATAATTAAGTGAAATGACTAAGTTGTGAAAAAAGGATGAAAACGTAAAATCTACCATTGAGGTAAGTTGGAATATGAGGATGAATGTGTGTTATGGTGAAATTATGGTAAGTTAAATGTTACATGCAAGAAAGGTTAGAAATTTTATACGCATGAGTAATTAAATGTTTGATAAAATTAAGCAATAAATAAATAATCATCTATTATGCTTGTAATGCTTACTAAGCCTTCACCGGCTTAACGCGTAGGTACGAAAGCTACGAAAAGCTAGAGTCGAGCAAGGGACCTCTCATCACATCACATCACTTTTGAAGCTCAAGTTTAGGTAATTTACTTTGAAGAAAAATGGCATGTACAAATGGTACTTACATGTGACCCTAATGGAAGGAAAAATGTTGATTTGGGATGCTTTAAGTTGATGAAATGAAATGATGAATTTTGGTTGAAATTGTGTTTTGGACTAAAAATCATATTTTATTTTTTTTTAAATCGGGTTTAAGTCTCGATTTTAATTATACATTATTAATTTAAGATATTTTGAATCAAGAAGCCTAAAAATGCGTCGTTTGATGAAAAAAATTTTCTTACATGACTCGATTTTTTTTTTCTATACTGAACTTTAATGTAATACTTCTATACTGGTTTTATACATATGAATCGGGTATAGGAGTGTTACATTTGTTGGACTAGAAGAGTCTTTAAGAGATAAGTTAGGTAACATAGCAGTTTCATCAAAAACAACATCTTTGATAATCACAACATTTCTATTTTCAGGACACCTTAACATATACCCTTTTACACCAGCTTTAAAACAAAAAAAAAACACATTTAATGGATCTTGGTTCCAATTTTCCATTATCAACATGAGCATAAGCAGGACACCCAAAAATCTTTATATCAGAATAATCAGCAGACTTACCAGACCATATCTCTTGTGGAGTCTTTTTCTCAATGGCAATGGATGGAGATCGGTTGATCAAAAAACATGCAGTAGAGGCTGCTTCAGCCCAAAACGACTTCGGTAAATTGGCATTCGACAACATACATCGAACCTTCTCCATGATTATTCTGTTCATTCGTTCTGCACGCTGTTTTGCTGTGGAGTATGACGAACTGTCAAATGTCTCATGATCCCTTCTGATTTGCACAATTCATTAAACTCATTAGAACAAAACTCCAAGCCATTATCTGTGCGGAGGTGTTTTATCTGTTTTCCTGTCTGTTTTTCAACTATAATTTTCCAAGACTTGAATGCGAAAAACACATCGCTTTTCTGCTTCAGAAAGAATGCCCAAACTTTTCTGGAAAAATCATCAATAAGAGTTAGCATATAATTAGCTCCACCTCTCGAAGGCACTCTAGATGGTCCCTAAAGATTAGAATAAATATAATCTAATATTCCCTTCGTGTTATGAATTCATCTGGTGAATCGAACTCTCTTTTGCTTCCCAAAAACGCAATGCTCACAGAACTTCAGTTTGCTAATGCCTTGCCCATCAAGAAGTCCTCTTTTACTCAATTCTGCCATGTAGTTTTCACTCATATGCCCTAGACGTATATGCCAAGATCTAGTAATATCATCATCTGACAAGGAAGAGGAAGCGACTGCAGCATAACCAGTAATAGTTGAACCTTGCAAAACATATAATTTGGAAGTCTTTCTCTGCCCTTTCATCACAACGAGGGAACCCTTACTAATCTTTAGAACCCCACTTTCAGCTGTGCACCTATGTCCCTTTGAATCAAGAGTACTTAACGAAATCAAATTCCTTTTCAATTCTAGTACATGTCGCACGCCACTAAGAGTTCTAACGACCCCATCAAACATCTTTATTTTGATTGTGCCAACACCAACGATTTTATTTGAAATATTATTTCCCATCAAAACAACACCTTCAGACACAACTTCATATGTTAAAAACCAATCCCGATTGGGACTCATATGGAAGGTGCAACCAGAATCGAGCATCCACTCCTCACTCACTTTAGAATTGTCGACAAAAGCAAGTAGGAGTTCACCATCACTGTAGTCTTCTACTACATCAGCTTCACCAGATTGTTCTGGTTGTTTTCCCTTTTAATTCTCTACCTCCTTTTTGATCTTATTTTGTAACTTGTAGCACTCTTTCTTAACGTGCCCTTTCTTCTTGCAGAAGTTACAAGTTTTACCTGTGTTTGAAGATCTCAATCTATCTTTAGATTTACTGCGGGGATTTCAGTCTTGTGTCCTCCCATGATTATCATCACTATTTTGATCTTGTCTTCCAAGAACAATGAAACCCTCTCCCTGAGAGTCAGATTCAGCCATAAGATGCTTCATCTTGTCATACGAGGCTAAGGAAGCATAGACTTCATCAACAGTGAGAGATCCACGGCTATACAAAATTGTATCTCTGAAGGTTGAATACGACGGTGACAACGAACAAAGAAGAATTAACCCTAAATCCTCTTTATCATATTGAACCTTCATAGCCTCCAAATCCGAGACAATTTTTTTAAACACATTTAAGTGTTTGTGCACAGATGCATCTTCTTCCAAACAATGAGAATACAAATGTTGCTTCATATGCAATTTATCGGTTAGGGTTTTCGACATACATAACTGCTGTAATTTTACCCATAATGCAGCAGTAATCTTCTCCTTTAACACATCTTGTAGAATTTCATTCGACAGATGCAGTTGTAATTGCGTCAAAGCTTTTCGATCTTTACGCTTCTTCTCTTCATCTGTCAAATTCGAAGACATCTTATCTAACCCTAACAGGGCATCCTCTAAATCCATCTGCGCAAGAACTGTTTGCATCTTTACCTACCACAACGTAAATTTGGTGTTGTGATCCAATAGCTGAATATTATACTTCAATGTCGCCATTATCGTGATCGAGACTAGTAACTCGAAAAGCTCTGATACCAAATTCTTAAAATTAAATGTCAACAATGAAGAAATATCGCAAAGAAAACGTAAAGAAAAAAACACAGATTTTTCGTGGAAACCCTTTCGGGAAAAACCACGGGCATAGGAGAAAAAGATTCACTAATGTCAAAAATTGAATGAATACAATAGGAGATGACTAAGCCTATTTATAGGTTGAAAAACCTTATTCCAATCAACAACTAAAAGAAGTAACGTAGTAAGGTTGAAACACTTTATTCTAATTAAAATAAAATAGATGACTTATTCTAATTAAAATAAAATAAAATAAGTCTAGTTTATTTGGACCTTACTTTTATTTTATTTTACCACTTTATTTTATTTTAACAAGAATTCTAGTCACCCAATTCTAACAATGCCCTTGAGTTCTTCGACCATTTCTCCATCATTACCAGTAATTAAAAGATCGTCAACATATATGACCGTCAATACTATTTTCTCTCCTTTAACTTTGGTAAATAACGAGTAATCATGTAGGCTCTAAGTATATCCATTATCAACAAGAGCTTCAGTCAGCTTCAAATTCTATTGACGAGAAGCTTGCTTCAAACCATATAACGATTATATCCCTTCACGCACGGTAACCTGCCAAAGAAATAACAGTACTCATGGTAACCTGCTTTGCCATAGGAGAAAAAGTATTATGAAAATCAATCCCTTCACGCTGATTATATCCCTTGGCAACCAATCGTGCCTTAAACCTTTCAATCGAGTCATCTGAATTGCACTTCACCTTATACACCCATTTGTAGCCAATTGGTGTTTTACCAGAGGGTAAATCGACCACCTCCCACGTGCCATTTGCCTCAAGAGCTTGAATTTTCTACTGCATGGCTTCAATCCATCTCTTGTCACCAATTTCCATTTGATAGGTTTGTGGTTCAACAATAGAAGACAACGAGATGGTAAACATACGAGTATGAGAGGGTAAGTGATTATAAGAAATACAATCAGATATAGGATATGTACTTGTAAGCAAGGAAGTAGATGAAGAAGGATTGGTAAAACAAACAAAATCTGATAACCAAGAAGGTGGTTTAGAGAATCTCGAAGATTTTCGCAAAGGTGGTTGAGAAACTTTAACTGATGGCAAATATGGCAAAGGTGGTTGGCTAGAAGATTCAGTTGGTGACACAGTAGGGGATTGACCTACAGGGTAATCATCTACAGGAAGGTCAGAGGATGACTCAGCTAGTAACTCAAGTGATGTAATATTAGCAGTAGGAGAAGTAGAAGAACATTTTGTGGTGTAAAGGTTCGTGAAGTGATTCATGCACAGAAATGACAGGAATATGAAGAAAATCATAATCAAGCTCATGTGAAGGGGAAGAAATGGAAAATAAAGGTGAATTTGTATCAAGTGACTGAAAAGGAAAAAGATTTTCATGAAATACAACATCACGACTAACAAAGAAATTCTTGGAATGAATGTTAAAGAGCAAGTAACCTTTTTGAACAGTTGAGTACCTCATGAAGACTGATGGAATGGCTTTAGATGTGAACTTATTATGATTGTTAAGCACTGTTGCAAAGCAAAGACAACCGAAAACCCTGAGGTGAGAGAAGTTTGGAACCTTTTTATTAAGCATTTCAAAAGGTGACTTCCAATCTAAGATTGAGGTGGGCAACAAGTTGTTTTAGAATAAATATGGTATCATTTTTAAGGCGAAGAAGATATACTCATGTCATTCTAGTGAAGTCATCTACTATCGTTAGAAAATATCTATGCCCACTATGTGTTGATACACGATATGCACCCCCATAAATCAATGTGTATAAGAGAGAAAGGTTGTTCTTCTCGTGTATAACTAATAGGAAAAGGTAAACGCGACTGCTTTGCAAGAGGACATACACTACAGTGCTTAACATGATCACAATTAATGAGATTACAATCCAACTGAGACATTTTATTCATAGTACTCAAGGAAGAATAGCCAAGTCTTGCATGCCATAGAACACTAGAATTAGGTATATTTTGCAATGAACTAGATGACAAACACAAATTGAAATTTGAATTAAAAAACAGTGGTTGAGTAGATCGATCTTGCGATGATGAAAACTTTGGTGAATGAAATGAGTATGGACTTCCTTTGACCCTACCAATCCTCTTCATCTTTCCACTGTAAAGGTCTTGTATAAGGCAAAAATGTGGATAAAAAAGAACACAACTGTTTAGTTCTTTGGTAAGTTGAGAAACAGACAAGAGATTAAAATGAAAATCTGGTACATGTAAAACTTTTGATAGGGTTTGCATAGGAGTAAGAGAATAGGTTCCAACGTGAGCAATTATGGCTGTTTTACCATTTGGCAACTGAACAAAAGATGGAGAATCACATTCAGCAAGAGAATTCAAATACTCGAGATTAAATGTCATGTGATTGGTAACTCCTGTGTCAAGAATCCAATCTTGTGATGATGGACCAAGGCTAGTACCTACCATATGAGCTAATGGCTGCACCTCAGATCCTTTTCCCAACAGCTCCAGAATCTGTTGATACTGTTTAGGTGTAAACACAGGTACTTGAGAAGAACTCGAAGAACTTGAATGCACACTACCAGTAGAAATTGAATCTGAACTTGTATCTATGGTAACTGTACTATTGGCAGAAGTTCCCCTCTTCTTGGTAAACTTAAAATCCGCAGGATAGCCAATCAACTTATAGCATGTTTCTTTTTTATGATCTTTGATATGGCAGTAATCACAAACCCCATTAAAACGTTTTCTAGACTGCACTGGTTGGTTAGGTGCACCAAAATACAATGTAGTAGGTTTAGAAACCAACGAGATTTTTCCAACATTATGACGTTGCCTTTCCTCTTGAATAAGCATGAAAGATGCTTGGTTAACTAATGACAGAGGGCTCATAAGAAAATTTTGGCTACGAATTGTCGAATAAGACTCATTTAACCTCATAAGAAATTGGAATAACCTCTATTGCTTCAAATTTTCAATATTCTTTTTCATAGATTCACAGTTGCAAATAGCAAAGGGTGCAATAACATCATATTCATCCTACAACAATCAAAACCTCATGTGATAAACCGAGATAGATGACTTACCTTTAGCTTGCGTAACAATTTCTCGATGCAAGAAATAAATCCGAGATCCATCCACCTTATCAAAACACTCTTTCAAATTAGACCATACAAGTGCTGCACTGGATGCAAAGACTATCCCAGCAAAAAGCTCTTGGCTGACAGAATTCAAGATCCAAGATAACACCAAAGCATTACAGTGTTCCCATTATGGTTGTAAAACCTCTGTAGTATCTTCAAACGAATAAGAACCATCAATAAAACCAACTTTGTTCTTGGCGAGCAAGGTTATACGCATTGACCTACTCTAGATATTATAATTTTCAACTCCAGTGAGTTGATGTGAAACCAATAAGGTTCCTGGAGTATCTGATGAATGTAGATACAATTGATGACAAGGATCATCTGTGTTTCACGCGGAGTCACCATGTTGCAATTAAGGAAACAAAAACAAGAAACTGACAAGAAGAGAAATTAGTTTAAAGCTCACAAAATCGAAGGAATCAACCAGAATTAACGATCGACGAATGGAGCTGTCAGTCAGAACAGAGGAAATCACAGAAAATGTAGCTCTGATACCATGTTAAAATACTGGAATGTAAGCTATTGAACAGAAAACAATGTAATGTTTGGGAGAGAAAGACGATGATGTTTAACTGGAAAAAATGAATTATAAAATTCATCACATAAAGTTCAGTCAAAGTACTGTACATATACTTGATAATTAACTAACTTTCTAACAATAAAACTAATTAGCTACATGCTAACTAACCAGCTAACTAATCCTTTTAACACTATATACTTAAAATTTATTTCCACATGTCATCAAATAATAAAAATTAACAATCACGACTTACATAATATATGTAATACCACTTGCTTATGAATTTTTTACTTTCCATTGATGGAATACGTGATAAAATTTTAATATAAATGTCGACTAATGTTGAATATGATAATAAGAAATATTGTATTTTTAATGAAAGAATTAATGCTCAAACCCTATAAATGACATTATTGGAGAAGTTGTCATGAATTTCGAAAAAAATTAATCCTCATGAAATATGTAAAACATGTTGATAATAAAGAAAAACTAATGTATATTAATTCCTCAAGGAATTATAGATTAATTCAAAAACGAATTTCATAGTGAAGAATAGGCACAATGGCTCATTACTAGTCGAAATGAGTTACTATTGTATTCTAAATAAGTTAATTAATTAGGATCGGTTTTGCACATGTTCTAAGCTTCACATTTATTCTAAACATAAACCCTACAAGTAAAATTATATTTTATGTGTGACTCCAAAATACAATAAAATAATCATAAAGTAGAGAATTGGTTCAATGTGGGCCGGCATTAATTGATGTGATAACCCGGTCCAGTTTCTAGTCCAAAGAAATTGACCTGCCAAATTGCAGTTGTCGGTAATTTAGCCATTTCTAACAGTATAGCCGCCTTGTTTAGTCAAAAAAAAAAAAAAAAGCCCAAGCTTTTAATTCAAAGTCTAGAAGCCAGCTTATCCATGATAACGCATCAGAATCTTGAGTTTGGCAAAACAAAACAAAGGGTCGATGCATTGTTTTCTCTCATCTTCAAGGCAAACCATATGGTTCCCTTTGACTACCAACATGTTCTATGTCCCCGCAGCACCATATCTCTCGATGAATCTAATTGTCAGTTTAGACATTAAGCATCAATTAGCATATATAAAATATTTTAATTAAATTGTAAATACATATTTATCTATCATAAGAAGAGTTTCGACTTTGCGTGTTAGACATTAAATCTAAATTGTTTAAACATAATCCAAAAATTTATTTATAAGTGTGGAACGTAATTTCCAACTAGTTATAAAATTAGGCCACTTTTTTTTTTTTTTTTGTTTGTCTGTTTGAAACGTGCATATAATAATAAAGAGCTAAAATCCCACTCGAGATCAATAATTTAAAAAATATTAGAAATTGCAGCCTCCCTCGGTAAATCGTTCATATTGGGTTGACTACCCTTTGCTCTTTTTCCACTCGAGATTGATAATTTGTAAATATTATAGTTTGATCTAATTAAAACGGGATATGTATGAAAAGGGTTTTTCATTATTGTTGCTTTTATGATTGAAATTCTGAGAGAATATCTAAAATAAAAATCAATGAGGTGGTCATTAATTTATGAAGAGAAAAGGGTGTGGAAGAAGGTTGGCTTGTCTCAGTATTGCAATTATATATGCGAATGAAGGGACATTCCAACTTAAAATTGGATATAAAAAATTAAGACAATTCATATAGGTTAGGCACTCATCAACCTTCGCAATGTTGAATTAAATGTGAACGCAATGTGCTTATGGTTTATTGCTTGGACGGAAAGAAATAAAATTGATGCTTGATGTATAATATTCAACTAGATTTTGTCTGTACATGAAGTGAGGTTTGAAGGTTCGCACAATGATGTCGTAAACCGTACACAATGGTTTAAAAGGTTTAGAAGGGATTCTGAAATCTTGATGGGTTTCTTTATTTAGTTTCTAATGTTTCCAAATTAGTCATAAAAGATTTATATCAAGAGAAATTATGAACCTTCCAGCACATGTATTTGGATGTAATTGAAAATAAAATAATCCATTGCGAGCATGACTATGCACGCCTTCTGGCAGCAATATGATAACATATCTCTCATTTAATTTATACAGTATCCATCCCATTATACATCTATCACTTTTTTAATGACAATACCAGCTCCAATAACCTTTTGAATTTAGTAGTAAGGGCGTTATACCGTAGGTGTGAGTGAGGGTTTCAAGTTAATCTCAAGCCATTTTATTTTCTTCCCTCGATTATCCAAAAACAAATAAAATACAAGACACAAGCTGGTAATGAATATTATTATTATTGATAAGTTCCTGAAAACCGACAAATCAATTAGATGAATCCCATTCCCCTCCTAAAATAAATACTAAACCTAATAAAGAATCTCTTAGACCCAACACTGTGACAATGCCCATGCATGAAGGGGGCAAAGTCAGCCTGGGGCTGTGCTCTATATCTCTATATATTCTGCTTGTTTGCTAAAGTACTCTCGTAAGTCTGATGCCCCACCCCTACAGAACGAGTTGGTGAATGGAGTTAGAAGAGTTGCCACGACCACCAAATTGCCGTAGTGATGCCCACGTTTACCAACACGTGGGTGCAAGAGGAGGGTGATGCTACACTTTGGTCCGATGCACCTTCATACACCATCGTGGTGTTGATAAGAGATGATGTTGTCGTTTCCGTGTTTTGTTGCTCTTGCGATGATTTTTGGCTGCAAATTTTACGTACCAAAATTAACCGTTAAAAAAATAAACAACTTCCAAAACGACAATAATATAACGCAACGTGCCAGTAAAGTATGGTCCATAACAGAACATAACGTCTTTTCTAGAGATTGTTAAGCATTTATTTTATTGCCCTAAACTGCCCGTTATCTAATTACTTCGATCAGCGTGCACTCTCTCAATACATTCATCCGTAAAAAAGAACCAATTACTATAACTCAACGGCTAGCTGCGGCAGAGCCGACATACTAAGATAGCAAATCAGATTCCTTTTTTTTTTTTTTTTTTTTTTTTTGCAGACCAAACGTGAAAAAGCTGCGCCATAAGTGATAGACCACCCTTCGATGCCAACGTTCATTTCATGACAAAATTACCCTTTCACGTTGGGATAAGCTATCATTAAGTCCCTAAACTTGATTTTTTTTCTATTTTTGTCCCTAAACTTCTTTTTTATTTATATTAATCTCTGACCTTGACAACTATCATCAATTTTGATCCCTGCGACCAACTAAAATTATATGATTTTTTATGTGATGATGTAGTAGTTGAGTTCCACGTAATCACATGGACCAAATTTGGGAAAAGTTAACAAATTCTAAGACAAAGGTGGGAAATTTTGCTAAAGACTAATGTGGACAAAACAAATGTTTATGGACAAAGTTAGGAAAAGTTGTCAAGTTTAGGGATTACATGTTGCTTTATCCTTTGACCTTAAATGTTAAAACATGAAAGTTGAAGGGGATTGTGAAGCAAATTTACCTAGTGTTAGGCGAAGGACAGAAAGTAATTGTATAATCAGCGTTGGCGCATGTGAAGGTACTGGTTTTATCATCATAGGCATAGCTGTAGGCGCGTGGGCAAGCTGTCTTAAACACCTCCGAGTACGAAGACGGTTTGCAAGTATCGGGTGTACCATACGCGCCGCTGCAACAGTACTGAGGGTCGCCGAAGGCTTCGCAAGCACTCTTGCAAGCGACGCCATCTACGCCGTCGGTGCTCATCACCTTCAGCTCGGAAGGGCAAGAGCCATTAAGGTCAACCACGCAGCCGGTGTTGGTACAATTTTGTCCCGTGCCACCCTGTGGAACAACCAACATAGGGATGTTGTAACCGTCGACCAAACTCACGTCGAAAAAATCAAGGCCGCCAGCACCGTCCAATGTAAACTCAGCTAAACTCGCCGGCGGAGCAGCGCCGTTTCCAGAACATTCCACCTTCCCGGAGCCACAATCTCCGGTAAGGCAGGAAAATTTCCCGGTGGAATCCTCGGAGCAATGGGTTCTACCCCAGAACCTACCACCCCATGATGCCGGTGCAGTAATGGATTTGGTTTCGCCGCTTTGGAGAGCGAAACCAGTAGTGGGAAGCGTTGGAACACCTGCGTTTGATAGAATCCCAGGCCATACGACATAATTGCATTCGTTTACAATTGTAAAGGTTGTGCCTTTCACTGCTGATATGAACGAATGCGAAAGAATAAGAACACAGATAGCAGCAACAAATGTCGATTGGGCCATTAAAGCTTAAAATTTTGCAGAGAAGAGGAAGTTGGGGAATGGGCAAAACTGCTTCTTCTTCTTCTTCTTCTTTAGAAATGGGTGTTGCGAGAGTGTTTGAGATTCTGCAATGGTAGATGGAGTGGTATTTATAGGGAGAGGAATTGAGCTTGAAATAAATAAATAAAATTCAACGGCAGATAGAGTGAGAGAGGACGAATGGAATATGTGGGTCTACTAGAACTTGGTAGTGTGTCTACCCTACCAGATTTTGAGATGAGTTGCGTCCGCGTTAAATTAAAATTTCATTTCTTCCCTTTTTTTTCTTTTTAATGTGAAAATTTGCGAATAAATAGAAATAAAATTAAAAACTCATGCCTCTTTCAAATTAAAATTAATTATTTTATTTAAAAATATGGTATAATTTTATTTTATTTAAATTTTACAAATTATTACCAATATAACATTATTTTATTTCATATATACTATATATAATAATAAATAATTATATTTATCTAATATTAAAAACAAATTAATATATTTATTTAATTGCGTACAATTAATTCAATACAAAACATTAAGTATGCATTTGAACCACGATTAGAGTGTATGTATATAACTATGGTGCGCTACTTGAACCTAATTTTATTTGAGCGGGAGATGAAAATAAAGTAGAGTGATTAAAAAGGCGTTGTATAAAATTTGAATTCTTGCAATTCATGCAACTGCTGTTAGTAGATTATACAAGTGATCGTCAAATGATATTCTTCATAATCACGCAATAAAAATGAATATAATACAAGGAATGAGAAAAAGTATACAATAATATCATCTGATGCAGCAGCAAACTGAGGGGGTCAAGTGCGGCTGGCTGGCTCACTTGGTCCCTCCACTAAAATGACATTTTGGTATAGTTGTAGCAAGTAAGCAAGAAGGTGATGGGAGAGTCATCTTTGGTTAGCTTCATCCCTGAATGCACGTTTTTTGTTTTCCCACTTTTCACAAACCTGCCTTCCTTAAATTATATTAATCTAATACATTGCCTCCATCCTAGAAATAACCAAGTTGCACTAGTTCTAAAATGGAAGGAAATAAATAAACCTATTTATTTAATTGTTGAACGGTCCATGGACTCGGGTCAATTTCTTATAAACCCAATTTGGACTACTTTCTAAGGATACAACTAACATATAGCCACCACCGTTTACCTTAATTAAATATGCATGCATTTTCAACTTGTATGGTGAAAGATGGTAAACAAGTTTTGTGTAGACTATAATATGTGTCGCGCAATTACTGACCGCCTTAAACAATCAAATTTTTATGTTAGATCTTACAGTTGACAATCTTAACACAGCAATTTGGGAGATCGATACAAAGATCGCAGTGACCCCAAATTTGTTGGGTTTTTTTAAATGTTGTTGGCAGTGGGTCATTCTCGCTTACAGGGATTGCTATGGGATTACACTCCGCCTAAGACCGGTCAACACCAAGTTGTTTAAAGTCATTAATTTTAATTTGAAGTTGCATTCAATTAATTTTCCTACACTCCATGATATGATAATCCTTTTTTTGTTTGTTCTTTCCTCTGGTTTAGAATCTTCACATTTCAATTTGGTTTATTTGAGACCATAACCAAACCTGATAGGATGATTTTAGTTAAATTCAACCGGTAGGTCGAAACTCGAGAGGAACATGATTGTCTTACTGCAACCAAGTATAGAAACTCAACTTAATTCTTCCATACAGTCCAAACCCAAACTTACCCGCAAATTGAACAAATCTCAGAACTAAAGTTGAACATAAACGCCCAAAACCATATCATACTGAATGTGTTGATATCTCTGAGAAAACAAATCCATGAGATGATGTTAGAATTTTGACCGGTGATTGCTCTTGGAGTTTATCTCCCTACCCAGAAAAAGGCATCAACATGATTGGATCCATCTTGTTTTTCGTGTTTTGGTTAAATACCGACATCGCTAACATTGCCAAAGTAATCTTATCCACGCATGCATCATGAAGTCCCTCTCCCAAAATCCTTGGTTCATGGCAGGTAGGGTCGTTAATTGATCCGAAACATTTCCTTAATGTTGCAGCGCATACTTAAAGTTAAATGACAGCTACAGCGGTAGAATCCAAATGATGCACCTCTTGCTATTTGGTCGGAAACCCTAATGGCCTAAACTGTAAGACCACTCACATTTAAACAGAAAAATGCTTCTTCTTTTTTTTTTTTGGATATTGTTAGTTAAATCCCTCACTAAATATTTAGATATTAGACCACAAATATATGAAAGTGTGTAATACAAAAGCACCCATCAGTTTCGTTATTTGATATCAAAACAGCTGGTTCACGCGTGGACTAACACGAGGGTATGATAGACCATATTAATGTGGGTTTTATTCGCCGACTATTTTGAAACAAAATCACAAAATATTCAAGAGTAGAAGCATGAAACATGGTTATTAATGTGATCAACATGTTTGCCAAATCTAAACATCATGGGATTTGTTGAAATGATGAAATTCATATTACTACTACCACCTAAATGAATTGCTTTTATTCCAACAATGTGGAAAAAGGATAACTTTAAGCATTTGCCTCCATGTGTTTAAATTCAACATCAGGTGAGAATTTCAATATGGCAATTAAACAAGACACGAATCTCTGATTGTTGGAAAACGACTGCGGCTGAATAGAGCCCAAAAATGTGTAGATTTTAACTGAAACTCAGGCCCAGTACCCTTGCATTGCCTAGGCCCAACCATAGGAATTCAGTCTTTTTGCCCAGAATTTTTTGGATTTGCTAAGTGCCTGAAAACGGAGACAACCCAGGCCGCCCCAATACCCATATCTTTGTTATAAACTAATATGATTTCCACCTACGTTTCCGTTAAGAGTAATTATTTTTTTCTCGACTATATTATACTGTAAAAATTTGTTCAAACTTTTTATAATTTTTATATATTTAAAATTTAATCTTTATATTTTTATCAGGAATTTAATCTCTCTATTTTTTAAATATAAAAATTTAGGTCTATTTAGAATTTTTTTCGTGTTGAAGGGGCTTTGAAAAAATAAAATAAAATTGGCATCCATGTAAAGAAAAATAATATTGTAAATGAACATAATTCAACAAAAAATTTTAACGGCACAAACAATTTTTTACAAAATTACATTATTTTAATTTTTTTAGACTAAATAATGACATTATTCATATTTTTATTTAATTAGTAATGAATAAATTAAAATTTTATATTAATAATTATGAGTAATTAAAAAATAAATTAATATCGATGATGGACGAAGCCGAATTTAGGGGGTTGACGGCCTGGGTTTCGGTTCCCCTAAATTTTGTAAAAATTTTCTTAATCCCTTTTGAGTTTTAAATTTTTTTTATTCTAATATTATAATTAATGTTTAAAAATAAGATAAATTTGTGGTTGGCTCCCAAATGTTTTCCAAAATTTTTAATTTGATTTTTTTTATAAAATATATAATTTTTAATGATAAATTTAGTAACATTTTTAGTTTGATTTAGTAAACTAATATAAAGTAGTATATAAATATTAATTTAGTAAAAGTAAAGTTTAATATTTTGCAATTAAATATAAATATTAAATAGTATTTTAGATGCATGTCATTCTGAGATACATGTCCTGAGTGTATCTCAGATATCTTGTTAAGGGATTGTAACGAGCAATGGAAAGAATGGACTTAAGATTGGGTGTATGAGGTGAGCCTCTTAGCTCGAGTTAGTTGGTTTTCTTTTTTTTTCTTATCTTTTAATATTCGATTCTTTTGGTTTAATGCAAATTACTATTTATTCAAAAAAAAAAATTGCAACTAAGTATAAATATTAAATAGTATCTTAATATTAATTAGATAAAAATAAATCTAAATAATCATAATATTTAATAGGAATTGAGCATTTACTTTATTTTATTTTTCCTAAATTTTGGTGATCGCGAATTTAAAAATATTTCGTTTTATATATAAATATTTTCTTTGATCATAAAGAATCTCAATATAAGTAGATAAAATTATATATATTATATTATTAAATTGGACTAATATATTAGGATTGAGCATAATTTTATTAGGAATCATATTTTTAATTTTATTAGTACCATTTTCTTTGGGTTCAAATTATTTTTGATACTGTTGGAGGGATAAGATAGGAAAATTAAAATTAAAATTATCTCTTAATTTAAGCCACCTTAAAACTTTCCTCTAAATCCCACACCGACTGGTGAGACAAGCAAGGAGCTGACGCTTTATATATAAATTAGATAAGCGCCTACGGGAAAATTCATGATCCTTCAGGCAGTAAACGGGATATGATGAGTGGTCATTACTCGTGAGGCATGCGGGAAGGGTGTCCGCCCCCAACGCCTGGTTACGACACTTGGGCACTCCCATTTTCACCACCTGATCCCAATCTTGAAGGAAAGCTACCAAATTTTTAATCTAGTTTAAAATTTTCATTAACATAATCTTTAAATTAGATAAAACGAGGGAATACAAATAAACGAGCACGTAGATTACATAGCACGAACGTCTGCTTAACTATTAGAGTTATGGTTCATGACTCAGCAATGGGTTACTAAAACCCAAAGCAAACCATCAACGTAAATAGACAAACCAAGGCAACACTTGGATTCCCAGTCTTCTCCTTTTGAACCCCATTATCAAATGCAACGTTTTCCATTGAGCCCCTTTGGTTGGTGCCCCCAAATGGTTGACTGATGCTAGAAAATGGCTGATTAAACCCGGCGGAGTAAGGCTGGTTCGTAGCTGAATACGGCTGGTTCAACCCTGACGACAGTGGCTGGTTAATGCCTTGCTATGGATAGTTTGGGTCTTTTTGCTGTTGATAACCCAGTTGGGATTGTTTCCCATTGTTCCCAACAGGTTTTGCAAATGGAGCCTTGTTAATTGGAGTGTTAGCAAATGGAGCATTGTTGCCCACAGGTTGAACATTGTTCCCTTCATTTTGAGGGAGGCTGGTTGTAGTTCCTTCTGCCTTGGTTAATGCGATTGGGATGGTGAAACAGAGTACCACAAGACATAAATGGAGACAGGGATTTGGGGTTTTGAATATTTTCATCATTGTGAAAAAACAAGATTAAGCTGCTATGGATTTTGATGCTTCACGGCTAGGATGGTTTATATAGAGAATGAAAACCGTAAGGGCCATTAAAATTGAAAATGGAGCAGTTGGAAGTACTAGGAATGTAATAAACAGGATAAGTAAGGAGTTGGTAGTAATATGGTCAAATTATGATTTTGGTCCTTTTAGTATATGCTTAAATTTGTTATTTGGTCAATGTAATTTAAGTTAACATAGTTTAATTGGTCTATTTTTATAATTTCATTAATTAGTGGAAATATTTCACTATTTTTTTTTGTCAAAATGTTGAAGTGGGTTTTTTTAAAAAATACTCCTTTCAACACTGGAAAATTCATGCAAACACAATGAATTGGGATAGGTGTTTTTAAGAAAAAAATTTGTGTCAGGATTTTAATAAGAATAGTTAATGATGTTCACCATTTTATTGACATTATAAAAGTAGAGAGATTGAATCATGCTAAAAGGTTAATATATCATTAGGTACTTGAGTTGGTTTGAATGTTTAATTTGGTATCTAACTAAACGACATCATGTGACCTAATGAACGTTTGACATGTGTGTTCTAATATAAAAATAGAGACAAAAAACTTTGGTATCAAAATTGAACATTGAAGCCAAGCTTAGGTATTTATTAGGGACAATAAAAATTTAAGTATGAAACTGTAAAAACTTGAGTACTGAAGTGAAGATTGGAACCAAACTGAGGTACAAGATAATGTATTAATCCCATGCTAAGCTATGGTATAAAAGCTAAATTCCAAATTAAAACATAGTAGAAGGACTAGAACCATAAATTGACCTTAAAAAACACAAGTCATTATATAACAAATTCAACCGTACTATTTTGAATAGGTAAAAGATATGGTCACATCAATTGAAGTTCGGTTTCAGGCTTTCAGTTGAGTGTAGTAGGCATAACCAATTCACTAATTCTTTATTTGGATATAATATAGCGACAACGGTGTATTTTTTAATTTGTAAAATGGAGCACTTGTTAATGCATATTATGGCAAGCAGATGGAATTATGATATGGCAGTCTCAACATTTGTCTTATGGATACCGTGCAAGTTTACTGCTAATAGGAAACTTAATTGTGGATTAGGGTGTGATAAAAAACTAGTGGTATTTCATACCAATACTGGTAAGTAATCAATATATATTGTTAGCCGCGTCTTATCATAGAAATACTTTCCCGTAATCTGGGTAAGTAGAAAGGCTTTTATGTTTTATTAATGTAGTAGAGAAACCCATTTTATTTCACTTGCAAAGAGCTGAGCTGCGGAATTACACTAATCAGACCACATTTACTGGCCTCTACCTTGGCCTTAACCCCTTTTAATTCAAACTAATTGGGTACTTCTCCTGTTTGTTTGGGAAAAACAGCCCCCAATGTTTCTCATATTCCGGTTCTTTCTTATTCTCATCAAACATCGCAAACAAGTAAACTTCTATTGCTTTTCCAGGTTTCCTCGGAGTCCCCCTGCGCTGTTTCACATGTCCAACCAAATTCGTGTTATAAGTCTTCGCATTATTAACACTTGTATCCGTTCCACCGGCCGACGGCCACCCACTTTCCGAAACAACAATGTCCAAACCTCCCCCACCGGCCCTCTCCAAGGCAGCGTAAAATGCATCCAACATCGCGTCGAAAAGGTTCTGGTACTGATATGGACCATCCGTCACAACGACAGACGGTGCCGTAAAGAGAGCATAGTCTAGACGAACCTGTCTTGGATTTTCCATGCGGCTAAAGTAGGGATATATATTAACAAGTAATGGAGCTCTGTTGTTCCTCAAGAAGGTTATGACTTCACTGAGAAGTTGTTGGTAATCGCCACGAAGTTTGCCTTGCGACGGAGGGTAAGATACCTCAATAGCTCCGAAAAACGTAGCCGTAGAAACTTTGATTTGGTTCCCTAAGCCTACTTTAACTATTGCATTCTGAACGTTCCGCATTGCTGGGAAAAGGAACCGAGCAAATGGATCCGATGGCTTTACTTCGTTCCCGACAGCGATGTATCGAAAACTAACGGTGCCGTATCGCTTGACGTTGTCTTGAACCCATTGATCAGCATTGGCTTGACTAGCAGCAATGTATTCGAGTCTCGGATTCGGAACATCTAATAGCAGCTTGATATTGGTACTTCCGAGGGCTCGTAGGGCAGCTTCGTCGGGAGCGTAGAGTCGCATTTGTTGGATGCCTTTTCTTCTGTAAATGTCGATTACTTCGGCTGCTGGTGGCAAATTATTTCCCATCATTCCATAACAAACACCAACTTGGGCATCTGCATGACATTAATTCCACCATGCCTTAATTCTCAAACATTTTACCCTCTAAATGGTTTTTGGAATTGGATTATTTAGAGGTGAAACTTAAAATTGAGATCAATCGAATATTTCATCCTAAATCTTTAATTATTTTATTCGTGGTTTACTTCATATTCATTAAATTATGGAATCAAATTACAAAGAGTATCTACTAATTGTTTAGGGAGACAACGATTTACTCATATCAATGGTATAGTGTGTGAGTTATAAAAAAATAAAGATTTTTTTTAAAAATTCATAAGAATATTTGCTTTGTTGTCTTGTGATTAGTGATTATTAAAAGTTTCACTAAATTAATTTATTTTCATAAATTTTAAAATTATATATGAACTTTGGTTTAGTACAATTATACACATGAAACTTTGATTGTTGTTTAAACATATATATGAAATTTTATTTTGTTTCAATTGTATACATTTATAGAAATAAATACACTAAATAATTTTTATGTTGAATAAATATAATCATCTGTCTAAGCAATATGTAAATATAAAATGATGTTCTATCAATTAATAATTTATAAAAATTGTATTAAATCAAATTTTCATATATAAAATTTTATATTAAATAAAAGTCATCTATAACTTTGAGATTTATCCCTTAAAATTAAAATTTTCACAATATTAATCATAATTGAGTTTGATCTATTATAGAAACATTTTGCAAATAAAATAAAATATATAGATTATATATTAAAAATTAATATCTTTTCATAAAATAAATATGAGAAATTGAGTGAAAAACATATGAAAATCTTTAAAATTACTCTGAATCTTTTTCTTTTTATTAAATCCAATGATAATAACTTATCCAAAAACAACGACACAATTCTAATAGGGCTACTATGGATACGTGGATCCATTCCCTATTGTGAATGACATGGTACCGGCGTTAAAGAAAATATTAATTATTATTATTATTACTATTACTATTCTAACATATAATAGCATCATTAATAAGTGTTTGAATGTAATAATAAAGCACGTTTTATTTGTGAGGATTCAAATTCAAGGGTGAGACAATGAAAGGTTGACAAGAGGTTCGACCAATTTTAATTTAATTTTTTTTTAAAATTGTAAAAATAAATTAATAAAATGATGAAATTACATTTTAATTCTCATAAAAATATAGAATTTAATTTCACTAAAATTTTTTTTAGCTTCACCTTGATTGAATTCAAATGCTTGAGATGACATTGTTAGGACACATGATCATGAACAGCAACAAAAAAAAAAAAACCCTATAGACCACAAAATATATATAAAAAGGAGTTAAGAGTCCGAATAAAAACGACAAATATGAAAAATATTTTAATTAGGCCAAAAAAAAAAATGAACGTATGACACATTTTGTTTTTTTAAAAACGAGATATTCCCCCAACAATTTATATATAATTTTATTTTATCTCTAAAAATAATTTCTAGTTTTGCTTATGTAAAAATAATTCACTGAGAAACATAAAGAGTGTAAAGAATGAAAGGAAGACCTGTGGGTTTGAAGATAGCCAACAGAAACCCAGAAAGCAGAAAAAGCATAGTTGAATGCATGATGGCATTGGCCATTGGCTAAATAAAAGAGTTTTTACTATTATGGAAGTGCTGTGATGCCTCTAACACCAATTCTCAGCACCCTTTTATACAGAAAATACAGCTCAGGATTGTCTGTGTCGGCAGGTCTCGGTTACTTCATGGAAATTTCTCTACTGGGAGCGCTGCCCCTTCCTTTACTTCATAGAAAAGTCTTGAGTCCTTCATGTCCCATTACTCCGTAATAAATGCATAGAAAAATTGAGTCTCATTTTTATTAGACTCTTGCAATTACATGGTTTCTTTTCGGCCACTTATCCAGCCATGTTCGAATCCAAGATTTTTTTTCTTTAAATGTTAGAAGACTGGCTTCGACGACCCACTAAATGTGTGGGGACCGAAATCCTCAAGTTCAATAAAACCAAAATTTCTACCTCCAAAAAACTAAAACCATAACTTTTCTTTCGGATTTTAAATTTGTAAATCGTGTGCGAATCAATTAATTTATTAAGTTATTTATTAAATTCAACAAGCTTATAATGATTGCTCTAAAAAATACTAGGGAACTTGTGTATAACCTTAATTTAATTTTCATGTAACCGAATTAATATTTGACCCATTTGATTCACGATTATGTCTACAAAAAGCACCTCATAGTTTAACAGTGGTGCGAAGACGTGTATCCCATAACCAATTTTAGTACAAAGCCAATGTAGAATTCATGGCTCTTTTCTAGGACCATGGGACGTAGCCTAGTTTGGTATAAAAGCCTGTTCTAACGATTCTTTGATGCAACCATCCAGCCCCGGTAATAGTAGGCAACTGCATCTGTTAAAGAATACATCCCCGATTTGGTTTTCTTTGAGGAAGATTAGTCATGTTCTTGAGTCAGGGATAGAAGAGGTTATTAGGGACGACAATTCTATGAAATGTTGGAGTGAAAGTGATCGGGAAGAAGCCCCCTCCTCCAGCTAGTACAAGGCCCGCAATAGTTGGGATTTTGGTGGGCATCATTCAATTTCTTACCAACTTCCAAAAGCTGTGATTGATTCTTTCTTAAGCATTCTTGTATCGTCTCTTGGCCTGGCAAGTACCAGCTCCTTCATCCTAGCACGCAGCGCTCCCTCTCTTGGCACTCCCTCTGGTAACAATTTAAATCTCTAAAATTTGAAAGGGAAAGCTCGTCTTCCTCCAACGTTAAAGTTCTTCCTTTGGAAATGTGGATGGAAAGCTCTTCCCACCTGAACCTTTATGATATGTCGTGGTATGAACTTAATAGACCTCTGTCCTTTTTGCTCTAATGAACAACTAATAAGAATCCAATATCCATCTGTTTCGGGAATGTCATATTGTCCAGCTATTGTAGAATTCTATTTATTCACTGTCGGTTTAGGCCTCCTCAACCGAGTAATTGGGAGGAATGGATTCAGGGTAATGTCACCTCAAAAAAGTGGGCTCAGCATCCTTCAATTCCTTGGTTCATTGTCTTACTTTCGCCTTATGAGAAATTTGATTGTGTCGTGATCCTTTAGTCTTTTCAAAGACTAGACGTCTAGGGGGTTTCTTGCAACCTTTAATCCTCGCCCAAATTGAATTCCGATGGTTCCCCTATAGGCAATCCGGATAAAGTAGGTGCGATTATCCATGATCATTAGGGCCATTGAGTGATTGTCTCTTTTTGTCACGTCCTTAATGCAACTAGTATAGAAGCTGAACTTTGGGCATTGAGAGATGACTAAGTATTAGCTCAGGACCTTAACATAGAAAAGCTTGAGATTGAAGTTGATGTTACGCCTATAATTTATTTTATGAAAGCTTCTTCATATTCTAATTTATTATTCTCTCTTTTAATTGATAAGTGCAGGATGATCCTCCGTTATACGAGTTCTAGCTCTATGATACACGTTTTTCGCAAAGTGATCAAATGTACGGGTGCTTTGACCCGTACGGGAAGTAGCTACCAACCTCGCTCCTCTCGAAATGTAGTCTCCTCTACTGATTTACTTGGTATGTGTTTTAATCAATCTTATTGTTTATGTGGTTGATTGTTCAATAATATTTGTTCTTTTCCTACCAAAATTTTATTTTTTGTACAAAACATCGCTCGATCAGTTCTCAAATATAATAGCGGAAACCGTTTTATTTCGCTTGAAAAAAAATGGCCGAAGGCATCCAATTTTATAAAATTCCAACGTACAGATCACATTTATATGCCTCTACGCTGTCTTCTTTAGAGGCGATGACAATGGTTTACTAATCAATACCCGGGACTGAGAGAAATTGCTTTACCGGTTTAATTGAAACTGATTGAGTATTTCTCCTGTTTATTTGGGAAAAACAACCCCCAATGTTTCTCATATGCCGGTTCTTTTTCATTCTCATCGAACATGGCAAACAAGTAAGCTTCTATTGCTTTTCCGGGTTTCTTCGGAGTCCCCTGGCCCTGATTCACATGTTGAACCAATTTCATGTTATAAGTCATTGCATTATCGACACTCGTGTTGTCTCCACCACCCGACGGCCAACCGGTTTCCGACACAACAATGTCCAACGATCCCCCGCCGGCCTTCTCTAAGGCGGAGTAAAACGAGTCCAGCATCGCGTCGAAAAGGTTCTGGTACTGCAACGAACCATCGGTTACTACGACAGACGGAGCTGTAAAGAGAGCATAGTCAAGAGGAACATGTTCGGGGTCTCCAATGTGGCTAAAGTAGGGATATGTGTTAATAAGTAATGGAGCTTGATTGTCCCTCAAAAAAGTTATGACTTGACCAAGAAGTTGCTGATATTCAGGATGTAAATTGCCGTTGGATGGAGGGTAAGATTCTTGAAGAGCAGCAAAAAAGGTAGCTGTAGAAACTTTGATCTGGTTCCCTAGGCCAGCTCCGGAAATTGCATTACGAATATTTTGCATCGCCGGGAAAAGGAACTGAGCAAACGAATCCGAAGGCTTTACTTCATTGCCGACAGCGATGTATCGAAAACTAACGGTGCTGTATTTCTTGATGTTGTCTTGAACCCATTGATTAGCATTGGCTTGACTAGCAGCAACGTACTCAAGGCTCGGATTTGGAACATCTAACAGCAGCTTGATGTTGGTACCTCCAAGGGCTTGCAGAGCAGCGTCATTGGGAGCATAGAGCCGCATTCGTTGGATGCCTTTTTGTTGGAAAAGGGCGATAACTTCAGCTTCGGGGGGCAAGTCTTTTGCCATTATTCCATAACAAACACCCACTTCGGCACTTGTGATTTTGAAGGTAGCCATTAGCAACCCGAAAAGCAGAAGCATAGTTGAATGTATGATGGTGCAACAAGATTTGGCATTCGCCATTGCTATACTCTCAAGGCCAATAAAAAAATTTACTAGAATTTTAGGAAGTGCTTTGATGCCTCCAGCACCAATTCTTAGCAACCTTTTTATACAGAAATACAACGCAGGATTGTTAGATTTGGCAGTTCTCTATTACCGGTTTGAAATTTTTGGTATAGAAGCATTCAATGCTAATTTGGCAACGTGTTTACTGGGAATTTTTTAGTGTCTTTCTCCTTCCTATACTTTAGAGAACAAGTCTTCCTATGTTTGAGCAAGTCTTTCTCCTTCATGTCCCGTTCAACTGGTCTTCTAGTTTCATTTAACAATATTATAGAAAGTCGACTAAAAAAATACTAGCTTGCTTTTACAAAATATATTTTCGGTTTAGAAGATAGTATTTATTAGTATAATACGAGTTTACTTGCAAGTTATGTTTATAAAATATATCTTTTATTATTTTTTGTTTTAATTAATGATGAGGCGTCATGTTATTATTCATTAAATAATGTAATAGATCTTAAATTTTAAATCCAAGAATTATTTAATAATAAAGTATTATACTATTATTTAATTATGATACATGACATTCATATAACTACAATACATAAAATGTTATTCTTGGAACTAAATATTTATCATAATGGATGTTAACAAAACCCCGAAATGGACGCAGAGAAAGAGTTGAGTTGTAAGTCTCATAATGCATGGTATCTCTCATTTTCGTAATTGGACTCGGTTACGTTGGTCCATGTTTGAATGGTATCATATATTGGAAAATAGTGCATGTATTTATTATATCAGTCCATGGCCTCGACGACCCATTAAATGCGTAGGGACGGAAATATTCCAAGTTCCATCAAAATTAAGAGTCAATATGTGTTATGCAACTTTTTATTTTATTTCTATTTTGATATAACACTGGACAACTTCCTGATTTAGCAGCCATCCCTTCACGTGGCTCCCATAAAACAGCATATTATAGGACTATTAAGTTATAATTCATACCATAATAAAAATATAATTTCATTATTTTAATAGTTTATATCTTTATAATTTTTGAGTGATTAATTAAATTTTTATCATTTTTAGGGGAGAGTCAAAGTGCAATTTTACTTTTACTAATTTAAAATTTTAAAGGATCTAAATGAAAAAAATTTCATTTTAGGGGGTTGAGCCCCTGTCAACCTCCTAACTATACGCCTGATCATAAACGTCTCCTTTGAGTGATAAATAGGGGAAAATAGAATATCGATTATAGTCTATAGGTGTTGATGGAATCGATTCTCTTATTGAAAAAAAAAAATTGAAGTATCATTTTATAAACAGTTGATCTGGACCTCAAAAAATGGAGGTAGTACTCAGGAAATTTATACTCAATTCCGACAAGAGCCTAAAAGGATTCTTGAAATTTATTGAAAGCGCCTAAGGTCCATCACTCAGCCAAGTGATAGTGTTCTTACCCTTTAAGACCATTAAAAGGCTTTAGTTCAAATTCCACCAAGGCCAACATAATAAAACACTCCTTGGTGGATCTTAGGCACTCCCGAAAAATTCCATGAATCTCTTTAGGCTCTCTTTGGAATCAAAAGATAAAATCTCTAGACTAAAATCGAGTATAGACATTCTGGGTACAACACCTTCATAGTTTGAAGTCTGGATCGACTATTTAGAGGATAATACTTGAAAGATTTCTCCCAATTAGAGAGTTGATTCCTCCTCAATAATAGTATTACATTGAGAATTAAGTTTATTTTTATTTCTTTGCTTATAAGTTTTTTTTTATATTAGTATATATCTACTATTAAATATTTAATTTTTTAATCTTTGTAAAGGACGGTCACAAATCTTGAAAAGATTAATCTTTGTAAACAGTAAAACTAACATAGAGGATACCTTGATTACTACTTTTATGAGCCTTGTAAATAATTTGTGGTAGTTTTGACCAAATAAAATATCACGTTAGTAACATGAGTTTAAAACTAATGCTGTATTTGGTAAAAATATTATTTCTGTAACATGTTTTAAAATTAATTATAATTGATAATTTTAAATCTCATGTGATGGCTTGAAAATCAAAAGTGTTAATTGTTTCAAGTGTGATTTGGATTTAACTCGTGTTAATCACGTTTATTATTCGGACTTTGCCCTTGTTATTGTAATTCATCAAAAAATTACAATTAATAATTTTTAACCATTCAAATAACTTTACGATGAAGAATTAATTATTTTTCATTTTAATACATATCATTGTTATTGTTAAGCATTCGAGGAACACGTTGAGTTTTCCTTTTTCCATTTACAATTGGGAAAATGCTTTATAAATTAACCCATGCAAAAATCCTTAGAATTTGATTTCATCCAGGTCCAGCGGCCTAACTATGACCCACTAGTATTGGGTCAACCAAGCAATCCCCGGTTCAGATGAGTCATAGACTGGTTCACTGATGTAACTCAGACCAATTACCAATAGGGTTGCAATAAAATTTCGACGAATATTTTGATTTTTTTGCTGTTTATATTTGTTTCCCGAGTTAAATAAATGAATATATTTTAATTGTTTATGTAGATGTTATAAATTATACTTAAGTTTGAGTATTAATATGTGCGATACATATGCATAAGTTTTTAATCATGTATTTTATGCATGGTTCTATTTAATTTTTTTCAGTTTAATTCAATTTCTTTATGCTCTGTATTAATTTAATTTTACACTATAATTGGCTCGAGCATATATCAATACTCATATGGTACTTCTGAATATATTATATTTATAATAGTAAAACTCTAAAAATATTATTTGTAAGTAAAAATTTATTTAATATTCTCTCGTAAATTCATTTAACTGAAATAGATCACCAAAATATTATTTTAAAAATTCTTAACCAACAAAAAAAATAAACAAACAAATTCAAACAAAAATAAGTTGAGTCAAACATAAGAAATAATATTTTGTACTCTACCAAAAAAACTTTTAAACTCCACAAGCAGAGTTAGCATAAGTGTCGTAAAGGATGTAATTAATATTAAAAAATAAATATTTAAAGAAAAAGATACATGATATTTTTAAAGTTATTTGTGGAAATAAAAAATATGCGGGTTTTCCAAATACTAACCCCAAACATAATTCATTTACTCTTTAAAAAAATGATAAATTACACTCAAGGTCACTAAACTATAAATAAATTTACGTTTTGATCATTTAACTTCAAAAGGTTATAAAATGGTCAACAAACTATTCCAAAAGTTTTTGTTTAAGTAATTGAACTATTTTGAAGTTTTTATTTAAGTTACTAAGTTGTTAATTTTTTTTTTTTTTTTTTTTTTTAAATTTGACTAGCTAGCTCTAAGTGACGATTCAACAATCAGTACGACGGATCAGTACTCATTGACGAGTAAAAGAATATACATTAAATCCAACTTTATCTATCGTCAATGTCAAAAATCATAAAAAAGGGTTATTTAAATTTTAGTTCACAGATTCTTGATATTCAACAATGTTTCAAGAATATAAAAAAAAAACTAAACTTCAGAAGAGAAGGCGAAAGAGAGCCTTCAATTGGTGCAGGCAGTTTAAACAAAAAAAGCCATAAAACAAATATTTTAAAAGTTCGATGACTTAAATGTAATCTTTCAAATAATTCGTGATAAATTTATAACATTTTAAATTGAATGATCAAAACGTAAATTTATTAATATTTTAACAATCTCGAGGTGGAATTTACCCAAGAAAAACATAATTCATATATAACCTTAAAAAAATAACAACTAGTGATATATTTTTAAAACCCATGATCAATATTTTTATCTCTTTAAGAAACATAAAAGTAAAAAATTAATTATTCAAATCACTCCAATAAATGCATTAAAAATTAAAAGGAAAAAAAATAACCACACCGTAATTATCCTACACACGGGGGATAGGTAATAAGAGAATCATAATGGGAATTCCGACAGATGCGTTCTAACTTCTAATTAAAACCCTATGGCGCGCCCTTACCGTTTTTCACCCAACAAACTCCCTTTCCGTTTTAAACTTTAAACGAACCCACACCCTCCACTTTCCCTCGTGTATCACACGACAGCCAAAATACAAACAGACACAATCCCTTCAAATAAATTTAGCCATCCATCCCACTCTATAATTATTGCCATTTTCCCTTCCCATTCTCTTCCCCTCCACATATCCGTTCCATTCCTCTCCCAATCCAAACCATGAGAGAAATCCTTCACGTTCAAGGTGGCCAATGCGGGAACCAAATCGGTTCCAAGTTTTGGGAAGTGATTTGCGACGAGCACGGCGTCGATCCCACCGGAAGTTACACTGGAGATGAATCGTCGTCATCCGATCTACAATTGGAACGTATCAATGTGTATTACAATGAGGCTTCTGGTGGAAGGTACGTTCCTCGTGCTGTTCTCATGGATCTTGAACCTGGTACTATGGATAGTATCAGATCCGGCCCCTATGGACAGATCTTTAGGCCCGATAATTTCGTGTTTGGACAATCCGGTGCCGGTAACAACTGGGCTAAAGGTCATTATACCGAAGGAGCTGAGTTAATTGATTCTGTTCTTGACGTTGTTCGTAAAGAGGCTGAGAATTGTGATTGCTTGCAAGGTATATACTACTATATACTACATGCTATTCCTCTGCGTTTTTTCATGTTTCTCTTAGATACTTGCCTTTAGCTAAATTTCTGCGTTGATTTTGGTTTAATTGATTCTGATCATAGCATTTTCCTCATCCATTCCAACACAATTACTCTATTTATTTTTTCTTCACATCAATGTTTATTTTTCTACGTTTCTTTTTAGAATTCGATATCCTCAGGCAAAAATCAATATACAGAATACAGATACAGCAATGGATGAATCAGTAAATAAATATTCGAATTTAGCAGTTTATTGATCATTAATGTTGTCGTTTAGAAGATTAATAATTTAATAGATTATTATTAAAACCAAACTAGCAGGCAATTATTTGATCATGCTACTCAGCTTTATTATGAAATTACTTTCATTCATGATAACGTTATATATATCTGCTTTCCTGTTGATTTTTTTTCTTTGGCATTGGCCATATCGAGGATAAATTGTCTTATTTTATCCATCCATGAAACTGTAGAGAATAGTAGTATCTTGAATTTATGATTGATCATAATTCACTATGAAAATAAGTATGGAGTCTGAGCTGTTTTTAGTGAGCTTCTTTTAGTCCAATTTGGAGGCAAAGAAGTACATGTGTCTTTATCTTGATCGTGATTGACCAGTTGGATGGCATTTTCTCCTGGACCAAATATTTTTTTAACTAACGTTTTGTTTCTTTGTAAAATTTAACATTAAGGTTAGGTCTCACGGAAATTGATAAACTTTTCTATGCATTTGTTGGACCCTTGGGGACCCATACCAGCTCATCACCGTATGATTATTGTCTTTACATTGTTGTTATCATGGGTTCTTCACATTTTAATATCTGAATTTTGAAGATAAATGTAAAAAAAATCTAAATGAGCTTGGAGAATCATAACTAATGAGCATAAATGTACCAACCATGTGGGTATTTAATCTGTTTTATAGTAATAACAATGACACAGTACATTATAGAAATTGGCATTACTATCAGATCTTGTTTATCCATATTTTTGAAGTACATTATAATAACAATGATATGTTAAATTATAATAAATAACCATTCTGGATCCTGATCTAGCTGAAATGGACTAATATTGTGATCACTTGTTTTGTTGTTGTTGTAATAATGTAACAACAATGTGTCACAGACAACGGCAATGGTGGATTACTGACGGCGAACTTTTAAACTATATCCTTTATTTGAGTTAAATACTTAAATTATTTTTTAGTCAAATCAGGTATTTAAATTTTATTTCGGTACCCAATTAGGAAGCCCCTACTGTTACTGTTACATTTGTTAAAAAAACCCTTGCAATCAATTAGGAAGCTACACGTCATTAAAATGGTGATGGTGGATTATTGAATCGAGTCACTTTAAGGGAGCCCCCAATAGATATGCCATTGTCATTTTGAATTGGCTAATGAAGCTCACTTGTTAATGTTATTTCTTGACCAGGCTTCCAGGTATGCCATTCACTTGGAGGAGGTACAGGCTCAGGCATGGGAACTCTCCTAATATCGAAAATCCGAGAGGAATATCCAGATAGGATGATGATGACATTCTCTGTTTTCCCTTCACCTAAAGTCTCTGACACAGTTGTGGAGCCATACAATGCCACCCTCTCCGTGCATCAGCTGGTAGAGAATGCTGATGAATGCATGGTTCTTGACAATGAGGCACTTTATGATATTTGTTTCCGAACTCTAAAGCTTACTACCCCTAGCTGTGAGTGATAGATTGTTCATTTTCACTATAATGTGAAACAATTTAGATTCTGAAATTAACACCAACACTAATAATTTTTCAGTTGGAGATTTGAACCATTTGATTTCTGCAACAATGAGTGGTGTAACATGCTGCTTGAGGTTCCCTGGACAGCTGAACTCCGACCTCCGAAAGTTAGCCGTAAATCTGATCCCATTCCCACGTCTTCACTTCTTTATGGTTGGATTCGCACCGCTCACATCTCGTGGTTCCCAACATTACATTTCCCTCACCGTCCCTGAGCTGACACAACAAATGTGGGATGCCAAGAACATGATGTGTGCTGCCGACCCTCGTCACGGCCGTTACTTGACAGCCTCAGCTATGTTCCGAGGCAAAATGAGCACAAAAGAAGTTGATGAACAAATGATCAATGTCCAAAACAAGAATTCATCATACTTTGTGGAGTGGATTCCCAACAATGTGAAGTCCAGTGTGTGTGATATCCCACCAAAGGGTTTGAAGATGTCGTCAACCTTCGTTGGGAACTCGACATCGATCCAAGAGATGTTTAGGAGGGTAAGTGAGCAATTCACAGCGATGTTCCGTCGCAAGGCCTTTCTGCATTGGTATACCGGTGAAGGGATGGATGAGATGGAATTCACAGAAGCGGAAAGTAACATGAACGACTTGGTGGCTGAATATCAGCAATACCAGGACGCCACCGTGGAGGAAGAGGGCGAGTACGAGGGGGAGGAAGGTGTGGAAGAGAACTACGAGTCCTAAAATATTTGGGCAATTATTATTTTTACATTACATATTTGCGACTTTTACATGCTTATGTAATACTGTGTGGCTATTGGTGTGTTTTTGTTTTAACTTTGTATTTCCCAGGTTCAGGATTATGCTGTTTGCTCTTTTCAGACTATATTCAACATAAGCATTAGCGGTTTTACTTGATAACCTCTGCTAATAATCCGGAAGACTGGAATAAATAGGGGTCTTCCATGATTAAAGACATTTTGCATATTTAATTTATATATTATGTTGAAAGTCAACGCAATTTTTAGCTAAGAGTCAAACTTAATTTTTAAGAGATTTTTTTTCGGAATATTTTAGAATATAAAATAAAGAAATAAGTTATTATTTAAAAGATTAGATATTAAAAATGAACAGTCTAGTTAATAGATATTTGTAAAATTAATGGTAAGGATGTTGACATGTGTCAACAATCCAATGGTCACAAAATTTTATAAATAGGGGTAGGAGCTTTTATTTTTGTAAGTGTGTAAAATTGAGAAGTTTTTGTCATATTGTAATTGTATTGTATATTAATAAAAATGTTCTCTCTCTTGTAATTGTAAGTTTCGGTTAAGCTTTATTGTTTCTAAGCACTTAGTACATTTGAATTAGTTATTATATATTGCCGGTTATATCGTCTGAATGCACTAAAAAGTTAAAAAATAAAAGATTAACCAATTTTAAAAAATTTGTTTAACATTACTTGTGAATCTTAAATCTTTTATAGTGAAAATGTTGAACTCGTCGAGTTTTCATTTTACTATAGTTGTTGTTTAACTAATTTTGATAAATATTAAATATTAATTTTTTTTTTTTGCGAGGAACTAAAAGGTTGTATTTAATCAAAATACTAATTGGATTAAAAATTTATATATTGAGTGCTAAAATATAAAGAGTGATAAAATAATCTTTAAATGCATTAAAATAAAATATTAAATACTAATCTAATGATAATTTGAATGTGGATAACTATCCTATTTAGTTTTGATAAAATAGTAATTAGGTTTCAAGAAATTTCCAAACAATTTTTTTCTATTAATATCCCTCTCCTACAAACTTATAAGGAAATAAAACAGCAATAGGAAATGGGATGAATAACATAAAAGTAAAGAAAAAGATATATGCATCCGAGTCATGGAAGTATGAGGTGGAAACATGGTTCGCAGTTAATAATGGGCTAACTTCTCCTGTCTAAAATGATCCTCATCATTTGTCTGGGGCCACTCTAAACAGCTCCTCTTTCCATAGAATAAAAATATTACTAACGGGGTGTGGTGTGTGTATGCTTCTCAAAGTTTATATATAAAAAAAAGGTTCCCTACTTAACCAAAAATAAAAATAAAAATAAAAACCTTGAATTGCAATAGGATTCTTAAATGAAGGATAAGTTTTGTCCTTTCCTTCATTCACCCTTTAAAAACCCAGTTAGAGAGTTTAGAGATTGTAGGCTACTCCTACTCAAATGCCCATTCAAAAGGAAGCATAAACTTATTAGTATATTAAATTATGATATATTTTAATATACTCTTATATCTTTTTAATAGCATATTTATAATTTTGAACTTCCGATTAATTTTTTTTGAAAGTTGCATTTGAATTCATGATTGTAATTATAAAAAATATATTCGAATTACTATCATCATGATTGATCATTATAAAGCACGATCAAATTAAAAATCGAAATATATTCGAATATATCGATTGATTGAGTTTTAGCGTGGGTGGTATTGATATTATTACCAGTGCAAGAAAACGTGGATTCGAGTGTGTTGAAACGCATTTATCCTCTTATTTAGAATATATATATATATATATACTAGGACTATAATAGAGGGTTTTGTCTCTAATTCTAAATAAAATTCAATAGGTTCACAGAATGATGCTTGATATGGAAAACCATGCATATTCATGTTCTGTAACATATGGATAACTTTAAAATATTTTTTCACTTTTATTTTTTTCATTAAAGCTTTCTTAATGGAAAATGATTAATTTTATCACACAAAATAATTTAATGAATCCTTTTTAAGATTAATATATAACCGAATTAAATATAAATTTTTAATTTTTAATTGAAGTCAAATATAAGTTTCATTATTTTTGGTTTAATGTATAAAAATAATTTTAAAATATCAAGCGGGACGAGACAAGCAATGTTTACCTCTTAAACAAAAACAAGTGCCTCGTCCGGCCGCCACTATTCAAGCAGAAAAAAGAAAAATCTTTTCATTTGAAGTGAATCGAGGTGGTTCAAAATTTTAAATGAATTTATGAAAAAAATTAAAAGTATTTATTATTAACATTAAATGTATGAGTTGTTGTCGAAATTAGGATAAAAATATGATAGGAAATCTTATCTAAAAGAATCTCTATGGTTAAAAGCTTGGTTCCCAGACGTTCTTCCAGGACCAAAACCAAAGCATAAAAAAGATTGGTGAGCAAGTAAAGCAAAACCAAAATCTTCTGTCGAATCAATCATTCAATGTTACTGAAAACGCGTTTGTTAAAAACAGTTAATACCAAATCAAATATATTCTAATTTACAATTCTACCTTAATGCCGCCGTAAATAAAAATCTCACGTTAAAGGGCACCCAGCTTTGTAAACGCCATTGTAATTCTTTGCTCTGCAAATTTGCTTCCTCTTAAACCTTGCTTCTGCTGCTGCTCTGCTCCTTGTTACTATGTCTACATCCATGAATGCTTCTTCTGCTGCAACGTTGAGGTCTGGGATACTGTTTGATGAGGGCAACATTGAGATCAGTTCAACCATCCGATCCATCATCAACCTTTGGTCATGAACCCTGCTGGGAATTCCTTCTTGTTGACCAATACTAACTTGGGTTGATTGTACTGGTGTCAGGTGGCTCTGATTTACCTGTTGAAACCAAAAAGGAAATATTTTAAAAAAATGTGATAAACTTGAAAAACAATACCACCCCACTTTTTCAAAAAATCAAACAGAATAAATAAATAAATTTAAAACCTCTTGTTTCTTGGATTTCAATTCCAAATTCTCAGCTATTTGTTGATCACGCAATTGCCTCTTAATCTCTATATCCTGTTTGATTTCACGGTAATCAAAGATTTTAGTGAAATATTCAAGAAAACGACAACTTATTAATGTAAAAAAAAAAAAAAAAAACCCCTCACCTTTTTAAGCAATTCATTGCGATGGGTAAAATCCTCCACCATCTCTAAAAGTTGCTCTTTTCTCTGTTTTATTAAGAAGAAAAAAACCCAGAATGGACATGGGTCAGTAAACAGAGTACACGTGTAAAGACAATGAACTCAAAAAAAGAAAGAAAATTTATTCAAAGTGATGATAACCCAAGACGAAGATAACAGGACGTACCCTTTTGAGGGTGTTAACCGAAGTTCTCTTCTTCTCATCTGGTTCACTGGGACAAAAGGATAGAGGGGTGTCAGGGCTTGAAGATAAGACTTTTTCGATGGGCCCCACGACGGCGAAAGAAGAAAGCGGCTGTTGCGACGGCGGCGGATAAGATGTGGAAACGGATCTCTTCCTGCGGCAGCCCCAAGTAGAAGAAAAGCGAGGGGGGCGTAAAATGAGACGGGGAAGCTCCAACATGATATTGGCAACCTCAATATCTTCCATGGCGAATTCACCGTCAAAGCTCTGTTTCATTTTTAACCCCAAAATTCTGATACTTAGAAGGACAAGAAGAAGGGAAAAAAGATAAGAAGTCTGAATTGAAAAACAGAGAGCAAAAGAGAGGGGGAGAGACTGGGAGTTGGTTGTCTGGCTCTTCCTCAGCATATAAAGGAACCCATGGCGAGGGCACTGGGTTGTTGACACGTTTTAGACAAGGAAGAGGACTGAGAACGGTTTTAGGGTTTATCTGATGCGGGAGTTTAATATGGGTTTTTAGTTGCTATAATGAGTTGAGTTAGGGGAGGAGTCCACGCCCTTTCCATGTGCGTGATCCTAAAACGCCCACACGTACGTTTGGATACTGGGTCGTACAAGCAAGCACTTTTTTCCCCCATTTTATCCTACAGTGAAGGGGAAGTAGATTCATATGTTAGAAACAAAGGCATTGATTTCCCACTAACCTCGAGAAGCATATTTTATGTGTTTCTTTACAACACAAAATGAAAGAGCCGAAAACAAAATCTCCCCATTCAATAAATCATTCAAAGATACTCGAAAAGCATTTATTACGAATATCAATACCAAATCAAATAATTTCTCTCTTCAGATTCCTCCTAATTTACAATTTTCCCTACACCCTACGCTGACGCCGCCTTAAAAACAGAGGATACAAATCCGACCCAAAACTCATGTTCCAGCTTTGTAAACCCCTTTCAAATTCTTTGCCCTGCAAATCTGTTTCCTTTTAAACCTCGCTGCTGCTGCTGCTCTGCTTTTGCTTACTATGTCCGCATCCATGAATGCTTCTTCCGCCGAAACGTTGAGGTCTGGGATACCCTTTGATGATGGCAACATTGACATCATTTCAACCACCTGATCCATCATCAACGGTTGCTGATGAACCCTGTTGGGAATCCCTTGTTGATGTTGACCGTCACTAATTTGGGTCGATTGTACCCCAAGATCCAACCTCTCACTTGATTCCGGCGTGACAACACTCGGATTTAACTGTTAACCCCAAAAAGAAAATAATTAAAATAAATGTGATAAACTTGAAAAACAACACGACCCCACTTCATCAAAGAAAGCAAACAGAAATTAATTAATTAAAAACCTTTTGTTTCTTGGATTTCAACTCCAAATTCTCAGCTAGTTGTTGATCAACCAATTTCCTTTTAATCTCTATCTCCTGTTTGAATTCCGAGAAATCAAGGGTTTTAGTAAAATATTGAATCGAAGAACAGGTCAAAAAGATGAAGATAATGCCGTGGTATTCAAGAAAACGAGTAAAAAATAATAATAAACACCCACCTTTTTGAGTAATTCATTGCGATGGGTAAAATCTTCCACCATCTCTAAGAGTTGTTCTTTTTTCTGTTTTATTAAGAAAACAAAAACCCAGAATGGAGATGGATCAGTAAACAGAGCACACGTGCAAAGACAATGAACTCAAAAAAGAAAGAAAATTGATTGAAAGTGATGATGACCCAAAACGAAGATAAAACAAGGTACCCTTTTGAGAATATTAACCGAAGAAGCTGTTTTCTTGGGAGGCAGAGGCAGAGGCTTCTCATCTGCTTCACTGGGACAAAAAGACAGGGGTGTGTCAGGGCTTGAAGATAAGACCTTTTCCACGGGTCCCACGACGGCGGAAGAAGGAAGCAGCGGCGGCGAAGATGAGGAAACAGATCTCTTCCTCCGGCAGCCCCAAGTACAAGAAAAGCGAGGAGGGCGTAATATGAGACGGGGAAGCTCCAACAAGATAGTGGCGACCTCAATATCTTCCATGGCGAAAATACTGTCAAAGGTCTGTGTCATTGTTAACCCCAAGTTCCTCAATTTTCCTCTGATACTTAAAAAGAACAAGAAAATAGGGAATTGAATTGAATGGCGGTCTTAATGTAAAGAATTCAGAAACAGAGAACAAAAGATAAAGAGAGAGAGAGAGATGAAGAGATTGAGTTGCTTAAAAAGAGGGTCCTCCCGGCCTATAAAGGAATCCATGGCGAGAGCCTTGGGTTAATGACACGTGTCGCAAAAGAAGAGGGTGTTGATGATTGTCTTAGGGTTTATGGCCCTATTTCCGTCTGCCACTTAATGGGCTTTTTTTGAGTTTACTATAGTTTGACTTGTACAGTCTATTCCTCTACCCTTATTAAAATATATTCTAATTATATTTTTAAATTATTATTTTTTAATATACTAATGTGATTACTTTTTTAATACTTTGACAACGCACATACTTTGTACACATAGGTGCTCGAACTCGGATCTCTTAAAGATGAATATCATCCTATCTTCTACTGGAGCTACTCGTTGGATTCAATTATATTTTTAAACTATTGAAATTATATCAATAAAATATTTTTTATTAAAATTATTAACTTAATCTTTAAATTAGACGTCATGTCTCGTGTGACATAATGTAAAGAAAAAAATGATACAGCATAACTTTTAAAACCAAAAGTAAAATAAAACTAGAGAAAAGAGAGATAGCAATATATTTTGTAAAAGCTTCGAAAATCTTAAAAATCAATATTTTTACAACATCCATTTTTAAAATGTTCAATTTTCTTTAAAAAAATTATTTCGAATAATGTTAGATGAGATATGACATCTAATTTAACGGTTAAATTAATGATTTTAATAACATAATAACCTTATTAATATAACATAGATAATTTAAAGGTGTGATTAGAATGATTTAAAGTTTGAGGACTAATTTAGAATAAAAAATATAATTTAGTAATTATTTATATGAAAATTAAAATTTTAAAAACACTAAATGTTAATTTCTTTTTCTTTCTTTTAATTGTTTTTACATGTATGAACTATAGAACCGACTTAATTAATTCCATTCCACTTAACCGCTAAATTTATTTGATGGTCATTTAAATCTAATTTTGTTATTAATCTTTATAGTATGTGTAAATTATATATTTAATTATTTTATTTTTTTGGATGGATTCATTTTAGTTTCTATGCTCTTAAATTTTTAATCTTACTCGAAATGTAATAATTAAATATTTTTTATTGAATTTTATTATTAATCTAGTATCATGTATAAAATTGTAGATTTAATTCATTTTTTTTATTTAATTATTCTTATTTTATATATTTTTTTAATTTTTAAAATTTCAATCCGACATGAAATGAAGATTATTAAATTTTTTAACTAACTTTTTACAAAAAAATAGGTGAAAATAATAAATTGACTCCGCATAAAAATTTTTAAAATCGACATCTGAAAGTTAAAAAATTATGACAACTAACAACCATTAATTAAAACACATGAACTAAACTCGGAAAGAATCTAACCTAATTTAGATATTTAAGGAAAATGACTTAAATATGGTCGTTTTTGTGGTCAATATTAACGAATAACTGTTGCTCTGCCATCACACAACATGCATAGGAGCTGCCAAATGTCACTCCAAATATTTGTTTACTTGGTACACATCTTATTTATTCAGTTTTAATTATTATATTAGAGGGTAAACTCCATTCCTATTGGGAAATTTCTTTTTTAATTATCTAATTATAAAAATTACAAAATAATTATTTCATTATTGAATTTTTTTTTGGTTTAATAATAAATTTGATCTGTAATGTTTATATGTTTTATGAAAATGATTTTAATTCTATTTTTGAACTTTTTTTGCCATCAATCTTTGTTCTTTTTTAAATACACTTTTTTTAATAGATTTAGTAAAAATATGGTTAAAAAATTAACGAGGATGATGTAAAATTTTATTTGTGAAATATTTTTAATGAGGTGTAATTTATTACCTAGACAACTCAATAAGATAATTACATGTGCAAAATAACAAGATAAATAAATAATACATTAAATTAAAAAAACAACTCTTAATTTAAGAAATAAACGTAATTATTTAAAACAATTAACTCAGTAGAAAAACTTTTCAGTAAATAAACTATGAAAGACTGAAACATTTTGAAAGAAAATAAAGATTGAAACCTTGAATTTATTCATTAAATCTGCTAGAAAAATCAAATTGAAAAAAAGAACAAAAGTTTATGGCCAAAAAAGGTTCAAAAATATAATTAGGGTCATTTTGACAATACAGGTGAATGTTAGTGGCCAAATTTATCATTAAACCATTTTTTTATTATTATGGACCTTTAAATCACTAATGAAAAGTTGATGTGGTAATTTTTTAAAATTGACATAATAATATTTTTAACTCTCAATATTTATATATTATGCTAATTTAATTTTGATTTTAAAAAATTAAACTCGCTATATTTATACATTGTGTAATTTGATCATTTCTACAACTTTTTTTTCTTTTTTGGTGACCCTTTCTAACGTTGTCCCTATGTTTGGTTAAAAAAATAAACAAAAATATCCAATGAAAAATAGATTTAAAATAAATTAAGGTATGATTTGCTTCATTAATAACAATCAACTAAAGCTAACAAAAAAAATTAATTAATTATCATGGAGAGATATCAAATTTCTAATCATTTAAATTATAAAAAAAATAATATATTTTAGTATTGTCTAATTTAATAATAAACAGACTCTTTTAAAAAATTGCTATTAATTCTAATTTGCATATTATGTATTGAATTATATATTCATATAAAAATAATATAAAATTAAGTAACGTGTAAACATTAAAAGTTATTGATTTTATAATACTAATTTAAAAAAATATAACGTCATCTTTCTGTTATCTTTTTATAGACATCTGACTTGAAAAAGAAAAATTGAATGGTTAGATAATTATTTTTATAAATTTTCATTTTAATCAAATAAGTAATTTGTTTGATATATTTTTACATCCAAATGAGCTTAATTCTACTCTTCAAATTGCGTGAACATTTACTACCCTTAAATATAGAGGAAAAAATAGCGATTAAATAGCAAGGAAATAACAAATGATAGATGGAAGAGTGAGTGTGTTATTACGCTTGTGCCCACCCAGTATCCAACTCGAGAATCACGCACATTGAAGGAGCGTGGACTACCTTCTAATCCCAATTCTCCTTTAACTAAATTAACCAAAGGAACTAAAAACCCATCTTAAACTCGCGCGTATAAGTCAACCAACCGTAGACTTCATGAAAGCCCATCGACTAAGGCCATAAACCCTAAAACCATTCTCAATCCCCCTCTTTATCTGACACGTGTCAACAACACATGGCGACTCCTTTATGTGCTGAGAGAGCGCCAGACCCTCTTTCCAAGCAACTCCATCTCTTCACCTCTCCCTCTCGCTCTCTTTTGATCTCTGTTTTCTCAATTCTATCATTGCAGTCCCCCCCCCCCCTTTTCTTGTTCTTTTAAGTATCAGATAAAAATTGAGGAATTTTGGGGTTAACAACGAAACGGACTTTTGACAGTGTTTTCGCCATGGAAGATATTGAGGTTGCCAATATCATGTTGGAGCTTCCTCGTCTCATGTTACGCCCTCCTCGCTTTTCTTCTACTTGGGGCTGCCGGAGGAAGAGATCTGTTTGCACATCTTCTCCGCCGCCGTCGAAACAGCCGCTTCCTTCTTCCACCGTGGTGGGACCCATCGAGAAGGGCTTATCTTCAAGCCCTGATACACCCCTGTCTTTTTTTCTCAGTGAAGCAGATGAGAAGCCTCTGCCTCTGCCTCTGCCTCCCAAGAAAAAAGCTTCTTCGGTTAATACTCTCAAAAGGGTACGTCGTTTTATCTTCGCTATGGGTCATCATCGCCGTGAATATATATTTTTTCTTTTTTTGAGTTCATTGTCTTTACACGTCTGCTATGTTTTCTGATAAATGTCCGTTCTGGGTTTTTGTTTTCTTAATAAAACAGAAAAAAGAACAATTTTTAGTGATAGTGGAGGATTTTAGCCGTCGCAATGAATTACTTACAAAGGTGAGTTTTTTTTTTTCTTGAATATCACCGCATTATCTTCATCTTTTTTACTTGCTTCTTCGATTCAATATTTTACGAAAATCTTTGATTACTGGGAATTCAAACAGGAGTTAGAGATTAAGAGGCAATTGCTTGATCAGCAGATAGCTGAGAATTTGGAGTTGAAATCCAAGAAACTAAAGGTTTTTAATTAATTTATTTCTGTTTACTTTTCTGATAAAGTGGGGTCGTGTTAGTTCATCACTTTTTTTAACAATGTTCTTTTTGGGTTCAAACAGTTAAATCAGAGTCTTCTCACACCAGAAACACATAGCAGCTTGAATCTTGGGATACAATCAACCGAAATTAGTGTTGGTGAACATCATCATCAAGGAATTCCCAGCAGGGTTCACCGCCAACCGTTGAGGATGGATCAGATAGTTCAAATGATCTCATTGTTGCCATCATCAAACAGTATCCCAGACCTCAACGTGTCTGCAGAGGAAGCGATCATCGATCTAGACATAGTAAAGAAAAGCAGAGCAGCAGCAGCAAGGTTTAAAAGGAAGCAAATTTGCAGAGCAAAGAATTTCAAATCGCTCTACAAAGCTGGGTGCCCTTTAGCATGAGTTTTTTGTGTCGGACTTTTGTCCTTTTGTTTGGTCTCTAAGGCGGCATTAAGGTAGACAGAATGGAAAATTGTAAATTAGAGGAAGTTGATAATGAGAAGAGAATATATTTGATTTGGTGTTAAATGCCTTTTTATTCAATGAAAGATTTTCTTTTTTGGCTTTAGTTTTTGGGTGTGAAGGAATCTAATTTTGATGGACCGTAAAAACTAATTTATGCAAAACTATATGTATAAATATTAAATTTCTGAGACCAAAATTATAAGCATGGAAGTGGAAAGAACCTTTATTGTTCGAGTGAGTTATTGACTCCCATTTTATGTGTGCACAGATACATGGTTGCTGACTTTGAGACAGTTTCATTGACATGGTAGCTTTAGAATTTATATAATAACAATTTACTCCTCAATATTTATATATTTTTGTCAATTTAGATTTAACTCTAAAAAATGAATCTTCAATTTTTTAAAAATAAAATATATCCATTTCATTAATTCAATCCAATTGTAAATCTAACAACTTTTTTTTTTTTTTTTAAATTAAGCTTTGATTTGCTTCATCAATGGATCAACTCAAGCTAACAAAAAAATAATTAATTATCACCGAGAGATATCAAGTTTTTAATTATTTGAAGTATAAAGAAAGCAATGTGTTTGAGAATTGTCTAGTTTAAAAATAAATGATTTTTTTTTAAAATATTCTTGTTTTTATTTTTAATTTACACATTGTGTATTCAATTATATTTTTCATGTAATAAAAGGGATAAAATTAGGTAATGCGTAAACATTAAGAGCTAAAATTTTAAAAATTAAAACAAAATTGACACAATGTGTAAACATTGAGGGCTACACTTGGTATTATGCCATATTAAAAGTTGCCCGATCATCTTTTCATTAGTCATTCAACAACGGATGACTAAAAATAACTAAATAAATGATTAATGATTTTATAATTTTTCATAATTATGTGATAAAAAAATTACTAATAATCAAGTGATTTACCTTATATTATAAAAATTCTTTTTTTATTTTATTTAAATAATATTTTTTTTATCCAAATTAGCCTTTAATCTTTAACCGGTAATTAAATTAGTCATTGACTTTTGTCTATTATTTCGGTAAATTTTAATTTTTTTAAAATTCTTCTAAATTATTAGTTTTTAAGTGAATAAAAAATAACTAATAACTCCTATATAGTATTAAAAAAAATTACTTATATAGTGTTTTAAGTAATTTTTACTATTTTAAATGCAAAATATTTATTTTTACATCATAAACAATTAGAATTAATTATAAATTAAATAAAAAGGAAAGGTAAAAACACCTCTATAGCGCCTCTCAATTTCGATATTTAGCAAATTTGGCCCCTCTACAAAAACTAAGCAATTCAGGACAATTAAGCACAACGTTCATGTTTTGCATCAATTGTATATAATTTTGATTGATATAATAACAAATTTTGCCATCGATGTTTATATATTCTACATAATTGTTAACAAAAAAAGTAAATGTTGCAAGCTAAAATTGTTAAATCAAGATCAAATTGACAAAATGCATAAACATTGAAGGCTAAACTTATTATTATATCAATAAAAAAATATGTGCAAATAAGAAAAACATTAAAATTATGATTAATTATCTTTAATTGTTCACTTTGAAATTAACATAGATTTAATTACGAAGAGAAACCAATTTGATTAGTATTGAAATTAAAAGAAATATTTGGACTTATATTCTATAAACAATCATAATACTTGGATTGAGATGAATTTCTAGATTTTTCTTTTATCGATATATCATTGGTAGAGTATGACAGTGGGAATGAGCAGAAAGAAAGGTGGGTAAAGGCAAGAGAATCTAAAACCTTAGAATTTATACCAAAGCAAAAGAAGGCCACTTTTTTCATGCTCTGATCCTCTATATATACATAATGCATAAATGAGCCAAATAAGCCAAAAACATAGAGATGGGTTGGCTGTTCAAGGACAAAGGTCCTGGTTGGAAGAAAGGATGGACGGAACAAGCAATAACCTCCATTTCAGCACCACCTTTGCCTCTCCTTTCAATATTCGGCATCATATGTCTCCTCCTCATGGTTTCTTCTTACATCAACTTGAAGAGAGAGGTCCACCATACGGTGTTTAACTTGAAGCTGTTCCTTCTGTTCTTGCCTGTCATGTTGATTTTCGCCGCTCAGTTTCTGAGCCAGTGTGAAAGTCTGGTGGTTCCTTACGTGAGGACGAAGAGGGACTTGGTACGTAGGACTTGGGACTTGCCTTGGGGTATGATTATGGTGGTGGTTGTGCTTTTGGTCATGCTCTCTTACCAGTCCTATTTTCGTTCTATGTGGTCTCCTAATATTTGGAGGTCGGTTTATCTGTGAAAGAGCTTTTTGTTTATTTGTTTTTCTCAAGATTGGTCCTTCCGTTATAGTTTCAACCATAATTTATTGTCACGCACCCATGGCTTGGATGATATTGGACGTTGAGATGATTTCAACTCACCTAACTGATAGTCTTCGATTAAGTCCATTCGATCAAATCAGATTAAATTCGATTTTTATGATTAAAATTATGGACTTAATTGACTTCTAATCAATATTATTTTCAACAAATTAAATGGAAATTTATTTTTATTTCACTCAACCCACAGAAAAGCACTTTATTCCATATTTTCAGCCCTAGAGAAATTGCCTCTACCATCTTGATCAGCATAAGAATAAAAAAGATGCCCGGGCGGATATGACAACCACAAAATGCTAATTCATTAATAATTAATTAGCCCTTCTATTGGGAAAAAAAAAAAAAAAAAAAAGAATACAAAAGAATACTTGCTTCAAAGTATGTAATTGATACAAGAAGCACAAGGATTCAAACAGGCTCATCTCGTCTTGGTATAGTGTGCTATACTACCAGAAACGCTTCGTTTTGGGCTTACTTGGGTTATTTTCTATGTGAAGGATTGGGCTTACAAGTATAGCCTCCTCGGTTTCTGTATATTTCGGCTCAAAATGTCAATCTCAGGTGTAGCCCAAAAGGCCCAATATTTGTGAGTGAAGACTAATGAAAAAGGTCTTATTATATCGTCAGATTGATTTTAAATTAAGTTAATTTTGGGTTTAGGTCATGCTCGAATTCTTTCTGCATTTCAAGTTTGAATCATTAGAATTTTGTGTTAGAAATTTTCAAGTTAAAAGGCTTGAATCAATTCAAGTGTATATCGTTTTAGAATGAATGTTTTTTTGAATTCAATTCTAATTAAATTCTATTAAATCAGGGATTCAGTGATTGGAATTCAAATTAAAGTTGCATTATTTATTAAGATTTACAAACCCTTTGACCTCAATCTTCCCCCGGTTTAAAACAGCATGGGCAAATCCAAGGCTACATAGAGAGTTTAGACTTAAATGGTGGAATTATAATTTTCTTTTAGAAAATTAATAAACCGGAGCCATGCCAAACATTTTTCAGACAGAATTGAATAGGTCTGCTGACATGTCCGAAATACGGCGAGCTAACAAAACCTCGTCCTCTTTAATGCCAACGTCTGGAACCACACCCAAAAACAGTTCAACCACCCTCCATTATCTAATTTGTTCAAGTGTTGGTCTAAACACTAAAACAGTTTGCTTAACCTTTTTGACACTCTTCTAACTTGAAACTACTTCCAGAAATTCCACTAACAAAACCAGTTCGTGTGCGAGGCAATGAAGGGTAAGGCAACCAAGAACCCAATCTTCGCCTTCACGACATGGATCCGACGACAACCACCGAAGATGACAGCGTTTTTAGTGACCATCTCAGGGATGGCAGCTCTTTTGTTCTTGAGAATGGTCGTGGAAGATCACAACAATCTTTTTGTCGCTGCTGAGGCTGTTCATGCTTTGGGTACTTTTGTCCTTATTTACAAGCTTACCAAAGAGAAAGCTTGTGCTGGTACATCCTTTTTTTTATTTTGTTCTTTTAATTCGATTTGTTTTGATCATATTTGAGCTGGATAGATTGGGTTTATTTGATTAATGTCCTTTTGGATGTTTTTTAGTCTGGTGTTCATGCATAATTAGTGATATTTTGTAGCTATAAATGCCTCTTGCTGTAAGGAAAAATAGAATCTTTGACCTTAATCTTGTTTGTTTCTTGGTTGGTAATTGAGGATCAGATATGATCCATGAGTGGAGATATTTAGTAGGTTTACGGTAGAAGAATAACCCCAATCCGTAAGGTTTCGATCCAGATTTTGGTCGCAACTATAGTAATTGGATCCGTACGTGTTGTTTTCAGCAAAAATTGCCCCATCCCTACTGATTCCTTAAAAAGGGAAATATATACATGGGTGTGTTTATTTTGTTAATAATTCATTAAACATCAACTACAACCTTTGCATGCGTCTTAATTTCACTTCTCTTTGCAGGACTTTCCCTTAAATCACAGGAACTAACGGCTATATTTTTAGCTGTTCGATTATACTGCAGTTTTGTAATGGAATACGACATACATACACTACTTGATACAGCTACATTAGGGACAACCCTTTGGATCCTTTACATGATCCGTTTTAAACGAAGGTCAACGTACATGCAGAACAAAGACAATTTAGGAATCCACTATGTGGTCTGCCTTCGTATCTAACCTCTTTGTTCCTTTGTTATTGCTACTTTGTGTTCTGTTTTATACTTTTCATGTATTTCGAACCATTTTCCGTCGCGCTCAGTTTATTTCCTTACAGGTCATACCTTGTGCGGTTTTGTCGTTGTTTATTCATCCAACAACAAGTCATCTTTTATTCAATAGGATTTCCTGGGCTTTCTGTGTTTACCTCGAAGCTATATCGGTTCTGCCTCAGATACGGCTCATGCAGAGCATTCAGGTAAGGCAACAAGCGATAAGCGCTCGTCGCTCTTAAAACCGACACTTGTTTGAACATATATCACCTTTCCTTTCTGTGTCTCCGTTCCAGATCATCGAACGGTTTACTGCACATTACGTGTTTGCGTTGGGCGTTGCGAGGTTCTTTAGTCGTGCACATTGGGTTATCCAGGTAGAATGGACTTGCATATACGCTGAACAACGTTTCTTGATTGATTGACTTGAATGTTGGATCTAAATGAGCGCACGTTCTGGGATACGGATTACGGCCTTGTTTCCTCCTGCTTTCCGAGATTGTTCAGACTTCCATTTTGGCAGATTTTTGCTACTACTGCGTCAAAAAGTGAGTATTGTGCATGAATTTTACAGCATGCCTTCAATTGATAAATCCGTCGTTAAAAGCGTTTATTTGCCTTTAATTAAACAGTATCGTCGGCGGACAACTCGTCGTGCGACTCCCCTCTGGTGTGGTGTAAACTTTGAAGGTAGCAAAATAAGGATGGTTAGTGTACTTTCATTCTCTTGTGCCAGCAACTAAGGCAATGATTACAAGGAATCAATAAAGTTAAGGATGAATTATATACATAGCTTATTTGAACATTTCACCGAAATAAACTATATAGTATCATCAGGTCTGGTAAACGACTCAACAGAAAGTTAAAATATAATTACTAAATATGGAATAATTTAACATTCTAAAAATAATATTGTCCAAATTAAATAGATTTAAACAAAATTTAAAGTTCATATTTTAAATTGAATCGATCATGATCAATTATGTATTATATTAACTATCATACATAAGACTAATTCAACTCAATTCATGAACACTTCTATTTAATGTTATAAAAATCAAATCGATTGTCAAATTAATTAAATCATTGATTTTTTATGCAACCAATTTAACCGTTACAAAACAAAAATAAAAAGAAAATAAATGATAATATTTTTAAAACTGAGAAATATCTAAAGCTCAGAGAGATACAAGAAACAAAAGCCCGAGGATTAAACCCAAAAACCCAACAAGCTTTGCCAGAGTCGCCGAGCAAGGAGGATGAGGGAGAGAGCATTGGCATCATGACGAGAGGTCACTGCAATTGACCCAATGGCATGCACGCCTCCGACGGAGGTCATGCCATTGTGAAGCACAAAAAAGACATCGGAGTTGCCACAAAACAAGCAAGAACACCAACAGAGGAAGAGCCAACGTCGAAAACAAACTTAGAAGATAGCTACCAGGAGGGACTGCTGCGGTAACACAAAAGTCGATCGAAGATTAGATCCTGTGAAACACCAGAGAGTCATCGACGTCGTAGCACCAAGAGCAAAGGGCTTTGCTAAGAAGAGGAACGATAAATAAAATCCGTCAAAACAGAGGCCTTAGCAAACGTATGAAGGATGGAGGAGAAAGGAAAAATAGGAGAACCCATGGAGCGCCAAGGCTTTGCATGGTCCGAGACCGGCAATGAAAGGAAAGGCAGAGACTTGAGTTTTGGTCGAAATGTGAGCGGTGTCGATCTTTGATATACATAAACATTCATTTTATAAATAATAATGATAAAATTAAATATTAAACTAACTTGAATCTGATTGAAATCAATATAACCAAATTTGCATAGCTTTAATCATGCTTCAATTCTGTAGTCGATTTTGAGGGGATAACTCTTAAGCTGATTGGCGAGAGTTATTGTGGCATTGCGTGTTAAAACGAAACTCCTGCCTTGAGCTATTCATGTAGAGTCTACAAAAAGGACAATTTCATTTAACTACCAACTCTACATCAATGGTACATTTTGGGAACCGGAAGTTGGCCACAAAATGCTTTACCTTTATTGACCCCCCACATTAATACATACTTGCAGTTTCAAAATTAAATCATATTTCATTGGGAATTCCTGTTTTCGCTCTAAAAGAAAGGTGGAATGGAACAGGGATCCTCTTTTGCAAGCTGTGAGGCATTAAGGTTTAATGATTGGGGGAGTAGGCAGCCAGCTGTGACGTATTCTTATCTTTGTTTTCTTTTGTACCAAACATGACTTTTGGTTTGGTTGTAAGTTCACAGTTCCCGATGCCAGTCCAACCATGACAGAGACAGTGATGTTCATCCGTGCGTCTGTGGCCCTTCCTTTCCCTACAGTTAGTAGTAGCTCCCTTTATCCATTTACTTCACATACATGATATGGCTGGATAAACTACAAATGAGTTTTCCAGCTTCCTATAGGTGCCAGCCTGGCAGGGGATAACGCCGATTTTCGATATTTAGTGGGACTTGGATTTTTATTTTATAGAATTAGATATTCTAATACTTGTTTGTTATCAATGAGATATTAAATTTTAATTCTGTGGGCATGATTACCATCAGAAACATTCAGATGATATAGATTTTTCAAGGGCTTAACTTTTATCCCATTTAAGGCTTGGGGGGGTTATTGATACAAAGCAATGCATCGAAAAGAAAAAAATACTTGTATATTATTATACCTACACCTCATGACTCATTGGTCTTGCAAAATACTCCGCAAGCTAAGGATCCGTGAGAACCAAATTCCGCCACTTAAAAACCCCAAAACTTTGTACCACGCAAACCCTCTACCTCATGGGCTCACAACAAGATGTGCACATATTGTGGGGACCAATGCATTCCGCAAAAGCAAGATGTTTGTTATTCATAAATTGCAATTATTGGTTGTATTAACATGACCATTCATATTTGGGTGGAAAGAACATCAATAGGTTAACTATGCTCATCTTTAGTGAGATTAAAATTAAATACATCAAAATATAATCTTATCATTTATTAATTTTTTTAAGAGGTAATTTTACCATACATAACTAAATTGCATGAATTTCATTTTTTGGGAGGATGGCAACGCATGCTTACCCCTCTTAAATTAGCTCATGTTCAAGAAATACAAAACTAATAATAAACTAATACGTGACACTCTGAGAATGATTTACGATACTCTTTATAAGACTTCAAGATTCAAGAATACGGATTTTTGTCTCATCACTCAACTATCTTTCTTTGCTGGCCGAATGAAGTATAATCGATGACCATAATTCTAATTTGGTGTCAACAAGTATTATATGGATCCTTTTTTTTTTTTTGATAAATTAGGGTTAGTGGGGAATCGAAATCATTAGCTGCTGAATGCGGACAGTAGTTAAACAATGCACGAAACACTAACGTTAATACAGCTAAAACAAAAGCATTGAGTTGAGCACAACTCTATTTACCCCGAAAAGGGTCACCAAAACATACTATCAAAACTGCTGAGATTGAAATTCGATGGATAAGTATCAGCCACTTACAGCTGTTGTGGAAAAGGAGACTATGATACAGCTGTCCCAATTGATGGCATTTATTTTTGCATCATCAACTGCTCTAATTTTGATTTTAGTCCCTCTACTATATGAACACCCATTGATTTGCCCTACATTAAACTTCCACTCCAATTCTCATGCGCGCAAACCTTTCCCTTTTACTAATTCTTACAAGCTTGATAACATCATATCGCAACCAATAGTGTTATCAATTTCTGTATAATAATAACATTTTAAAAGTAGATGGACTCAATTTCAAATTTTGACATAGTAGAGGGACTAAAAATTTACTTTCTTTTTTCAAACTCATTAATTAGTTTCCATAATTTCTAGATGCCTCCAAATGTGGCGATGTCACTCATATGATAATAGAATTGTAAGGTAGTCCCTTTTGAGGTTCAAATTCAAATTTGGTTGCATCGATGTGACCAAAAATATTGAAGAAGGCATCCAAATATAGGAGGCCGAATGAGAATATGAAATCGTATAAATATACAAATCATGAAACAGACGCTAGAGGATCCATTGTTTTCACTTTTCCCCAAAATTTCATCATAAAAAATGATCTGCTTTTATTATCAATGGGGAAATAGTAGTGGGAGCTAGCAGCCTTACTCCCTCAATATATATATTTATATATATATATATATAAATGCATCTAAGAGATTTTTCTATTATAAAGATCGGATTAAATTAATATAGTCCTTGTACTACTAAAATGTAATAAATAATGTCAGATTTTAACAATGTCAACATTTATCGTCATTTTCTAAACATTAAATGTTAGTTTCTGTTTAAATTTGACCTTTATTTGATGCTTTTTAATAGTCAAAGATTAAATCGATCAATTTAATAGTAGAAAAACTAATTTGATCAATCCCTATAATAGAGAGACTTTGTAGGTACTATTACTTTAAGGGAAGGTTGTGATAATTTTTTTTTTATAAAAATTGGGGAGCCAAAGCTAAAAAAAGTTTTGTTAAAATGGCTTAAATTAAACATTAATTGATGGAGGGACCAAAAATATTATCTCATCTAACCAAGGTCCAAATTTTGATACTTCATTTTAAATAAAATCATTTAAATTCATTTCTAAAATACTTTTTAATGTGCTATTATTTGACTTACTAAGGATATATATCAATGAATATTTAGATATTTTCAAACACTTAAAATCAATGAATTTAATTTGCTTAGGATAGTTTGCTTCTTAATTTTTTAGGCATAAAGATAAATTTAACTCTTGACGTTTATATATTTTGTTATTTTGGTTTTTTAACTTTTAAATTTTAGTTAAATTATTTGCTTTTTCATAGAAAATTGATTGAATTGTTAAAATTTTAATGGCATTGATGTGGCAGCTCATGTCGCATTTTACATATAATTTATAAAAAAGTTTATGAACTTTTTTAAAATTTATTGATTTTTTGAATTTTTATGAATTATACGTGAACTGTCACGTTAGTGACCACATCAATGTCAGCAAGCAATTTAACTAAATTTTAAAAACCAAGGATCAAAATTATCTTAAAAAAAATAAGAGCCAAAATGATAAATAAATAAATATTAAAGATTAAATTTATCTTTATGCCTAATTTTCAATCATAGTGCTATATAAATCGACCTGTGTGTATGAAAATTTCTCTTTTTATACAAAATTTGGTACTTTTTCTTGTTTAGAATTTATCATAAAAAATTAAATTGGATAATAGATTTTATATATTTAAGAATTACTAAATCTCATACTATTTTGTTTATTGCTTATTAATAGTAATGTGTATATACCAGTCCTGTCTCGAAGAGAAATAGATTCAAATAATCGTAAAATAGATGAATATATTTGTGAATATACAAAAAAAAAAAAAAAATACTTACGTGTAAATAATTAAATTTTGGACATTTAAAATTCAATACAAGTCTTCGTCATTGTATCAATAAATTAGATCACGATTTCTTTTGATACAAGTTACGTATTACTGATGGAAATAAACACCATACACAATATTAATAAATAATTTTTATTATTCTATTTCATGATGTGAATATAAAATAAATATCTTTGACTAATATAAAATGTTGTTTATGATTTAAAACATAAGAAAAAGGAGAAAATTTAATTAATTAATGAAAAGGAAAAAAACTACCAATAATCTGACATGGATGCCATTGAATTTGCATACACCGGCCTACTATTAGCTGGCCATGGACGGAGGTGGTTGAATTATTCCTTTGTTTAAGTTCTAAAATATAAGATTTTATAATTTTAAAAATTTTATAACTTTTTCATAAATTTTGTTTATAATTTTTATGATTTTTTAAATAATTTTTAAATTTTAAAAAGTTTAATTAATTTTTAAGAAAAAACTTATTACTGAGACTTTTTTATCTTTTAATTTTATTAGTTTCAAAAAATTTTAATTTATCTAATAAAAGAATAGGGGTCAAATTGAATAAATATATAAAGATTATGAGTTAAATTTATTTTTATAAACACTAAATTTTAATGAAGAATCTATTTCATTTATTTATCTAATGTAAAAAGATTTATTTACTTATTTTTTAATAAAAGAATTAAAATACAAATCATAATATAGTATAAAAAAATTGTAATATTTTTACCACTATAATTATTAGCTTAACAAGATAAAAATTTTGTACACATCAACAAGTTTGATTTTTTTTTTTTTTTTTGACAAGACACTCTCATGTCGTGTCTAAGTCATGAACATTGATCTCAAGTTCATATAGTACGGATTTGTCATCTCCAGAACAATATCATTCTCAAAGCAAATAAAACAGAAACTTTAAAATAATTTAAAGATGGTTTTCCGGAAATATTTTGTATATATACTTTTAAAGGATTAAAATAAATATTTTACTTTTTTGTAAGTATAAAAAAATAAAAAAATATATATAAAGAAATAGTAAAAAATGAAAAGGGGTGGGATATGCCCATGTCCCTGTTTTTCAAACCCGAGACTGGTAATATATTAACCCAAGTTTTCTTGTCGAATATATTAACCCCCAGAAAAGTGATGGTAATAATGAATAAAATGATAATAAATAAATTATTAAAAGTAAAGTTGAATGAATTGATTTTTAATTTCTCGTAATTATTTGATTCGTTGAAGGGATGGAATATAAATGAGAGAAAGAAACTGGTTACTTTATAATTCCAGATGGTTCCAGTGGGGTAGTTCCTCCACCAGATATTCCCCAACAAGCTCACCATTTTCACATTTCTTTTTTCATTTCTCTTTTGCTCACAGCTTATCATATTTCACCAGTTCACTACAACCATTAATTATACTTTTCTTTGCTCTGTCCACTTAACTTTTCTGGGGCTATATATACTTGAAATACTTCACTTATGTTCCACACAAGAACACTAGAGACGCACAAGAAAACCAAACGCAACTTCTCTATTATTTTCTTGTCTTTGTTATGGCCATCTTTAAGGCTTTCATTGCTTCCCTTCTCATCTCTCTTCTCCTTCTCCAACTTGTTGCTGCTGATCAACTGGTGACAAGTGCCAGCAAGGGAACTGCTCCCCCTGCGAAAATTGGTAATTGTCGAGAAAATTAATGTTGTAGGAAGCTAAGAGGCATTAAGACACTTTCTAAACATGTTGATCATGTGTTGGGTTTTCTTTTTGTTTTTCAGACTGCGGCGGGGCTTGTGGGGCGAGGTGCCGGTTATCATCGAGGCCACACCTATGCAAGAGGGCATGCGGGACATGTTGTGCACGCTGCAACTGTGTTCCACCGGGGACAGCCGGTAACCAAGAAATGTGTCCTTGCTATGCTAGCTTGACCACCCACGGTGGCCGACGCAAGTGCCCTTGAGTCTTAATCGACAATCGGAACGAATCTTTCTCTTTTGATGTTGTGATCAAATTAATAAACGTATGCATGGTTTAATTAAGAATAAAAAAAATAAAAAAAAAAGCGTACTTTGTAAAGCACGAGTCATTTTGCTTAATCACTAGGGTTTTTTTTCTTTGTTTTTTTAGCGATATTATATGATGTATGATTTCTTATTTTGAGTTTGAATATATAAAAAATAAATGTTCGGGATTTTCTTTCCTTTTATTTACATGGTATTAAAATTTTATATCTTGTAAATTGAATCTTACTTCAATTGATATCAACAATAAAAAAATATAAATTTTGACATATTTAATCACATTTTTTTTTATGTGATGCAAGAGATCACCCGCAAATAATATTTATCGAAAAGTTATTCACTTATTATCTCATATTTTATCACGAATGATCGTTTAAATGAAGGCATAACGTCTTTCTTATAATCACAACGACATTTACGGATAATTATATCGAATTTGATTAAATTAATTCAGTTTTATTTAATTAAATGAAATTAGTAGCTTGTTTTTTAATTTCAATATATATTTTATTTAGAAAATTCATTTTCTCCCAAATCATTTAATATGTATCCTAAGCCTAAACCTTATATATTCAAACATTAATGGAACTCCAAAGTCGGAGACTCCCCTCTTAAAAAAGAAAAAGAAAATCTTAAAGTCGTGTCATATGTTGGTGGTCGTTGTTTACTTTCTCCCACATATTTTTCCTATTTTCTTCTCCACTGGCGTAGCTACGGGCAGGCAATGCCTTTCACCCCTTTAGCTAAATGATAGTGATAGAATAACAGTTTTACTCCATTTTAGTTATAATTTATGTTTTTTTTTTTACTTTTTAATTCTCTCATTTGCATCCTATTCTTTATTTTAGTTCATTACGATTTAAATTTGAAAAAGTTCAAACTTAAAAAAATTTGAGTCCGACAAAACCTGAGCCTAAGAAAACCAAAGCCCATAACATACTCGAGTTAAAAACAATAATATATGATAATAAGTAAATTATAATGTACTACTATTATATATAATTATTATTATTATATTACAGATTCTAATGAAAGATATGATATTACATAATATTATAATATTTAATCATTGATGCACATATGTAAACTATTACTATATCAGATAGCATTATGTAATACAGTAAGAAGATTAACTTCTAAATGTACAAAAAGTATATATAGGGACTTAAAGCATCAACTAGTATAATAATCAACAATAATATATAATACTAAGTAATATATAATTTAATAGCATTATATATCATTATTATATAAATTATAATCAAATATATAGCATGATATTATAATGTTCAATTTTTGCTGCATATATATATATATATATATATATATATAAACTATTATGTATTGCACTATTATTATAGTATATGATATAGTATTATATAATGAAATAGTATATTTTATAAGTATTAATATAATAATTATTATTATATTATAGATTATAATAGAAGATATGACATAAATAGTTTTGTGTAATTTAGTATACTAAAATGCATGTTTATAATTATAACTAGTCATGCATAAAATATTATTAAAATTTTAAAATCTTATTAATTGAAGAAAATTAATATTAAATCATTATTTAAAAATAATTATTAATCTAATCGAATTACGAATTAGTAGTGCGAATTCCAAATTAAAAAAACGATAAAACTAATTAGATTAAACTAAACTAAAACTAACCTTAGGTTAAGTTATCTAATTTTCCTATTTCTAATTTCAACAACGCGAGCTACTTAGCCTAGAATCAATTGAGTCACGTAATTATTAACTAAGTTAATAATTACCCTTAATTTAAGTACTTATCACCCTTAGTTAAGAATACATTTTCGGTCTCTTTTTCACTAAGGATTACCACCTAAAACACTCTTTCGATCTCACCTAAGCAGAGTTATACCTATTTGATCTCATCGTTTGATACAAGTCTACTCAACAGAATACTCTTTTAGTATCACCTGTCTAAATATTATACTAGGATCGTCAATCTTAATGTACTATGTTCCCTTGAATAAATACTCAATTTTAAATAATTATTGTTCAACTTCAATGCCTGTGGGGAAGCCTACACTGCCTAGAATTCTTCTCAACGACGTGTCTTGCATGAGAAATGCACAACAAATCTTACGGCACGTGAATGGGTCGGTTCATGATGATGGAGCACTTGTGTTGACAAGGAGCAACGGCTCTGGCAAGACCACATTCCTGCGTATGTTAGCGGGACTCTCACGACCTTCTGCTGGTCAGATACTTTGAAATGGCCACGACATTAGTCAGTCAGGAATCTTCCACCAATACAAGCTTCAACTAAATTGGCTTTCCCTCAAGGATGCAGTGAAAGAAAAGTTCACGGTCCTCGACAGTGTTCAATGGTTTGAGGTTCTTGAAGGTAAACATGGAAAGTCCTTGCCTGCCTTAAAGCTCATGGCCTACGAAGACTGGAAAAAGATAAGGCAAGAATGTTTTCAATGGGACAACGAAAGAGTCTTCAGCTCGCTAGGTTGCTTGCCATCGATAGGCCGATTTGGTTGTAAGACGAGCCTTCTATTGCATTAGATGACGAAGGGGTGAGGTTGTTAGAATATATCATTGCAGAGCATAGAAGGAAGGGTGGGATTGTAATCGTTGCAACGCATCTCCCAATTCAGATTGAAGATGCCATGAATTTGAGGTTGCCACCTAGGTTCTCCAGAAGGATGACTTTGGTAGACATGCTCGATCGTGCAGACATTGCATAAGCCAGACCGCCGCCCATAAGTTCGACCATAACTCTTCTCCTTCTCACTCATATTTGGCTCATGATGTTATTCTTAAAAAGACCTGAACCAGAAAAAATCCGAAGTAAACCCAATCCGAAACAGGTTTGACTCATGATGTCATTGTTATTCTAACCCAATCTCTAGGCTTCGGGTTCATTGTATAGGCTCGAAGCTCTTGTGGGCTAACCTTTAAATTGTAACCCTTTGTGTTTTTATGTTTCTTACATGTTTTACAGTGTACCTTGTTAGGATGATTACCGTCATTCGCCCAAATCCATTTCAAGTTTGGACCCAGACCAGATCCTAATGAGCTCACAAGATTAGATTTGGGTCAAATTTTAACAAGCTCGCAAGATAAGATCACAGATAAGGCCTTGCAAAATAAGCTCGCGAGGTTGATATGTCAGATTCAATCACCTGGGCTACGAGGTTACTTGAGTTTGGAATCATGTAAACACGTGTTCAGGCTAAAGTAAATTACGTGTTTACATACATAGAACCTACCTAATTTATCTCATCAATAAACAATATCATATCATATTAATAGTTAAACTACATCATCTTATACATATAAATCAACCTACCTAATAACCTATTGAGATTCTTGAATTGAGCTTGACCAAAATGGTGGTCCTAGATGCTATTAATTTGGTTTGTAGAGCATATAATATTTTGAATGTGTGAAATCGATAGGAGAACGCGTCATTGGAGCTTTTTAAAGACATGTTAAAGATGAAGAATATTCATGGTTGGATGTTGATCTTACTTCATATTCAAAAATAAAAGTTATATGATTCTATATACTTTTTCTTATTATCATTGAATCATATTTTGATTAACAAGTGTTAAATATAATAGTAAAATACATTATATTTTTATGAAAAGAATTTTAATTTTAACCTTGAAAATAATATTATTGAGAGTGACGACTAAAGTCCCGAAAAAATTAATCTCCATGAAACGAATATGAAAGATATTTTGACCGTTCCAAAAAAAAACCTTGAATCATGCTTCTTGAATCTCTTTCATTCATTTATTTATTGGACAGTAACAAGAATAATGGCAGTGGATTTTCTTTTTAATTCTCCAAATGAGATTAATGTTTCTCTTTTATTTATATATTTTAAACTGGGTCGGATCGAGTTTGGGTAAAAAAGTAAGCTCATTTTTAAGTCGGGCTTAGAAAAGTGAGCAAGATACATTGCATAGGCTTGGCCCAACTTATAGCACATCTAAGGTAAATGCTCAAATTGAGACAGGGATTGCTCACATACGAGCTAAATCTTTCAAAACAATCATATAATGATCAAACCCTTACGAAATTGCTCAAATGAAGATTTATTTATTTTTATAATGGTCAAATAAGGCCTCAAGCTTTTCAGAATTACTCAAATAAGTGTTTTTATCAAATTTGTATTCGAGGTTTTAAATTATATTTTTATTTTATTTTCAAGTAATATCTTATTAGTTGTCATAAGGTCTATTCTAAAGGTGTCGACATTTACCTAATTTTACTACAAATTAAATTGAAGTAAGTGAAAAACCTCTTTGTGTAAATGTTTAATCCTTGTGTGAGTGAGGAACCCACCAAAAGACGCATTGCCATTTCTAAAGGCACATAAAAGTCAGACCGAAAAAAAACACCGACCTGCTCTGCCCCATTCCCATCTCTAAAGACAAACCAATTTTGTGATGACTCTGATAGCTTTACTTTCAAACATCAACCTACTTTGCCTTTGGTTACAATCCATGACGCCTATCTATCATTACCACTCCTTTCATTTCCCTGGCTTGCTATAAATACCATACCATGTCATGCCCTGTTCATCAATTTAGTTTTAAAAAACCCGAGCAAAAATGCCCATCTCCAATACTCTTTTGGCTACCCTTCTTATTTCTCTTTTGCTGTTACTTGGCTTTGTTGAGTCATCGTCTGATCCAATGGTAAAAATCCCCATTTCTAACCAATGTTTTGATCTTTTATTCTCGTATACAACATGTAAGATTTCTGGCTCATGTTCATGTTTTTTGCAGGTGATCACCAACATGGTGGAACAGTCTTTCACCGACGACAAAATAGGTACATGAGTTGTAATTATAAACGAGTTCATTTCACTTTGTTTTTAAATAAAATGTTGCTAACTAGTATTTGTTTGCTTAATTACGGTTCAGATTGTGACGAAGCTTGTAAGGAGAGGTGCAAGTTATCGTCGAGGCCGAACCTTTGTAAGAGACCTTGCGGGACATGCTGCGACCGATGCAATTGCGTGCCGCCGGGCACCTCCGGTAACTATGATGTGTGCCCGTGCTACCGTGACATGACCACCCATGGCGGCAAACATAAATGCCCTTAGATATTATTCCCTTGCCTTAATTTCGACTCTAAAAGTAAACTTATATTATAAGATTTTTGAAAATAAATTAAATATTGATTGCAATGTAAAACCATATATATGGTTCAACTTACTTTCCTTAGCTTTAATAATAGTGAAGATTCAAAAGTTTGGAGTTTTACACCAAGTGTTTTTTTCTTTTAAGTAATACATTCATATTTAGTATTTGAATTTCATTCTCGAATATATTTTCAGACTACACTAGCTTATAAATTTGATAATTTTTTTCAATTTTAATCCATGTAATGACATGATATTTTAAAATTGTGCAATATCATCTACAAATTATACTTTTTTATAATAAAAAAATAATAATAACATGACACACTCTCATAATACCGCATCGTAATGTAACCAAAATTTGAAAAGAAAAATGTCAAACTCAAACTATTGTGAAAAAAAATTTAAAAATCAAATTGAAAAACTTACTGAAATCGATAACTAAATATTATTTTATCTCATTCTAAAATCACAGATGGAAACTCATTCATATGTAACGAAAAATGAGCACCAACTAAACATAAATCGTATAACAAATATCATGGATGCTTCAGTATTAGAAATTGGATTGCATTTTATACCCTTCACTAAAAAATGAACAAATTTTATATATGCGTATGTGATACATGAGGTTATTTTGTAAAAAAACTCCTTCTGTTAAAAATTATCTATATGTTAGATCAAAGAATAAATTGATCATTCTGTTAAAAACTTCATGTATTTCTACAGTTAAAAATTAATCTCTATACAACAACATGAGACATACGAGACACACCACATATCATTATTTAGTTATTTTATGATCCAATATACAAAAACTAATTTGTCTATTTTTTTATTAGAAGGGGCAAAATATAATCTAACTCTTACTTTTTACGATTTTTTTAATCAATACATAAACTTGCTAACAAAAACACTAGAATTAAATTAATTAAAATATAGAGTGATTTCTCTTAATTTTTTTTCATCTTATGCAATACAAGCATCAATTAAGGTCTTCTAAAGTTATAAGATCATTCTATGGAGAATTAAAAGAACATTATTTTAAAAATATATATGTAAATAAATTTTTAACATCGATAATACTTTTTAACTTCAAATATATATCAAAGATCCTTAAAAAAACTGTCCCACAGCTCTATTTTGGTAGTCAGTATTGTAGCAAAGGAAAACAGGCGTAAAGGGACACCATGTGTTTCAGTTTTCAAGTTGCACACAAATTAATAATATCACACACACACACACACAAAAAGCAACAAATGGAGAAAATCTATCACAAATTGCACTAATCTCTGTTTCATGCAGAATCATCTTTACTCTAGCTTCTCCAGCTCTCCCATTCTCTCTATTATAGCCTGCAAAAATGCAACAACACGAACTTTCAGTGCTATAGTTTTGAAACCATCAAGCATTAGCATCCCGTCCTTATAAGAGGAACAAGAAGTTTGCGTAGAATACATCTTACTGGGTCAAAGTAACATGGAGGCTCTTATACTAGGAGTCAGATTGCATTTTGCCCCCACTAACAAAATGGGCAAATTGATCTTTGTACGTTGGATCAAAGAACAAATTGGTCTTGCTGTTAAAAATTCCATCAATTTCTACTGTTGGTCTTTGTACGTCAGCGTGAAGTACAATGGATGGAAATTTTAACAGCAAGGACCGATTTACTCTTTAATCTAACATACATGGACAATTTGCTTATTTTTTTAGTAGAGGGGGCAAAATGCAATTTGACTTCTAGTACAAGGGCCTCTACCGATCTCACTGCTATTGTTTTCAAGGAGTACAAGACTGATCGTTTTGGTATAATATGTGCAAAAAAACCATGAAAGTTCCTTGATGATGACGATAGAGAAGTAGATGACTGGAAAAAGGTGAATGCTAACCGTAGAACCATCAGCATGATAATAGTTAAACATGTAAAGAAAAAAATACAAACCTTTTTGCTTGTTTCTTGTAGCTCTCCGGCAAGAATGAATTCATCGAGTATCAGATAGACCTTCAAGAATTTCAGGGGAAACCGTAAATTTCATGGCAGATGATACAACAATCCACATTAATACACACTAACACTAACAATAAGCTCAAATTCATATCAACAGTCATTAATTGTTAACATGGTGGATACGCTCAATAAACAAGATAATGCATGATTATTCCCATGAATGAACAAATAAAAGCAGACAAGAAAGCGGAACTAGCTTTCACATGCACAAAATAGAGACTGCAAAAAAAAAAAGAAGCAAATTGAAGGTGGCAGCTTCATATGAATCACGAAGAAAATTTCAATCCAGTGAGTAATGTTCACCCAAAAAGTCAACAATAACTATCGGATTAGTTACATACCTTGTGAAAATTGAAAACCAAGTCAAGCTCACAAACATTGCTGAAGAAATGATCCAATATCTCCACAAATAAATGGATGCATTCCAAGTATGCCAACTCGTTATCAGTTATGTCAACGCACAAGGAGAAGAACAATCCGGCATACCGCCTGTAAATTACCTTATGCGTACGAAACTGCAACAAATATATGCATACAATCAATCAAACATTCAGCGAGAGCATGCTTAATGGTCTAGATCTTTTGCCCACAGCTTTTGTTTTAATGTTCTTATTAATTTCTTCTGGGTTTCTCTCTAAAATAAAGATTAATTAAAGAAATAAAGAAAAAAAAACGTTTATTACTTCTAAAATTTTTCAAGGAAATCGAAGAAAGAACAAAACTTAATTACAAATATTTCAAGGAGAATTAGGAAACTACCTACCTCAACGAAATTGGTAAATTTTGGATCTCTATTAACCACCAATCGATGAACCTGTAAATGCGTACTCAAGATATTGAAGAACCCTAACTAAGAAAATTACCCAAAATTAAAAGGTCAAGGGAAAATGCAATACCTCGTATTCGACCTTGTGTTTCTCGGAATCTTCCAGGGGAACATAGTATTTGGCTAAACGAGTCTTGCCTTGCCTGTTTTGCAACAAAACGAATCGGATCTGCCATTATAAAACACAATAAAAACGATCAAAAAAATTTCCCAGATTTTCTACTGCCAATAAAGAAAAATGTCATCTTCGAGGAAGTAAAACGAGTAAAGATTAAGTTCGTACCATTGTTGGAACCAAAGAATTTTAGGGTTTAAAAGGCAAAATAGCAAAAAATGGAGCCTTTGGGTACCATAAAGTTATAATTTTCAAAGTCTCTCTTTGCACAGATGGTTGAATACTCAACAAGGATTTGAAAGCTTACAAGATGACAAGAGGACACTAGCGTGTGCTAACACTCACCGGTAGACTCGTCTGATGCCTTTTTTAACCGTTGATCTGTTAAATTACTTCTACATCACTCAGGATTTTAAATTTTCTTTTATTCGGATAATTTTGAATTCGGACTATTTTAGGAAAAGTTAAATTTTTTAGTCATTTTGGATTTGATATATTTGTCGAAATTTTTAAATTTGAGTCATTTCGATAATTTTTATTTAAATTTGATATTAAAATACAAAATATTTCGTACTCAAATCATTTTAAATTTATCACTTACAAATTCAAAATGTTGATATCTTATGATAGAATCTAATTATATCAAATTAAAATTACAATTAATCAAATCAGATTCTTGAGTTTGGATAAGAATTAACTCACAAAGTTACCAACTTAATGGCTTGATAAAGCTGTTAGATAAATCAAATAATATATGATAAATTTCATGTTTAATCACTTTATGTATAATTTAAATTATAATTTTTTCATCAAACTTTAAGAAGTACGACATATTTATTAACAGTATTGATATGATCATTGAACGATTCCCTACCTTACCTTTAATGGTGTGACAGACGATACAATGTGACCAAAATATTATCGTTCAATGTACACTTGAAAGACTTGAACTTCAAAAACATTGAATAAAAATATATTGCATTTATTAAATTACATGTGGCGTAATTTTAAGGCGTATGTGTAAGAAAAATTAACCCCTCCACATAAGGTTGTTTTCATCTTCAATTCTTTTTAACATTAATCCCATTATAAATTCTTATCATATATATGCTTTTTTTAATTTAATGCTTAAAATTATCCATAACCCAAAAATTAACTCTTGAATAAGAAGATAATATGCTTCAGCACACATCCTTCCGCAAGTAACAAGAGCAACGATGCTAACTAAACGAAGTTTCAATCGGCCATTATACATAAAGGTGGCAGAATTGTAAAATAACTAAAATGGTGAACGGTGATACAAGTAGAATAAATTCATTGATTCCACGATTATTGGCTTTACTAATACACACTAAAATTTATTACAATCTGGATTTAAAATCCGACCTGCATATAGTTTTACACTCTATTCTAACAAAATTGCAATTACTCCCCAATTTTTTTTTCTATTAAGAGATCAACTATGAGGTTGATTTACCTAAAGATTTCGACCATACTTGGAGTTTGCAGCGGCCAATAGAGCAGCCCCAATCCCGGATCCGTCCTTGGAGTGCTCTATCACAATGTTTTGGGATGTTTCAGGTCCAAGAAGCTCGGCTACAGCCTCTTTTAAGTACCTTCTATACTGAGGGTACCGCTCATACAAGCCTCCGTCCATTGCCACTACCGTTCGCTTTCCGAAGACGGCATCTTTTGTGTCTTCCTCTATCTTTTGAAGAATCCCCACTATCCCCGCACCGGCTAATCGTGCAGCTCGCTTCACTATTGTGTCGCAAACCTCTAGGACAATCTTCCTTGAACTTAGGTTGGACTCGACCTGTTTTGCAAGATCAGAGAAGATGTTTCATCGTATGATTGCAATATACAGGATTTGTTTACGTAGAAACTGAAGTTCAAGAGGGTAGAGTAATGATAAAAAGAATTTACCCCGGCTACGTTGTATAGGACCGATCCAACGGTCTGCAGATCTTCTGTGCCGTCTTGCTGGATTGTAGATAAATCTGGGGTTCTACAACAATTTGGTATTGTTGGGTTTCAGGAAAGATATAAACTTCAAAGTTTAGCCAGACATAATGAATTTAAAACCTAATTGAAGTGAATTGCACAGCAAGAAACCGAGATGAAGTTTTGAATTACCCGAGTACAAAAGGCATAGACAGTTTTCCTGGCATGGATTTCCCAAACAGAGAACCTTCTTCAGCCATATGCAGCAGAGATCTTCGTGCAATTTCACCGAGGTACATTCCGGAGATTGTCTTCTCAAATATCTACCACATACAAACAATAGTTCATACATCAGAATAGGTTAAAAATAGAACAATAACATGACACTAAAATCTCGAGTTTGCCTGCTCTCCGGGGTAGATACTAGCAGCGTCCATATCTCTATCGAACACTGTTAAAGGAAGGCCTTTCGAGAATGCTCCCCATTCAAGGTTCACAATCTGTAAACAATCGAAATATCCATAAGACTTGAAAGCAACTAAGATTCTCAAATAAGAACACATAAGAGACGAGTTCACTCACTGTTCTTCCAGAAGAGGTAATCTCGCCTTGCAATTTAGGAATGCAATCCATCCGTTCCACATAGCAAGCATTCGTTCCGGTACCCAAAATAACAGCAACCATAACATCATCATCCCAATATCGAGCTCCGGCCAAAGTAGCTACCGTATCATTCACCTACGAACCCTAAATCAAATTGGAAACAGTTTCCTACATTGATAATACAAAGAATTTTAAACACATACCAAGGCAGACACTCTCATATCCATCCCTTTCCGATCCATAGCTTCATTCAGACAAGCAACGACATCTTTTCCAGCCTGCATACAGATTTTAAACACGGCAATGAACGTCAAAGGCAATGCACTTATCTTTGAGGAAGGAGTGACGGACTCAGGATGTACTTAGGCTCTTATAAGACAATCGCGAGCCGGAGCATATGTTCCGTAATGAAAGAAAGACCCTTAGCTCACTGATTGTCTTACCGGAGTCAAAGAAAATCAAGGTTTATCTCATCTTCCTCAAAGATCATTCAACAAAGAACAACACATCATCAACAAAAAACATAATGTAAGCCCCCAAAAACCCAAAATTGATAATACAAACCGTTCCTGAGACAGCAAAACCTTTGGTCCACTTAATCAATATCCCAGAATCAATTGATGTTTGCTTCACTGGGAATGAAAAAGTGAACCCAATTTCACCTTTTTTTCCAGGAAAGTTTCCACCTTTATGAGCAAAATTTGCCAAAGCTGAAGCTATAAAATCAAACAGCTCCTACAACATCATAAACATTTATTACAAGAGATTCAATTCATGTTCTTAAAGAAACAGAACAAAAACAATAGCAGCAAACCTCAGATGTAGCAGACATGAGTTCTTGTGGGATTGAAACTTGGTCGGATTCAATGGCGATCACACGCTTATCTTTCCCACCTAATTCAACCCTCAAAACACGAAAATTTGTTCCTCCCAGATCCAAAGCGTAAAACAATCCTTTTTCATCCCTTTTTCAAAACAAAAACAACATAAATCTCCATTTTTTAAGCTTAAATAAAACCAAAGTTTCAAACTTTTTTTTACGTACCCAGAAGGCAAACTATCGACGTAGCTAAGGATCATCTTGAGATCGCTGCCGCCATCAACGGCAAGGCCTGCACGGATATCATGAGACATGGAGGCGGCCACGTTGCGAAGGAGCGGCAAAGGAGTGGCGCAGTCTTGCTGTAGCTTGGTTAACATGGGAGCCACAGCCATTGAAACGGAGCTAGATCGGACGGACATCTTGAACCGAGATACCCGGTTCGTGGATCGCCTGGTACGGAACGATCCAAAAGCTGACGGTGTTGCAGTTGCCATTGCAGTGACCGACATTGCGGTTAACGATTCAGCTCGAAATAACAGGAGACAGAAAAAGTACAGTAAAAAGTTTTTTTCCTTTTTATTTCAAAAAGAGTTTTTTCTTGTTCTTTTTCTTATATATATATATATATATATATATGTTGTGAGGTTGAGAAGGAAGAGGGAAGTGTTCGCTCCCACTTTAATTCATTGATGGGAAAGCTTGAACAGTTTGGTCTCTGGTTGGATTTATGAAGCATTTTGAGTTTAATTTGGTTGCTCTATGACATTATTATTAGAGGGTTGAAATTAACAATAATGTTTTTGTTACTTTGGGTTTGATTAATGAGAGCTTTAATTATAAAATTACAATAATTGTTAATTGAAGTAATGATGAAAATAGGAATCAGAACGCTTATTGAAACAAAAATTGAGAGACTAAATCTTAAAGAGTTTAGTAGAATGGGGGGAGAGAAAGTAGCAACCTAACGGTATCTTTACCTCTCAGATAGTTAGGGTTTGTTTTTAAATAGAAAGGATACAGTTCAGGGTTTAGGGGGCGAACAAGTCGATGTTGACACAGCATCTATGCTTTGTTGGTGTTCGGTCCATCCTAATTTCAGGATGTTTTGCTATTTGTCCACTTTCGTATGTTCCCTCTCATCTCTTGGACTGCCAGATAGTGAACATAGAAATGGCTCATTCCTGTCTTGTACTTTCTAATGGGAGCACCTTCAATTCCCTATTCATATTTAGGAGAAAGTTTTTTAAAGAGCTTGTGAATCCGTTGATATTATTTTCAGTCGAGATTTTGCCTTTAAACTTTGAAAAAAATTCAAGTGCTTGAAACGGTAAATTCAACAAAATAAAAATACATTATCGAGACAAATTGTGTGTGGCACATAACCATCCTTACTAAATGTGGGCATTTACATACACTTTTTTATTGAGAGAAAGCTGGCTCTTTCAATTATTATCTATGCAGAATTGATCGCCCTCTCAACATTATAAAGTTTTTGTCTTCCAACTTAAGGCAATGAATTAACAAAAAAAAATTAAGAAATCAAAATGAGTTTACTTTTGGGATACACGAGTAAAAGTATAAGAAAAGATATGAATTTTTTTTTTTATTTATTCCAAATTCAGATTAGGACTAAAGATTTTATAATCAGTGACCAAAAAGTAACTTGTTTTGTAATTGTGGCAACATCTCCTTTTGAAACAAAACGTGAAATGAAATCTTCACTTATGATTCACAACAAAGTTAATACTTATTAATTATACATGAAATTATGAAGTCATTAATTTACATAAACTTATTAATTGAGCTGATTGGATTAAAATTTTTTTGAATAGTTTCGAATTTTGATCAATTTCGATTTTAGGTCATTTCAACAGGAATGTAGCTCGGAGATAAAGCAAGAGTTCTGAATCCCTTGATCAAACGATATAATTACACTTTTAGTACTATTCTATAAATAGTTTAATGTAATTTTTTTAGCTTTTCGAAAATTGAAAAATACAATTTCACCCTCTCTAAAAGTTTAAAAAAAAAAAATCAATTTAAATTATTTTTAGCTTTGACCGCTCCCCAAATTTTTAGTTTTATCTGGCCCTCCTTCAAATAATTCCTACCTTCCCCCTGCATTTCAGGTTTAGGGTTGCTTCGAGACCATTCGAGTTTATTGATTGTTGTAGGTTTGGACCATTTTTGGGTTCAATAACAGGTAAATTTGAATTGTTGATGTTTTACAACTGATTCGAGTTAGATAAATTATAATTTGAGTTGATCAATCCTTTCACTCTTACAAAATTGGGTAGTTGAATTCCACTATTAATCAAAAGGATCTAAAGAGAGAGCTTAAACTGTAATCTATTCATCGAGTGTTTATCTTCTAAAAGAATAATTCAGGTTGGAATGATCGTATTACCAAAAAGATCTAAGGAAGGTATTGGGCCCTTTTATAAGTTGGGTTTATAGTTAGAAAGTCCCTCTCGGTAGACGACCAGCCGAAATTTCAGAAGACCACAAAAAGCCCACCAGCTTCACCTTCAATGCCAAAATATAAAAATAGAATACCAGTGAAGTGGACGCGAAGTAACGAAGCTCCCTTCCCACCATATTTCCCCATTGCTCCCTCAATTCCCTCATATCAACCTCCCCATTTCCCCTTTCCCATCCTTCAATATAATCCAACCTGAAAAAGGGTTCCTTGCATCACTCAATTCCCAACTTTCATATATACATATATGTATAATGGAAGGTGAAGGTGGAGTTATGATGATTAAAAGGGCTGAGATAGATACTAGGGCACCATTCAGGTCGGTTAAAGAAGCTGTTGCCTTGTTCGGTGAGAAAGTTTTGGCCGGTGAAGTTTATGCTACCAAGCTCAGGGAGGTAATCATTTTTCTTCGGTTAAGGTATTGGTAGGTAGCCATGCTCTGTGTTCTTATTTTTCTTTTTGCAGCAATGTAAATTCAAAACTGTGTTGAACTCCAGCTATAGGAAGTTGTGTTGTCCCGGGTTTGGGTTATTACGGGTTTTAGCTAATTTAGGTTTGGGTAATATTGTTTTAGCTAATGTATGTTTATATCATTATTGTTATTTTTGTAAAAAAAAAAAAATCTCCTCTTTTTTTCAAATTCTTTTTTCTCCCTCCGCTCATTTTTCCAAAATGTTCTAGAAATCGATGACTTGATTGTTTTAATCACCTGCCCGACTCCAAAAACATTGCATTGTAAGTCATTTTGGGTTTGCGTAGTTTCCAATTGAGGTCCATTTGAATTCGGATAGTTTTAAACTGCTAACTTTCTTCATGATTCAATTAAGTGGAGTTGAATTTTCGAATTCAAGTAACTGCTGATATGCTGTCCTGAGATTCTTCATTCTTGCTTGTGGCTAAGTGCAAGTGTTTTGTTTAAGCTCTGCTACTCCCTACAGTTTTCTGGCTTTTTCATGTGATGGAATAAAGGTGTTTGACATAAAAATTAGATTGGTATATTAATCTATTTAACCTTTATTTAAGGAATCAATCTCTGACTATTGCTGAAGATATCTAAGAATTTCGTTAATAATTTGTACTTTAGAAGAGGAAAATCATCCAACAAGGAAGCAAGTACCTGGTAGACTAAGATAGATATCTATTGTTGTTACCATCTAAATTAAATTAACTAGTTTGCTGATAGATGCATGGTGAAGCAAGTGGAATCGTTAATTCCAAGCCCGGAACCGTGGCAGCCGAGCTTGAGGAAACAAAAACTAACCTCGAAAAGGCTCGAGAAGAGAGTACAGCAATGGCGAATTGTCTCACTTCCCTCAAAGAAGAGCTCGAAAACACAAAGCGAGAACTACAAAAGATGAAGGATCGAGAAACCGAAAAACTAGTGATGGAGTCTGAGATCGAAGACGTGAAGATTGTACCAGACACGACTAAATTCGAACTCGAGAAAACACGAATGTCGGACGAGCGAGGACCGGAGCTTCAGAAGAAACGATACGTGACGTTCGCGAATCCGCCGTCCTTGGCTCAAGTTATGGTTCCACAATGTGTGGAGAAATTAGAGAGACACCCTTCACTAAGAAAAAAGAAGAAACCATTGATTCCATTGATTGGAGGGATATTTTCCAGGAAAAAAGGAAACCCAGAAATTGCATCAAGTCCTTGAAATTGCTTCGTGATTTCAATAATTATAATGCTTTCAGTTACAAGTTCCGACAACAATTATCAACCGAATCTTTTCTTTTCTTTTTCCCTTTTTGTGAAGTTCTATGTTTGACTTCTAAGTCGTATCAGGGTAAGCTATAATCAGGATGTAATAAAGTTTATAGTATTATTGTACTTTTTTTCGTATTTTATTCATCTTTTAATTTTACTATGTTGTAAATACAACATCGAGTCACGAACCCTCAACATTTGATCCATTGATTATGGGTGCTCATAGCATAGCTCACGCAGTGGATTTGAATTATGATGTGCCCAATTCCAGGGACAGGGAGGGGCATCACATCACATATCTGGCTTGTTGCTGCCATCAAAGCTTTAACGGTCCAACCCCAATTGTGTGTTTGGGACCAGTTATTTTAGTTAGGTACACCAACCCTTTGTACTGAAAAAAACCCTGTTTGATGATGTTATTAAGTTTATTGGGCCCTTAAGCAGCCCAGTTGGCCCGTTAAATGTTTGGGTCCAAGAAGTGATTCAACCTTTTATCTTATCTATATAACCATATTGGACCTTTCTTGGTTGACATGTGGGTCAACCTCCCCTTTTTTTGCATTGTATAGTAGAATTGTCAAATTCCAGTTTTAATCCCTTGGCTACACTCAAATTTAAAATGATATAATAATGGTTAATTTTCAGTTTTGATCATGTGCCATGTTTGAATTTAAAATTCAATATTTATACTTCAACTTTTTTAATATAATCTGGTATCTTAATTAGCTCAAATAATTTATTTGATTAAAATACTGATATAACTTTTAAAAGTTGTTAACATTATTAAAATTATTTGTTAGATACAGGTCCATTGCAATGCCATTTTTTTTGTTACATAGCTACTGAGTATTTTTTTTTTTAATTTTAAAATGTTACCCTATTGATTTTAATAGAAGAATTTAATAGTGTTAACAATGATATCTGAATTTTTTTAATTTAAAAAATAAAGAGAGTAAATTTCTAAAATTAAAAGTATGGAGACTAAATCTCAAATATACAAAGAGTACAAAGGCTTGAATTATATTTTATATTTACTCTATATTTTGACCCAAAAAATATATTTAACCTAACGCGAAGCATAATAGGATCCATAGTAGTACTTGTTAATTGAGTGACGGGCACTAGTTTTGGGTCCGGTGAATTCAAGTTAATTTTGGTTTTGGTCAATTTTGGATTCAGATTTTAGGTTCGGGTTTTATGGGTTGGTTTAAAATAATTCGAAACATTTTGGATTTTGATCACATCAAATTCAGTTAATTTTGGGCTATTTGTTAGTGTCATTTCGAATTCAAGTTGTTTCAAATTTGAATTGTTTGGGTGTGTCGGACTAATTTTGGGTTAGGTCAATTTGGTTTTAAAAAGTTGAAGGTTTTTTTTTTTTTTTTTTTGTTTCGAGTCAATTCCAGATTCGGTTTGAGGTTATCAACTCAAGTTGAAATCATTTTGAATTCGAATCAATTTAAGTTAAAACCGTTTGAGATTTTAGAATGGGATTTAAAATGGAGTTAGGTGAGGTTGAATTTTCGGGCGCAGGTAAGAATGGAAGTCCCCGGGCCATTGGAAGCCTTGATAAACCTGATCGAAAAAACAAAAACATTTCCATATGAAGATTTATTCTCAATGTACAAACAGATAGCAGACATTCCAAGTTTCCAGGTCTATTCCAATGTATGTATGTAATAAACAAAAAAAAAAAACTTGAAAAAGAAAAAAAGACGTGAAAAATTATAATAAAGAAGAACATCACGAAAACATCGAAAGATTAAACCAAAACACCAGATCTCCGACCATCCGAAATCCCTTCTTGTGCTGCTGACTTATTAAAGAACTCAATACAATCAGCAATGGCTTCACTGTAATGCGAATGTGAAGAATAATAAGAGCTACATGAAGTCTTCGGTGGCTCGAACCTCTCACAGTTCTTTTCCTTACAGGCACCGCCGCCGCCCATATTTGACTTGCCTGAAAACACCAGCCGCATAAGAACCTTACGGAAACGATTAAACAGCTTCATCGCCGAGAAATTTAACTTGGGGGAGGAGACTGAGTTAACCCGGTCTTCACTGTCCTTCACTTGTATAACAAAGCTCATAATGGTGATTGGTGATAACCCTTTGTGTTTTGCTTTGACAGGTGCCTTATGGGAAGTGTGACTTGCTATCATGTCATGTGTGTCCTTCAATGGTGTATATATATACAAAGGGGGAAGTTTATACTATTTTTGAAAGCTCACAGTGCTTATTGAGAATGGGGGAAAAAGGGAATGGTTGGCGAAGACCATGTGGCCAAATCATTTGCAATGGGGCTTTCACTTTTTATACCAAAATGTAGTTTCTTTATTCCATGTCTTTGATCGAGTATCTTCAACTGCAAGTAGTATTCCAAGAAAAAATAACACAAAAGTTTCTAATATTTCAACTTTTGATTTGTCAAGATCTTCCACAAATTGGGAGAGGATATAATTATTTTTTTTATTAATTTTACTGAGAGCTCATCGACTCCTTAAAATGAAGTCTGCGAACTGTAATTTATTCGGAATTTGTAGATTTCTTTATAAGTCTGATATTGTCGAGAGTTTAAGTACCTAAAAGACAGTGGGTTCACAGAATAGGAACACCATGACAGGATGCGTGTGACACCCATAAGTACCATATATGCTATAGGGCATGAGTTTAAGTCAACTATGCTCAACGCACATGACTTGCCTTCTCAAGCACTCTGTCGAGGTGCTCCCACTTTGTGAACTTGTTGCCTCTTTAGGCGCTCAAGCTCTTTGTAAAGTTGAGAAACAAAACCCTCAATCACAGACAATATTGTACTTGTTGAGAGCTTCATCTCATATATTTCTCTCAAAAGAATCGAAAATTTCTCAACAAGTTTATTCATATTTTTAGAATTACGAATTTAGATCTCTCACATAACATTTCTGTTGAATATTAACTTTTATGAGTAATAATTTCAAGCAAAATGAAACAATTGAAATATATATATTAGTGTTAACTGCATCAAACGTCTTTAAATTAGTGTTTGCATTCTAAATTGATATTTAAACTTCAAGACATTCTAATTAAATCTTTAAAGCATATATTAATGTTGAATTAATCAAGTCATTCATTCCATTTGTTTAGCCTCAGTTTAGATGTTAAATTATGCGGACATCTTAGATCTAATATGTTAAAAAAAAACATACGAAACCATTAGAAATTGAAAGGGCTATCTATTTTTAACATGTCAAATTCAAGCGGTTCATGTAACACATACACATTTGTCCACAATGTAACTCTACATGCTTTAAATATGTTCCACGTCATATTTTAGCTATCTTTAACTAGTGGTTAGGATGATAGAAAAATCTGATTGAAACTAATAATTTGAGAATATTTGAAAAAGAATGATCATAAATCTTGTAATCTTTTTTTCTTTTGCCTGAAGGGATATTGCTTATCTACAATTCTTTGATAAAAATGTAGATGGATTGTCTGCCGTGTAAGCCAAATCCATGCATGATGGACTTGGCAAAGTTTAAAAGGCAAAAGGATTACAAGTGCTGATGAATGATGAATGACCCTCGTTGTCCCCATATAATATAACCCTTACAACAACCAACATTTTGTAAGGTGTGTAGAAGGAATCAACCTCATACCAAAACTAATATTGTCTGATTATTCACTTTTATTGTCTTTTTATCATTTATTTGAGTAGTTGAAATCTATGGATAATTTCGATGAAGAGTGGTCGGATCCTTTTAAAACAAATTTTTTTTTAAGCTATCATCCGTTTAGAATTCTTGATCATTTGGTAGCATTCATGCTCATCGTTGCCATTTAATGGTCATGGTTCAAACTCTGCCAAGCAGATAAGTTCACGTCCCTTCTACGAAGACAAGCAAGGACCTTGACCCTCCAAATGGAAAAATTGCAATTCAGCCTCTCATAAAAATGATTAAATCATAAGTTAATATATGATAAAATTGTACTTTGACCCCAAAATAAAAAGATCAAACTGTTTATTCCCTTCAAAAATGATGAAATCATAAGTTCGTAATGATAAAAGATTATGTTCTGATCTCTCAAAAATTTATAAATCACCTCCAAAAATTTCTGGATTCGCCTCCGCCTTAATAGGTGGTCGTGCACCACACATAATTCGATTTGACGAGGTATTGCCACTTTATTGAACCCACCGCCTCAAACACTCCAAAAATCCAAATAAATTTCATTTGAGAGTTACCATGTGTTTTTGGCAACAAAGCTATGGATCAATGATTGAATAGGGAAGTGCCTATAAAGCAAAACAACTAAATCTGATGGTGAGATATTTGAGGCAAAGAAATCTGTGGTCCTAAAACAAAGTTTAGCTCACCTACGGTACATGACCCAATCACTAAAGATACCCCCCTTTTTTTAAGTTGAAAGAGTGAAACGTGATGAAGAGATGAGACGAGAATCATTACAAGTGGAGGCTTAGGATAATGATTTGTTAGGACCAACATAATTATGTCTCGTACTTGAACTATAACAAAAGCGGAACCATCATGAGCTTTACCCCATTTTCCTCTCAGGTTTCATTCACTATGTACATTCTGAAGGATCTCATGTCTGTTTCCCCCCCCCCCCCTCTACGTTGTTCCCCACTCATAATTATCTCCTTACTTCACATATAAATTAAATTAATTTATGGCAGCACATTCATAATGTGTGTAAATAAGTTGTTTATTAAAAATTCATATAAAATTCAAATGGAATTTTGATTGAGTTCGATCAGAAATTCAAGGTTTGACACTTGGTTTGAGCTCGATCAAACAACAATTCCGAAGCTATCGAGCTTGATTAAACTTGTTTATCAACTTTCATACTCAAGATCAAAGTCAAGCTCAATTAAGTTAATTTGCATCCAAGCTCATACTTGAATTCTTTCTATACATGATGAGAGTAAAAATGTAATTTCATGAGATGATATTAAAATGAAAAGCTCGATTAAACTTGTGAGCAGGTATTGTGATACTCGAATTCAACTCAACCGGTAGCTCAAACTTAACTCAAGAATTACTAAAATCGAATTTAATATAGTTCAATTACATCCCTACTAAGAAACCACGGTTGAGCGTAATGGTCAACATCTGGCAGCCCCAACCCAAAAGAAAGGATTGGTCTGGGGTATGGCATTGTCAAAGAGACCCAAGTAAACTTAAAAATTGGACCTCTTTTTGTGTTGGATCGCACAAAAAATCTTAACCCATATGGCCTGGTAGGCAAAATTTAATTTCTAAATCTTCTTAGTTGCTTAAAAGTGCGTACTACATTGCTGTCTCTTTGAACCTCCTGCTATACTTACTTGCTCTTATGTTACGCCTATATGTTTCTTTTCATGTACTCTATATTTATTGCCTTATGCCTTAGTCATCCAGCACCACAAGCAATATCGAGATGTTAAAATATTATTACAACCAACAAGCGTTTTTGGGTGTAGTGATGAAATATATTGCATTTTTAAAAGAAAATTTAGATTCGAATCTTAGATAAAATTGTTGGGAGAAATAACTATTAAACAGGAAAAAAATTTATAATGATTTTATGAACAATTTCTTCATTGAGAAAACAAATACATCCCTTCCTCAAAAACTAACAAGTTTGTTCCTGTAGTCAAGTACATTAGAAAGTAGAAAATTTGATGGGGAGAACTCTAAATACAGGGTAGAAAAAAAAAGAAAAAAAGGGATTTCACAATTTAAGATTCCTTTTTCCAAAACCACTCAGTCCAAAAATCTTTGCCCATTGCTTCTTGTAGGACTTTCAGTCATCATCTTTAAATTCCCTGTTAAAAAACAAACCATAGAATCGTAAATGAAGCTTTAACCGTGAGGCTCTAGAACCTTTTTTGTACGGTGATTACATGAATAGAGTCAAATATCGAATTATTATCGTATTGCTATGGCCCCTATTACCTAGTTAAGTGACAGAGAGTGTACGTACCTGCGATCAAGATACCGAGGCTGAATCCCACTACCCTGGCAAGTAGTGCATGTTAAGGAACCGATTCCTTCGCAATTGACGCATTTCGAGACTTCTTTTTCGTCGCCACCGAGCTCTACGGTAATATTACCACTTCCCATGCAAAATCTACACCTCTCTGCATCATTCACAAGCACCTTGAATTGCTCAATGAACAAAAACACTTTCCTTTCAATATATATGTGATTCTTTCAACTAGACCAAGGAACAAATCATTAGCAAGTTGCATTCATGCAAGGATCTCAATAGATAGTGTGGATTTAGATATTTACATATGTTTGATTTGCTTTTCACAAATTCAGGTACCTTAAATTTGGATAATGTAATCATTTTCCGTAAAAGATTTAGAACGGATCCGGATATTAACCCTAGGATATCAGTTACCAAGATCCTTTGCAGATATCTAAATCTATCGTTCATCCCTACATTCCTATATTCATCAAGCATCAAAACCTATAATCTCTTTTAAATTTTGTTTCTTACAAACTGTTGGGGTTATTTACATTTTTGGTAACATAATTTAACATTAATTTTTATGTAAATCCTAAACTTTTGATTTCCTTAAATTACACCATTGAACTTCCACTATTAATAAATTAAGTTACGTATGCCAATGCCAACTTTGTGAAATATTTCCCATAGAAAAATCAGCTCTTGAATTTTTTTTTTTAGAAAACGAGTCCTACTATGGAAAATATTACATTAAAACTATTCACCGAAGTTAGCATGACTGATCTAATTTGCTAACAATAAAAAGAAATTGATCATATAACATGATGAAAATTAAAGGATTACGACTTACATGAAAACTAATGATACGTTCAATGACTTATAATGTAAATTACCCCAAATATATATCTATTGTGAATAAACCACAAATCATTGTTATACTAGGGAAAGGATTACTTACGGGCACCGGTGCCATTGCAAGGGAAGCATGGTTGGGTATTTTCTCGGGTTGCCTGCAAAAAAATTTGACCCCATTTTTTAGTTTTCAATCTTAAATTCTATAAAGTTGCTACATTATTGAAATACTAGCTCAAAATAAAGGGAAAAAAAATTGGACTTACAGCGTTATCGATTTGAGTTTCGTAGAAGATGGGAATGCCAATCCCAACCGCAACGCTGACAAGCCCAACCGACACTGCTACTATCTGAAAACAGCTTTTTCCATTTTAGTAAGTATAGAATTATATAAATATTGTAGCAATTGAAAAGGGGGTAGAGGAAGAACTGTGTTCTGATCAAGGTCCACGGCTCTGATGCAAGGATAAGATGCCGACGACCGGTGATTCCTTCCACATTTTATGGATAATGACGGAGTTGAGTGTTTGAGTGGAAAGCAAAGGAACGGAGAGTGAAGACGAGAGAGCGAAGGGGCCATCGACATTTTCTTCCTTTTTTTTTTTTTTTTTGTGCGTGAAAACGAAGCGCCAATCAATGGCGGATTTTAGGATTATGTTATTTATTTTGTGTGATTGGTATCTCGATTTCAATATCAACCACTAGACAGTTGGAGGATTTCATATGCTCCACGTGGCGGTCTTTGTGTTGGCTGTTTTTTTTTTTTTTTAATGGACTTGTGAAATTTTTTGATGAGGCTATAGGACCCTCTTTGGATTCGTTTTGGGTTTTGAGAACCCAAACTTTCTCCATTTATTTCATTACCCAAACATGGATCTCATTCAAAGGAAACCATTTTTAGAGCTTTGGATTTATGGTTGGATTTAAATTTGAGATTTGAAATTAATGATTCGAAGTATGGAATTCAAGATAGAAAAATTTATTAAAATTATGTGTAGTTGACATGAAAAATTTGTTGAAATATTATTAAATAATTGAAAAGATATAATAAATAATATGATGAGAAGAATTTATAAAATAATGAATTTATGTAAAATTTTAAATCTGAATATAATAAATTATATTTTAATCTTACATAATTCAAAAAAAAAATAGTTTCAATAAGAGAAAAGGGGGAATAATTATGATTCCATTTCTTTCATATTTTTAAGTAATCTCTAATGATGCACGTTTACAATTTTTAAGATTAATATAAAAGTAATTGATAACTTTATTTATGATTTTTCATTATATTAAATTTTTTAAGAATACTTTATAAAGTGTATTTTAAAACATTCAAATGATAATATAATTGCTAAAGAGGAATGAGCATAAAGTTGCTAAAAAAAATCAAACGCATGTAACGGGTATGTCTTTGTGTTCCCGAATTCCAATAATATCCTGCTCCAGTGGCGCTGAAATCAACCCATATGGCCCGGAATGAATTTTTTAACATAAATTATTAATTTGTTTTTTAAATTAGCGTATTACTTATTTTTGAATAAAAAAATAAAATGTATTCTGATTTTTATTATAGGGGTTTTCATAATATTTTTTTTTCACAATAATACTAGTGGAATGATTATATTTCGTATTGTTCCTTACCTTTATTAGGTGACTCTTTTACTTAAAAAATAAGCATGTTAGTCTATTTTACATTAGATCAAAAAATAAATTGATTCTTTCTGTTAAAAATTGATATTGCTAACAAAATATCTAAACATTGACACATGGCATGTGACTGTCACATGTATTTCATGCTGATGTAAAAAGACAATTTTTTAATAGTAGTAATAGATAAAAATTTTCATAAAAAAATTAATTTATCTTTTAATCTAATGTATATAGACTAATTTACTTACTTTTTAAGTAAATGAAAAATAATATAATCCAACTCTTAATTTAAAAACTCTAATGATACTTTTATCGCTTTAGTACAATGTTTCATTTGGAAAAAAGAACACACATATCCCTACTATGGCAAAATGCATTACGAAAATACTAGTAAATATATGTATACTTAAGTATCTAAAATTTGTGGTTATTTGATAGTGGCCTGTGGCGTTGAATGGCAATGATTAAAATCAAGAAATTTAACATCTCATCATCTCTAAATCACGCATATAAAATGGGACGCCACCGATGGCTACAGTGTGCAATATTGTATGGAACAGAGAAGTGAGTGTGTTAGAGATTGACAGTGACAGCCCACCAAACAAAGCATAATGAGGCCACGCTGTTGAATTAAGCCTATGGAGAGACCCATTTGTCCCATGATTCCCATGGCTTGCCTTCCTTTTTATCCCCCATTTTTTTGGCTCGTTTTGGTTTCTGTCTGACAGGCATGCCACTCATTTTACTACATCAATTGAGAAACGTAGAATCCAAGGCTTTAGGAGGGGGGAAAAGAAGAAGAATGCCTTCCCCACCACATGGCTTCCCTTTTGCCCTCGTCTATCATTGATTAACATTTGTTCTGCGACTTTTCTTCCTTTTTCAGTTCTTGCCCCATCCCCTTTTAGTTTGCTTCTAATTTACACCACCATGGCCATGGGATTGGTTGAGTGGAATGGACCGGATACATCAATACACCTGTTGATTCTTACTCGAGTTTTAAAATATAATTTGATCAATTCAAATTTTTATTTGATTCGATTCGATTCGATTTAACCTAAAATAACTTCCGAAAGTGCTACAAAAAGTAATTCGAAATTAGCTAAATTTTAAATGGTTTGAACCCATAATAATCCTAAACCCGAAATTATTTTAAAGCTCAAATTGACTCAATTCATGTTTGATCGGATACAAAACAACTTAGTTCATTCAATTTACACTATGATTTAAAGCTTTGGCAAGGGATATCATGCTCAACCGAGTCTCAACTCGGTTGTGAAACTACCAAAAGTTCAATGTTTTTATAAAGCAACTAATATAATGTTGAGGGTTTTTTTTTACATATAATTTAAAATTAGAACTCAATATTTTTTTTACGTTCTTTTTTTTTTTACCTACACCATGGATATAATCATTTCAAGTCATTATAATCTATATACCATACTTTTTTTAATGCAAGCAAATTCTAAATACCATACTTGATTGAAGGATAAAGTTTTTTTTATAAACCGAAATTTTAAATACCATACTTGAACGAAGGATAAAGTTTAAAATATATATATATATATATATATATTGTGATTAAAATATTAATTCGTAAAGTAAATGAATTACTGTGAAAGTATCTTATCTTAAAAGGTCATAACATAAATAATTTCTCATTTTTCTATGCAGAGCGATAAAATTTAGATAACTTTAAGAAAGTTTTATCCTATTTAAAAATTTAATTTAACTCGATTCTCAATCAAAGATGACGTCAAGAGCAAGTAAGGGCTTGACCCCAAATGATAAAATTATTTTATAATCCCTTTAAAAATTTAAAATTATAAATTAATATAATGATACAATTATACTTTAATATTTAAGATGATGAAATTTAAGTTTAATCCCATTAAAATTCTTGAATAATATGTTAAAACAATGAAAAATTGTACTTTTAACCCTTAAAAAAAAAAGGGTAAAATCAGGTTTATGGCTTTGTTGACAATAACCAAAAAGGTCGTAGCTAGGTTGAGTGCAATGGTTCGGTAGGTCTTTATTATTTGTGTTAAAACACATAATTATTAAATTATGTGTGCCTTATTACTTTCTAATACCGGCGATCACTAGGATGGACCCCCGATGGGACGCTTCAATTTTCTCTTAGAATGCCATGCATTATCCATTATCCATGCTAGTATTCTATGGTTAAAAAAAGAAAAAGAAAAAGGGAGAGAGTTAATTGCAGTAGATGCTTTTAAACGATGGTTTCTATTCCACATTAGTTTTAAACTACAAAATTTAAACAATTATGTCCCTCCATCAATCTAACTATCAACTCGGGTGTTAAATATAAACTTTAATGTAACATTAAGTATATTTAAAACACATAGATTATATTGATAATTTTAACTTACGGGTTAAAAGAATCATATTAAATTACTATTATTTTTTTTAACATGTTAGATACGAATTATCTAAGTGGTAGTTATATTGATGCAGTCGAAACTAACTAAAAAATATGACTAAGGTAAATGCACCTATCAATTAATAGTATAGTTACAATAAACACAAATATCGTTCCCACAAGGACCAAAAGTACTAGTAATAACTGTCTTTTTATTATCTAACCGGTCGAATAAAGTGATTGTTCTAAACTAATTTAACTAAATTAATAAAAAGTGCGTCAAAGATTAAAGCGAGAAATAATAAATGTTTTTATACCAAGAAGCAAACAATACCCTGAAAAGATTTCACCTAGATTTCATCTGCCATTGTCATTCTGAATTAAGCAATTTATTCACTTAGTATTTTGTTCCATAGAAATCCCTAAATTATGCTAATACCTTTATTCAAGCATAAAAGCAACTGACTCTAGGTTGATTAATTGAAATTTCTTTCTAATTAAAATCCCTATTATCGCATTAATTCGATCTATGGATTCCCCTATTAGATTTGACTCTAATCCGGTAGATTTATGTCGTCTCTAATCCGGTAGATTTATATCGTCCTATTTCTAGGATTGCATGCAACTCCACTCAATTATGCTAAATCTACTCTTAAACAGGGTCTATTCCTCCTCTGATTTAAGCACATCAAACAATAATTAATATCTTAAGAATACTAAATCAAGAATTAAGCACACATAATTGAGAGCAAAATCTAAGTATTTATTGCATAAAATCAGAAATCAAATGACAGAATTCATCCTAAGATTCATCTCTCCTAGGTATTTAGGAATTTAATTCATGCTAATAAATGGAAACATCTCAGAAATAATATAACCACAAGATGAGGAAAAACTCAAAGTAAAATCAAAAGAATTTAGAAAGAGGTCTTCAATATTTGTGGAGATCTGCTTTAAAAACGGCTTTTATGGTGTTTCTTCCTAAAAAATATTAATCCTAAAAAATAAGTTTTAAATTTAAATAAAGTCTTATGTCCAATAAATCTCTTATTAACTCTTTCACATTCACACTTTTGCCCCAAATTTTCCTTTTTATCTTCGATTTAGTCCATGACCATGTGTTCAGCTCGTGTGGCTCCTAAAATTTGCTCTTTTTGTCTGATTTTCGCTTGTTTTTTTGCTCCTTTAGCTCCCAAATGCTTTCCTAAGTATAAAAACATGAATTTAAAGGATTATGAACATAAAATTTATTATTTTAAATAGATTAATCATCCAAAAACGCGTTAAGAATGAGGCTAAAACATGTTACTTTTGACACTTATCATATACATGTATTTACTATTTTGTAAAGCATAAAATGGTAGCAAGATTTATAGAATATTGATATTTTAATAAATTAATTAAAACAAGATTGTAACACACCAGAATGTAATTGAAAATAATTATGTAATAATTTTATTAGAATTACATAAAATAAAATATGCTTTGATTGAAATAATAAAATTGAGAGATTGAACGTAATGGTGTTTTGGACCTTAATCCAATTATGTATGTAAAGACAAAAATACTCTTAAAATAATATTTTTTCTTTGATAATTTCACAATTATATTGGGACCTAATTGATGGGTAACACAAATTCAGTGAAACTCTTAGTATATAGTATTAATGTTTTGAAGTTATGGACCAATCTAAAATTTGAAACAAAAATTTAAGAACGTTTGAAGCAACTAACCAGAAAATTTCATAACGATCACTTGACCCATTAATTGGCCATAAATCTCCTTTTCTTTTTACCCTTTTTGAACCTTATCCTATTCACAATATTACCTTTTCTTCTAAGGATATAATAGGAAATCCATTTGTCAATCCATTGTAAATCCTAGAAGGACATGAGCCGTTGAAATTCTTTCTTTCTTTCTTTCTTTTTTAATCAAACCGTGATTAGTAAAAAATAAAGGAAAAAAAAAAGAAAATTCCTTCTTCTTTTTTTCACGTTAAATTTCGCAATTTAAAAACCGGATTAAAAACCTAAAACAAATCCGGGTGTAGTGGAATTTGAAAAGGAGACTTCACAAAAAAAAGACTCTGATGTTATCTTCCTTCTTCATTTTTTGATTTTTTTTCGCCCAAAAAATCTCTCACTCTCACCGCTGCCGCCGACTGCCGCCGACATCGTAACGACTGTTCGCCGGCGATCTTCTCAGTACTTAACTTCATCTACTCTATCGCTTCCGTGATTTGGATTTGATTCTCATTTCTGATTTTTAGTAGAGCTCTCTCTGCTTTTTTTTAGCTTCGTCTTATTGTAAATCATCTCTGAAAGGTATTAATCTGTCTATCTTTTACCACTTTCCTTTTCTTTTAGTGATTGATTCAACAATCACTTGCAATCGAGATTTCATCTGGCATTTACATTGTTGATAACGACATTTTCGTGGAATGATTTAGTTCTTTATCCCTTTTTATTCTCATTTCCTAGGTTTCATCTGTTTGATTTCTTCAATTTTGTTATTTACTGAAGCTGATAATGTTCTCGTTTCTCTTTTGATAATGTCTTCGTTTTTTACTGTTTCTCGATGCCATGTTCAGTTGCGTATAGTGCATGATTTGTATCTTATTACGATTTGCTGAATTATTGTGGTTTTGTTTGTAACATTGTGTTTCTCATTCTCCTTCGTTTGGTTGCTCAGAAAACTGTGAAAAAATGGATAGTCCAAGATGTTCTTTTGTTGTTCTGACTTTTAGTTATGAAAACCTTTGCTCAACTAGGTTTAAGAGCGTTTTCGTAAGCAGTTAAGAGGATCTTTATTCTTAAGTCCTAAAATGGAGGTTAATATTTTAGATCCTTTTGTTATCTTTTTCCCCATTTTGAATTTATGGGACCAAGAAAAGTTCTAACTTAATTAGGCCTTGTTTGACTAATTGTTAAAGCATATTTGGATTGAGAGACCTGAAATAATACCTCTTCTTTTGTAGTTCATTAAGGAAAGAAGTAAGAAGAGGGGAAACTTTAGGTGACAATTTCTCTTTTGAAGAGTTTTGGAGATAGAACTAAATACTACTAATTGAAAAATTACATTTCTTATTAGAAATCATTGCTTCACTAAAATAGTTGTGATTACTGTTGTAGTTTAGTTGTTGCCCCTGAGCATGATATTCTGCTTTAATTTACTTATTTTTTATTTACTATTATACGGGCCTATAGTTAGAGAGTCTTGTATACTTCTTGCTTAATTGACTATAGTCTGTAGACTGTTCTTGTTTTGTGGAGTTTACAATGCTGATTTTTTTTTACTTATTTTAACTTCAGGAAGTAGACAAAATGATTGGATCCTTTCTCACCAGAGGACTTGTGTACGTTTTAAACCTTACAACTGATTCCCGTTCTCATTTGAGTTTAATTTGTTCTTTTATTTGAATTTGATCTTTTTGGGATTTAAATATTTGGCAGGATGGTTTTTGGCTATGCGTACCCAGCCTACGAGTGTTACAAGACTGTTGAATTAAATAAGCCAGAGGTTGAGCAGCTGCGCTTTTGGTGCCAGTACTGGTAAGTCTTGAATTGCATATATATTTTTTGGGGGTTTAAGATTGTGTAAATATTATTTATTTTGCAACTTTTCTTTCATTTTCCCCCTTTTCTTGTTTCAGGATATTGGTGGCTGTTTTAACAGTTTGTGAGAGAATTGGTGATGCATTTATATCATGGTAGGGAATCATAAAATATAATGATGTTTCCATTTCTCTTTTTTCTTTTCTCACTGTTCTCCAATTTTGCTTTTTGAAGGGTTCCAATGTACAGTGAAGCTAAGTTGGCATTCTTTATATATCTGTGGTATCCTAAAACTAGGGTAGGTATATATTACTTTTGAAGAAATAAGAACTTGTAATTGTCCATCCACATGTTGATGTTTGTTTTAATTGGTCCTCTATTTTAATTTATGCCAGGGAACTACTTATGTGTATGACTCCTTCTTCAGACCATATGTTGCAAAGCATGAAAATGAAATTGACCGTAATTTGTTAGAACTAAGGACTAGAGCTGGAGATACGGCTGTTCTTTACTGGCAAAGAGCTGCAAGCTACAGTCAGACAAGAATTTTTGAGATCCTGCAGTATGTTGCTTCACAGTCAACCCCCAGACCTCGCCCTGCTCAGGTAGTTATTGAACCAAAATCAATTTTAGTTGTGCTGCTATTACCTTGTTTTTGTGCATGTTGACAACAAACTCTTATTGGTGATACTTGAAATTGGTTGTCGTAAAAATGGTTTCAGTTTAGGTTTTAACATATACATGATTCAGTCTACTTGAAGTTTATTTCTCTTTTCTCCATAACTTCAGAATCCGCAAGCTCAAGGTCCCAGGGCCCGTCAAGCATCTGGCGTGCCTAACTGTCAACCATCTAATAAAGCACAACCAGCACAACCGGAGGACAAAGAACCACCTTCTCCGACATCTAGCACGTCTTCGACTCAACACCAAAAGGAAGTGGCTGAAGAGGTGGGGCCTTCGAAGGTGCCTTCACAGGTGGGACCTTCGAAGGTGCCTTTGGAGGTGGGACCTTCAAAGGCGCCTTCACAGGTGTCTAAACCAGCTACCCCATCAGCATCCTTGAATAGCCAAAAAGCAGATACTGCATCGGAAACTACCAACCAGCTTGTAGAAAGTGATGCAGAAGCAACACAAATTGAACCAGTGCCACATTCTGAAGGAAATGAAAGCACAAACCTTCCTCCAAAAGAGACTCTGATGGAAGAAAGCATTCGACTCACACGTGGTAGGTTTAGGAAAACCCGATCCACAACCCGTTAAAAATAATGGTTTCATTTTTCCCCACCTTTTATTTCACAGAATTAGCATTCCAATCAATAGGTGTATAATGGCATTGAATCCTTGTTGATGTTTGTGTAAAATTCTCTTCTAGTTTCAGTTTCATTCGTTGCTTTATTTTTATTTTTTTCCTAACATGGGATATAGCATACTCCTGAATATTTTGGATCCTTGAGGGACCAATTGAATCTACCCTCAAATAAGGTAACTTTAGGGTATAGAGCATAAGTTGGTTTCAGTTTAGGTGGTTAAGTTAATTGTTAGATCGATTTGGTTATTGATTTAGTTAAGTTGGTTTATTTGGTTACGTTGGTCTGGATTGACATTTTTTAAGTCGATTTAATTAAATCGAATTAAAGTATAAATTGATCGGTTTGTTTATTGTATGTGATAATTTAGTTAACCGTTGACGCACCCCACTCTTTGCTTTGTACTTTTTGAAATCTGTAGTGGGCTGGAGTTGGTTAATGAATGAATTAAGAAAAGGGGATTAGGAATGAAATAAAGAGATCAAAGAACGGTGTGATACTAATCATTGACAAATGGCATTCTACGCCTGACCTTTTGCTCTTTGGACACTTGGATACACTAAATATTGGTTCCTTTTTCTTCGGCGAATCTTGCCAGACCAAGTCAAAGGAGCATATCACTCATTTTCTCCTTTTTATTTTATGGAAAACGTATTATATATTATCAATTCATATATGACAGTGTCTTTAAAAGATATGAATCAAATTACCACATAACTAACTCAGAACTAATGTATTAAAAAACAGACTGATAATAGAATTTGGAAGACTATTGTATTAACTGTTCATGTAGTAGGTACATATGTATCTATCATTTGATTGCATGTTTTAGGCATATTTTATGCCAGTTTTGAGTTGACATTTAACTTCGTTTAATGTCCAGTTTGATAGAAAGATTTGATTAACATGATATTAACACTTTGTGGTCTCTATTAAAATGTTTTGAAGTTTAAAGACCAATTTAAATTTTAAGCTATAATTTGAGGATGCTTGGTGTAATTAATCCTATTACACTGACCATGAAGTTTCATATGAGGAGACATTATAGTCTAATGTCACAAGTTCTTAGTTAATCCGTCTACTTCAAATTGGCATAATTTGATCTCTTAATGTTTATAATGTTATTAATAGATCCAAATTGATGACAATTGCTGTTAATAAAGTTATGAGAATTTTTTTTTTTAAAATGCACACTTAAGCATTCATTCGTAAGGATGGGCATTCGTTTTCTTTTAGTCTGACAATCTTCAATATTAATCAAGTTGATTAACTGATTTAAAATTAACCGACTTAACGACTAATTATTCAGTCAATTAAGTTTGTTAACCATCTAATTTTTTGTATATTATAAAAATATATATAATATATATTAAAGTGATTCATAACTGACTGTTGATCGACTTGATCGTGATCATAACCAATAAACCACCTAAACGACACCAATTTAACCGAATGGATCAACTAAGTCAATTATAATTGATTTCTACTCACCCTTTTGATTAGCATATAAATTTATTATTAGTTGAATATGATTGATCAGGTTTTCACGTGATCCTAACCATGTAATCAAATAACAATAAGGAAAAAAAATCCAACTTATCATTTTAACGACAACAACTAATGTCATAATGCATAAAACTATAGAGATTAAATCTCGAATCTCATCATAATAAAGGGACTAAGACCATAATTAAACCTAATAATACAGTTTTTATTAGATGAAATATGGGTCGAAAATACCGTAAATTGATGTGTGTAATGAGGACCAATCTCAAATGCTGATTCATCACCAGATCCAGCTAACTCGTTTCCTTAAATAGCTTCTGTTTAACTAATCCCCCATTCCTGTTTTTAACCAAATTTCGAAAGCACATTCGCCTGTGTTTCTGTAGCAATGTCGATATAGATGTTTGATTTCATTTACATTCTGTGTGTGTGTGAAAATGGCGAAAGGAGTGGAGAAACAACGAAAGTCGAGAAGATGTTTATGGTGCATTGTGGCGATAGTAATATTGGGTGGGATAGCGGGAGGAATCTTTTATGTAGTGAAGAAGAAAATCCTTGATAAAAACTCTTCATCCTCTTCTTCCCTTCAGGATAAGTATAGTGATGCTCTCAAAATCGCCATGCAATTCTTTGACGTCCAAAAATGTAATCTTCACCATGTCTTTCTTACTTTGTTTCCTCACTTTGGATCAAGCGATGTTGTTCATCATCTTATAGTCCAAAATATTTGACATCACATCGATTTTTCTTGAAAATATCTTCTTTAATACATAAAATTCACATCAGAGTGACTTTGAGAAAAAAAATCAGTCATATTTTAATCTAAATAATTAAATGTATTAATAATCTGAACTAGTTAATGTTATTGTACTAAAGTATATGGAGTCGTAACCTGAATTTATTTATGCTTCCCTAAGAGGACACACTGATGGATAATAGGGTGTGATGGAGAGGGAATTGAAGTCATAAATCCTAAATTTGAGCATGTGTGCACTCTTCTTTTACCTACGGATACAAATACATATTGTTGTACTTTTTCTGGCATGACAAATATTAAATTTGAGGTTTGGATTGTTGGTTGATGGTAGCCGGCGAGCTACTGGATGATAAGATACCATGGAGAGGAAATTCAGGGCTTAAGGATGGGAGTGAAGCGAAGTTGGATCTTTCCATGGGGATGTATGATGCTGGCGACAACATTAAATTTGGTTTCCCAATGGCATTTACTGCCACTGTATTATCATGGGCTATCCTTGAATATGGTGAGCATATGGAGCATATTAATCAAAGGGAATCTGCTGAAAATTCTCTTGCCTGGATCACTGATTTCCTCATAAATGCTCATCCTTCTCCAAATGTGCTCTACATCCAGGTCATCCTTCTCTTTTATCTCTTTCTATCACACAAGTTTTTATACTAAAAATTAGATTACATTTTATTCTCCCTACTTGGAAAAATAAGTAAATTAGTAATTGCATATCAAATCAAAGAGTAAATTGATCATTTGTTAAAAATTTCATCCATTTCAACAGTTAAAAATTTCATCCCCTATACATTAGCATGAGGTACATGTAGCATTCCATGTGTAATTGTCTGATTATTGTCGGCGAAGCCGATTTTTAATCGTAGAAATTGATAAATTTTTTAATAGAAAAGACCAGTTTGCTTTTTTTATCTAACATACAGGGACTAATTTATTTATTTCTTCGAGTAAAAGGGGAAAATGAAATCTTACTCCTAATATATGAGCCTCCATCGTACTTTTACCTGTTCTTTTTTTATTGGAAATTACATTAGTAGTCATCCTACTATTTGTATTTTTTTTTTTTTTTTGGTACTCAATTATGAAAGTTACAAACTAATCATCCAACTATTCAATTTTTCGTTTTTAGTCACTAGCTTGCTAACAATGGCAACTTTTAACATTGGCATAATAATTACTTTAACCATCAAAAATTACATATCATGTCAATTTAGCCTTGATTCTAGACAATCCAACCCCCAACATTTACACATTGTGTAATTGATTTTTTTTACAGTTTTGTTTTTCTTGGCGATTTTATTTAAAAAGCTAAAAAAATTATAAGTGAAATTTGATTGAAAATATACAAAACTGAAATAAAAATCAAATTACACAATCTGTAAATATTGATGGTAAATTTTTTTTTAGAATCAAGACTAAATTGACATAATTTATAAATGTTAAAAGTTAAAGTTGATATTATGTCAATTTTAAAAACTGCCCGATCAAAAAATACAATTGAATAGTCGAGTGAACACTTTGTAACTTTTTATAGTTGGTGATATAAAAGAAATTTACTAAGAGTTGGATGACAATTAGCGTAGTGTATTTTTCTTTTTCTTTTTTTTACTTTTGGATTTTAATGTATACATATACATGACCGGCTAGAACATTGAGGCAGGTAGGTGACCCTAAAGAAGATCACAAGTGTTGGGAAAAGCCTGAGGAAATGACAACGAAAAGGACTCTCAAACGGGTGAACTCAAGTAAACCAGGGTCGGATGTCGCGGCTGAAACAGCAGCGGCTCTGGCTTCGGCATCTCTTGTGTTTAAGGAAACAGATTCGACGTATTCGAGCACCCTTCTTAAGCATGCCAAGCAACTTTTCACTTTTGCAGACAGGTATAAAGGGTCGTACACTAAGAGTCTCCCTGAAGTTGCAATATATTATAATTCAACAGGATATGGAGATGAACTCTTGTGGGCTGCAAGTTGGCTTTACCATGCAACAGGTGACACAACATATCTTCGATATGTAACTGAGGAAAATGCTGATAAATATGCCAAAGTGGATGGTCCAACATGGTTTAGCTGGGATAATAAACTTGCTGGAGTCCAGGTGAGGTTCTCTAGCCAACCTTCGTCTTATAAACATAGAGCTAGTTAAGTTCAGCATTGTTGTTATGGTTGGAAACGTGTTTTTGATAAACACACGCATTCGACAAAATGCCCATGTTCTCAATGTTTATGTACATATAGTGAGTGTTTGAGAAAAAAAAGTAGCATTGTTGATACAAAGAGCCTGGGGTAGGAATGGAAGGTGGTGGATGTAAGACGGATTCACCCGTAAGGACGGGGAGCTGTCTACTTTGGGTGTTAGGTGTTCTTGTGCAATGGTTGAGGGAGGTTGGAAAGGGGTCTCTGCCCTCCCGTAGGGGTGAGATGGGTTTATATAACAACATATTTACGGGTACACATGACAGCCTTTGATTGGTTCATTTATCTCGTTAGAAGATCTACATAAGTAGACCATATGATGTTGTAGGATATGCAGGTGATAGTAGACGGCTGCCCCATCAATTTGAATGCCAACATGATAGTTTAGCCAAAAGGGGGTTAGAGGCCTCGGACGCCCTAGATGAATAGATTAATTGTTATTTTAGTACCTTCTAAACATAAACAGTTCAATCTAATCCTTTTTAGCTTGTTTTAAATAAAAAATTGTAATTTTTGCCCCTTTCAAAGTTAAAAAGTACAATTGAAGTCGTTGTAATACAAAATTTTTAGCTTCAGCCCCTAAATTTTTATCTCAACCCCATCACATAATTCCTAGCTTCGCCTCTGCTCATAGTGGCGGCTTCGCATTCCCTAGGTCCTGACTAACAAGTTCATTGTACACCTATTGTAAGATAACTGGCCTCTTTGTTCAGATGAAGATCTTGGCTTGTTATATGCTTCATTTTCGTTTTCATTATGAACGACAAACACTATTGTTCTGTTCTTGTTTTTTGCTAATTATGCTACATTCATGCAGGTTTTACTTTCCAGGTTAAGCTTTTTTGGTGACAAAGGTGCCAAAGGGAATTCCGGAATTGATGATTATAAGAAATCTGCTGACGAACTCATGTGTGCTCTTCTACCAGGTTCCCCTTCTGCCACTGCCAGCAGAACAAAAAGTAAGGTCTTTCTTCAGAGCTAAAGTGGCTTAAGACCCTTATTACCATTACTTCATTTGCAATGACATTGATGCAGGTGGTCTTATATGGATCAGTAAGTGGGATTCTCTACAACATCCCGTTGGTTCTGCATTTTTAGCTGTTCTTTACAGTGATTACTTGCGTGCGTCAGACAACGAAAAACTAAGTTGTGGTGATGATTCGTTTGAACCATCTGATCTTAGAAAGTTTGCACAATCACAGGTATGCCTTTCATGTTGTATGATAAATATGCTGCATACACCAAACATTCTCCAGCTATGATTTAAGTTTTAAAAGTCGTAATGATAAACTTTAAGATGTTCTAATAAAACCCTCAAAGTATCAGTATCATATAAAACAAGTCTCTTTTGTCAATTTAACCCGAGTGTTAAATGCTAACTTCAATTTTTGATTTGAAATATATACACATCTATAAACGCATGTGGTTACCTACTACCTGTATAGTTTTGATTATGTTTAATGGTTTTGTAATCAGGGACCAAGGCAGAAAAGGGTAGATTTTCCGATTAACCCCTTAAAATTTTAGGCAATTACATATTAATATAATGATAAAATTACACTTTAACCTTCCAAAAATTATGATTCATCTCTCACTCTTTCCTAAATCGATTTTCTAGTTTTTGTAATAACACTTTCTGGTGCAGGCTGATTATGTGTTGGGTGATAACCCCATGGACATAAGCTACCTAGTGGGGTATGGTGATAAATACCCAGAATTTGTACATCACAGAGGAGCTTCGATCCCAGTTGATGCAACCACTGGTTGCACTGAAGGGTTCAAATGGCTTAGGTCAAAGAAACCTAACCCCAATGTAGCAATGGGAGCTCTTGTAGGGGGACCTTTCAAAAATGAATCATTCATTGATTCTAGGAACAACTCGATGCAAACAGAACCAACCACATATAACAGTGCTGTCCTTGTTGGTCTCCTTTCAAGTTTGGTCAATACATCTTCCCCAGTTAAATCCTTAAATGAAAAGTAGCCATAGTTAGTAACATATATTACACATGTTTTTCTTTTACTATATGCATACTTTGTTTTTCCTTCAGAGTTTAGTTTTATGTTACCCTTTTTGTTTTAATTGCTTAGGGGTCTCTTCTCTTCTTTTTTTTTTTTTTTTTGGATTTGAATGTTGTTTCAATGTCCAACTTGAACTAATATTAGGCCTATAAAGAAGGGGTATTGCATGCTGGCCCAATCTCCTGGTCATCAAGTCTTTATATAGGGTCTTTGAGAGTGGGAAGTTGGATTAAAGAAGACCTGGATTGATGTTTTAGCCTTTTGGGTGCAATTAGAGGTGACACTAGAAAATTGTTACAGGAGCTAGAAACGGGTGATAAAATTTCAGGAATTTTATCAAATTTAAATATATTAAAATACAAATTAATCAATTTTATAACTCTTAGTACCTACAACACTTTTGTTGCATGCGGTGGTGAAGTTTGGGGGTTGGTAGAGGTTCAGCCCTCCTTAAAATGAAAAATTTTTATCGAGATCTTTTAAATTTTTAATGGTTAAAAATAATTTTTATTTATTTAATCTTTTAAAAATTATAAAAATATAAGCTATCAAAATAATAAAAATGTTATATTCAATGTCATGAAAACATATAATTTTAATTTCGATGTCCTAAATATTTTCTAGGTTGGCCCGTTGATTGCACGGTGGGATGTTGACCATAAGGGGCCTTCCACCACAGTACCAAATGGAATACAGCCCTTAATTTGAGTTACTTTGCATTCTAAGTTTGGTCATTCAGGGTTGGGTTATTTCAGGGTTTTTTTTCATTGGAGTTTAATGTTTGAGTTTAGTTTGTTTAGGATTTAAGATATTTATATTTTAGTCATTTTCTTAAGAATTGAGATTAAACAGATTTGAGTTATTAATATTTGAACTTTCCAAGAGGTGGCGGAATGTAAGAGGAGCAGGAGGCCTTCCCAAATTCGAAAATTATCTTCAAGCCTTTCAATATTTCTGAAAATTTTCATAAAACCCTCTAAAAACTTCAAAAAATCCCATTAATCTTCTCAATATTTTTAATTAGATCCTTACTATTTTTTTTAAAAAAAAAATAGTTAAATCCCACAAAATTTAAGAACACGTTCCGTCACGCTTTCCAATAGCCTACATAAAATATTCATTTGTGAAGTAGCTATATGGGCGGTTGGTTGGGGAAGGAGGGGTTATACAATCACAACTTCCATCTACAAAAAGGTCAAATTTCAAGGTGTTTCCAACCCAATGCAAAACAAATCATCAACACCAGCTGGCTTTGGACCCCCTGCCAATACAAAAATGTTGCTTCCATCAATATGAAACAAGACATACAGTTGTGTAGCCCACCATCGTCCCTAAACATGCCATTTATTGTTCCCTCCTCCTTACACACTGCATGTGCTTCCCTTTCTCCGTTTTATGCTGCTTCCGTAACTCCCTCACACTTTCCCATTCAATTTTTTAGCTGTCAAAATGGGACCCTTTCCTCCGTTTTAAGATTATTATCATTTAGAAATGATGTTGTTCAAACATCGACCCCAGCACTTGATGTCAATCACAAACTCGATTGACAATTTAATATTAGGTTTTCAAAGATAAAAATTTTGTTTCATGTGACTTTGTTAAATTATCACGACGTTCGAATTCCTATGAGTGTATATGGATATGGATATCTGGTTGAGGAGGCAATTTTTTCATTTCATTTTAAGACTGTCTTTTAGAAATTAGATTGTTCAGAGATCGAATCCAATATATGATGTCAATCACAAGCTCAATTAACATTCTACGATTGTGGTTTTTGAACAGTGTACGCTTTCAATTTTTTTTTTTGTTTCGTGTGCCTTTATTAAATTATCACAACCATTGAACTTTTCATGAGTGTATGTGTATATGTATTTGGTCGAGCAAGTAATTTTTTCATTTCATTTTAAAATTATCTTTTAGAAATGAGATTGTTTTGAGATAGAACTAAATACTTGATGTTAATACAAGCTTTATTTGACAATCTAAAATTGTATTTTTCGAAAAGTATATGCGTTCAATTTCTTTTGTTTATTGTGGCTTTGTTAAATCGCATTAACATTTGAAATATTCATATCAATATATATATATATATGGGTAACATTTTTATTTTATTTTTAGATTATCTTTTAGAATTAAGATTGTTTAGAAATCAAACCAATACTTGATATCAATACAAGCTTAACTGACAACCTAAGATTCGGTTTTTTGAAATCTAATCAATACTTTATGTCAATCACATACTCGATTGACAATCTAATATTGGGTTTTCGAGAAATTTATGCCTTCTAACTTATTTTGTTACATGTAGCTTTGCAAAATTGTCACAATATTTGAAATGTCCATGAGTGTATGTGTGTATATATATACAGTCAAGCAGGCAACTTTCTCATTTCATTTTAAGATTGTCTTTTAGAAACAAGGTTGTTCAAAGATCAAACCCAATATTTGATGTCAATCATTTATTCAATCGACAATTTAAGATTGGGTTTTTGGTAAAGTCTATGCCTTCAATTTCTTTTGTTTCATGTGGAATGTATGTGTATGTGTATGTGTATACATATAAAGTTGACCGGGCAACTTTTTCATTTCATTTTAAGATTGTCATTTGAAAACAAGATTGTTCAGAGATCAAATTCAATATCTGATGTCAATCACAAGCTTGAATGACAATTTAAGATTGAGTTTTTCAAAAAATCTATGATTCAATTTTTTTTTATTTGATTGTTAAAATGTCACCATATTTAAAATTTCAATATATATATATATATTTGTCCTTAAGCTACCACAATCTTTTGGCTACGTAAAGATGGGCTATGTATGCATAGTTTGCTGGTTGATTGAGTTTTGTCAACTCAACCTAATCGCTGATGTAGTTAAGTAAGTTAACTGGGATTATGTCTGTCAAATCTATAACTGTTCTATTTGGATATCAATCGATATTCATTTCACACCTTTGTGGAGGTGCAGAAATCAGAAATCTTAATTTAGAAGAAGAGATTAAATTATAAATTGTTCCAAATTAAAAGGGCCTAAATTGAATGGCAATATTTTTTTTCTTTAATGACATGGTCCAATTGGTCGGGTCGAGACTTCAGTTTCTTGTCTTCCATGATTCATAAAAGTCAGATTATGCCAAGAGTTCCTACGCAGAATTTAAGATTTCATTCATGCGCTTAAAACGTTAAAAAAACATAAATTTTTAACTTTTTCCATTTAAAAAAATTATAATTCAACCATTGTTACTCTTAATATTTTTAACGTTCGAAATTTTCTTAAAATTTAAAAATTGGAAATTTTTAATTTTAACCCTCCATTGTCTTTATTTTTTAAAATTAGAAATATATTAAAAAGATACATTTTTTCCTCATAAAATTTCATAATTTCATTATTTTTCCGACTCTAAATATATTTTTCTTGACATTGTCGAAAGTCAATAAAACCAGAAGAGCATGCGGATCCTTGAAATGGAGGCAGTCCAATAATTCTTACAACAATTGATGAGACCAGACCTTACTTATTTGTCTTAGTGGGCAAAGGTAACATGGCATTCATGTGTATTTTTTTATATCTATTTTTATGAATTTAAAAAATTGTAATTATCTCATTTAACAATATTATTTTAAACTCGAATATAAATTTTTTTTTAATCTTGAAATACAATACTCTTTATTATTGCTGCTTTTTGGTGATTATATTTGGACCCACCTCCGTATTTTTGCATGTGTTTTTCAATTTTCTTTTTGCCAAATCACAATTCAATAAACAAATTAATTTCGATCACAGAACATGGTTTTTTTGGGTCCATTTTATCGTCCAGGCGTGTTGTACTACTAATTTTTTTTTGTTTTGGTACAGGTAAGAACCATCAATTGAATTGATTGGAGTTGGTTTATCAGTTGGGTCGAATCCTTTATGTTATCAAATTTCAGCCCAATCAATTTGATTAGTCATTTCATTCAAATAAAATAATTATTAGAAAAAAAAAAAAAAAAACTATGAAGTTGATTCAATTGATCCGTACCAATTCTCAAATTAAACGATTTTTTTATTTTTTATTTTACTCTGGACCATGTATTAGTCTCTTCCAATTTCAACAACCTTACAATAAATACAAGGGTAGACTACACCAGTAGTTACCCAATTATACTTTGTAATTTTTTTTTTTTTTTGTTATCTAACTATGAAAAGTTACAAAAATAGTCATCCAACTATACAATTTTATCTTTTTTGGTCACCATCTAACTAACGATGGCAATTTTTAAAATTAGTATAATAGCAGCTTTAACCCTAAACATTTATATATTGTGTCAATTTAGTCTTGATTCAAAAAAAAATAAACCCTCCACATTTACACATCGTGTAATTTGGTCTTTTTTTATAATTTTTTTTTTTTACCCTTTCACCTAAAAAACTAAAAAAAAAAATTATCAACCAAATTTGATTGAAAATATAGAAAATGGAAATACCCAAGAATTCAATATAATATATTTTTTTTTATCTTTTATTGTTCTTTTAAATTAACCCCTAATGTAAAAAAAAAAAGTAAAAAAAAAGTAAGTAAAACTGCAGGAAAGGACCAAATTGTACAATGTGTAAATGTTGAGGGTTAAAGTTATTATTATATACCAAATTTTAAAATACAAAATAAAATAGTTGAGTAACTATTTTATAATTTTTTCATAATTAGGTGATTGCTAATGTTGTTTAACTTGAACATAAAGATATAAATACCAAGATACTTGGAAATGAGATCATGTATCATGAATGAGGATTAGGGGCTATATCCTGATTATTGTTATAAGTGAATAAACTTTACAGATTTAATAATTTTACCTCAGCTAGCTTCTTCTTCTTGTACCCCTAATCTATTTGATAGCTGTGAAAGTGATTTTGGAGGAAAAAAGGTACGTTGAAGAGTCATTTTCTAGCTCTCTCCACAAAGGACTACGAAGCAGCAACTTCGCTTTATAGTGTAGATGATAGCTGCAGCCTGTGCCATCCATGTGGCTGCCATAATTGCATGAATTTCAAGAGTCCATTCAATTCATTAGCATTTCAAAAAACATTAAAAATACGAGTCCTGCCGATAATCGACGATCAATAGTGACTGATACCACTTATATTGTAATTTGTTGAGATATATTTTTTTTGTTGTTTAGCAGTAGATCGAGAAGAGAAAAGCTGGGCAGGGAAGGGTAGTTGAGAGTTAAAAGGAAGCATGCAGCATCTATGCCATAAAAAGACTAGAAAAAGAAACAGAAAAGGAAGCACGTACGCACATGCATGTGAGTCACTGCTATATTTTTCGTATCTGCCAATCGATTCTCAGATTCCCAATCTCTAAATTTAAGATTAACTATGTCATTCCTGCTGCTACAGTTTCACTACATACATACCAAGATTAACTATGAATGACCTTAACCTAGGTACGAGTATTATGAATGTATTTATTTTAAGAGTAGGATTGTATTTTGTTTTATTTACTTTGAAAAATAGGTAAATTAGTTACTTTATGTTAGATTAAAGAGCAAACCGGTCCTGTCAATAAAAATTTCATTTATTTTTATTCTTAAAAAACTGATGTGATTGACGGAATAATTAAATAATTACACATGATCTCGTACGGCTGGATGTGAACTAATTTCTAATAATAGAAATAAATGAAATTATTAACTAAAGGATTAATATATGATTTGATCTAATGTAAATGAAAAATTAGGTTTGAGGAATGGGATATTTCAATGGAAAATGTGTCCTGTTATACCAAAAAAAGAGGACAAAACCGAATCATTTCAACTTTGAAACTACAAGAAAAGAAAGAGCTTCCCAAGGAGGAAAATTTTCACTTTAACTAATAGCAATAAAGCAAAAACAGGTTGTGTTGTGTTAGGCTTTTTTTAATCAAATATTATTTAAATAATACATGTTGGAAATATTTACAAAATAAGGTTAAAATATGTAATAGGTTATTGTAATTTTCAAAATTTTAGAATTTAAGTTGTATATTTTTATTCTCAAGTGATTTAATTTTGTTATTCTTCATATTTTAAAATTCTAATCTAATTGTTAAAGCTACTTTTTTTTTTTTGTTAAATTTATTAATGTGACATTTTAAAATTTAAAAAAAAAAATCACTCAGCAGCATTGTAACAAAAATAATGACATCCTAATAACTTGAATTTAACAAAAATAATTTTAACCATGTTAATAATTGAATCTAAATTTTGAAATATGAAAAATAAAAAGACTAAATTCTTAAAAATAAAAATACAAGGATTAAAATTCGATTGGTATGAGTATTGTTGTCTTTGCAAGAGAACGTGGTTCGGGTGCGTTAAAGCGCAATATCCTCCTATTTATGGATTAGAGAGAGACTATGAGTAATTGTAGGCATTATGTAAAAAAAATATATATATATCAGAAACTGTAATTAAATTGTTAAAAAAAATGCTAAATTGCCACCGTTAATGACTATTTGGGAATCCCAACGTAATTTTTTACCCCAAATTTCACCGTTGCTAACTGTTTGGAATTTTGAAGTGCAAATCAAACATTATTTTGATAAGATAGAGAATCTTTGTCATTTCGTGATCATTTTTCTAAAAAAAAAATTAAACTAAAGTTCAAAAGAAGTTTTTTATATAAATAATTAGAAAACCATATGTTTTCATAATTAAAAGAGAGAGAGAGAGAGAGAGAGAGAGAGAGAGAGAGAGAGAGAGAGAGACTGTTGTGTTAGATTGGTATAGCAATCTAGCAGCGAATGCCAACAAAAAGGGTTGGGTGCAAACATCCTATTGTTGTACGAGGCAAAGGACATGTAATCCAACCAGGTTTAAATGCAAATGCAATGAATAGGAAACATAGGGATATTAAGAGGCCGGCCGCCCTATTTTTCTCATCACTAGCCATTCTGGGAATATTTAGTATTTTGGTTGAAGATTAAAACTATATTATATTACATTCATCACGTGCATAAAAAAAATATGTAATTAAATTTTTGTCTCTGCGTTAATTTAATTTTATTTAATGATAGGATGTAGAATATATAGTTTTTAATTATCAAATAATCCAATTATATTCTCTTTCTAATTATTTTTAAGTAATTTAATTCAACTTTATATACTTAATTTTCAATTTATCAAACAATAACTAATTTAATTTTAGCATTAGCATAGTAAAAAAACTAAAACACGACAAATAACCAAAGCATGATGTTGTTTGGGAGGAGCAAAGCCAGAGGAGGTGTTGTCCTAAGATTATGGGATTATGTCCATTAAAATAGACCAATTATGAGTTGAGTTAGTTATAGAATGACAAAAGACTTGTGTTAAAATGAAGCCCGAATTAGACCAAGTTTTTAAAACAAGTCCCTAGGGTCTAATACAGAAAGAGGGGACCATAGTGTCTTTAGGGAAGGCAACAAAGGGGGTGTATAACTATAATCCCAATAGGGGGTTTGCCCTTTCAAACATGTACTGTGAACTCACAAGCTAGACCCTCAAGAAAAACAACACCCCCCCAACGTCAAGTCCTTTAATCCCCCACGTGGCTATGTTTTCCTCTTACAATTTCATCCATATATACCCCTTTTAACCCCCCCTTCACTCTTTCACACACCAACTCTCTAAAAGCTCACCCCTTTTCTCTTCTTTTTCTTTTTTTTTTTTTTTTTTTTTTTGCCTTTCACCCCCCCCCCCACCCCAAGAAAAAAAAACACCATGGCTATCGACAAGAAACCAAACAGATTGCCTCAAACAGCTGTTTTCAAACAAATCCTCAAGAGATGTTCAAGTTTGGGTAAGAAACAACAAAGCTACGATGATCAACAAGGAGGGCTGCCATTGGATGTCCCAAAAGGTCATTTCGTTGTGTATGTTGGTCCAAACAGGAGTAGATACATTGTCCCCATCTCTTTCTTGACCCGACCCGAATTCCAGAAGTTGCTCCGTCAAGCTGAAGAAGAATTCGGGTTTGATCATGATATGGGTCTCACTATTCCTTGTGAAGAAGTTGTGTTCCAGTCCCTAACATCCATGCTCAGATGATTTTATAGGGTTAGGGTTTTCAATGAAAAGGAAGATGAAGCTGCTCCATTTGCTTCTCTGGGTTACTTTTTCCTTCGGTTGAGTTGTTTTATGTAACTCTGACCCGATAACCCATGAATGTTATTTAATTTATCTGGGTTTTTGTTTTTTAGATTTTGTAAATCTTGAGAAAGTTTGAAAATTTTCCTCACTGAGGTGTGGGTTGTAACATCAACCACTGATGTACCCTTTGAGAGAACCTAATATCAACGATTTGTCTCTGTTTTAATGTTTGTGGTTATCTCGAACGGCTGAGGGAGGGGTTAACGACCGTTCAAAAAAATGAGTTAATATATTATTTGATATTTAAATTTGATTTAAATATTTAATTTAGTATTTTTGGTTTATTCAAGTACTAGGGTGAAGGTAAAGGAGTGTAAGCAGTGGTTTTGATCGTCCTTAAAATGACAAATTTTTTATTTAGTTTTTTAAAATTTTATGAAATTATATAATAGTATAATGGTAAAATTATATTTTAATATTTTTAAAAAATTATGATTTATCTTTCATCCCTCTTAAGATAATTTTTTTGGTTTTGTCCATGTTTATTATTTGGATTTGATTTTAATATTTAATTTAGTGCTAAAATCATGTGGTTCAACAAATATTTGACATCTCTGTTCTAGATGCTTAATTGGAATTCAAAAATGATTAGGTACAAAATTGAATATTGCAATTAAACACAGATACATAACTAAAAAAAAAAAAAAAATTTAAATATCAAATTAAACGTTAAAATTAAATTCAAATGCTATTTTTTTTTTTTTTAAAGAAGGTAGACAGGTGAGTGGAATGTTTTTGGCAGAGATGAAAGTCGAACAAAAACTTGCTTACGAAGAAGGGGGGAAATGGGGTTAAAACCGGGGGTAACTTCGCTTTGTTGTAAAAGTCGGTGTAACCATTTAATTTTATATTTTATTACCAAACCTCGTTTGATATTGCAGCTACTTCTTGTTCTTTGATTTCTCTCATGTTTGTACATTTGTAGGCAAAAACGCTGAAAAAAAGCTGTTTTCCAATTTCAATTGGTCATTTCCAACTTACAATCCTTCGAAAGTTTCAGATGCTTTCCTCAACATACGCAGATCTTACATTACAGCTGCATCTGAACATTGGAGTCCGTGAAAAATATTTTTATGTTTTATACCATTTTTGGTTCACTTTTGATTTTAGTCCTTTCTATTTTATTATGTTGGAATTTGATCTCTTTATTTTGACGATGTTATTAGTGGGACCAAATTGATAATCTCGTCAGCTTGTGGTTTTGCCTTCGGCCTACAAAAATGGTAAAATTACATTTTAACTTTTACTCCAAAGCTGTTTTTTTTTATTTTGTCCTCGATGATAATGTGTATTTTTTTTTTTTTTTTATAAACATTCTTTGACTTTCGATTGGCATTATAAATTTATTATTGGTTGATAGAGTTGATTGGTTCTCTTGTGACCATACTTATATAATCAAATAACAAAAGAACCATGATATTACTGTAGCAATAGCAACAAAATGGGTAAGAGTATCATGGAGGTCTCCATATTAAGATTTAAATTGCATTTCTCTCCCTCTTTTACTTAAAGAATGGATGAATTAATCCTTATACATTAGATCAAAAAGTAACCTAGTCATTTTTATGAAAAATTGGCATGACTGACGAAACAATCAGACATGTACACGTGGCATCATTTTGACGTACAGGGACTAGTTTTTAACAATAGAAATGGATGCAATTCTTTACAAAAGGATTGATTTGCTCTTTAATTTAAAGTATAATGAGGAATTTTCCCTTTTCTTTTTTTTTAATAGATGGGGCAAAATACAATTTTGACTCTCAGTACAAGGCCCTCCGTTATACTTTTACCCAACAAAATAGTGTTATCAATTTGGACAAAGTAATAACCTTATAAAATACAGGGATTAAATTATAAATGTTCACAATAGAAGGATTAAATGTCAAATTTCGACATGACAGAACAACTAAAACCATAATTTTATAATTTTTTTCACTTGATTTCGTCAAAATTTCATTCAATCATTCAGACTAGAACAAAAAAGAAGTCGAAACCGCCATGCACGTCGATCACTCAGCATCCATCAAAGGACCCACAAACAGAAAACTCTAGTAGTGGATCTGGTAATGATGATGATGATCAGATCACGACTAGCAATGGCCTTCAGTCATGTTAAGTGGCCGGTCTGATCACCAAATTGGCCGGCTCAGATTGGAGATGGAAGTCTTTATTTTTTTGAAAGAGATGGAAATTTGATAGCTGTATTTATACAACTCTATTACAGAGTTACCTCAATTTCGATTTTAAATTTGGGTAATTAAAAATAATTAATTATGGTATTAATATTTTTTTGTTAATTGAATATAATTTAAATTTATATGATATTAAATTTAGTTTTAAAAATTTACACATTTTATCAATTTTTTTTTTATTTAATAAATTTAGTTTAAAATATTTACATATTCTGTTAAATTAGCATCGCCATGGTGTAGGATTATTCACACAGTCCCAATTTATTACACGGTTTGACCACACAACTATGTTTTTTAACAACACGATTTGAGCTCTGTCACATGATATACATTTAGAATTTAGTTCTCGTTTTTTTTATGAATTTAATTACTCTACATTTTAAATTTAAAAATTCAAATCAAATTATTAACACTATTAAAATTCTACTGTTAAATAGATTAAATCTTAACCATGATTATATAAACTAAAAAAGCAATAGATAACTTAAAAATGCGCATTACTCTTATATGTTTATTAAAAGTTTATAAAAAAAAAGTTGAATGTTATTTTGGTTGAAATGATACGAGTAAAGATTGAAATTTTATGGTATTTAAGTTTAAGTTTTATCGTGTATAAATTTTTATTCGAGTTGATACATGACATCGATTCAATTAAAAATTTAAGTATAATAAGAATGATAATAAGTGAATTATTTTATTGGGGGTTTTAACAATAGATTGAATTATTTTTGGATTGATAGACGGTTTAAATTTAAATCTTCAATATAGACATCAATCTTGAAATTGATTCTTGAGCAACTCTTACTATTTATGAAAAATTAATATTTAACAAGATCATTAATAAAATTAGAAGTTTTTATCTTTTTATTATATTTAAATTTAAAATTTAATCACGAATTGTCGTAATGTAATCTAATTACCTTATAATAAGACGGCAATTGGCCGGTTTCTACACATTGGATTCCTTCAAATTTTCCACTAAAAAAATAAAATAACATAAAAAGAAAGAAAAAACTTAGTGGAGACGACATTTTTCTTGGGAAAATTTTGTAGTAATGTTTGACCATGGCAGAAATTTCAAAGGGTTAAACAGTTGAAGAAACATGGTTGATGAGTCCTTAGCTTCGACTTTTTAGAACTAGCCCTACCTACACGAAAACCATAACATAAATAAGACAAAAAGATTTAGTGTTTTTTTTTTTTCTTGCCCTTTAAATACGTCATCCAATCATCGACAGACATTACAAATTTTGGTTCCCAAAATCATATGGATAGGCATTACACCTTAATTAAACCTAGCTTACCTCAATGTCAGGCTGATTTTTTTTAAAGAATATTTTCCGTTTGATTCACTCAAGCCATACGACTTTGATTTCTCCATACGTCACCTCAATCCATCCACTTTAATCTAAATCGAATTATCTAAATTTATAGAAGGATTAAATCACAACTTAAAGTATAATAAAAGGACTAATCATGGAATGAAGACAAAATTCACATGCTGTGCAATGTACGGTAGGTGAAAGAAGTTATGACCTTTCCAATCGGGTTTAGCCATTAAAAGGTTAGAGGCTCAGAGCAAATCTCAAGTTACACTTTGGTAAATTTTTTTATTTTGTTGTCTCCTTTAGCCCTTTCGTTCTTCCTAAAAGTATTGTTTATGTAATTGGCATCTTTCATACGTGTCCAAAATTATTCAAATCAAGCATAATTTTACTATAACAACACACAATTTTTACGTGAAAAATTATTATAAGGAAAAAAATTTATGAGCAAATGAGAAGAAATTCATTACGTTAAAAAACACACGATACAAGAAGAGTTCGACTATAACTATTTAAAGGTTAAACAACCCTATTATAGTAAATGTCTAACAGAATAAGTAAAGTCTTATACGGATTCAACCTGTTCGGCCTCGGTGTTTTCTCTCCACAGATCTTTTTATTTACCTTTCTATTTTATTTCTTTAACGAGTGAGTAGATTTGAGTCACACAACTCCAATAATTTTCAAATGTACAAAATTAATACAATATCTATTGAATCGATTCTAAATTTACTTTGATATTCGATATGATTATCCATCTAAAAAAATGAAGTGAAATATTACAACATACAACCAAAGATATATGAATATAAGTATATTGGTTAAGTTAAAAAAAATAGAAGAAAAAGGGTTTTTGGATTATAATCACTATAACTCCATGTGATTGCATCAAGTCAAAGTGGTTACAATGTCGCATAGGTTTAAATATTCTGCATGATTGAAGGGCATAATACTTTTCCCGTAATAAATCTTGATTAACAAGTTTAGCTGATCTCTCCATTAATCATGGGAAAGTGAATGAACCTTATCATATTGAAGGGTTAATTCCATCAAATGTCCTCAAATTATTGTTTAGGTTCAAATTTTATCCTTAAATTTTAAAACGTTCAATTGAATGAAAAATATCAATATTTATCAATTAGATATTTCCATTAGCTTAATTATCAATTCAGGCATTAAATGCCGGTTTGAATCTGACATGGATCATATTTAAAACACTCAAATCAAATTGAAAACATGTGTATATCCACATCATGGATTAATAGATGCAAATGTGTTCACAATTTAATTAACATGTTTTAAATATACCTCACATTATATTTGAGCTAACATTTAATGCTCAAACAAATAATTAATTTGATTGATACAATACCTGGTATTTTGAAGAATCAATTAATTTAAGCTTACCCTAAAATTTAAAAAAAAAAAAAAAAGTTTTCAATAAGAATGTAACACGTGGTACATTTTTATTGAACATCCGTACTTTTTTGAGGTAAAATGAGATGAAAATAATAATTCATTTACCAAAATTAAACAAAAAAATAGAACAATTGCTTAGAATATATTTGCACAAAAATAAATTCCTCACACGAACAAAATAAGTGCTCTCTCGATCTCATAAATAGAACAATGACAAACATTCACTTAAATAGATATTTAATAGCTTACTAAGGTACAATCGATATGAATCAACAATGTAATGGCATGTGATATATATATATGTTGTAAGGGATAATGTCCAAAACTACATATAAAGTTTGGTTCAATATGTAATATTATATATGAATTTTGATTTTGTGTAATTTTATACAATAAGAGTTTATTTGATTCACTTTTCGTAAATCACTAACACAATTATCGATACAATATTATTTTACATTAACATATTATATACAAAAATAATTATATTTATTCAATATAAAAGTAAATAAATGTATTTATTAATTTAAATGTATATGATTGAATCAAAACCAAAGTTTCATTTATACATTTAAACTATAATTTAAGTTTCATATGTATAATTGCACCAAAACAAAGTTTATGCATTAAATTACACATTAAACTAAAATTCATGTATAATTTGACAATTATCCTTATGTTATAATGATTTTTACATACACATAGATCTTCTTATCGGAAACTAAAGATATACATGCTAGGGTAATTATTCAAAATCTAATATCCCAAAAAGTAATTTGAAGGAAACACAAAGGTCGATGATGTTGTATATAATATATAATATAAAGTATTTGAAATAATATATTAGTTTTATCCTATATAAGTATACTTTTTTTAAAAAAGACAACAATATATATAATGCAAAAAAGATATAGATCATAAACTTAACAAAAACGTGCTTTTATATATATATATATACAAGAGAATTATTTAATAGGTTCTTGCGATTAAACTTTACGTTGAAAGGATGACATTTACTCTTAATTATGGTTGCAAAGTAAGGCTTATATAAATCTTGATGAGTGGTTGAGTTATCGTGAGCATTTTTTATAATTAATATTATGCATAATATTAACATTTCTTTTTTTTGAGTTTTTGCGGGTTATTATTTCTTTTGCGAATTGTACACGATTCTCTGTAAAAGTTGGAGATAAAATCTCGATATAAATAACAATATCAATTATCTAATAAATAATACTCTAAAGATTTATTTCAAAGGAATCACCGGTTAAGAAGAATGCTCTATGTATAAAAAAAAAATTAACAATAGATTCATTAGGTTTGTGGTTGAATTTTATTGATTTCCTTAAAATTTTAAATGTTTTGGTTAAACTATGAAATGAAAGTAATGTTTCGATTAAATCCTTTTATCAAATTGTCAAGAATTTTGGTATTAAATGGAGACTGGAGTTTGAAATTGTTCCTATATTAAGTTCGCATGCAGCAATACAACATGTGAATTAGAATTTAATGCAAAAACTTAACGTGAAAATAGAAAGAGAGAATCTGAAAATCGAAGAACGGATTTAAAATTGAAGCCATAATTTAGAAAGCTTATATACAAATGACTCTGCTAATAAAACACAACCTTGATACGTCTAACGTAGACTAGACATACAAAGTCATGGGATGGGATTGAAATAACTACGGAACAGCTCAAAGATCGATAAAACAGACAAGGCATCCACATTCATGATTTCCGTATACAACTGTGGCCAGGGTCTGTCAAGCAGCGTGTCATTTCATTCCCACTTCCACAACTCCATTGCATTCATTTCAATATGCATCCCTCAATTTGCTGGTTTTGATAATTATAATATTTGAGTTAATACTCTCTTATAATTCACTTTAAAAAAAAAAAATCATAAACATTTAATATTCGATTTTAAAAAATACAAAATCCATGGAATTATCCAATCGATAAGACAAGTCTCCCCGGGCGTGTTTTTTCCGTCAATTATAGAACAGGGGAAACCAGCCTTTGACCACTTAAATGATTGCCTTACATTCTTTACTATGCCTACATTATTATATTATTTAAGCAAAGACTAACATTTCAAAAGTGGACATAAAATTCAATCTCTATTAATTTTGAGAGTGAACAGCAGAGGATAATTTATCACGGAATTAAGGTTTTTTTTTTTTGTAAAATGTACATAATTTTGATTGTTAACTCGTAATATTTTGTGTAAATTTGTTATTTTTCCAGAATTAAGAATAATTTGGTAAAAAAATTGTGAACATCAAGGCTTAGATTTGTTATTATACCAATTGATGTAAAATATTTACATCTTGATTAGTTGTTCTTAATTTTTCATTTTCAAAGTTGACATGAATTAAATTACTCCACTTTTTTGAGAGCAACCAATTTATTCAATATCAAATCTAAGATGGATTAGAAATGTCTTTCGTACTCTGTATAATCAATGTTTGAGGTTTACAATTGTTGCTTCCAACACTCTCATCTTTAAAATTTGAACAGAAGGAAACATACCAAGTAACAAGTAGATAAATAGTATTATATATTATACCAATAATATAATCTATCGTGTAGTCTATAATGAACTGAGATATAAAAAGATATCATCCAATTGTTTGTTTGTAGGTTATGGTTTGAGACATTCAAGTGTGAGCCCAAAAGGACATATAGGACCAAAATCTGCACTGCAGTTTGCAAGCCATCAATGTGTAATTGCTTCTCCCATTCATCGTCCTTACAATGTTAGGTCGAAATATATTGTTTTTATCTATAACCAATATTAGATATATATTTTTTGTTTTGTATTGATTAAGGGTCTTTTTGGATAGACGTTTATTTTCAGTGTGGCGTTTAGTTTTTCTTTTTTCACGTTACAACGTTGCTATAATAGTAAACGCATTGACCATTCTAAAAGGCTCTAAAATTTTAATGTGTTTTTATAGTTGTAATGCGGTTAGATTCATTTAAATTAGTATTAATTTGTATTGGTGCATATTGATCTGTACCAATTAATATAAAAATTTTATATGCTAGATTGGTTTCAAATTAATTTTGGGATGAACTACATCAATAGTTGCTCAAATATGATGGTATTTCTATTTTAATTACTCAACAGCAAAAGTTTTCGATTTGGATCATTTCGACGTTAAGTCCAAAACGGAAGTATGAATTGTGGTCTTGGGGCTTACTAGCCTCCATCAATGGTGGGTTTGATTTGTGTTCTTCATTGGGTGTTTCTTATCTGCGTCTATCCTCTTCTTCCTTCTTGTCCCACTCCGCCTGTGGAGTCTCCGGTGGCTTCTCCTCAATTCTTCATCGGTGTCCTATTTCCCCTTTAATTTAACAGAACACACTGGTTTCCTCCAATTGATAACAAAAAAGAGTTTCTTTCCCAACATTCACATAAACATATCGTCGGATTTGCGTATAAACAGCCTTAAACATTGGATTTGCGTATAAATGTATTATTGGAATTTCAGTCCATTGCTTTTACTTAGGTGGCATAAGATAATATCCAAAATATATTAACCAGCTTTAAAACCATATATGTCACACGAAAACCATATACAGTCAGTACTTACAAATTCACATTCACAGTCCATCAAAATACTATTATGCCCCTACTGACTTCCCGAATTAATGTCAGTTCTTCCCTTTGGAGGAAAAGAATCTACTAAAGCCCCGAGATTGTTTCTCCGGCGTTGGTGTAGACGAGGAAGACTCAGAGCTTGACATGGTACACCTGTGATTCGAGTTGTTCGAGTTGATTGGTGATCTCAAAAGGTTTGCTTCGGTATCTGAAGGGCTGCACGGGGTGTTAAATGAAGACTCCATCGGTGATTCTGCACACGATCTGCTTGCATTGCCCGAACCAACAGTTTTTATGTCTGCCTGGTTTAGATCATGCAAGTTAATGTTGCTGGTAACGGTTTCATCCTCACAGAAACCTGGGATCCTCTCGTTGTACGGCGACTCCTTCGTTTCGGTTTGAGGGCGGAAAGCTTTTAATTGCTTGCCGAGAAGGAATATGGTTTCTTGACATTCTGCTAGTTTCTCCGTCGCAGCTGCTAATTCTTTCTCCTGTGTTCAACAGAAACGATACTAAATCGGGTGGTGCTTAAACTAGAGATTACACAGTACCGATTATTGGTTTACTCAAGAAGCAATTATGTTGCTTTGACCATACACTTAAAACAAACTAGGTTACGCAATAACTTGTTGACGAAGCAACACAAGATGAAACATAGGCTTACCTGCTTGCTCGTGTGCGCATTATTGGCTGCTGAAGAACAAACCAAACAGATTTCCTTGCTGAAAGTCACGAAAAGCATTTACGTTAATGATAATCATACGTAAATACAATGGCGACACAACATCGTAACAAAAAGAGTTTGATGCTTTACCTCTGCAAATACTCTTCAAGTTCTTTACATCTAGCTAAAGCATCATGATGACCTTTCTTTTCATCTTGAAGCTCGTTTTCAAGAGTTTCGATTTTTACCCGAAAAACGTTCAGCTCAGTCGCTAACTCCTCTGCACGTGTTTCGAGTGATCTATACGACTCTGCCATGCACTTAAGCTGTGTCTCAGCCAAGCTGTTTGATTTCTGAGCAAAAGCCAATTGAGATTTAGCTTCTGTTAGAAGCAATTCGGTTTCGTGTAATTTAGACTTGGTTATCTCCAGGTTTTCGGTACATCGAGAAAGATCCATCGCCAAGTTTTCTTTCTCCAACTTCAGCTCCTCGAATTCTTCCAACGAGAATTTGCTCAATTGTTTTGATTCAAAGTCCGAGACCAAGTTTCCGTCATCAGGAACCTCAGGATTAGAAGTCGGACTTGAAATGTGGGCACATCCATTTTGATATATTCCTCCCAATGAACAGTTTTGTGTCACCTTATTCTCCGGTAAAGCGACCTTGTCTATGCAATCCGGACTATTTATTTCGACTTCATTACCCTTGTAGCCAAGCACATTGAATCTTAATTCACTAGCTTTGACTAAAACCGAAGAAAGATCGAGAACGAAATTGTCCAAACTTACGTTGCCGCATAAGACCTTATTGTAGGTGACGGAGAACTCACCAATTTTATGGCTTAAACCATTTCCATTGAAAGATATATCATCAACTACCCTGGCTTCGTCTCGTAGGGACAGTACAAAGTCACGAATCTGCGAAACCGCAGCAACTAAATCTCGACTTAAGGTTTGCACACTTTCTGAAGTCAACTTATCACCTGCAGACATAGCAATTTCCTTCTCTACGGTTAAGCTACCATCTCCTGGACAAGCTTGATCATTGCATGTGACATCAGAACCGTGCAATTGCTCCGAGACACCATTCTCCGAGTCCTGCATAGCACATTTGATGACCTCCAAAATTTTCTGCACATCAGCATCCTTAGATATCGATTCAAGCACCATAGAGAGCTTTGCTCGAAGCTTCATAGCGGGCAATTCGTCTACATCGGATTCCTTGCAAGTAATCTCTCCACAAGCATCGCCATTAATGGTTTCAGATAACTTATCGTTGGTACAATCTGAAATGTTGATTGCACCGTTTGTAGTTGAATCATATGAAGAACAAGCCAACTTCTCCATCTCGAGAAAGTCATCCATAAGGTCCAAGTGCTTTGAAATTTCGTTTTTGTTTGGCATATCGGTACCCTTTTCCCTTTTTATTTGAGAGAGCTCGGAAACTAAAGCTGTCCCCCATGATTCGGCACAGCTTCTGTCATCATCATTACCGTCTTCGGATACGGAAGTAACACTCGGCGGAGTACTAGCATTTTGACTCGAGTGAACTTCTGCTTTTGAGGGACTTCGGGCAAGTTGTGCTTCTAAACTCTGAAGCTTGCTTGATGTCGTAGCACACAGACTCCTTGAAGCTTGTAGCTCACTATTACGTTTCGCTAAGGCTTCTTTCAACATCTTCGTTTCTTCTTCCATTGCCAATAAACGTTCTGTGAGAAACTCATTCTCTTTTTGGAATTTCTGTGCATTGTTGAGTGAAAATTCACTCACAGCCGGCAAGTGCGGAGTAGAAGGCCGGACAAGAGACCTCTTTAATTGAGTATCTCCGTAATCCCGTCCTAAACTCTCAACCTCTAGCTTCATTTGAGCGAGTGCAGCCGGACCGGGCAACTTTTTCCGCACGAGACCACGTAATCTTTGGCATTCTGCTTCGAGCTTTGCTATCTTTTTAACACCCTCCATATTCTGCTTGTTAGCCGCTTCTGCAGACCTCATACTCATGTTCTTTTCTTCATTACGAATTTCAAGCTCTTTTGAAACTACATGGATTTCATACTTCAACGAATTGATTTCCCTTTCGCACGATTCAATATTACCCTTTAGAAGCTCGATCTCAGCCTCGGCTCGTGATTTCTCTTCGCTAATCTTAACCAGCATGTTAGAACGTTCTTGCAAAGAACGCGTAATCACGGCATTGTCGGATTCGAACTTAAAGAGCTCTTGGTCTAAATTAGCAATCCTAGCTTCAAACTCGAGTTGAATCTTTTCGCATTGCTTGTTTTTGCTCACCACCACATCTTGCACCTTCTGCTCATGTTCTTCCTTCAGATTTCGGATTTGCCGCATGCACTCCTTGAGCGCACCGTCCAAGTGCGACGCCCGATCTTCGGCGGTGAGCTTCAAAAGTGTAACGGATTCAAGGTGATTCTTCAATGCCAATGCCTCTGCTTCGGCTTTTTCCCAACCTACACCAAAACCAACAACAAATATTAAAACTGGAACACCATTACAAGGTCGATCTTACGAGCATATACTAACCTGAGATAGCTTCTTCGGCTACTTTAGCATGTTGTTTCACCATATCTTCCTTGGTAGAAATCTCCAAATTCGCCACAACAAGCTTTTCATTCAAGTCCTTAATCTCCTCCTCCAGTGACCGAACTCGTTCCTCGTACAATTTCACTCGATCCTCCAAACCAGTAAGATGTGAATACGATTCGACCAAGATTTGAACGTACTTCGGTTTTTTCGGCACATCCTATCGAATGAACATAGCTCAAGACTCCATCTATTATATAATGCACTATGATGAATTAAAAATCCATAAAATTGCACCTCATTGCCTTGAGATGCAGCTGGAGCCTCAACGGTGGCGGCAGCAGCATCCATAGTAATGGCGGCGGCAGCGGGGGCGGCTTTATGAGCTTTACCAGATGACTTTTTCTTCCAAGGCCAGTGACGGTCCATCACTTAAATCTCCTTTTATTGTCTAGCTCAAAAAAGACTATATAATAAGATTAACACATTAATGAAAATAATTAATGCAAGAAAAAAAATTAATTAAGAACAGGAAGCTGTCCTATAGAGATATGAAACAGCTAGATGACAACTAATCATCAGATTCGATAACTTTTTTTTTATTGCATGACACTAAATTATTAATTGTCTATTATTTACTGCCACCAAGAATTGTAAGGACAATTTATTTTTTTTAGAATTCACATTGACCAAGTCAAGTACTAATACAGCTCTGGGGAAATCGAAAATTTTCTGTTCTTTTCATCATACATTTTCTCAGTAACCAAACAGAAAACCCAGAAAGATAGAAAGATTGTTAGTGTAATTAGATGAGATCACATTTTAAAGGAAACCAAGTTCACCAATGGCTTCTCCACTTCAAATGCAAAAAAATAAAATAAAATCTAATCACGAGAAAACATAAAGATTTAGATTGAAAATGTAAAAGCAAAAACCAAAAGAAAAAAATCACCGACAAAACAGATGAGAAACAACAATCTTAAAAAAACCAGACACCAAAAACCGAGACGAAGTGCAGAAATGGAAACAAAAACGGAGTCTTTTTTATTGCATAAGCTTGGGCTAACCTTAAAAAATGCAGCTTTGTAAAGGGATTTTAAATGCTTGGTTCTAAAGAGGAAACTGTCTGAGATTCAAAAGATTAAGACCCAAATTTGTGGTGTTTTTTGTTCCTGTTTAGTGCTAGTGTTGGGTGTTGTTTGAGAAAGGAGAAACAAGTGGTGGTGGCAATGGCTGATGGCGGTGGAGAAAAAGGAGGAGGAGAAGTGGGTAAGCTGTAAAAATATGGTGGGACTTTAAAAAGAAAAGGCAAGTGCTTCGCAAAAGCTCTAAACCAAATCACCTTTTAATGTGCTACAATATCCTACGTGAGTTTTTATTTATTATTCTTTTTATGTTATTAATATCCTTCTAATTCATCTAAGTTTTTTATATTTACAATTTAGTCCTTTATATTTAATTCAAAAGTACAAATTTAAATATGTCGGATTGTTATTGTTATTAAAAATGTTCTCTGAAATTTAAGTTGATTACAATCACCATTTTTCTTGTTATGGAAAGGGCATGTAGGGGCTTCGGTCCCTCAAATGGTAAAATTATTTTGTAAGATCCCTTGAAAAATTATAAAATTATATTAGTAAAATTACCTTTTGAGCTCACAAAATTTATAATTTAATTATGGGCCCTAAAATTTTTTTCTTAATTTGAGCACAAAAAAAAAAAGTTGCCATTCAAAGAAGTAAAGAAGGAGAGGAAAGAACTAGCTGTATACAATAATAAGAAAGTTCTTCATGTCTTTTCCTTTTACATGTTAACTTGGAAGGGTTATTTTCATTAGAAGCCCTTATACTATGGTACAAATTCTACGTTGATCCAAAATTTTAAGTTGAAACTTAAGTGTGAGTTTCATGTCAACTCAGTCCTTTCATCAACCTAGTAGTTAACTTGGGGTTAAATACTAATTCGGGAATGACATGAAACAAAATTCGAAAAATGCTGATGAAGTGTTTTGCTATAACTCATTCACCATAGATTAAATATTATCTTACAAATAATTAAAAAAAATTGTAGATTCCAACCCTAATTTGAACTCTTTTCAAAATTCAACTGAATTAATAAAAAAATATTTACAGATACATATAATAAATTTAAAATTCAACTTTATGTACATGTTATGCGTGAAAACGAAACCAGTGAAGGAATCGATACTCTTCTATACACCCACTTACCAGCAACGTTAATTGATTTTCGAATATCATTTTATTTTTATGAAATAATATTAATAACAAACTGCAATTACAAAAAAGTATTATATTCAAAGTATTCAAATAAATTAAATCATACAAATAAAAATAATAATAGCGAACCAACGAAGAAGATCCTTCTCCTATACTGATTGCCTTTTTATATCTATATATATATTGCTTCCTTAAAAGCAATATATAATTGGTTTGGTTATATATATGATAATAATAATCATCTTATTTGCATGTTTTGGATTACAGAAACGTCCAAATTACAAGTCAATTTTGTTATTCTTGAAATTTTGATGCTTTTATTTTGTATCCCAAGCGGATATAATTAGGTTTGACGATACAAAAATCAACCCAATTTATTTGATTTGAATAGATATATATTAATTTTAGGTGACTTAAATCCAGAATAACATAAATTAAAAATGATCGAATAAGTAATCCTAAATAATTTGAATTTGAGATGACTCAATTTGAAATTTTCAAATTCAAATGTAAATTATCAATAAGTGGTTGGAAGAAATGTAAATAGACTTCTTCCCTAGGAATTTGAATTAAGTTTGATCCTAAAGTAGTCATTGCCGGGAAGACTTCACCTGAATGCCACCTTGACTTGAACTTGAGTAGTTTTAGACTGTAAATCGGATGAAGACACATCTAATTATATAAAAAGAAAAACTAAATTATCCAAATGAAGTTTAAAGTTTGTATTCAAATATTCATGTTAAAGTCGACGGAGTCTTAATTCAATTGGCATTGATATTGTTGTTATAGTGTAAAACGAGGTGATTTTGAGCACACTAAAATGCATTTATCTTTTTATTTAAAGGCTAGTGAGAGATTATACGAAGTTTTAGATATTGTTTAAAGAAAAGAAAAAAAAAACCCACATCGAGGGAAAAAAAAGGGTTACTTGATGCTATCAATACCTTTTTAATCCTTTTACTTTAATTTAAACACTTTTTTTGCTATAATAATTCAAACATTTAATCCATATACATTTCATATTTTGAAATTTTAATCCTAGTTAACGGTAATTATTAAATTTATTAAATTAAATTATTTTATTTTTAAAATCTAATAAAACAAACATATTATCATTTGTATTGTCAAGTTAATTATTTAATTCCACCTATTACCTAAAAAAAATCCAATTAATGAATTCAGCGATTGATTTTTTTAAAAAAATTAAAACTTTATAATTCAAAAAATATAAATTGAAAAACAATTCTGGACTAGATATGTAGTACAAAATTAATAACATAAATAATAATAATAATAATAATAATAATAATAAACCATGAACCATAGTATTTCTTTTGGGGAAAAATTCTATTAATGCATGGAACGTAAATGTAGAGGAGACTGGCAAAGGACATGGCTACAGAGTGAAAAGTTTTAACTCTGAAACCTACATTTCCTGGGTTGCCAACCTCCAAAAATAAAGTCAATAATAAAAGTCAAAAACCTGTTGGGTTTGTCACAGTCTTATTTTTCAGACCATTAACAGGTACCTGTTCACACTGCTTACTGCCCACCACAACATCGTTACTTGCTTTTTTCTTCTTTTTTTTTACCATTTCTCAAATCCGACCACTGCTGGAATTTCATATCCCTCCGATCTTCCATTTGACGGCTACGATTGTTTCCCACTCTAGATTCTTTTGAGGAATTTACCCATACAAGTATAATTACAAGTAAAATAAAGTAAAAGTAATATCAATGATTTTCTTATATATTAGATTACATTTTATTCATTCTATTAAAAAAATAATAAATTATTTTACGTTAGATTAAAAAAGTAAATTAATTATTTTTATTAATTTGTATTATTGAAAATTAACGTAATTGATAGAATGATCAGGCAGTTTACTTCATGCTAATATATAGGGATCAGTGTTTAACAATACAAATTGATGAATTTTTTAATAGAAAGATTAAATTGTTCTTTAATCTAATGTATAATAATTAATTTCTCAATTTCAGTAGAAATGATAAAATACAATCCGACTCCTAATACAAAAGCTTTTATAGTTCTATTACCTACAATACAAATTACAAATAAATAATTAAAAAAAAAAAACACTTACACTTAAATTAAAATAAATTATTATTATTCAGTCTAATTGCAATTTTAATCCCTTCTATTATCTAAAACATAAAATTTTATCTTAATTTGATATAATCTAGTCCCTTTTTACGTTTATATTACTGTAAATAGATCCAAATCGACAATACCTTTAATTGATATCATTAAAGTAATGGTATAATTAAAAAGAAAAACATAACTTTAAGCATCGGATTAGCATACAAATCTATCATTGAACTTTCACCAAAACCTAAAGGTATGATCGAATAACCATAAAAATTTACATCGCCACTTTAACATCGAGAACTAATTGTGTTATCAATATAAAGCTACTAATAACATTAATATTAAATTAAAGAAAAATGATGGGATCACAAATTTTAACACAATAGAAGGACTAAACCATTATTATTATTATTATTATTGTTTTACATAGGAGCTGTAGCAATAGATCTGTATCATAAAATGTGACGTGTCATGGTGATTCCACAACCCAACCAATTTTACAGGCGCGTGAAGATGGAATTTAAGGTGCGTGCAAGACACGTTGCATAAGTCTCACTCTCTTAGAATAGGACATAATTTCTTTCTTTTTTTAGGAAAAAAATTACGTACCCATGTCCAGTTACATTGATGGGCAAAAGCAAACTAATTTTTGGTTGAAGAAATTAGAGATGAATAATGACATAAAGCTTTAGGGTTTAGGAATATATCAATCCCTTACCTAATTGTTATTTTAAGTATGTTCTTCTTTAATTCAATTATAACAAAAAATTAACTAATAATATTTCTAATTTGTAGACTTCAATGTTTGAACTATTTTTTCAAGTGCACCGGCTACATCCAACCACTGTAATTTAAATTCTTTGTCCACCACTCTCAACCACAATAACTAATCCAATCACTTGTATTTGATATATATATATATATATATTCTAATCAAGTTATGAATATATCGAATAGGTCAATTTTATTAAGTTAAATTCATATTATAATTTAATTTTGACGTAAAACATATTCAACATAAGAGCTTAGAATTGAATTAATTTTTAAGAGGTTAAAGTGTAATTCAGTCGATTATAGTTCCAAAATTTTGAAAAGGGATGATACTAAAATTATACCAAATTGAGAGGTGAGAAAGTAATTAAGAGCCAAATGGATAGAAAAGTGTGATTGATAGAATATAAAGGAGATAAAAATGGGGTAAACTGGAAGTTGTGTGCGGGCTAATAATGAAGTTGAAACGGCACTTTCATCGCTACCCAGGAAATGCCAGACCTGATAATAGCGCGAGTGGACGATAAACACAAACCCAGGCGCGTATGAAAGGTGAGATCCATAATAGTGGATGCAGCATCCAAGGGAACTGAGGGTGAGGGGCGGTTGTGTCATAGAAAAGACACGTGGTCCCCACTGTCCACACGTTTCTGTGTTGTCATAATCTCATTTTTATCACGTGGGGTCCACGACGGGAATATGTACGAAAAAACAGGTTGAGGGTTACACGTGGCAAAGGAAAGGAGCCACGTTTACATCCCCAGCCAAGTGCTGCTTAACCCAAACCAACCCTTAATTACGGTAACGCCACGGACAGCGTCGGCAGAGAGAAAATGCCTTCATCTTCTCTATCACGACAAAATTATTTATGTTTTTCTCTTCACTATTCTGGGTTTATTTTTGCTAAAACATTGATTTATTTTATTTTTATTTAAAAATTTTGGGTTGAAGGCCTCCCATTATATGCATTCGCAATGTGTGTGTATTTTATTCTATTTTATCTCATTCTTTATTTATTATGCATTATATTAATTGATTTTACAAACCGTTGTAATCGATTATACTTGCACTTGTAATTTGTATCACGTGTTGTATTTGTAGCGAAACTTTTTTTAAAAATTGATGCAATCATCAATAAAATCAAATCGACTATTAATTTTTAATTCAACGATTTGCGTTACTTTTTTATTTCTGTGTAGAAAGCCTTCATAAATTGGGATCACGATTGCTTCAATGTTTTCAGTCCCCACATTGTGTGGGAGGTGCCATAAGTTTTGTGGTTCCAATTGAATTGACTGAAAAGATTAATGCAAGTACTTTTGACATGACATCTTTCCTATTCATTTTCATTTTTTCTTTGTAATAAAGAGTAAATATTTGATGACCTACGACCGACAGTTTTTTTTCACTACCAACATTAATGTTCATCTGTTAGTTTGTATAGAGTTTAAGCACATAAGCCAATGGGATGTTGAGAAACTCATTTCAGGAATTTGAGCAATTGCTCCTCTAATTTAGTTTAGGGTTTAATAATTTTGTAATAAAATTTTATTTATTCACTATCATGTAATTCGGAAAATAAAATAACAAATATTTATTATGCGTGCCAAAAAAACAAGTTCCATCAACACAATGAAAATATCATTTTCAGTATAATAGAACATTATGACATGTTGATAATCAATTCTGTCACAACTCAAATACAATATACCATGAGTAATTGCAAGCACTTAATACAATAAAAAAAATCAACTCCGGATGGTCCAAAGTGACGGGCATAAATCGGCAAAAGAATCGAGTATCCACCACGCTAGAAGGAACGACGACAAAACCAACCCTAAAATTATTTGTAAAAGCAAGACTATATACATAAGCAATACTAAAATTTTAAATCTTGATATATAATACATTTTATTGTATGCAAATTCATTTGGGAAATCATGATTGTGTGATTTAAAATTAAACTTTTCCTTCTTTTTTTTTTCTCATATTATATATAATTAATGTTTTAATAATTAGATCGGAAGTTGAACCGATTAGATTATTAATTTTTTATTTAATCGATTTGATTGTTGACCCAATAATAATTAAAATTTTATAAAATTGAAAAATCACCAAACTTTTTTCTCGAATTTTGACTTGTTACAAATTCTGAACGATTCACTTAGAGTTCGGTTCAATTTTTATATTCAAACTACTATATTGATCAATTCTCAATTCAATTAATCTAATCCGATGGTATTCAAATAACATAACTAAAAAGAGAGTCTCACACTTATTTATAGCTAAAGAATAAGGTAAGGAATGTTTTCTTTTCAATTAATGTTGGGTTTATGGTTTTGCTTTGGTTAATATGTTATTTAAAATGCTCAATATAAAATATAAAATTATATACATACTACACTTCCTTTAATAAAAGTATTAGACGCAATAATTTAAGAAAAAAATAAACACACACACAAAAAAGAAAACAATGTTAATGTATAATAAAGAAGAAGAATCATATGGAACTGTACTTTCTTTTTAATTGAAAAAAATTGACCTCCATAGGCTTAAAAGTAAATTTTTGGTGGTACCATTTGTGAAAACAATGCTCACATCAATGTGGAGTGAGTTCAAAAAAGCACTGAGTCGTGTCATCTCAACTCTAAAGTTAGGAAAACAAAGTTAAATTACAGAACGCAGTACATACCAGCTACTCTACTGCCGCAATTTAATTGAGTTGGTTGGAGTCGATTTTTTATTCGGATTATTTTTGAGTTTTTTAAATTAAATTATATTTGGGTTTAAATCATTTTAAATTATTTATTTGAATTATTTAAAGTTTCGATTATATTTGATGAGAGTTTTTTTTCAATTTCGTCATTTTGATTTCGAGTTATTTTTAGATTTAGATTGGTCGAATCAGGTTAAATTAAAAATGCTTTAAATTAATTGGAGGGATAAATGTGAAATTTATATATGAATATTGATTCAATGTGAAATTTGATATATGGAGTTTGATTTGGTGCAATCATATACATGAAATTTGATTGTGATTCATATATATACGTGAAATTTTAATTTTGATTCAATTGTACACATTCAAAAAAAATAAATATATACATTTATTTTCATATTGGATTAGTGTAATTGTTTGTGTATGCAAATACAATATATTAATGTAAAATGGTATTATTAGTGATTTTGTGAATTTTGATTCAAATCAAAATTTAATGTATAAAATCAAAGTTTATGCATGGTGTCGAACATTAGTTCAAAATTCATGTATAATTTTGATATTTATCCCATTAATCAGACCAAAACTTTGAAGTTCAACAGTTGTAGAAAATTACTAGTCAACAAGGTGAATTAGTGGTGTTCATGAACCATGTCAAGCTAGACAAAAACTTGATTTCAAAAAATTTTCAAGTATGAGCAAAATCCGTCCAAATTATCCGTTTCACTATTTAAAATATACAAATATTTTATTTTTAATTTTTAAATAATGAATTGAATCAAATCAAACCTCTATTTAGAACAACCAAAAAAGAACTTTTAACTTAAATCATAAAACATTTGAACACAAAACAGATGCTGCCATGCCCGGATAGTTGTCTGTCACACACCAATTTGGCCTAAAGTCGATTTCTTTTGATCAGATTTTTGAACTTAATTTTTCATCACACAAAGCTTTGACATTTTGATAAAAAATAATTAGTAGCATGTAATCTTTGCAACTGAAATGTAGATATTAATTGTCTTAGGTGACACTAACCATGCAAGTTATATACCTACTTTCGATGTACGTCAATGACAACGAATTGAACATCGAACTGTCCGCTTTAGCAAATAATAAGATTAATATAAGCTGTCTTTGTCCTATTATGATATTTAATAATCAAATTTATGAGTGAGATTAGATGTAGTTTTCTTCATTTAATCTTAAATTTGATCATGTAATCATATAGAAAAACATTGGCACCAGGAAATTGATTAGCCACTAATTAGGTTGTGTAATCCAAAGAGTCTGTCTTTTTCTCTCTTCGTTTTCTTTCTTGATAATAGTGAGATTTAATCTCACTAATTCTACGTCGTACCAGCCTCTCTTTTATCATTATTTTATTTTAAGACTTGAGTTAATTTGTACAGTTCCCAATGCCCATATTGGATGGTGGATTGTGATATTACTCGATTTGGATATTAAAACTTCACGTGGATTGAGTTTTAATTTGATTAATATTAGTATTTTTGTAAATGTAGGAAAATGTAAATTCGAGTGCGTTGAAACGTTTTATCTTTTTATTTATTGATTGGAGAAGAGTTATGAGTGATTTTGGACATTGTGTCAAAAAAAACAGATATAATCTGAACCTATAATAATAATAAGATTATTCAAAAAATAAATATTGAGAACTCAAATTTTAAGATTAATCACCATCATTTATTTGAATAATGGATTTAAATTCAGATATTTCAATACATCGATTATAATTTAAATGATTATAACTTTGATTATATATATAAAAAAATTTAATAAATCTGAATGTAGATATTTTTGCTGATTTGGATACTCGGGAGATTATTGAAAATTTTGAAATCGATCTTTTTACTGATTTCGATATTCAACATATAATAACATTTAATTTGAATTGTAATACTTGAATAATTTACAGATAAATAATGGAATTTTATTTTTGAGCAGATATGCGAATTTGGATTTGAGTAAATAAAAATGCTGATATCTGAGTTCTTGTTATTTCTACTATAGGATGGGTTTTGTCATTAAATCTTGCGGCCTAATTATTTTGGTGCTTTTAATGAGAATTTTTTGAGAGACCTAATTAAAATTTTAAAAATATTTGAAAGGTTTAATGACAACTTTTAAAGGTCTAATTAACATTTTTAAATTTTTTTGAAAGGGTTAATGATGATTCAGAAAAAAAAGTATAATTACATCTAAAAGTTCTAGGTTAAGGGCAAAACACTTGCATTGTTTTAAAATCTTGGGTTCATTTGAGATTTAATCATGTTAAGTGAGGGAGGAAAAACAATTGCCTATCAACTACTCAGATATTCAACCATGACTATATATAGCAACAATCACCTTTCAAATTAAATAAAAGTCAAATATAAAATCCAGACTTCGATTTGCATTCTACTCTATTCCCTGTAAAAATTATGCTTTGATTTTTAAAAAAGTTGTTCCTTTCTGAAACTTTGCGAGTACAATACGAGCAACGTATAAATATCAATACATGTTTGAGTAATCACCAAAAATAAAATTAAATTATTAGAGCATAAATAGACTAAGAATGAAAATAGAAAAATTAAACTATTACAACACAAACAAATCACGAACAGGAACAATCTAAATTAAGAACTGATCAATCGAACTAAAACTTAGATATGACAACCGTTGATGGTAAAACTCAAAAATTCATTACCGTTTCGGAGGAGAGGAAAATTTTGATGAATCTCACATCCTATAAAAATGAACGATGTAGAAAGACCGAAAACGAAGGAGGTAGAGTGTGGAATAAGAACAATATGGGGTTGATTTACATATCTTCTTTTAATTGCAAGTGCACATGCAATCATCTCTAAAACACGTCATGTAAAAAGGCGTGTCAAACTGCTTATGTCAACTTACATTTGTTCGACTTCTAACACGGTATACTAATTAAACCTATTTGGTTATTCTTTTAACGAAATCAAACAACATAATTCAAGTTCATTTTAATATTATAGATCATGGATTTGAGATGCAGAGATTACTAGTTTGTGGTGTGTGTCACGGTGATTTATTTCTATTTTAAATTGTGTGTGAGAAAAAAAAATAGATCGTGAACTTTATGTAGATATGTGATTGTCTAACTCAGGGAAAGTATTTGACAAAGATGAAAAGAGAAGAGGATGGATAGTGAATTAGTGATTTTAGGCTTTTTGTTTGAGCACCCAAAGGAAAGAAGATAGTGGAGGAGTATGATTGCCAATGCCATACACCACGACAACTAATAAGTATAGTAAGGCCGACTGTTATTTGGTTAAATTCTGATTTTCATCCCCTTTTTATGTTTAAATTATAGATTTATTTTTATATTTTAATTTCATCATTTTATTTTTATAATATTATTAATTAATTCAATTTTTTTTATTGAAAACACCTTTTTCAACCCACATACAAAAAAAAAAAAAAATGTCTGCGTAATGAGTTTAAACGAGTGTTTTCTTTCTTCTTCTTTTTTTAAATTTATATTATCATTTTAATTAAAATACTTAAATGTATTAATTATTTGAACTGATTAATAACAATATAAAAATAAAAAACCTAATTATATCGTACTAATATAAAGCAACCAACGAGACATTGGCTCATTAGTAAGGTTGAAGCTGCGAGAAGTTTGAAGTTCTATGTTCGAGTCCCACGTTATATAAATATCGAGGTTCTCTCCGATATTTATTCTGGTTTGAATTAGTTAATTGTTGAGTTACTAATTCAATTGTACTAAACCTGATGCAACTTCGAAAAATAGTAGAAGGACTAAATCAGAATTTTACCTTTTTTAATATATGTTTTTGCATGATGGGAATTTTCTAGCCTTTGCTCTCTTTGTACGAAAGAAATTTAAAAAGTGGAGTTGTAATGAATTAACAAAAATAAATGGAACAGCGATGAGAGCACTAGGGTTGGGTACTCCAAAAGTCTTTGGCACAAAGATGACAGCTATAGCCCACCTTCCTCCCCCATACTCTCTCATTATCATTACAAAAGTAGAAGGTTTTCAGAGTACTCTTTTCCTTTTCTCTCTTCGGATTCGATCCACATTCCCCATCGGTATTCCTACAAGTCACCACCACTTCTCTTTTTCCATTTTCTTCTTTTCCTCTCTTTTTGGTCGTGCCTCTGTCACTCCATAATTAGCGAATCATCATCATCACCCTCCTCAGTATTATTATCTTTGCTTCTTCCTTTTTAACTGTTACCACATTTGTCTCATTCTATTGCAACCATGACAATCAAGGTTTGTTTTTTAACCATTGGGGGTCTTTACCATCATCGAAATTAAGTTATATATTTAATTAAAAGTTAACATATAAATTTACATTTGGATGGTCTTCGAAAATATTAAATCGAAATTTTTCATAAATAGCGATTTTTCATTTGGGGTGTTTCCCTTCATATTCGCCCCTAGTTATTGTAATGTTGTTTCAACCGGACCAAATCGATTAATTGGATTGAGAGTTAGGTAGAGTATTGATTTAGAGAGAGGCAAAAAATTGATCGATCCATTAATCGATACGAACTGATTGAGTCCAATTTTAAAATTTTACAATATTTGTATGAATTTATTTCATACGATTTAGATGAATTAAAAATTGATGATTTGATCAATTCTACTACGAGGTTGATTCAAAAAAAACATTGGGTGGTTGGTGTTTATGGGGCTCAAATAAGGGGCCCTTACCTAAGCAAGGGAAATGTTCAATTTTTGTGAACTCGGTGACCCTTTTTTTTTCTGGAATTTTCACACACAGTCTTTTGAGTACAGACAAATCATCAATGGGCATTGAATTGGATTCCAAATTTTTTCTTGTTTGTAAGTGAATTCTCGAAATCAACCTAAATCCGTACCCAAATCTAGTAGTGAAAATGAGAGTACTTTCACCCATGTATTCACTTGTCACTATCAATTGAAATTATATAGCGAATTTATAGGTGTCGGTTCCAAACATTTTCATTAAATTTTTGTGTAGGAACATTAAAAAAAAAAAAATGAAATTTGAAATTGATGAATTAAATTTCATATAATTATTGCTCCTCTATTTTGTTTAACATTTTTTAATTTCAGATGTCTAATATCTATCCTCAAAGAGGTTACAATTTATGAAATGAAATGACAAGTGATTGAGAAAAAAAAAATGGGATGAGATTGAGTAAATTTTAAATATAAACTTACATTTCATTAAATATGATTTTCACCTTAAAATTGATTGATATGAATGTCTTAAAAGTTGAACCAAATTGACATTGACTAACAAACAAAGATAAAAAGTGCATGGTTGTGTAGTGCCTATACATTAACATCATAATCATGCTTTTAAACACCACTTTTACTTTAGCTACAAAAAATGCTAAAAGTGAAATATTTACATTCAAACATCATAATCATCTTCATAAATCATTATTAAAAAAAATCTAATCCTTGCTAAAGGACAAATCAAGGAATACAATGAAGCTGGCAAATCTTCAAGCTATAACTAAATTTCTGAAAATTAAAGTGTATAGATTAAATTTTAAAATTTTAAAGAGTATATGGATTAATGACATATTTTATCCTTTAAATTTTCAGATGAATTAAAAGATAATTTTCTCATTTAATCAAATCAAGGGGAGTCCTTGCTCTAGAGCTTAAACAATATCTCGAGTTCAAATCTTATAGATGATGAAAACACTGCCAAAAAAAATTTTCCTCCTGATTTAGAGGTCCAAATCTAAATGAGAACCCAATGTAACTAGGAGTAAATAGACAAATGTCAAACCCAAAAAAAAATGTGTTGGAAGAAGAAGTAGAATCCATTATTATAAACATATTTCCACACTGTGGAGATTTGGTTGTCGAGGGGACTCAATATCATGACATTTAAAAACATATTATTTGTTATGGGTAATGTAAGGGACAGAGATTTTTCAGCTGCCGTAGGGCATTTCTAAAGATTCTTCAACTTGTTTTACTGTACATTAACCTATGCATTTGGTCTCAAAACAGTGCTATGAAACACTGTGGAAGCTGTGTGTGGTCGTAAGGTGAAAAAGGTTTTCACTGGCCCCTGCATAGAGCTGGGAAGGCAATGTTGCGAATCTATTATTCAGATTTTAAAATCTCAATATCAATTAGATCCTTTTGTTAGTTCAATTATATAAATCAAATTGTAAATACGTATGTACCTATTGTATGGATAATTTAAATCCAACGTATTAGTCAAATCTAATTGGGCCGCATTATCAATTTCCCACCCACCTCATGGACTACAGCAACATCTTGGTAATAAATATTGTAGTTTGGCTGTTCCAGAAATGAACAACTTTTGATTTAGTTTTTTTAATATTTATCAATACAATAGTAAATTTGCATTTTAACTCTCGTAAAAGTACATAATTTAATCTCGACCTCGGCTTCCTTCTGCAAAAGAACATAACCAATAACAAATAGATAGGTGGAACAAAAGGTGGTCCATTCTAACGTGCTGTCTTTTATTACCATTAAACTACAGAATGCAGAAGAGAACCCAAAGCTCGTCCCATTCCCAATGTCCTCAAGGGGCATGCATGTCGCATAACCATTTTTCATTTGTTGTTTTGTATACGGAGGTTTTATAAGTTAGTGGGCCTTGTCATGCAAGGGCCAGGCATACGGATCTTGTAGGACACTTTTAGGTGCACGTTTCACTTCGGTTGCTTCACCGTTCACATGCTTCCCCTTCGAGTTTGTCTCGCTACCCCATTTCTATCACTGTTTAATTGTTCGAGTTCGACACTTTTTTAATACGATATTTGTGTTATTTGTGGCATTCAAAAGTAATAATATTCATTTTTTAGTACTTGATTCAAGTTTAGGGGTTAATTATTAATATCAGTAGGTTCGAATTTTCATGATTTTGTTGATAAAATAAATTTAGTGCTAATTATGAATTTGTTTCATTTGTCAAATACAATCTTATAGACGTGATTTAATTAGGATTTTAGAGTTGCTTTGATGAAAATTAATTGCTAATATTATTAGCTAATTATGAACTTAGATCCATTACTTTCATGTACCAAAATGTATAAATTTTATCAAATACAAATACAGATACCATATTCAAAAACAAAAAAAAAAAATCTAACTCAAGCATTAAGCTTATTTAATTTACCTATTTGGTTTACCAAATTTCCGATAGTTTTATTCAAGTCCTTTGCATGCCATGGATGAGTTTATATATATATATATATATAATATTATGGAACAGCTAGAGAATTTGGTGCTGGTTTTGTCCAACGTCCCACAAAAAAGTGGTTGAAGTTTTGATTGTAAGAGTAATGACAAAGCAGAATATCAGGTTCAAGATCTTTATCTTAAGCTGCTTCTTTTCAACAACCGGCAGTTGTGATTGATATTTTCGTATACCTCTACCAGGACTTGAAGGTGGGATTGATATTTGGAAAGGTTGAATGGTATTATAACTTCTCTAACTTTTCAAATATAATTAGTGTTGATGTTACGTTTGTTAACGATCACGTTAGTGTTGTTGTTAAATATTAAAGGATAAAATTAATCGAAGGGTCTATTTATTCAATTTTGTTACTTCAAGGGCTCAATTGATACGAAAAATTACAAAAATCGTCACATTGTTACTTCAGGGGCTCAATATGATTAAACTATATGTAATGCTTAGGCTACAATATTCAAGGACCAAGCTCAACTTGACCTAACCCTTTTTCAATTTTATAATATGTTTTCTTCTTTTACATATATATATATATATATATATATATATATTAGTAATTAATTTCATGCCACAATTAATAAAAGAACAAATATATAAATTTAGTAAAGGTTAAACAAAAGTAACATTTTTTTTTTTTTTTGATTTGATCATTTACAATTATGGGTGTGATTAGACAAATTTTAAAGTCCATAGTTGGAGCTAGCTCAGGGTTAGACAACCATTTATTGGATTAATGTCATACATGAGAGCATCAACGTCTTTACTAAATATTAATATTTATCTAGGATGAATATCATATCCGAGTTTCACTTATTATAAATCACACGTGAGTTCTTACTAGATTTATTCTGGTTTAAGTCTCGTCATGCATGATCTCTATCTAAATTGATTATGATCTAAATTTGAATATATTTTGATTACCATTATAACTATATTTTGTAATAATTAATTTTGATTGTAGTTATTTAAATGTATATTATTTATGAATGTGATTTTATTAATAACTTCTTTTAAAATTTATATATTTGTTTATGTCTGCAATTTGAGTTGAAACCCAAAATGGCAGCCTTCTCTTCCAACTTGGTTAGGTTTTGGGTCAACCATTAAAAATGATCAAGGACCTAAATATAAGTTGTGCATATTGACCCAAATCCAGGACTCGGTCCTCTTCTGTTCTGCCCATTGCTAGATTGTGGGATTGCTCTCATAATTGTCCAATGGATTTGGATTCAAGATTAAAACTCAACTAGGGACGGAAGCTGTATTTTGGGTTCATGAACAGAATTGCACCATAAATATTAAAATTATACATAAATTTTGATTAAATATGTAATTTGATGCATAAATTTTTTATTGATAATATTATAAATTGAGTGAGGGGGATAACAACAGCAAGGATTGAACCCTGGTCTTTGAGGTGTCAACAAGAGGTTTAACCGCTGCTCTCTTACGTAACTATACACATGAAACATTGATTTTTATTTTTTTCTTGTTTAATTATACATATTTGAAAATAACAAATATGACAACTTATTTTCACATTGAGTAACCATAATTATTTGCATATGCAGTAAGTAACATAGATAATAATATTGATGATTTGTAAAAATTGAATCAAATTTAAAATTGTGTGATATTTCACAGTAAAATAAAGTTTATGTATAGTCCTATACATACAGATTGATAGATAGACTTTTCAACAATTTAAGTTTTAAAATATTTGAGTAATTTTCAATTTGAGTTGTTGTTTTTCAAATTATAGAGTTCAAATTATTTTTAATTAATTCGAAATATCTCAAATTTAAATAATTTTAAATTACATGTTCGAATCATTATAATCTTGAGTATTTTTTTTTATCTTGAATCATTTTAAATTCAAATTTAATATGTTATTTCTGTTATAAAATAAAAGGATAGAGAGATAAAGAAAAAAGAGAATGAGAGAGCGTATTTTATTGATCAATAACAGTGTCTTACAATGCTTCTTCAAGGTTTATATTTATAGACATAGAAAGTATAAATGGAATAGAACTCTAATTCTAGAATTTAAACTTCATCCAAACTTATCTTGATCTTGATTGACATTCACTTAATAAAATATTCATAACACTCTCCCTTGTATGTCCATTGGTAGATAATGTATCTCATTAAAACCTTTACTAAGATAAAAATCCTTTAGAAAAAAAATTTTTCCTAGTGAATGAAAAAGAGTACACATATCTATAATACGCATAACATGTGGTCTCATTAAAAACCTTACCAAGAAAACCCAATGGGACAAAACATCGGTTAAGGGAAAAATAGTACAATGTGTATTTACTCCCCCTCAAATAAAAACATCACATGATATCTCATATTCTATGTATTCAATTTTGAATACTAGTATTTTAAATGGCTATTTGAATGTATCTGCTAAGCATTTATATCACCATTCTTTTGAAAGTCATGACTGAGAGAAAATTTTGGGGAAATATATTTTGATCTCTTTAGGATTTGCAACAATGATCATAGCAAACTTTAATCATGATTCCTCTATAAAAACACAAATAAGAATTTTGGATCATTTTATAGTCCTCCAGCTACTATTGACTAAGTCAAATTTACCACATGTTCAATTATTTCAATTCATATAAATGAATAATTTCTCGATAATTCCAATATGCTTTTGGTATTCCAAATCCTTCGAGGATTTTATAAACTTTACTATATAGTAATTCACAAAAGATTGTAACAACAATTATGAGACACAAGTATGAACTGTCAGTTTAATAATATATCTAAAGGTTATTGCATCCACCACAAAAAAAATATTATGTCTTTTCATAATCAATGTCAGGACTTAGCAAAAAATTTTATTTTTTTATTTCGCCCTTGCAAAACTACTTCATTTGTATCCTTACTGGCTTTATATACCTTTAGATATTTGGACTTTTGATCCAAAAACTTCATGAATTTAATTGTATATGAGTTGCATCTTTCTATTTTGGTCGATTTATTTCATATCTATATTTCCCAATAGATTTATTCAATATCCTCCTTTTATTTCATTATTTTCACAATAATATTGCATGCAAAACCATTTTCGATCACTTTTATTATTGGTTCGATATTTTCTCAATTTGATATAACTTATCGAGATCTTTTATTTTTACTATTGTAATTTTCAGTTTCAAGTACTTGAATCTCTTCTTATTAGTTATGTCTTGGGTCTCTTCTGAAGCACCCGCCTTCAACTATATGATCATTTAGATTTTTTCCTTTTATGAAAATTTCCATATTTGGAACTTTAATGAGTTATCCTTATTGAACTTCTGGTTCAAATTACTCTCTCCCTTAACTTATTACAAGTTATTAGTTCTCTCCTCTTAATGTCGAGAAAACTATCAAATCAAAATAGTAATCACAATTATGTCATAATTGAATCTCCAATATATTTAATATATTATAATAAATGGAGACCCATAATTAATATATATTTCTAACTTTCTTTGAAGATTCACTCATATTTGTGCGTTATAGTGGAGCAATTGGAACATATACACACATACAAAAATTCAAATATGAGAAATATTTAGCTTTTGACCTAAAACCAATTGCAATGGAGAGTACTTAAAATCTATTGGCTTGATGCATACAACACGTAAATCAACATAATCCCATGTTGAAAGAGAAAATTAAATTCTCATAAGTAGTAATCAGAGACGTTCAATCAATAATTTCTCTAAACTATTTTGCGCATAAATAACAAACTTTTACCAAAGTTTTTCAAACGTAATCAATAAAAGATTAAGATATAAACTCATCAATATTAGCAAGATGAATTGTCTTAATTGCATGATTTGAAATTAATTATTCAAACAATCTTACAAACGACAGGTTACAAGTTGATAACACATATGTGTTTATTTTAGAGATGTATCTACCAAAATCATATAATATCAAAACCATCCACATGGTGGATTAATAGGCCCATATTCATTTCAGAAATGCAATACATTAAATCTCAATTTTAGCTAGTGAATTTTTAACAACCAATTTTAATTGAGAACAACCAACAAATGAGAATTCTTTAAATTAAAGAATCTTCTGGTTCTTTAATGAATGTCCATATGAATTCACTATTAATTTTCGCATCATATATGATCCAGAATGATCTAACTGATCATGCTAAGTAGTAAATACATTTGTACAATTGTGACATTTACTACTCTAAATGTCTAAAATCAGTCTGAAGTTTATAATGACATTAAAATCATATAATATAATTTCCAAATAATTATATGTAATATTTGCTTCAGGGAATATGCCAAGATCTTAACATACTCAAAATCTTCATAATTGTTATGTATTATTACATTCACTTCAGGGAATGGGGCAGAACTGGTGGAACAAATAACTCGTTATTTTGTTTACACATAAGAATATCACAAATATAGTCACAATCAATTTATAATAAATGTAAACCAACAATCCAATCCTTTTTTTGATTCATATGAAATATAATCTTTTTCTCATTCTCAGTCTTAATATGATATCCATTATGAATATCTTTTAAATCTAATGGATTAACCATAATAAAAAATTAATATATTAGCTCTTCTGAAGCTTTCGACCAATTTTGTACTACCAAATATTGAAATAATATTGATTTGTTTTAGTACCAAATAAGATAAATATTTTTTATCTACAATAATAGAATTCATTACTATATTTTCATATTCTTCCTCAAAGAATATTAACAAAAACAAAATATTTGGATATACGCCACATATGTAGTTAATAACCTTTGATAACATAAGTTATATTTACCTAAAGAATTATCTTGAGAACTCTCATTGTTCTTGTATTCATCACTATGTTTTTACTTTTAGTAATCCGTGATCATATCTTTCATTTTCTTTATGTTTGCATTCACTTCTTAGAATAAAACAAATTTAGTAGAACGAACTTATAAATGTCTCATTAGATTAATTATTCCATAATCACCATCGTAAACATGCGTAAATTTCAAATCAAAATCCATCTATTCATGTTGTCATGATTAGTCTCAAATTATAATAAACATGATATAATAAATAAATCATAGAAAAGTATGCCTAAATAACTTTAACATCATCGTTATCACCATGACTATTATCATGAACACTGAGTAGTTAAAGGCTCTAGTGATTACTCAGTGCATTGGCCTCAATTGACGACTAAAAAAACAATTAAATGAAAATTATGCTGATAACGTGTTATAAAATAAAAAGACAAAGAATAAAAAAAAAAAGAGAATGAGAAGGCAAAAAAAAAAAGTATTTTATTGATTAATAGCAGTGCCTTATAATGCTTTTCCAAAATTTATATTTATAGACATAAAAAATATAAATAGAATAAAATTTTAATTTTAATGACAATTAAAATTTAAACTTCATTTAAATTTATCTTAATTTTGATAGACATTTTTTTAATAAAATATTAATAATAATTTCAACTAATAATATCTATTTTCAAAATTCAAACAATCATTGAGATGGAGAATTATAGGTTTGTAGCTCTTTTTTTTTTTCGCGTGGCTGACTTATAAAATCAATCAATCAATCAAAACCAGACCCTCCTTAACAACAGAAAATTGACTTAACCAAAAAAACCCAATCTTTTTCCAAATTTACCCCATCTTTGGAAATTTTGAAGACAAAAACTTTGATCGCATCCCCAAGAAAGTGATAGTGCTCCACTACCTCTGGTTCTTATACTTCCTTCATCAACTCCTACCCTAATCCTACATGATTCCTTTTAAATTATAGGGTCCTTCATAAACAACAATGATTAAGACATCCATTCTTTTTGGCAAACACAACACAAAGTCAAAATCTTCACATGTTTTTAAAGTTCTAATCTTTGTCATTTTCACCAAAGATTGTATTTTTCTACCGTGGGTTGATGATGGTGCAATATTTTTAAGCAACACCGGATAACTTCTGCCTGATTCATCTACGGCTTAGATCTTAAATTCATTTTTATTTTAGCTTTGAAATGCTTTAGTTGGGTTTTGAAAGTGTTAGTATCGTATTAATCGAGTTATTCTATTAGTTTTATCGTCAATTTGGACGTTAAATACTAACTTAAATTTTAGTGACATTATTTGTTGTTCGTTGAATACATATGCAGAAATGAAACTAGAAATTTATTTAGGAGGCGGATATAAAATCAGAATATTTGGGTGAGCAAAGCATATAAATTAGCATTTAACATGTAAACAAGCATATAATTTGATAAAAAGATATGATTAATACAATACCATAACGTTTTAAAATTTAAGAATTAATTTAAGATGCGAGTAATAATATTAAACTATTTGTTGACAATTTTTGGGGAATGTGTTTTGACTTTTTGGGACGAATTTGACCAAACGGCAGGCTAATATATCAGTAAACATTTTGACATTGAAATCACATTACTGTGGTGGGTTCAGCCTCTGGCATTATGAGCTGACACAAAATCAGGTTAAAGGCCGATGGTTTAGTGCAAATGAGAACCATTGGGAAATTGGAAAATGAAGTCAGATAATATGAATGTGAACATGCAATGTATCTGTACATATAGTATGGTATGTAACAGCCTAAGCCACTAATTTCTTTGTATATAGAGAGAACAATGGCCAGCTTTGAGAATTGGTTGATTAATTCCAATCAATATTTGCATCTGTTAGTCTAAATCTTGTGGGGGGCCAACTAAATTAGAAGAAGTTAATGATCAAGTCAATTGGGTTCATCATTGCCTTAGCCATTATGATTGGTTCATCAAAAAGTTGTTGGCTACCAGCAGAATTACCAATCTACAGTGAATTATTTGGTGTACACTGTAGACTCAGTTAAAATAAATAGCACATGTTTGTAAAATTAAAATATTTTTATGTCAAATATTATATTTATTCTTTGCTAGTGTTTTTTAAATAATACGCTTAAAATTTTAAGGTGTTTTAAATGATCATTGATTATAAATAAAGTGCTTGATTAATCTGAATTTATGTTAATGTTACGAGTGTTGCTCATTTCATAACTCTTACGATTTCAGTTTATGGAAAGTATCAATCACCATACGAAACCTAAACATCATAACGAATCTTTCCCATGCTCAAAAGAAATTGTTAATGGAGCAGGTGATGTAATAACAAAGCAAAATCATTGAGCATGACTTTGGAGTGAAAGGAGAATAATAATGTCTATTAGGTTGTTTCTTATAAATATATTTAAGATATACATTAATAATAATTGCGTCTCTCTCACAATTTCTCCTATCATTTCATATTTCATCTAGGGTTGAACTATACCACATTTTTCCGATGGAGTATCTGTAATTTCTTTGTTCATTTGTCACCCACTCTATCCCAAGCCGTAGATTTCTATTTACAGAGCCTTCAAGAAAACACTCCTAAGTACCGCATTGAAGAATAAGAAATATTTCAGATACCAAATTGCATATTAATCCTTTCCTCATAAAATAAAACATATCAATCATCTCAAAATATAAATTGTTGAGATGAAAATGCAAACAAAAGGGTGAAAGTGACATTGTCTCACGTGGGTGGGTGGGTGGGTGGGTGGGGTACCATCATAACTCCCAAACCCGCTACCATGATGTACTTTGTAATTCTCGATTATATTATATTATTAAAATTCGCCAACTTCAAAAATAAATAAAATGGTCCGATCATGGAAATTAATTTAATATCTTTCATTGGGAAACATATTATATAATCTCTACAATTTTTTTCCCTCCTCAACCACGGAAATCTCACGTGTGTCAAAGTCTCGATCCGAACTCGGGACGACTCGGCGGATCACTCACCCACCTTTTCAGCCATCTCCATTGACTCAACACGTTTTACCTTTTACCCCTCCTCCCTCAATTATGGAAACAAAAAAACAAGTAAAACGACCAACCAACTTACCTTTTTTACAGTGGTAAGTAAAACCCATGAATTAGTATTAAGTATGAACCTCCTCAACTCGGCCAACTCGTTGATTACTCCCTTGACTTGAGCTAACTCGGTTGGGTAAGAATCGAAGTTTCCTTCTTCTTTTTCACTTTCCACTGTAATTCTTCATTTACCAAATTGTTTTTTCAGCCAACCCATTGAGTAACGGTCGAGATTCGGTCCACAAATCGAGCTTATTACTCCACATTCCGACGTGACAGTTAACCTCGATGTTAACGAACTTAGCCGGGGCGGAGTGACCCGACTCCGACCGGGAAATGAACCGGATCACTTCCTCGAATACCGTCTCGTCGCAGGGGATCGCCAGTGGGCCTTGGTTAGTGAATCCGTACTCTTCTTCGGCTTGGATGAGGAGTTTCCTAAACACGGGGTGGTTCAAGTACGTCGCCCTCACGACGAATCTCCGGCAACTAGTCCCCACTGTGACCGCCACATGTCCCGCCGGAACATCAGACGGGATACGACTGGCCGACATGCGAGCCTTGTTCCTCCACCGGCGCAGCATTTGTCGGAGCCTCACAATGTGGCGGATCTTGCTGCAATTTCCTAGTCCCGCCGACGACGACATTTTTTTCCCGGTAATACTAACACACACAAAAAAATAAGCTTTTTTTTCGGCTTTGCTTTGAGAATCGAGAAAAAAATGGATGTTTAGAGAGGAATTTAAGAAACTAGGAGGGAATATGGTTTTATAGAAGGAAGGGTATGAAAACACCCATAAAGTTTGACAAAATTACAATTAAAAGGTCCCAAATGTCTTTCGGCAAACTGTTGGATTATACAATGAATAATTAATATGATTAAATGAAAGTGGCAATAAATAAGGGGGCAAATTAAAAAATAATAGAAATTTTATGTATTTGGATTAGACGATGATGAATTGAGAGAGTTAAGTTGGTTTTTGGACGAGGTCAAATTGGATTAGCTTAAATCCTGTTTTAAGTGTTTTTTTGAATTTTTTCGAGTTTAAATTTGAATTATTCTAAATTTATCGGCGATCATTTTGGTTTAAGCAAAATCATTATGGTTTGGTTGATTTTGGATTTGGATTATTTGTTAGTTTAGATGGATGATCTTTTACGATGAATCAAATTTAGATTTGAGTTTATCAGATTGAATTCTTGTTTGAATAAAGAGTATCAAAGAAAAATATTATCTCAAAAATATATTGATTATTAAAAAAATGGTAATTGAATGAACCAAGATTGTCAGAACTGTTTCGAGAGGATGGGCGGTTCAATTAGTTAAATTAGTACCTAAAAATCATAGAAAGATTGGTTGAACTGGATTTAAGTTGATTTTAATATTTAATTTTGTTGTTATAATTTATAAAATAAAATTTTATATCGCTTTTTGGATTTTAATATTCTTCTAAAAGTTTCAGGATTTTTTAATTTTACAATATTACAATTGATAATTGGATTTTATAAAATTGGGAAACAACTTGAATTGAAGGAAAATAGGCGGCATGCTTAATTAACATGATAATAGTGATAGTGTGCCATCTAATTCGGATATTCCCAAGCAGATCCCTATTTATTTAATTCTATTTCAATTTGCATGTTAAACATAAAAATATATGGGTTGTGGTACTATTAAAAACGAATAACAGTAAATTTTTTACACTTTCCCTTTAACTAGATATAATAATAAAAAATAATTACCACATATTCTGCGCAGTAGCATGTGGGCTTCTGCAAATCAAACGGTAAATCAAGCTTTGACGGATTCATTTGGAAGTAAGGAAATTTGAAGCTTAAGAAAGAGGATTGACTGAGATCAATCATTTAAAACGTTAAACCATGAGCGCCGCATTAATCTTTGTGCAACTCAGCCACTCTCAGCGCTTCTCAAGTAAACCCTTAACGAAGTTACATGCACACTTAACAGTGGTTCATCTCAATCCTCTACACATTAAGTAGTCCAATCGATCAGGGATAAAAGACGTACGGAAGTTTATCTTTGGGATCAAAATCAAAGTATAGAATTATTTTTATTTTTATTTTTATTTTATTTCGGGGAAGTAAAATGTATTTTTGCCATTAAACCAACTTGCCATTTTAATCCCAAAACAAAATGGTTTTAAAAGGTTTGTTCTTGAATGTGGATTGAATGACATGTAATTAATATATATTTTTTATATTACACGTTTGAAGAACTATAGTGTTTGGATTGTTGACCATAAGTGTTCACTTCATAATTCATGTAGTAGGTTCGAGTTATAGGGATTGCTCACTTTCGATCTATGTGTGACAATTTACATTAGACCTTTTTAATTAGTGTTAAACCACAAACATTGAATATTTGTTTTTTTTTTTTTGTAATATTCATATGGAGTTTTAATTGAATTTAACGACTAATATATATATATATAATTGCTATAACGATGATTCGAACCTAAATTATTTTCTAAGAAAGGTCTACAAATAGTTTATATTAGTTGCAAATTATTTGAAATATATATTTTATTTTATCATAATCTTAATTTTGAAAATACCAATTAATATTTATCACTTTTCGGTGTAATATAATCAACTAGAACTAGAATCAATTCAATATAAAAATACAACAAATGGAAATCGAAATATATCTTAATAGGGTCCAAGCATAGTGAGACTTAAATCAAAATAATTCGAGAGATTTGTGCATGACAAAACTCTAATTTAGATGCTCAAAATCTCAAGACTTCAACCTTTCTCAACAAACTGAATGGATAAATTGCTTTTAGACCCTCCTAAAATTTAAAGATTTGATTTAAACCTTTTTTAAATTTTGATTAAATGAAAAAAAAAATTATATTTTTAAACCTTTTGAAAAATTGATAATTTAATTTAATTTTTTTTTTGTGAATAAAGAAATAGAATTACATCAAATCAACAATTACATAGTACGAAATGCATTATCCTCTTGCATAGCCCTAGACACAATGTTCGGCGACACTTCAAATATTCGAAGAGATGTCTGCCATGAACCACTTTTTTTGAACAATCATATTATAAGTTCTGATCATGTCTGTTTTTTTTTTTAATATAATGCCTAGAATTATCTATATCCCCTCTCCAATCCATAAATAGGAGGATAATGCGTTTCAACGCACTCAAATCCACATCCTCTTGCATTAACAATAATACTTAAGCCAATCAAACTAAGACTCAATCTGGCTTTAAAATATTTTTAATCGCAACAGTTATATTAAACCAACTAGGAGTATGTATATATTAAGCTTAAAATAAACAAAATAAAATAAAGCCACCACATGCAAAAAAAGTCGAAAAAAAGGTACTGGCTTTTTGGAAGTGGCTGAGTCAATTGAAGATGCTTTTGTTTGCTAAAACATTAATATATATATATATATATATATATATATATATAAATCCAGCTCCCTTCTAAAGCAAACGATTTTGTATTCTCCATATCAGGCCAATGCCCCCATGTGCTGGGATACCCCATCTTCCCTTTTCTTTATTTCCTTCCAACATACTGCCAAAACACCCCCTTCCTAATCTCCCCTTTTTAATCACCATTCCTCTTTTAACTTTACATCTTTCTCATTTGAGTATTTAAAGTATTGTTGTCGCTTATTGTATCAATTAGGTTCTTCTGTTTTTGAATAAATCAAAACTAATTTATCTATGTGATAGGTATGGATGTGTTTACAATCTATTTGTATGTGTTTTAAATATGTTTTACGCAATATTTAAATTAATGCATAAATTGACCATACAATGACAAAAATTTCACTATTTTCTCTCCAGAAAAAAAAAATATTATAATTTAATCTTTTGAAAGTTGTAAAATTTTACATTAATACAATAAAAAAATTTCTTTTTTTATCTCTCTCAAAAATTTACAATTCGAATCCGATCCCTTGAAAAGAAATTTTTAACTAACTTCACCCTTGTGTAGCTTCTATCTCTAGCAAATTTGAAAGCCAAAACGAAAACCCTTATCCTAAGTAATTCGATAGAAAAGAATCACCTCGGATCAAACTCCCAATAACAAAACCAATTTGCCCCAACCAGATAGGTTTAGAACGGTGAAGATGGGGTGGTTGGATACACGTGAAGTTATGGGGAGGGTAGGGTGCATCCCCCCCCCAATGTCATAGGTTTTGCACACTGGAAAACCCCACTTGCTAGGATTTAAGGATCACATATCATTTATTTCGTTTGTATTCACAAAATGCTTTGGTTCTTTAACCAAAGACCATATCCCCCCCTAAAAAAAAACAAGAGAACCAAACGGATTGTCAAACCATAAAGTTGTAATAATATATCTTCTCTATATGCGTATAGATCACATAACATGTTCACTGTTTTCGCTTACTTGTTTTGTTTCAATTAGGACAACAAATATGGGAAGATTTAGGGAATATATATTAGTTTAGATTCTTTATTTTTCCCTTGTTAACATTGATGTAATCTTGTTTTCAATATATAATTAGCTTATCTAATTATGCTGAAATTTCACATTTAATCCCTTTATTTGAATTTGATGTAATATGGTAAGTATATTTCATAATTTTATTAGCATATCTAATTGATAATACGGTTAGTTGTTGTTCTTAAAGTGATAGGGCGGAGTTTTTTTTTTTTAAAAAAGGGAATCAACCTTAAGCAATTGATTGATGAAAACATGGTTGATTGGGTTTTCATGTAGCTTTATTTTGTGTGATAAGATAACAAGATTAAATCCCAAATTTTAATATAAAATTTAAAACCATAATTAGACTTCTTTCTTTCAATAGTTTTGGTTCTTATTCAGTAAGTTGTTAGTAAATCTGTTAAAATTTATAATGGGAGAAAAAAAAATCACAAACATTAAGAAATTAATATATTTTCGGATTGGAATTTTTTATTTTTAATAAGATCCAGCTTAAAATTTGAGAATTTTTAAATTGGGATTTCAGATTTGCTTATTTGAAAGTTACCATTTATAGTGAAAAAACAATAGATATAATCATTCTCAAACTAATCCAAAGATACATAATTTGTAAGGCTTTTGCACTTATTATTATTATTATTATTGCTTAATTTATATAAACGTAAATTATTGAAAAAATAAATCATGCATTATGGTTGTTGTTTTTATTCTTTTTGTTCTTATTATAACGTGATTGAGAAATTAACAAAGATGATAATGCAAACGTGAGGGGTGTCTTTGCAATGCTATCTATCTATATATATACTCTTAGGACAAAATTTGTACTAATACTGCACTCTTTTTGTCATTACTACAAACTTCTTACGTGGAGTTGTCGTCCACAAACAACAAAATGTTGCACCTAATTAATCAAATTAAGAAGCTTTAGTTATTCTAAAAAAGACTTCATTTATGGCAAGGTTATGAAAGCATTTCAATTCTACACCCTTTTAACAATTAATTATTCACCCTTCCATAATTAAATCTAATCCTTTTTTAACCTTTCAAATTTTGTAATTTCATTTCAACCCTCAAAAAATGTCTGATTTCGGCCCTCGATTAACACAATAATGAATAGCTGTGACCAGTTGGAGCTAAGGGGAAAAAAATTAAAAAACAACTCAGCCCATTGAATCGTACAGACCAGTTTACTTGAAATCGGAAGAATCTGTGAACTAATTTTGGAAGCATTGAAACATTAATGAAAAGTTCATTGTTTGGTGGCAGATTGGTAGTGGTACTATGGTATAACAACTCCTAATATATATATATATATATATATATACACACACACTTAACAGAAGCAACTATGCAGCTTCTTTATTGAGATCTATCAGAACCAAGTTTTTCTTATTTTCTGACAAAATTAGAATGGAATCAATAGTCTCAACAGTTCATATATGTATGGGTTAATATAACTTTTAGTCCCTAAATTTAGAAATTACGTCCAATTTGATACCTGCACCATTTTTGTTTTTGTCTACTTTGGTATTTGAACTTGACAACTAGGTCCATTTTGGTCCATGGACTTGGCATGTAAAATTTTGATCACAATCTTAGAGTTTGTCCTTGATTTGGCAATTAGGTTTAATTTGGTACTTCTACTATTTTTTTGGTCCACTTTGGTACCTAAGCTTGACAACTAGATCTATTTTGGTATGTGAATTTGACCAATGTAAAAGTTTGTTGGCGTATGGCGTTACACAATCTCAAAGTGCCACATCATCAAACATTTACATTTGCCAAGTTCAACAACTAAAATGGACCTAATTAACAAGTTCAGGTACTAAAGTAGACCAAAGTAAGTACAAATACCAAAATGAACTTATTTGCCAAATTGAAGGACTAAAATTTATATTAACCCTATTTCTATTTATGTCAGTGTGAAATTAAGTTTACACTATACTAGTTAGACTGCATGCAAACTTAATAAAGAAAAACAAAAGTTAAATGGAGCAATTTAATTAATGCTTTTTCCCAATTGAGTATCCAAACAGCCGTTAATTAATTTTGAAAATATATAAATTAATTAATCTTCTTCTTTTTTTAATATATAAATTAATTAATCTTTGATCCACGTCTTCTCCTATCACTATCAGAACAGCAATTCCTCGTTTGCAGAAAATAAAAAATTAATTCAATTTTCATATATGCATGGTGCCAACCTATTGTCAACAATAAACTTTAATAAATTAATGATACTATAGTTTTTGTTTAATTTACTATAATTATTTTTGCTAATAATTACTTTAATTATTGATGTTCATCACCTTGAAATGGACCGTTCTATAGAATATTATAAATTTTTCCCAAGTTTTTAATACTAATGTTCTTTTTGCTAATTTAGTAATTAATACCCACTAACATTCCCAAAGTCATTTTCATTAAGATTCATTTTTTATGATATATATTAATTATGAAAACTATTCTAGATAGTAAAAATTAGTAAAGAACATGAAATAGTTCTTTTAATTAATAAATAATGATTACATGGTAATATCTGTTCATATTTTTTTTAACTATTCGACAACGCACACACACCTTACAGATATAGGTGCTCGAATTTAAAACCCTTAAAATAAACAACATTTTTTTTTTCATCATAACCACTGATTGAGTTCGATTACTTAAATCACTCATTAAGCTGCAATCACTCGTTAAGTTGCAAATTGAATATGAAGAACATTTTGTTTACTATGCTTTTCTACTGGTATAAGTTCCTCACAAAGAAAAAGTAAGTGCTTTCAATCTCGTACTTATTACATGAACAAGCCTTTATTTAAAATAGGCAAAAATGGTGATGAGCCGTACGTGCACGGTGGAAACCACATCTTTACGTGCTCCACATTTTTTTTACATAGAAAGCCGTTAAACGTGCGACCGAAAGAACCAGACGGTACAAATAGGAGTTGCACTATCACGTACAATCTGCCACATTCTTCTTCTTCTTTTTCTCTTCTTTTTACAGTTAAAAGTGATACTTCCCTTCATGTTTTTATATTAAGAGCTAACCATTAAAAAAGAAAATAGGTTGATTAGTTCTAATAAGTTAGATTAATAAATAAATTGATCTTTTATTTATTTTTACGGTTAAAAATTAATTTTTATATACACACTACGTGTAATTATCTGATTATTCCAGCAATCATTCTAATTTTTAACAGTAAAGAAGATAGTTTATTTTTTGATCTAACGTACATGGATTAATTTACTTATTTTTTGAGTAAAAAAAACAGAATATAATCCGATTCGTAATACAAGAGCCTCCTTCATAAAACTTTTGCCAAAGATCATTATCAACTTACATTTTTTTAAATATTCTCTATGTTTGTTTTATAATTCATATTCAAGGTTCGTAGTTACCCATTCAATCAATTTCATTTCAAAAGTTAAAATCTACATTCTCTCTTAAAAATATAATACGTTTTACCGTTGCACCAACAAATAATTTCGTTTCGATTTTTTCGATACATTATTTGGAATTATTCACAACCCTTCCTCAATTTTTAAATATGAAAATAATACATCTCAACGAACTTAAGCTCATGTTTTCGTGCACTAACAACAACACCAATACCAATTATGTTTCAATTTTTAATCCGAAAGAAAACCATAAACTTTTGCTGCCTTTGTTATGTCGCCCTTCATCATGCATACACACACGCTCTAAAAACTATAATAATTTTTCTTCATTTGTTTCCAGCTTTTGAGACCGAATAAAAATTTGGACGGTGGAAGGAGAGGAGAATCTTCGATTCTAAAAATAATTCCCATTGGCTTAAAGTGCCATAGATTCTGTAGTGTATGAGTTGACATGAGAGAGAAAGATACTGAAACTATTTTGGGATTAAGATATAGAAATAGTGTAAGGGTATGAAAGCCAGCCAAATCCAACTAAGCAAAACCCCCCACATTCACTGAGCTTGAATCAATCATTCTTCTTCTTCTCTGGGTTGATGATTCCCAAGATATCCGTACTGACACAAGGAGCCTAATGCCGTAGCACCCATAATTTCAATCTTATATTAGTCCCTATATTATGCATACATTGCCTATTTAGCTCATGCACTCTAATTTATTCAATTTTAATTCCATATTTTTAAAATCTTAATCAAAATTGTATTGGTCAAATATGTTTGGTCAAATTTCACTTTTAGTTATATATTATGTGCAAATTGTGGAATTAATTTATGTTTTTTTTTTTTTTTAATTTGATCAATTTTAATTTTGATTTTAACTCAAATAATACTCGTTAAATTCATTAACTAAATTAACGTGATTTTTTACGTGAAAATCAAATTGTGGAAATAGTAAATTTCAACTTAACAAATTTAATAGCTATAGCTTCAGTTAGGATGAAAACTAATGCAAGAATTTTACCTTCTTTTTTCCCTTAAATTGTTTTATCAAAATCCAAATTTTATGCTAGTGGATAGGGTAAATACTTCAAGGGGTCACAACTTATGGTCCAATATTTAAAATGATTTAATTGAGTCCTCCAAGTCTCATGTCGTATTAATTAAGCTCTTCAACGAGTTTAGGCATCAGCTTGAGAATTAAATGCTAAATTGTACCTAACGTGAAACATATTTAAAATACTATACCAAGTTTTATACTGAAAGTTCATTGACTTTTTGCCTATTAGATATTTATATCTAAATACATGTTGAGTTGCAATTAAATAAAATGACTATTGTACAAAAAAATAGAGATAGAAACTAAAAATTAGTTCATGTAATTTAGAAACTTTCTACCTTTGCATGACTTTGTCTAGAGAGTTGATCCAATATATTCAATTTAGTAAACTCCTTGTGATTAACTCAATTCAGTTTACTTACAAAGTTCTACGTGTATATATCTCATGAGCAGCTAATTATAACAGTACTTCATATCTAAATTATCCATGTAATTGATACATAAGTGTTTCAATTTTGATCCATTTTTTTAAATAAACTTGATTTTAGATCCAAACTGAATTCAAATCCTAAATCAATGACTAAATCGATAGAAAAAACTTAATTAATACATAAGCATACTTTAAAAATTAAAATATTTTTAAGTAGGAAAGCATTTTAAAATTCGAGGCATACTTGGAGAAAGTCTAGTATAATTAGATGTTATGTCTAAAAAGGAAAACGCCCAAATTTGTTGAAGCTGGCCTTGAAATTAGATTTTTTTTTAAGATAAGCTTTGAGTGTTATCTATATATATATATATAGTGCTTACTAGCTGTCGTCTTAGAATTTCTTATAACTGTCTTCTCTTTTAATTTTTTTTTTCTCAAAGATAAAAATGATGATCGCAAATGGAAGTTAACTAACAACTAATACTCCATTATGATGATGGATTTAGTGACCCTTTGAGGTGATTAGGGAACAAAATGATATCTCTATAATATAATTCTACATATTATGACTAACAGCAATTTATGGTGGGTGGTGGGATGTTAGGGATCAATTTACATGAAAGTACTAATAATTTTCCATAATATACTCTTTACTTAATTATTGCATATAGGAAATGATTGAAAATGATTGGGATAATATGCCTTCAGACTATGATATCAATATAGGTTTAGCCTTATTGTTATCTTTAAATTCATCTCCTTTTATATTCTTTCAGTTTCTCTTGATGTTTCTGGGTTCTAAGCGAAACAATAAATTAAATTTCTTTTAAAAATATATAAAATTTAATACAATAAAAACTGAAAAATTGAAAACTTTGAGCATTTAATTAACTTATTTTAATCTGAATTTTTTTCCACATCAAACGTACAATATTCTTTTGGGCATATCTCATTTTGAAATTGATAATAGGTTTATTTTAGGTTACTTAATAATGAAATGTTGGTAATATTTGATTTTTTTATTCAATTAAATCTGAGATTTTTTTTTTGATTGAGAGAATATAAGATAAGGTAATATAAAAGCACTTTGTATTTTACAAAATTATCCCACAAACTTTTAAAAAAAATTTAAAAATTCTTAACAAAACCTTGCATATTTTGAAATTTTAAGTAAATCCCTTAGACTTAATGACACATCCTGCCACTGCTTGTGGATATTGTTAGATTAATCAATCTCATAGTTAGAAGTTGAAGGCAAATTGATTGTTTACCATATATAAAAGATCTTCCAAAATCCGTTCTCAACATGCAGAGATGGTGACATAGAAAAGATAGTCAGAAATGCAGAAACCAAACAAAGATTTGAATGTTATTCTAACAACACTTTCTCCGTCATATTCAGACACTGATTTACGTGCTTTGTAATGTTTTAATTAAACTCATTATTCAGACACTAATACACAATTAAAAGCATGTTACAATACCGTATTATACGGGAAACTTTGTCCTAATCTTTCTTTCTTTTCTGTATTTTTCTGGTTTAAATAAAACACTGATCACATGGGTGTTTGATGGAAATTGAGAATCATGTACCAAACCTAAAACTGAAACCCTATTTTTCATTCAATTTTTTTAATGGGGTCCCAAATGAATATATATATATATATAAAATATGGGTTAGTTATACTGAAAGAAACCCCATACCTGAATGATGATATATAGTGGTTAAATCATAGATGGTTAGAATATAAAAATATCGGGTTAAATGCATATAATGGTCCCAAACTATTGTCTAGATTTTCAATCGATCTCTAAACCTTAAGACGTTTTAATTGAGTCTTTAAAATAATACTATTGCATCAATTAGATCTTTTCATTAGTCTGACTGCAAGTTTAGGCGTTTGTGCCAGTTCAGATTTGATGTGAAGTGTATTTAAAACATGCGGGTAAATTGCACATACGTGTTATCGCATAAACAATTTGGATCTAAAGTGTCGAAAAAAACAAAGCAACGTTAAAAATTAGGAGTGCTATTTTTTTAACATGTTATATTCAAACCATCCATGTTGCGGTACACATGCATTTACAATCGGGGGCAAGGCAATGGGGCTCTCACCAAAATGGTAAAACTATAATTTAATCCCTTCAAAATTTGTAAAAATGCTAGTACAATGATAAAACTGCACTTTATCTCTCTACCCGCCCCAAATTCATAATTCAATGGTACCCCTTTAAAACAACTTTCTAGCTTTGCTTTTACTTATAATTTGATTCATGTATTTTAAATATGCTCCATATCATATTTGAGTTAGAATTTAAAGCCCAAGTTAATGACTAAGCTATAACCAAAGTAGCTTATTGATATGACACAGATACATTAAGGACTCGATATTAAAACGTTTTAAAGCTTAGGGGCCAGTTGATGCAATTAACCCTATAATATTTTTCAATTTTTTTCAACGACTAAAGGAAGGATCTGTCTCGATATCAGTATTTGTTATCCTTGGAGCCGCCCAAAATATGTAATCCAGCTGCTGCAGTGCCAATCATACAAGTAGTACAATGGTGTGCCAAAGGGAATTGACTTTGGGTTTCTTACAACCCTCAAAATCTCAAATCCACCATTAAAATGATTGACCAAACCCAATACAGATGTCCTCCACTTCTTTCCTCAATCAGCCAACGAACTAGATTTGGGTTAACATTACTTTTAGTCCTTAAATTTGACAATTAGATCCACATTGGCACCTATCCATTTTTTGCCCACTTTGACACTTAAACTTGGCAATTAAGTCCATTTTAGTTCTTGAGCTTTAGTTCTTGAGCTTAGATTACATCAAGATCTGATGATGTGACACTTTAAGAGTGAGTGATGACATGGTGTAATCTCACGGTACCATGTCATCAAACTTTTACATTTACTAAGATAAGGGACCAAATTGGACCTAATTGCTAAGTTTAAGTATCAACGTGAGCTTCATTGTACGGGACTAAAAGTTGTAGTAACCCTTTAGATTTTTACAAAAATCTGAGGTGCAAAGGTGCTAATTGAACCTGCTTACCAAATTTAGGGATCAAAATAAACTTATTCGTCAAGTTCAGCCCTTTATTTTTTTATACAAATATGAGGTGCGTTGCATAGGTGTACTCCATTTACGATGTGTGTCCGAGCTGGCTGGTCCTTTGCCCTAAAGTGGTGCAACCCAAAATTTATTGAGGATCAAAGATGTCGGCTCCCCGATTGAAGTAGAGAGACCAATATCGTCTGTTTGCAGGCTTTAGTTACAGGTTTCTCTTGCCTCTGTCATTTTGGATGCTGGCCCATGGCTCATTATTATGAATATATTTGACAAATACCATGTTTTTGTTTCATATGATTCATGAAAATAGCTTAAAATCTTTTCCATCTTTGAAGTTTAAGAAAATTTATTCACATTAATCAGCCTGTATGGCTGCATTTGCTTAAATCATTTTAGAATTGAGTCTCCGGATAGTTTCAGATTCAATCACTTTAGTTGTACCAATTCTAGTTATTTGTTCGGCTCATTTGGGGTTTTGATTGTTACGAATTTGAGACATTTTAGATTCAAGTCAAATAAGATTTTTCGATTGATCATTACTTTTTCAGTTCATTCTGAATTTAAATAATTTCATAGTCAAATCATTTTAGGTTCAAGTTATTTCGAGTTAATGTCAACTTAAGATTCAAATCAAATTGGATGTGATATATTTTGAGTGCGGATTAATTTCAAAATCAAACTGAATAGACTCGTATTGTCAACTTGTTATGATTCAATAAGATTGCAAATGTTAAAAATTCGAATTTATCAAATCAAAATTTATCACTTAATGTATTCATTCTCGATATTTTTATAAAAAATTAATAAGTAAATACTCTTTGTTTTACTGTAATTTCCCGACAGTTATATGCATTGTTGCAAGTTCATGAGAATCTACACCCCTATTTTTATTAATTAATTTAATCTTTATACTATTTAAAAGAATTAAATAAAGTTAAATTTAAAAAAAAAAAAATTCTTTTCTGAAATCATATAAATTTTAAAAATTTTAGGCTATTAATTTATACTATTGCAAGTTCTAATTGCTTCAAGTTCAAGCCGATTTCAGTTTGAATAATTTAAATTTCATATTTAATGGATTGGATCAAGTTTTCGAGTTGATTTTAAAATCGAGAACTCCATGATGTTAAAAATCCAAGTATACAATTGGATTCAGAAAAAGATACTCATCAAATGCCAAAATTCAAGTAAAAAAAAATGAAAACACCAAATCGCAAAAACCAACTTCCAGAATATACTATGAACCCTAAATCTTCTTTGTTCAAATAACCATCACCAAACTAAAATACAAAACTAGGAAACCAAAGGGCACCAAAAGAAAAGGCCATAGAAGGCAACAATTGCGGGCATTTTTATTCCAATTTGTAGAAATAAATTTCATATATTTAAGACCAAAAAACAAAAAACAAAAAACCCCACAAGCTCTGAATGTATATAAGTATTCTTACCTCCATTAGATTCTCATTGGCTTTTGTAAAACAGCAGAAAGATAAACTTCATGTTTTCCAGACCCAACAGCACCATCCATGTTCTGCCCCACAACCCATTTCAGCTTCTTATACCCAAACTTCTCTATCAAACGAGTCAAAGTCCTCTTTTTTTCATCATCACCACAATGAATATTGTCTAACCAAAACAACCCACCAACTCTCAAGATCCTGTCCGTATCAAACATCAAGAACTCCAGTTTCTCTGGTTTGGTTCCTACATCTAAACCACTTGTAACATGGACCAAATCAAACACATTGTCATAGAAAGGAAACCTATGGTCCAAGCTCAAAAACAAAGGGAAAAGACCTCTTGCAGCAATGAAATCACTATATGGTGCATCAACATTGAGTGTATTGGTGATTATTGTCACATTTTTTTCAGCCATTAAAGCTGCAAAAGTGCCTGTTTTAGACCCTGTTCCAATATCAAAACCTATTCTAATCCCATTATTCCTCATAGCTAACACATCATCAATAAGGAAATCATTCTTGCTTGTAGCTTTAACATATTTCTGTCCATCAAAGGCAAAACCACTCGGTTTTTTATTCAAGCAGTTTATGTTCTTACAACCAAGACCAGACCAAGTTGAAAGGCCTACCTTTGGAACAGTCTTGGCGAAGCATCGTCTTCTTGGTAATGGTTCACACCCTTTTAAAATTAGCTTCTGTGCAAGACTCCAATCATCAGGACAAGGACCAGAAACCTTGTATGTCATGTATTGAGACAACAAATCAGCTGATTTCTCACATGAATGTCCTACTGAAGCCACCATTTCAGTTATCCCTGTCCTTGAATCTTTCCCTAATGGAAGCTGGTGGTGTTGTAAGAACAATTTGAGCTCATTTGCAAGGTTGGGTCTTGAAACATTAAGTGTTTGGTAACCAAGGAGTTGGTTTTCAATTCGGGCAAGCTTTTTTTGAGATGAATCGATTTGTTTTATGATTAAAGAGACATGTTGGGAGATTAAAGTGATGTTCTTGTGGTGAAATGTGGTGATTGTGTGGTGTTTTGGTGAGTAAGTGAAAGCGTATAAAGCGAAAAGATTAGTGGCGAGAACAGAGAAAAGCATGAGAATGTTGAGAGCTGATGAACAGAGTGTTGAACGCTTGAATCTTGCTGTTCCATCTCCAAGTTTCAGTGAAACAGAACCCATGTTTGGTTTTGGCTTTGTTAGAGAGTGAAATGAGGCGGAAAGAGAATAAAAATTGGTTCTTTTTTGAGATTTAGATTTGTGAAGTGGAGCTAGTTGATATTTTCTTATTCTTTTGGGTTAAATTCACTCATAGTCCCTGTATTTTTTACATTTTTAGAATTTAGTCTCTTTACTTTTAGTTTCATAGACTTAGTCCATCTGCTTTTTAGATTTCAAAACTCAAGTTCATTTTATTAACTCCAACGAATTTTTTTTGTTAAATTTACTAGTATGACATTTTGAAATAAAAAAAATACTTAGATTAATACATATGTAATAAAAAAAAATGTTGTTATAATGAACTTATTTTAACAAAAAATTTTAAATTTGTTAATAGTTGGACTTAAATTTTTAAATTCAAAAAATAGATGGATTAAATTTTTTAAAATAAAAATAGGACTAAATTTTAAATGTATAAAGAATATAGAGGCTTGGAGCATATCTTAACCTATTCATTTTAATTGTTTATTCAGTCGTGTAAAATTATAGGGTGAATATATCGTTTAGCCTTTAAACTAGTCCTCTTTGGTATGTGTACCTTTTCTGGTTTATTTTAGTATTTGAATTTGACAATTCGACCCATTTTAATTCCTGAGTTTAGCAAATGTAAAAATTAATGATGTGATAAAATCTCAAAATGTAACATCATCAAACTTTGACGGAATTTAAGTTTGAGAATTAAAATGAATTTAGTTTGCAAATTCATGTACCGAATTTGGTAAAAAAAATATAAATACCAAAGTGAATCAAATTGCCAAATTTAGGGACTAAAAGTTACATTAACCCAAAGTTATATACTTTAATTGTGATTAATTAAATTAATTAAATTAGAGAAACAAGAACTTAAATTCACTTAAGAAGTAGGCAAAGGATTGTCGGTTGGGATTATTCTAAAGAGCAAAGAGTTTTGACTGGTCACGGTTCCAAACATTTAAAGTAAGCTAGATCAACGGCTCCTATTCTAATCGTCCGTACACATGGTAACATCAAGGTGGAGTAGGCCCCACCACCATTAAGATCTAACGGACATTAATTATCCTCACGCGTCGGTAGGTAACATATCTCTTCCTTCTTAATTTGGTTAAAAGTTAAATTGACCACCAAAACGGTTGAAATGCATACAGAGTAAACTATACCAAAAGTCCCGACATTACTAGCAAATTTATGTTTCAGTCACTCAATTTCAAAAAGTTACAAAATAGCCACTAAATTATTCTAAAATTTTCATTTAAGTTACTAAACTGTTAAAGTCACTGCTCTACAACATTCTTTACTTACGTTACCTATACTAATTTAAAGCTCTCTTTTCAGGGGCAATCTAGGGGGTGGCCTTATTTACGTTACCTATACTAATTTAAAGCTCTCTTTTCAGGGGCGAATCTAAGGGGTTGCAGGGGCCACGGTTCCTCCTAAAATGATTTTTTTTCATTTACACCCTTTAAGATTTTTTAAATTTTAGATTATTAAAAATAAAATTGCATGTTGACCCTCTAAAATGATAAAAATTTGATTTAATCCTTTAAAAATTATAATATATAAGCTATTAAAATTATGAAATTATATTTTTACTATCGTAAAAAAATTATAATTTTTAAAAATAAAACTTAATAACTTAATGACTTAATATAATTTCAAATAATTCGTACAAATTTACGAATCAAAATCCAAACACTTTTTTTCGATATCCAACATTAACCGTTAAATCAAGTTAAATCTAAAAAATATTATTCTATTTATTGATAGCTACTAATCCACCATCCCAATAATCGTTTGAAACTCACTAGTTGAATTTTTAAAAATAAAACTTAATAATTTAATGACTTGATATAATTTCAGAAAATTCGATTGCTTATTTTATAAGCTTTTAAAATTAAATTACAGAATCGTAAATTTGTTAATTTAATAACCTATTTACAATAACTGTATTTTTTATTATACCGTTGAAAAAATTGTGTAGATTTTGAATTAATTGAACATTACACAATAACGTTCTTACCACAGATCTTTTTTCTTAATAAAATAAAATAAATATTTTTTTTGATGAATTACAATAACAGAAGAAAGCCCGAGCAACAAAATTAATAATTTAAATACCAATTTTAAAAGAAAAAAACACAATAAAAGGTAATAAGGCTAAGCTTAGAAATAAAAGGGAAGCTTATTAATGTGTGTGTATATATATAATATTACCTAACTGCTTATCTCTCTATCCATTTTCATTCTCTTAGCATTCGGAGCATCCGAAACGTTGTTCTGAGACAATGTATCATGCTGTAAAGCACAATTGACTCCATTCCTGCATCCTCTGGCAGTGTTAAAGTACAAACACGGCTTCATTATCCTTGTCTTCGAATCTCTCGATTTGGGGTTAGTACATACTTCTTGCTTCGGTTTTAGCTGCTGATTGTATCGGCTATCCAAACTCTGTGTCGGTCCTCCGTGCTGCTGAATTAAGTTCTTGTAATAGTTTTCATCTTTCTTCTGCGGAGCTCCGAAAGCAGGAACAGGACCTTGCTTATTTGAGGGTGCTACTCCAACCCCATTTGACCGAGCATACAAAGAACCATCAGAAGTAGCTGCGGAGGATGAGGTTGAAGATGGACAGGAAACGTTCACAGGTGGTGGCAGGTCAAAAGGAGGTCTGTAATCGGTAACTAATTTCTCTATCAATGTCGGGCTGCTGAGAATTTTGACGAGCAAGTTAGGATCAATCATGTTTCCTCGTTCATTGTTGTGGTCAATCATTGTAAAGGCAGCAGATGCAGCGGATGCTACACCGGCTTGTGAACTAATGGGGGCACGGAATGGTGCTAAGATGCCCAACGGTGTTCCAATTGCTGCACCCTCGTCTTCGATAGGAGTGACAGGTATTTGAGGAGTTTGTTCATCATAGTTACAGTCTTCTTCGTAAACGGAAGGGCTGCAGAACGAGAAGATTTTAGGTTCATTGAAAAGTAAAATGTACAGAGAATCAGCTTTTAGAAACATAAAGAGAATCTGACTTTGAGGGAATTGCAGATGGGCGCGGATAAACAGCTTCAAGTACTATCACTTCTCTCTGATTTTGAATCTCGACCTCTTTACTTTCCTCTCCGGCAACTACTTGCCAGTTCACGTCCAATACGAACTGTGACAACACAAACTCATCTTTCACAGCAATGCCAAGAACAATAGTTATAAATGAAGCTAAAAGTTGAAATATAACATTGACGAGACCTGCTGATAGCAAGAGCCTTGCGGTGCTTCGTACGAACTTTAAACAAAAATGGAAATGACCAGAAAGAAAAACTTACTCTCAGAGGACACCTCCAATTAATGACGGGGACTTCCGACAAGTTAATCTGCAAATGATTTGTTGAAGGAGCTCCTTCAAAGCCAGGAGGCAGAAAGTCATCCACAGCTGCCCCATATAAATGGGATACCGAAAAGGTTTTTTCTTGGAGGTGATCTTGAGCACCCAACCCGACTTGTGAAGGTGATTCCTCTGATAAAAACAGCCTTATCTGTTGAAAAGCATTGCTCAATTATATATACACACATGCTCGAGTATATATCATTGCTCTCAGAGTTATTACAAAATCTGACTTGGAAGAATCAGCAGAGACTAATAAAATTATCAAGGCGAATTTCAGATGCTTATCGCGGTATTCGTCACCTAATATTGTTAGGATTCTGCACCACCAAAACTAGTATTGGTTACTACACACGGTTTAGTCCCTCCCTGGTACACACCATTTGAATGAAAATAGATTATGGATGGTAATGGGGCAGGGCGGATACGGCCAAATCCATCACAGCTCCATCATTGGCATGCTCTGCCCTGACTTTCGCTCCGCCGTGGATATTAAAAGTTGAATACCACTATACCTACATTGATGTTGGATACATACACAACCGCGTTCGTTTCAAATTAGGGGGACACAAAGAATAACACTCTTCGGTACACTGAAAACAGTTCCATAAAAGTACAAAACTAAATTACAAATAAACAGCTTCAAAAGATTTCATATAACAATGCCATCAGCACATCAAATGCAATTCAAAACACAGTGTAACAGAATAACATTTAAAAAAAAAAAATTAAAAACATAGATTCATTTTCCAATGTTTTGGCACATTCAACTTAAAATTTTCCACTTAAAAAAAAAAAAAATCTATCTCAGCTTGAAACGGAGCTCAAAATCTAGGGATTTCGAAAGTATAAATGCAACTTTTTACCTGAAAAAGGCTAAGATCCGGTGCCCAAGTAACTCTTTTGGATTTGCGTACTCCTCGCATATTTACGAATAGAATATATATAGATAGATAGATATTAAGCCAAGTTTTTTTTGTTTTAAAAAGCCCCTCAGAAATGGTTCTTTGCCATATTCAATTCTCGGCAAAAACAAATGTTAGAGTCCGATCCCCCAAAAGAATCGAATTTAGGGTTCAATAGATTAAAACCCTCCATCGGGAAAACCCTAATTAAAAGAGATTCCAGGCCCCTCCGCCCCCTCTTCGTAGGGTTATGTGAATGCTGTTGAATGGAGGGTGCTGGCACATGCACGTATTGACGCGTGGAGGTGAAGCGATGCGTTGTTTGGATTTGCAAATGCAAAGGTACTGTAAATCAGATGTGTTTTGGGGTTGAAGATTTGACATTCTACACTTCTCTACTTTTCTACTCATCGTGGATTCAACTGGTGAGAATGTTTTAATTAAATAAATTATCTAAAAAAATTATTAAAAAATATATCAATATATACCTATAAAATACATCATCCACAATAACTTGATTTTTTTTAAGTATTAAGTATTATGTTAAAATAATAACAAGATGTGACATTTAATATGTTATAACATATATTAACATCAAATTTTGAAAATAAATACTTTAAACGTATTTCTATTTGTGAAATTACCATCTTTTATATATTAAAAATAATAAATGGAATTGCGATAAATAATATTATTTAATCTTTAAAAGAAATTTGTTTCTTTTCTTGTGGGGTTAATTTCACCCAAGTCCTCAAAATTGAACCTAAATTCTAAATCAATCTCTAAATTTAAAAACCTTTTGATTAAATCCTCAAAATATTAATATTGTATCAATGAAGTCTACACATTAGCTTAAGTCAAATACCAGCTAAAATCTTATTTGAAGTGTATAAATCAATTTGTAAATAAAAATATACTTACTGCTTGAACGGCTTGAATCCAACGTCTACGTCTGATAGTTTGAAAAAGTTTATGACCAATACTCATAAAAGACATTCCAAAAACATGGTGCAGGAAAGCATAATATCACACAATACACTGTTGAACCAAACATACAAGAATACCATCCATGCAGAAAGTTTTACATCATACTATGTGTGTATATATATATAAAACTAGATAGTAAAGACCAACAATCTGCACCGGTTTATGATCCGAAAGGTCGATTACCATGGCAACATGTTAATATGGTTGCTTCGCATAAAGCCTTCACCTTTGCCATTTTCTATCTGAAAAGGGGGAAAAAAAAAAAATTTCTATCAACAACACCAGAACCGAAACCAAAAAAGGCTAGATCCACCCTATCCTAATTGGATATGTCGTGACAGGATACCGATTAATAATATATCAGTAAAGTTTCGAACCATACCGTTTCCTTTTGCACCCAATGATGTTTGGATTCTTGGAGAATGCTGCTTCCCATTAGCACCAGGTAAGGAATGTCTCTTTTTGATATAAAGATCTCCATTTTGCATGTCAGGACTTGATCTCGGTGAGTTATTTGCATTAACTTTAGCTCTTGCAGATTCCGTGGCTTGCATGAAACGGGGAATAGAATTGCTACTGTTACTATCTCTTGGCTCCTCATCAATGTTATCAGGTTTTGTTGAACCAAAAGAATTGTGTCTCTTCCCGCTTCTTTGATCTTTGGATGGTTGGTCCGTACTACTTTTTGCACCACTATCACGATTCGCAGTTGGAGAACCCTTAGCAGTAGATAAAGACTTGCGCTTTTGACTGCTCTTTTCAGTTTTCTTCTTTTTAGTTTTTATAGATACTTGACTAGAAGGCGTTCCTTGGGATTCCGGAACAGTCATATGGCTCCTAGGAGAGGCTTCTGGGGATAATCTGCATGGTTCATGTTCTACTCGAGGGGAGTCAACAACAACTAAATTCACCAGTTCACCTTTAGTGTCATCAAGTTTATCGGGCTGGTTGGCAACGGATAGAGAAGAACCAGGCACCAGGATTGCAATTGTATCATTTTCTTTGACATCCAAATCCTTGGCACCATTAGAACTACAATTTTCTTGTTCGGAAACTTTAACTCTGTTTTCATATTCTACGGTTCCAACTTCATATCTATCGGGTGAATCGAGGGTAGAAGTGACAGAAAGTTCGGTGCCACATTCTGAGCCATCATATTGACCCTTCCGATCACGTAGGACTGGATTTTCTGTGAAGCTTGGCTCCTTAGACCTGCTAATTGTATCTGCCCCAGACGACACGGCATCCAAAGATTCAACTCCAACATCGAGACAACGAGCCTCTGTTTCAATTGTTTGATCCAGCGAGGTCTCTTTCAGGTTGGATGTACTCATGTTGTCAATCCGAGTTCGCTCCAAACCACCTGTTACTGAAGAAGTGGGCAGGCAGGTCTCGGACTTAGAGTTGGCAGCAACATAGGTGATTAGATTCTCTTCACTCTCTGATGAAACCAATGTCTTGTTTACATCGTCTGACTCAGAAATAGCTTCGGATGGAACTGTAGCATCGAGTGGAGAGTCATGAGGTTGTTCGTTAGGTAACTCTGCCGTTGATGTCTTTTCAGATGATGATGCGGACATCCACCTCTCCAGCCAGCTCCAACCAGAACTTGGTTTTAATGGATCACAATTGATGCGGATAGGTTTGGTCTTAGGAGTTGAATCCAGCAGCTACAATCGAAGCAAATTCCAAGTAATGTTTGGGTAGACATGTTTGAGACACAGCTGTTAGAAAACAGTTAAAAAGAACATGAAGCCATGTTCACATACCTGACGAGCAAACCTATTGCTAAGCAACTTCTCTACGGAAGTAGAAGCAGCATTCTTTTCAGAATAGGAACCTTCTTGAGACAAACGAGCATGACGGGCACGAACTAGCATTTGCATTTTGACAATGGCTTGAATGCACCGTAAGGTCCCCACAGCATGCCTTCGAACCAAGTGCCCCCGTAAAGCAGCTTGCAACTTTACTAAATTCTTAAGCTTTCCTAGTTCTTTGCGTGCCTGCAAATGAAAAGCCGTAAGATTAAAACTATGACAACCACGACATAGTAAAATCTAAATTCGATTTACGTATGGAATTATCACCAAGAACCCTCTAATAGCAGTCTGGACGATTACAACAACGGATTCATCCACATTAGCGCCATCTTTAGCCTCATTCGTGGCAGCAACAACAGGTTCGGGCACTTTCGAGTCCTCTTGGGTCGATAATTGAGATTTTTCTTCAACGTAATCTTTCGGTGCCTCTGACTGAAGTTTCTCTTCGGTGTACTGAACCGTGGAGGTTTTCTCAGGAGCAACGGAGACATCCGACTGTTGAACATAACTAGCAGTTTCAGGACTTTCCACAAGTCCAGTAGAAGCTTCTTGTACCACAGTGTTGCTAAGCACCCGATGCCGTTCAGATCTCTTCCGGAAACTCCATCCCTTTTTGTCATTCGATCTCCTGTCCTGTAATAAAATTTAAACAGCTTATAATTCAGCTTAAAGGGAGACAAATTTATTAGGCTTGTAAGCACCAAGTTAGAATATTCTTTTGTCTATGAGACAAAACATGGTTAACAGATTCTACACTGTTAAGTTTCCAAATTCGAAGATTGTCAGCCATTTCCGATCAATAACATCTGAATTAACTAAAAATCTCGAATTCGTATCACATTATGATTTTCCGTGTCTGAAAATTACAGTAGAACTTAGAACCAAAGTTAAAACCAGTCAAATTCTACAGACAGATTTAGTCCCTCTAATATAATTTGATTAAATTTCTAGTCCCTCTACTTTCCAAAATATGTATTTTCAATCCTAAAGCCAACAAGATATAAACGTATGATATTCATTCAACTGTACAAAAAATGTCAATGTGTATATGATACAAGTCAAACTATTCTACGAAATAGCCGAGAAATGATCAAATTATAGTATAGGGACTAAATCCATAAAAATCACATAGTACAGAGACATTCTATACAATTTGACCTTAAAAATCTTGCTAGATTTGGAAACTGCAACTGAAAATAAACAATTTCAATTAATAAACTGTGGAAGAAATCGGATCTCAAAATAATGAAATATGTCTAGTTCTAAAGCTTCTATTCCTCTAAAACTTCAATTAAAGCAACTAAAACCATCAATTACAAAAAAATTAAAACATGAAATCTTAAATCCAACGAACAGCCGCCATTAAGGCTAAAAGGATAACATATACACCTGAGGAACATCGATAACGTCGTCGTTTTTATCAGCTGAATCACTGCCGCAAGTGATGATTTTGAAACAGGAAATGGATCTTCCCATGTTTTCTTTTTTTTTGGTGCCTCTTGCTTTTACTATAACAGACTTGTGAGAGACAGGCCACGAGAGATAATATTTTTGTTGGAAATTGTAAAACAAAGAGAGAACAAAGGGAAAGAAAAAAAAACCACACGGACTTCAAACACACTCCTTAAATCTAGCTACTTCTGAACGTTGGAATCCGCCAATTATAGACAAAGAAAAAAAAAAGAAAAATCAAAATTTGAAAAAAATTTAATGGTAAAAACACCTCTTCCATCCCTCTCAATTATGATATTTGAGTAAATCGGCTCCTTTTGAAAAATTGGAGCAGTTTAATCTTTATTAGTTTCGAAGATATGCAACTAATAATAATTAATCACGGCGTTAATATTTTTCGTTAATTTTAATTAATGTTGATTGGTATAATAATAAATTTAATCTTTGATATTTATATATATTGTGTTAATTTTGACAGAATGTGTAAATGTTGCGAGCTAAATTTGTTAAATTAGGACTAAATTGATAGAATGTGTAAACTTTAAAAGCTAATTTTGTTATTTATTATACTAATAAAAAACTGTACATTGACGAAAAACATTAACGCAATGGGTAAATCCAAAAAATTGTTTTAGGGGTCGGAATTAAGTAGTATATTGTTACGGTAGTAAAAATACAATTTTATTATTTTAATAGCCTATATCTTTATAATTTTTAAAGGATTAAATAAAAAAATTTATCATTTTTAACAACGTGCAATTTTACAATTATTAATTTAAAATTTCATAAATTATAGAAGGGCCTAATGGAGAAATTTTCATTTTAGGGAAGATTAGAGCCCCTGCTAGTCTTCTGGCTCTGCCACCGCAGTAACGTTGTGATTAATTACCTTTAATTTGTTCACTTTCAAAATTGACAGAGATGAAATTGTTTTGGTTTTTTTTTTTATGAGAAAGATCAATTTATTTAATATCAAAATTAAAAAGGATCACAAAAGTCTTCTTATCGTAATTCAATTCAATCTTCCAATTTCATCCCAAGTTTTTCTTTTCTTTCTTTTTTAGTTTTCTATACAATCATAATTGCAAATATGAACATAATACATGTCCAAATGTGTGAAAGATAAAATTATGTCAAATTAAGATGAAGAAATTAAATTTCAAATTTTAATATGATAAAGGGGTTGAAATTAGAATTAGACCAAAATAAGTAGATTAGGTGGGGACGTGGGTGACATACATGCTTGAAACTAGTAAATGATGGTGTCGACACGTGTTAGCATGTGGTTTAAAATATTTGAATTAAATTAATTTAAATTAGAATTAACAGGGAAATTATATCGAATAAATCAATTATGCTTACCGATGTGGGATTCCATTGCCGAATGATATGAAGCTGAGGTATATGTCAAACTGGAGAAGTGGGAACCCACCAAGAAACATATGCTCTCTGTTTTCAATTAGTTGTTTGAGGATTGATTAATCATTCTTTTTCATCTATGCTTAACTTTATATACAGATAAAAGTATTATGGAGGTGTTAAATTGAAATTTACTTTTTTTTATTAAGAAAATGGATAGATTAATTTTTAATTTTTTTGAAGGTACACATGGCACATATAAATAGATGAAATTTTCAATAAAAAATATGAATTTGTTCTTTGATTTAACGTAAAAAAAAAAAAATTGATTTGTTAATTTTTTTTTAACAGAGAAGATAAAATGCTATCTAAATTTTAATTCTGGAGCATCTATAAAAAAAGAAAAACGTGGGCCTTAATTATAAAATTGGTCACAAATTGCCTCTTCTCTTGCAAACTAATCTTCTTATCTAACTTTTCTTTATCCTAAACCAAGCTGTAAAAAGTGTATATTCTTATATTAGATGCTTTGCATTTGCACTTTTTAGAGTTATCTTTGTCTTCTATGTTTTCATTTGGAATGTCTCTTTGCATCCCATCATTATTTATGCCAACAAAAATCCAATCCCAAATCATTGGTTGTGCTAGCAACCTAGGACCACTTTGCCAAACAACTAAATAAATTTCACTTATTTGTGGTTTGAGTCCTTCTTCTATACTAAATTTTGAAAATTAATTTGACAAAATTTTCTTTTACTTTTATAATGTTATTGTTAGTTATCTCTCTTAAAGTGATGATACAAATTTTTTTAAAACCAACTTTTTATGTACTTGATTGACACATAAATTTATTATTGATTAAACATGACAAATTGAATTTCTACACCGCCCTATGTGATAAAATAATAATAATAAAAAAAACCTTCATGCTATCACTTAAACAACAATAACTAATGGTGGGCAAAAAAATACCATACAAGAAATTGGATTGCATTTTGCATTTTATACTTAAATTTAGGGTAAATTAAAAAAGTCATTTGGTCATTCTAATAAAATTTTCATCCACTTCTACTATCAAACACTAACCCTTATACTATGAGGTATACAAGACACACGATGCCTCTATTTGATCATTCTATCAATTATGCTAGGCTTTTATAATAAAAATGAACAAAATTTTTAATAGAAAAAACTAATTTACTTTTTAATTTAATGTACAAAAATTAAATTTACCTATTTTTTTAATAGAAAGAACAATATGCAATATAACACCTAGTACATGGACCTCTATTATATTTTTACCATAATAGTATTACCAATTTGAACATATTAATTATATTATAAAAAATATAGACAGCAACTTATGTCAAATTAAACCTGCAAATCTCTCTCTAAAATATGAACAACATTATTCACAAACAGCCCAATAAGCCAACAACCTTAAACCCACCGAACCCAAATTTAAAATGATTTAAACTGAAGATGACCCGAACCGAACAAATAAACTCAAAAGATTTGAACTCGAATGCCAAGCACCAACAACAAATCTTGAAATGCCCCAACCCAAAAAACCCAAATGGCCTGAACCCGAGCAATCCAAACCTGAAATGATTCAAATCCGAAAGAATCATAAAGTTTTAAATCCGAATTAACTCAATTTAGATTGACCAACCAAAAACCAATTGACATAGTCCGGTGCAAGTTCATAGTAAAAGAAAACAATTGAAGTATCAAGTATCATAGTTGGGAATGACAGAAACAAAATGAAAAACAAGTCCTGTTAAAAACTGCAAATACAGGGGTCAATGTATGCAAGAAAAAAGTACACTTCTCTACAATGAGAGAACAAAATTTTCCCATACTGACCGGGAATATATCACACTTACGACTTCCTTGGTCGTCCTCTCTTACCTGTTTTTCCTCCGGAGGACTGTGGAGTTTTGTTCGTAGAAGGACGACCTCGTCCAGTACCTTTTCCACCTGAAGTGGATTTCTTAGCACCCTTACCTCGGCCTTTGCCAGAAGCCTTACCATTGATGTATTCTCCACTGCTGTCACTCTCAACATCACTGTTCTCCTCTTCATCCTCTGAGTCGGATGAATCTTTTGACTTCTTCCTCTTCTTCGAAGAATCGGAAGTATTCTTGGCACCCCTTTTGTTAGTTTGCTTGGGAAACGTAGCATTGGCATCAGGTACCTCAGTTCCTGCAGTAAGAATGATTGTGTCCGAGTTAGTTTGTAATGTAACAGCTGAAAAATGTGAAGAGACCAAGACCGAGACCGAGACACATACCTTCAACAGTAGCTTTGCCGTCAAAAACATCCAGCTGTGCAAAACATTAAACATTTAGACATTAGCCTTTGTATTTCAATATCTCTAACACTTACTAAAATCAGCAGCTAGTGCATGACATTGAAACTAGATCGATGCTGTCAGGAGTGAGCAACAAAAAATCTAAAACCTCTCCATGGTTCACACTTGAAATTGAAGGTTCAGTGAGATGAGCTACTAGTAGTCATCACCAAGAACTCAAAATACCCAATAATCTAACAAAGTTCAAAAAATTTGAAGCAGAGGGAAGAGGCAAAAAGTTGAGAAATTCCAAGACCCACACTAAAACCATACAGGGCCGAAAAAAGAGCATGATATCTAATAAAAGGATAACTCAAAACTTTTAGAAAATTACGAATTTACCTGATCAAGACGGTCACCGACATTTTCTCTATCAACAATGACCATCGAGTGGCCCATACCACATGCAACACTATACAAAGATAAACAGAACTTGTGAATACATTCTAGTCCAGAGATAATTCAAAGTATTACTTTTGGTGCATGAATTTACTGCAAGTTATATCCACCTGATAACATGCATGCCCTCCAAAATGTCTACTTTTTTCGGAACTGCCGAAGACCTAAAAAGAAGGCCACACGATGAAGTAAATATAACATTGGAAGGACTTAAAAAGCTGTTATGATAGGTAACACTATCAACACGTACTTCTGTCCCATGGGACCGTATCCCAACTCTCCGTACTGAGCTTGGCCCCAACTTATGCAAGAGGCATCTGCACCAACAAAATGGCGCATATTGCCTGAATCCATACAACGTAGATTCCAGCCACTGGGAAAAACAGGATAAATAAACGTGTCTTAGACATGTCCACAGAAACTAGAGCATGAAGTTTACTCCAACCCCCTAAAAATATCATAAAACTTCACATAAAGCATATAAGCAAAATAAACAGAAAAACAATAGAACAGTCAAAAGACGTCAATAACATCAAATTAATGATTCTTCCGTTCTATTGGAAATAACAAACCAAGGCGATGCAGCATGCTTAAAAACCATAGAATGAAATGCAACAAAAGAACAGAAGCTTCCAAGCTAAGTTAAACGGTAGATTATTATAAGAAAACTTCATGCAAAGCTTGATATTCATGAAAAGAGCAGTAACCGAGACAGAACAATGCTGATACTGAAACCATAAGCAAAATCAACCAATCATCATGGCATAGTCAAACCTTAAATCCATGAGTGGTTTAGGATACATCCAATCATCACCAGCATTCTTTATTTTTCCCCACATATACAACTGCCCACCACCTGGAAAACAAGCAAAACACAATAATGAAACTGAACGGTGACTTTAAAACAATTACCAAGAAGTACAGACAGCATTTCTTAAAATCTTAAGAGGTTTGCAGCAATTCAGGGGCAGAGTTGCAATTTCGAGTAATTGCACATTATAAACCTAATTAATTTTACATAGACCAAGGTGTTTCCATGAGACTAGCCTGATTCCTTCAAAGCCAAGGTGGTCTACCCGGGTATTCATACATACCTATGGGGTTATTGTGATTCCACTAGTTCTACCAAACTTTACTCACCTTGAAAGCTAAAAACAGCAACCACCCTTTGATCTTTCTTTTCAACTATCATTTCACCGTTCATAATAGAGTTTTAGATACCGTTCTATTAGCTTTGAGCCAAACTACAGAACAAACAATACCTGCAGTACATGCTGAATTTACAGAACCAGCTGAAACAACCGCGCTAGGAGGAAGAACATTGTGTTTTTGGAATACATCAACACGGCGAGGAACCCACTCATCCTTCTGCTCTCTGTGCCCGAGCCTGTATATCAGTGATGAAGGAATTACACGCACGGTTTAAATGAGGAAAAACAATAAAGTAGGAATAAAGGATTTAAGCCTTGTAGAAACAAATCAAATACTGGAGTGACGAGAAGCCAAAAGTAGCGTGAATCTTGCTACAAACCTTCCATAACCGCCAAAGCCCCACCTAGATATTCACACAAAAACTGTTAATTGTTCATGGACAAGGATAATAAAAGGGAAATATCAAACCTTTCCGCAATAATCAACAGTGAACTTACGTGTAAACATAGCCATTCTTATCAACAGCAACTGGATGCAAAAATAAAGATAAACAATGAGGATCATGTATAAGTAAAAGATGAAGAGGGGAAGGAGGGTTAGAGGGGGTAACACTCAATGAAAGAGAAGTAAACATCGAATAGAGAAGCATATCATGAACCTGTATGGTTTGTCCCACATGCAACTTTGACAACGGTTTCCCCAGAAAGAGTAGCTATAGCTCTAGGGCGTGGTTGGGGTTCATAAACAAGCTTCACTGAGCTATCCTTAGAATTGTACTGTAAGAAAGAAAATATCACATAAACATTCATGGAAAAGGCAAGTCAATATAAATATATCAGTTACAAAAGGTCATAGATAGATTCAGAACATGTAATGTTAAAATATTATCTAAAAACATTATCAAACGGACCCTTGACTACAATTACTCAAGAATTTTCATCCAAAATATAAATTCAACAAGTCTGGGTAACCATGCCAGAAAGACAAATTGCTTCTCCTACATACCTCATTGTCCGTTCCATGGCCAAGCTGACCATACTGTGGAAGCCCTGCTGTTCTGCAAACCAAAAAACAAGCATGCAAATCAGTAATAAAGTACGAAAACAGGCATGCAAGCTAAGAAACAACACTAACAGACCACAAACCATACAATATAGAACTTCCTTCAACCGATGACAACCACACAGTGAAGTCTGCTCCACAGGCAGTATTTGTAACTTGAGAAACAAGACAACGGACAGGAGATGACTCGATTTCTACAAAAAAGGATAAACCAGCAAATAAATAAAGCAGAAGTACACAGACGAATGCTGAAGCAGGCATACATGGATTCCACGAGAACCAATAGTAAACCAAGAAAACTAAACACCTAGAGTAATAGTACTAGAAATAATCAAAATCATCAGAACCTACCATTTCGTGTAGAACCTGAACCAAGCTGTCCATGCTTATTCCAGCCAAAGGCCAAGGAATTACCATCTGCCGTAACTACGACGGTATGGTTCCTTCCCGATCCCGCTTTGATTATCTTATACCTTCAACAAAGATACAATATAATTAAACAAAAGGAACAGAGTGGACTAATGTTAAGAACAAGATAAAAAAAAGTGCTTACTTCGAGAGTTCAGAAACTATAGTTGGCCTATCACGCTGGATTGTATCTCCGTGACCCAGTTGCCCTTTCTATACATAAAAAGCGAAAGCTCTATCAACAAATATTAACCAAATTAAAGCAACATTATCCACAATCACTGTTTTTTTTCCTAATAAAGTAAAATAAAATAACAAAGCTGAGCTTTCCATACCTCATTGCGACCCCAAGTGTAGCACCGCCCTTCAACATCCAATGCAACACAATGACACGATACTACAGTAAAAAGGAAATGCTATGCTTTTTTTAAAAAAAAAAGTTTAAAATTTAAATTAAATGAGCAAGTTTAAGATAAAAAAAAGCAACATGAAAAAAAAAAATTGAACTCACAGCAACCGGAGGCAACGAACCGGATGTCAACACCGACTAAAGGACGGAGGCGAGTAGGTGAGACCAAGTTGCCTTCAAGAGCACCCTTTCGCCGACCAATAACATCCCAACACGTGGAACCACAAAACAACAGCTCTCCTCCTTTCTTCTCTTCCTCCTCCACCTTCTTCTCCACTTCAGTCCCCGACATTCCCGGGCAATACAAAGTCAAAGCTTTGACCGAGTGACAGCAGATCTAATCTAACGGTTCGAATTCGAAAAAAGGGAAGAAATCAACGGCCCTAAAGAAAGGTCAAAGTTGGCGGGAAAGTGGGAACAACGGGTATTAAGCGGGGGATTAGGGGCGATTGGGGGGTTTAAGCAAGAAGGTGAAAACGGAACCCTAATTCAAAGGAATTGGGAAGTGAATTTATGGTATTTTTTTCAAAGACGAAAAAAAAGGGGATTTGATTGCTTGCCGAGGGTTCCCAAGAATAGGGATACCTTTTTGTAATTAGATTTAATAAAAGGGAAAATAAATTGTGGAGAGAGAAGGAGCGAGTGTCTGCAAGTAATTGATTAGATATTGTTTTCTTTTTCAAGTTTTGAACTTTGAAAATGGGTGTGGTTGTCTTTTGGGTTTTTGCTTTACGAGGACTCAAAAGGGTTCCTATTACTGCAAGTGCAAATCTAACGTTCCATTTTTATTATTTATTATCCTTTTTAATCAGATTTCTGCCACTGAAGATGAACCTGGATTGGGATGCCAATTTAATTTTATGTTCAATTTTATGCTAAACCGTATCTTTGAGTTTGCCGGCAAAACGAAAAAATCCTTAATAAAAACTTTTGAATAATTAAATGAACAATTTATAATTTTTTAAAATTAAATAATCACAACGTAAACTTACTGTGTCATAATTTAGTATGAGTTGAGTGACGAGATAGAACCTTGAATCTGATTCGATTTTTATTTTTGATTAAATTCTTTTATTAGATTTTTTACTACGCAAATTTAATTCAACAAATACAAAGACTAAAAAGTAAACAAATTAAAAATATTAAAAAAAAAAAAACTAATAAAAATATTTAACTCCCACACGCAGTCGGAAATTTTTATGAAAAATCCAACCTGATTTGCTCTAAAACTTGATACAAGAGGGGAAAAGATTGCCCTGCAAGTGGAGAGAACATTCGATCAATTCGAGTAGCTCGGTTATACCGAGACCCTAACCGACTTAAATCTTAATCCACCTAACCGAATTAACTCAACATTGGTTGGCTCAACCACCGAGTTCAATTATCACGGTAACTACTCTTTAACATACCCAGACACCCCGAGACATCTTTGGATGGCTTGTTCACAAGCATACCCTGACATCTGCAGCTGCCCCTGCCTGAGACGGCATAAAATAATATTAACACATTGATATATATATATATCATCCAGCTCAGTTTCAAGTTTGAGGAGGATATAATTCCCACAGTGCAACCGTCGTGTCTTCCGATGCGGAGGCCATTAGCTTGCAGTTGGTCGAATACGACACAGAGTTACACTGCAAGAGTAGATAATTTCATTTTCGACTTCAATACAACATGATGAAATAACATGGAATAATTAATGCGAGTGAAGAATAGCATGATGGAGTTATAGCCCGTCAGATCATGAATACATTGAATGAGATCACAGCAGATGGATTAAAAGAACAAATAAAATGTCTGAATTTTAGCCTCGGAAATCTTTCATCGTACCGTAGCATGGTGATATTTCAGAATTGCCAGAGGATTTCCTTTGCGATAGTTGTATATTCTAACTCTGCCACCATGAGTGAAGTTAAAAAAGCAAGTTAATAGCAAGCAACCCTTTGCAGATGACCTGAGATCGAACTACACGGTTTCCCCTAGAGTAACTAAAATTGCAAATTAAATCTAGAAATCGAGATTCAGTTTGAGGATGAACACCTGAAGAACATCCGAAATATAGATGCTTCAGGAATTTAAAAAGAGGATGCAAGGTGGGTGCAAACCTATGGTCCCAGCCAGCAGTTGCAGCAATTTTAGAATCAGGCCGAATTGCAGTGCTCGATATGCCTGGCCGTTCCAGACTAATTTCTTTCTTAACAACGCAAGAACCCTACATGAAGAATAACACAATATAAGACGCATAAGAGAAAATAGTGTGATTTATGCTTTATGCTCCGTGAAGCCAGAACTATAGTTAAGCAAAGGACTCTACCGGCCCTTTTATCGTGTTAAAGGATTCAAAGGAATCCACTTTTTGTTTGCCTCTATCATGATAGAGACTAAGATTAACGCCAAAAAACATACTCGCAAAGCTAGCACTATGGTTCATCCAATGTCACTCTTTCACATTTGCGGATTAAATAAACGCCATAGGATCAATTTGGTAACGGTTTTGAACGAAAATGCATTGGTCATAACTAAAAGAAGGCTGCTAGAGGGGTTGCGATATATCTTGTTAGCAACCAATTCATAGGGGGGTTTCAACGAGAATTACCGTGGGATAATCTAGATTGTAAAGTACAATCTTGTCATCTGCTGCCCCGGAGATACCTCCATTGCATGATCCATCAATGCATAAACTTAGAACTGTGTAGAGAATAATAATAAACATATTTTATGAAGAAAAAGAAATTAGTAAAGGAAGAATAAGATGAAGCCTAATACATGAGGAGTCTCCTGTATTCTGGGTGGCACACCTGGCTCTGAATGGAACTTCACAGAAGTTAGAGGAACCCCAGGGTACCGTATATCCCACCAAAGAATCGAACCATCTTCATAACTAGCAAACACATCAAATAAATCCCTAAGTGAGAATATCTTAGATAACTATTCCAAAAGTCACCACCATATCAAAAGTCAAAACCTCTAACTCAACCCTTTTTCGAAACAATAATTCCACAATTTGAAGAGCATGAATCTAAAAACAATAACTCTTTTCTTTTATGTTTTGAGAATGATCAGAGAAGAGAAACACAGAAGGTGCTGTAAACAACTCCAGTGCAACAGATGGAGATAGCAGGAGACACATACCCTGCCAAGACATTAAGAAAGCCCTCTGATCCAGGTAGCAAAAATGATTGAACTGCCATGCACATTCCTGCCAAAAAACCAGTTATAGTTTTAATCTTAAAACACCTCAAGGATCAACAACAAGCACAATGGTACCAATGAAAAAGGACATTGAAAAACACATAACTTTCTATAAACCATTGTTATCAAATACAGATACACCAATATGTTTCTAAATAGCAAAAAAGGGATAAAGCAACATTTAGTCCCTGCACTTGGCAACTTTTCCCAGCTTAGCCCCTAAACTTTTTTTTTGGTCCACATTGGCCCGGAAACTTAACAACTTTTCCCAGTTTTGGCTCATGCAGTGACGTGACACAACTTCAGAGTGCCACATCATCACATGGATTAAAACTGGGAAAAGTTGCCAAGTTCAAGGACTAAATGTTGCCTTATCCCTTGAAAAAACAACCAAATCCAATTCCATTACAAGAAATTTCAATCAAGGCAGTGAAAAATTAACCAAATGTTCGTTATCCTAGAGCTAATTTATCAATGCAAAAATTACAACGTCCAGAGTCAAAAGTAATGTATCAGAAATCAACCTCTATGCTTAATAGAACCAACAAAGTTGTCTTGAGGTAGCCGTACAGACCTTTCACCTGTATTGAGATCCCAAAGCTCAATCTTAACACATAAAAATATGGTAACCAGTCAGTATAGGATACCCCAAATAAGCAGAAAGAAAACAAGAGTAAATTGAATAGAAAAATAAATTCAAAGGAAGCATGTTGACCTCAGAAGATTGTTCGCCTGCCATAGCCACATACTTAAGTCCTTCAACAGATGTTTCTTCTATTAATCCACCTTGCAGATGATCTAGTAGGACATGCCAATGAAATTTTAGCAAAATTAACAAGCAATCAAGGATTCAAGATGTAAGTATGCTGGAAAACATAATGAAAAGAGCAGCGGCAAGAGAAATATAATTTAGGATTTCGCCACTTAAAAACTACTAGGCCTGGACAATACTTCAAATGTAGGACGGTCTAGAACATACAAAGGTGTCTCTAGAACCAAACTTGCTATATCTTTGACAAAGGAAACCAAAAGAATTGCCCCAGAATATGCTGTAGTAGAAGTGGCTGCTTCAGGATTGCAATTAGGATTGTTTAAACAACAATAAGAGAAATATTACTACAACCATTCCATTCCCCATTTCCATATCCACATATGAAGTTTCTAACATCTGTTTTCTACTTTCTAAGAGAGCACGTTCATTGTCATATAAGCTAAGTCCTGATTAAGTATTGGTTGATAAAAAGTTGTCACTTGAGTCTATTTCTGAAACTAGAAACTCATTGAGAATCTAACACTATAGAGAAAGGACTATCTTGTTACAACATTTATGTCTACACGCAGCCTGAACCTCATAGACTAACCTTCAAAGGAGTTGGAACCCTCTTCTTGGTTTTTTGCTATCTCTCCTCTATTATCATTCGAAAGTTCTATATCGATAGTTCCATCCCCTTGCTTTGTATTAGCAACAGGTTTCTTCAGTAAAGAAAGCTTGCAAAAATGGTAAGAATTTGTCCTGATTGTAAGTGAAGGTGTCCTGTCAAGAACCAAAATAGTAGCAAGGTGAAATTTCAACTCATAAACAGATATTACTGGCAGATCGCATCAGAATCAAAATGATGAATCATGAAGGATTTCTGTCAGATAATATGCATGCACTGCAAAGCTTGGTTAACCAAAAAAATGAAAACTTAATAACAAAGTAGTGCCTCAAATTTGAGAAAAGGCAGGTGGGGCTGCAGCTAGAAGGAGAACTTCAACTTGAAACAATATAATAGATAGGGAAATTTAATCACTTAAAACATCAACGGAACAACAGATTGATTCCATTCTCTATATTTTCAACTGTCAACAATTATTTACAAACTAACAAAACATGATAAACTTTAAAAAGACTGGTCATGTAATCTCTAAATTATTGTTACCATCGGTAGAGAATACATGCAGAAATCTTTAAATAAAATCATGGATAAACTTCATAGTTCATAACATTAAATTTAGGCCTTTTATCAATAAATGGTCGGTGAACCATGTTTTTTTTTATAAAAGTACCATAGAAGCCCCAGTACTAGGAGTTAGATTGCATTTTGCCCCCTCTACTCAAAAAATGGGTAAATTAATCAATGTACATTAGATTAAGAGCAAGTCGATCCTTCTGATAAAACTTTCATCTATTTCTACTATTAAAAACTGATCTCTATACATCAAAGTGAGGTGCACGTGGCATGCCACATGTCATTGTCTAGTTATTCTGTCACGCACACTAGTTTTTAACAGAAAGGATCAATTTGCTCTTTTATCTAACATTAAAAGGATTAATTTGCATATTCTTTTAGTATAAGGAGCAAAATGCAATCCAACTCCCAATACAAAGGCTTTCATGCACTTTTACTTTTTTTAGTAGTCCATAAAAATTGATACCATTTTAAATGAAAGAACAATTATAAAGTAAATTCATTACCTTGAGAGACCTCCTTCTTCTATATCCCAACACTTAGCAGTTCCATCCCTACCCTGACTACACACCAAAGAAAGCATTAAAAAAAAAAGACCCGTTTAGCTATAAATCCCAGAAACCCTTAAAAAAAGAAAACAAAAACACCTGATAATTTTATTGGTCCCCAACAAAGAACTACAAGCAACAGCTATAATCCCATGAGCAGCACTATGCGCCCTATAAAGAAACAACAATAGTTAAATTAATCGACCCAGCAAAACAAAAAAAATCGATTTCGTCGATAAAACAAAGAAGGAATGACAACAAACCATGAAGATGATACCGTACGATGCTGAATTGTATCCCAAACCCGTAACTCACCATCTGATGAACTGAAAAAAAAGAGAAAAAAGAATAGACCCCATTTATTTTTTTTTTGTGTCGATGAATAAAAAAGACTTAAAGAAGTGAATTTTGGGATTTACCCAGTGAATAAAATGGGTCTCGAAGGATGGAAACAAGCATCGGCGACGGAAGCACGGTGGCCTCGCAGCACAGCCACCGGGTCAGGCGGTGGTCTTTTGCTCTTAGAGCTCATTTGCTTGCTTTCGAGTTTCGAGTGTTTCAGTGGAGAACCAATTGTACTGCTATACAATTTATTTCAGTAAAAAATAAAGGATTAATACTCAATTTATCTCAAACTATAACCATTTTAGCATTTTAGTACTTTTCTTTGGTCCCCCAAACCAGGGTGGAAATGAGCCGAGCCGAGCCGAGCCGAGTCTGAATAATAGCAAATTTGCAATTTGACACTTAATTCGAGCTCCATAATATATTAATTTTTCTTGTGACTATCATGTTTTACATGGTTTAAGATAATGATTCGATTTAGGTATTCTCTTATCATTTTTAGATTATGTCTTACTTAGTATTTCATTTTATATAGATTTTGATGGTATAAATATTCTGTTTTCAAAAAATGAATAAATTAATCTTTAAATATTAGATTAAATAGTAAATTAATCCTTTTTGTTAAAATTTTTATTATTAAAAATTGGCATAGATAATAAAATAATTAAATAGTGACACATGATGTGATGCGTTTACTTCGTGTTAACATATAAAAAATTAATTTTTAACAATAAAATTGAATGAAAATTTTAATAAAAGAATCGATTTACTTATTTTTAATATTTGTGGCAAAATTCAAACTAACTTCTGTTTCATGAGCTTTTATTGTACTTTTATAAGATTTTAATACTATGCTCAAGTAATTCTTTTGCATCATTTTCAATTTGTGATATTATTTTGGTGTTTTTTTTTTTTCTCAAAGTATCATTTGAAAATTTTTAAAAATTATATAAAATTTCAAAAAATACAAAATATATATTTTTTAATTTAGGGACTAAATTAGAAAAATCTGTCAAATGTTGAGACTAATGTTGACAAAAAAGTTTGTGAACCAAAATTGAAAATATTACCAAGTCCAGGGACTTAAAAGCTATGAGTTCGGCCCAATAGAAAAATGAGGCTTCTTAAAGGAAAAGCTCTATGATCTCTCCACTTGTTTCACTGATTTTAGGTTGTCCTTGTTTCGCTACCACTTTTTTTTTTTTTTTTTTTTTTTTTCACCTTCAATTATAGCTCTCTCCGGATTTAGAATTTGTAACATTTGCAGACCCAATTCATTACTCTCTTCAAAGGACCAAAAAGAAGATGGCTTCAACATTCAGCGGCGATGAAACTGCTCCTTTCTTCGGCTTCTTGGGTGCTGCTGCTGCCCTCGTTTTCTCTTGTAAGCAAAAAAAGAAAAAGATGAATAATCAAATGACCTTTCTATGATTTTGGGAGTTTGGGTTTTGATCCGATGTTTCACAGGTATGGGAGCAGCTTATGGTACAGCGAAAAGTGGTGTTGGCGTAGCATCAATGGGTGTAATGAGACCGGAGCTGGTGATGAAATCGATCGTCCCGGTGGTAATGGCGGGTGTGCTGGGTATTTATGGTTTAATCATCGCTGTTATAATCAGTACCGGGATTAACCCAAAGGCTAAATCTTATTACCTTTTCGATGGGTATGCTCATTTATCTTCTGGATTAGCTTGTGGACTTGCTGGTCTTTCTGCTGGTATGGCTATTGGAATTGTAGGTGATGCTGGTGTTAGGTAATTGCTTCTTTTTGAATCTTTGATTAAATGGTTCTGTTTATGTTTTAATTGATTTATGGTTTATGGTCATATCAGTTTTGTTGCATTTTTTTATGTAGAATGTTGGTATTATTATATCTAGGGCCTTGATGTTTTGCCATGGGTGATAATAAGTTGAGCTTTTTTGTATTTATATTACCTTTGTTAACCATCTAAATTGAAGTGGGGTCTGGTTTATGACTTGAACTCGATTTATCCCCTTAAATTAGTGCTATATTTTTTTTTTTTTTGGGGTGGGGGGTCAAATTATGGTTTTGGTCTCTCTACCATTCTCAAATTTGAGATTTAGTCCTTGTATGTTAATTTTGGCATAACTTGATCCCTCTATTTTTATATCGTCATTCGTTACTGAAAAAAGTTATTTACCATGGATGATCACAAGTAGAGCTTTTTGTATTTATATTACCTTTGTTAACCCTGCAAATTAATTGGTTTTGCTTAGAAGCTGCTTTGGAGAAATTGAAGTAGGGTCTGGTTTAGGCCTTGAACTGAATTTATCCGCTTAAAACTAGTGCTGTGTTATTTTTTTGGTCAAATTATGGTTTTGGTGCATCTACCATGCTCAAATTAGGGATTTATCCTTGTTGGTTAATTTTGGTATAACTTGATCCCTCTATTTTTATAATTAGTTCAAAATTATCAACAGTAACTATTTCAATTAAATATTGACTAGGTTTTTTTCTTAAAAACCCCGTTTCCAATTCATCATTTTGACACAAATTCTTTCATGTGTCAGCATTTTAAATATTTGGACTAAATAATGGCATTATAGAAGTAAAGAAACCAAATTATGTTAAATAAATTACATGTGCTAATTCTGATATTTGAGTAGAGGGACCAAACCCATAATTTGATCCTTACTTTTCGTTTTGTTTAAGTTGAATTGATTAGTACCGTTGTTGATGATTTTTTTTTTTGTTGCTTTAGTTTTGCAAGTATTATCACTCTTAAACTCTTGCCTTATTGTGTAATTTGTAAAGCTAATGCAGAAATTGAGATGCTGTAATGGCTCTTATGATTGTTGAGGACGAACAATGAATGTAATTTAAGCATTATTCTCATTATATATCCCTTAAACTAGTGCTATATGTTATTTTTCATTTTGTTTAAGTTAATATTCAATAGTTATATTATTGAGGATTTGTTGCTTATTTTTGCAAGTAGTGTTACTTTGAAACTAATCTTTATGACTGTTGTTGGTGATGATATTCGTTAAACTGGTGCTATATTTCATTTCGTTTAAGATGATATTCATTGTGACCGTTGTTGATTATTTGTTGCAAATAGTATAACTTTGAAACTCATCTTATCATGTAATTGGATTTTGTAGAGCTAATGCACAAATTGAGTTGCTGTTAGGGTACTTAAGAATTAAGATTTGTTTAGGAAGGAAAGATGAATGTATTTTAGGAATTATTATTGTTTCTATCCCTTAAACTAGTACTATATCACTCTTGGATTTGTATGCTCATAGTCATTTTGTTTAAGTTGATATTCATTACCACTATCATTGCTTTACTTTTGTAATAGGTATTATTTTGAAACACCTATCTTATCGTGTAATTGGATTTTGTAGAGCTAATGCACATTGAGTTGCTGTTAGGGTTGTTATGAATTATGATTGTTCAAGAAGGAAAGATGAACGTATTTTAAGAATTTTTATCTTTTCTGTCCCTTAAACAAGTGCTATATAATTCATTTTGTTCAAGATGATATTTGTTATGACCGTTGTTGATGATTTGTTGCTTTACTGTTGCAAATAGTAGAACCTTGAAACTCGTCCTATCATATAATTGGATCTTGTAGAGCTAATGCTCAAATTGAAATGCTGTTAGGGTACTCGTGAATTATGATTGTTTGAGAAGGAACAATGTGTAGTTTAAGAATTATTATTGTTTTGTATCCCTTAAACTAGTGCTATATCATTGTCGGGTTTGCATGTTCATAGTCATTTTAAAAATTATTATTGTTTTGTACTCGTGAATTTTGATTGTTTAAGTCGTTATTCATTACTATACTATCGTTGCTTTACTTTTGCAATCTGTATTAACTTCGAAACTCCTATCATATTGTGTAATTGGATTTTTTTGGAGAAGGAAAGATGAATGTATTTTAAAAATTATTATTGTTTTATATCCTTAAATCATTGCTATATCACTGTCGGGTTTGTATGCTAGTATTCATATTGTTGTTTGTTAATCGTTACTACTACCATAATTTGAAACTCGTCTTATCATTTAAAATCGGATTTTGCAGAGCTAATGCACAACAACCAAAGCTTTTTGTTGGGATGATCCTCATTCTTATCTTTGCCGAGGCATTGGCACTATATGGCTTGATCGTTGGCATTATTCTCTCATCCAGAGCCGGTCAGTCACGAGCCGAGTGATAGAAAAGGCCTAATTACTCAGTGTGACTCTTATATCACTTGCTGTGGTTCACTGAAAGAATTTGTTCGATATATTCTTTTGTTTTGCTGGTTAGAAGTATATAATATAAGTTTTGCTCATAAAAGTATTTTTCTACGGCCTTTGAGATTTTCTGCAGATTGAAAAAATTCAAAGGGAATGATGATTATAGATTAAAGATATATAAATTAGATGGTCCAATAAAAATTGTAGCTTTGTTTTTATAAAATTATGTACTTGGGGAACCAATGTGGAACCTTGTAGACTTGGTGCTTGCATTAGTTCTTCATTTGCTGGTGTTTTGTTTTTTCATTGTTTCTTAGATGCTGGAGTTTGGATTGTATATTAAATCTTGGTTGGTAAAGTTGTTTATTTACTTAACTCTTAATCAGTTCATTTAAATTCAATTCGATTACTTGTCTAACTTGAGCCTTTAAACTAGTCGACATAAATTTTTAAGAAATAACTTGGGGCTCCACCATGGTGTTGGGTTACCCTTTTTGTGGTGGCTACACCATAGTTGACTCCTCTTACAACGTGAAAGGGGGTGGTGGTTCCAACATTGAGAAGCCTCTCTATGCTGGTCGTTGGCTTCCTCTTGCCGGCCACTACTCTCTGCGTCGTTTTTTTCAACGGGGTTTCCTCTATATTTACATATATCATTTATGCTTTTTATGTTTTTCTTCGGTTGTATATGCTTTTGGTATGGTCTTGAAGGGGCTGGTGGCTAAGTGCTGTTTTGGGATGAAGTCAGAAAATTGCTTCAAGGGAGTCAAAAATGAATCTACTATCTTGGGGGATCCCAAGGCCACAGATTGCTTACCCTTCATGCTTTTGTCACAAGTTTCGGTTGCAATCTTCAAACAAGAGCAGGGAAGAACAATGGCTGACGCCCACTTGGGTTTTGATCTATCCCGTGCTGTCATGGCTGGAACGAAAGCCTGTTGACAAAAACCTCTTTCAGTCCGTGGGGTTATACTGTTTCGATTTGTCATATTTATAGAGCTCTTACCTTCCGTTTACAAACTCGAAAATCCAAATGGATTTCATTAAATAAGAAAATCGATATCCCCTAATCAAAATTTCGAAATCAAGTATCATATATATGAAAATCAATAAAATTTTGTTGGACATTCAAGAATCCAGAGTTTTAGCACAAATCTTATTATATATAACACAAAATCAAAACGGATTCATTGTCAGAGAAGCCTCATTGGGTAAATACGAGTTTCATTGCCTTTTCTAACTTTTGTATCACGTTGAATGTTGGGTAGTGGTTAAAAGGTTAAAAAAAAAAAAAGAAAAAAGTGTGTAGATGCCACCTTTGGACAGTGACAAATCAACCAGGTAAAAATGAAAGATGAAAATGAAGTCACAGAGGTGCAGAGTACAGCAGCCTACACACCGCACATGCTACTTAATAGCTTATCCTTCTTGTATTATTGAGTTCACTTCTTGGGACTTGATTGAAGGGGGACCTATATTATTTACTTACCCATTTTCACTCTCTTGCTAATTTTATTACTGGTCAACTTCTGCCGTACATCTATGTATTTGTACTTATTGTTTGATCATTTTTAGTTTTAATTTTAGTTTGCTAATTGTATCTTTTAATATTACTATGAAAGCTTTTATATTAGGAGTGAGATTGTGTTTATCCTATCTATTCAAAAAAAAAAAATTAATATTTATACGTTAAATCAAAAAAATAAAATAAATTTCGCTAAAGATTTTATCCATTTCAAATACTAAGAATTACTCCTCGTACGTAAGAACGAGATACACATCCTATCAATCACTCTTACTTTTAATACTAAAAATGAATAAATTTTTAATAAAAAATTAAGCATAAAAATTTAAACTTAAAATATGAATTTGAAGCTACTAGAATCTAAAACTCAAATGGTGAATTAAAATTTTGAGACTGACAATTAGGAGGAGGAAAAGTGATGGATGTGCTGAGGGGGTTTGAATGGTACTCTAACTCTCAACTCACAATCTAAATTTATTACACAACTGTTCCCCTCCATTATTTCATCTCCACACTACAATTTACACTGTCCGGTGGGACCCCATAACCCCAGTACGTTTCAATCATAATGGGTTGTTATCATTGTTGTTGTTGTTGTTGTTATTGTTCGGAAGAACAACTGGCGTCATCATAAGTTACCCACGTGCCAGTCAAACAGACCAATGAAAATCCGACGTGGCACTAAAAATCTAAATCTATTTTTGAGGGAAATATCTTTGTCTGCAAAACGTCAAAATTTTCCGACAATTTCAAGGAACTTGTTCCGTCCTGACGCCAACTTCGCCTTTTCCCAATAACTCACTTAACGGCTACTTTCTCCTATCCCATCCCTAATTTTTTTTTGCCACGTGGCCTTTTCGGGTTAGACGTCATATACTTTTGGCGGGAGGTTACCTGCTGGGTCCTCAAACGGCGCCGTTTCTTCACCCTTGCTTAATTTGATACCCGACTACTTTTATATATATTAAAAATGTGTAATCAATCGACAGAATAAACACATCATTTTCAGAAAGTCTACTGAAATTTGGCTCCCGAGTTGGGTGATATGTTCAGGATATTTTTTATTTTAATTAATGATTGATAAGTTTGATCCTCAATTTAAATACGAACTCACTTTAAAACCCGTGCTGTTGAGCGATACAAACATCCGGATAAAGAGGGAAAAATTGAATTCTAACCAGAAATTCTTCAATGTAGTACAACACAATGATGAAGAATGACATATTTTAGGCAAGTCATTCTATTGCAGAATACAAAAATTAAAAAGCTAAAAAAATAAAAATTTCAAACTGGTGAGTGCGGAGAGGTTGGACCAGCTGAAGATGGAACTTCTGCTCCAACCCTACACCCTTCCAACATGAAAACAATATCATCCATTGCTGGTCTATCAAGTGGTTCAGGTGCAGTACAAAGGAGTCCCACTTTCACCCCTAACAAGAACTCTTCCCACTCACTTGATTCCGGGTCTAACTCCAGCAACCCTGGCTCCAGCAACTCTGAGATTTGTCCTTTTTCCAATTGTTTTTTCACCCATTTCACAATATCTTCTTCATCTTGGGTAAACATCACTGGTTTTCTTCCGGTGAGTATTTCCAGCAATACAATCCCGAAACTATAAACATCGGCTTCTTTAGATAGTCGACCTGTTACAGCAGCTTCCGGTGCTACGTAGCCTAAAGAACCAACCGCGGTTGATGATGTTGAAGCTTCCGTTGGGGTTGCCGTTATGAGTTTCTCGAGTCCGAATTCAGATAAATGAGCTTCAAAATCGGCATCAAAGAGGATGTTTTGCGGCTTAATGTCACCGTGAAGTATTGACAACGAGTGCAAAAACGATAAGCCACGAGCAATGCCAAGGGCAATAAGATGAAGCATTGGCCAATTCAACATATGTCCATCTTGGTGTGATGCTTCTTGGAGGAGTGTAGCTAAGTTTCCATTAGGCATGTAGTCATAAACAAGGAGTCGTAAATCAGGCGGCCCGGCATAGTATCCTCGGAGAACCGTTACGTTCCGATGCTTTACCTTACCTAACAGTTCAGTTTCTTTTTTGAAATTAGCTTCATTGATTGTTCCATCAACAAGACTACGGATCGATAACACCATCCCGTCTTGAAAAGTAGCCTTGAAAACAAGTCCGTATCGTCCCCTACTCAACACGTTCTCCTCATCGAATTGCCTCGTCGCTTCTAACGTTTCCGCTAAAGTTATCTTGTTATTGAACATGACTAGTTTCGGACCACCATTTTCACCACTTCCACGACTTCGATCTGCTCCCGAACTAGCACTACCCGTACTCCGCTTCTTCTCTCCGGTCATCCACCTCTTCCACCACCGTAGAAGACTGTAAATGTAACCGCAGCAAAACACGACAAATAGCCCAATACCACCAACGACCATAACAATCAACAAAATCAGCTTCCTCTGTTTCTTTTTTCTCACATTTTTACAGTCTTTGTTCAATGGCTTACCACATAAATTCTCATTCATTGAAAATATAGAACTATCATTGAATAAAGAACCTAATCCACTTGGAATCTCACCTTCAAGATTATTTCTAGATAAATTCAAGTACTTCAAATTAGACATGTTTGAAAATGAATCTGGTATGTTACCTGTAAGGCAATTTTCATCTAAAAGTAAAGTAACCATCAAAGAACAATTGGATATTTCTTCTGGGATTTCACTATTTAACTTGTTAGAACCCAAATCAAGCTCTTTTAAACGAGATAATCGAGAGAAATCCGCCGTTACATTGCCGATCAATCGATTCGAACGAAGCTGAATCACTTGAAGCTGAGAACAATTACCGAGCTCCGATGGGACCATACCCGAAATTCGATTATACGACAGTGAAAGCACCATTAATGAATGAAGAAATCCAAAAGTTTCCGGAATTTGACCTGTGAACGCATTCAAGCTGAGATTCAAGAATTGCAAACCAACCAAGCTGCTAAAACCTTCAGGGATATCACCGGATAATTTGTTTTCGTTTAAAGCAATGATCTGCAAATTTGGTAAACCGAAAAGCTCAATAGGTAATTCACCGGAAAGCTGCTGCTTGCTTAAATCAAGAGATGTTAATTTCATTAAAGACCCAACATTCCCAGGAATTTTCCCGGAAAATCCACAAGCACTAAAGTTTAAAACCACCAAGCTTGATAAATCGGAAAACCCATTCGGAATTTGGCCAGAAAATTTGTTGCGACTGAGGTTTAAAATGGATAAATTACCCAACCGGAGTATATCTTCCGGTACGGTTCCGGTCAAGTTATTTCCACTCAAGTTCAACGTTCCAAGTCCTGAAATGTTACCAAACCCGACCGGAATTGAACCTGAGAACGAATTTCCGGCCAAAGATAGGCTTTTTAACGTCTTTATTTGGGTTAAAAAGACCGGTAAGTTGCCGGAGAACCGGTTTCCTTCAAAATCAATGACCTTTAACGAACGGCATTGTAGGAGTTGACTCGGAACTGAACCGCTTAGCGAGTTGTTGGCTACTCTAAGCTCTTGTAAGTTTAAAAGGTTGCCAATTTCGACCGGTAATGAACCGGTGAAGAAGTTTCCAGAAATATCTAATATTTTTAACGTGGTCAAACTGGTCAACCAAGATGGAAAACCGCCATGGATGTGATTCTCGTGAAGGTCCAAAACCTCCATAGTCGGCGCCGCGAAGCAACTTCCATTATTTCGTGGCTTAATGACTTCAGTGAACTCATTGAATCCAAGCTCCACGATCTTCAACGACGCCGTTTTATTCCCCGACGGTTTACAGACAACGGTTTCCGGTACTGGACCGGAAAGTCCGTTACGTGATAGAGCAAGCACTTGAAGATTCGGAACGGCGACGATGCTTCCCGGAAGTAGTCCTTTAAGCATATTGTCTTCAACGCTTAAATGTACCAACGAAGAACAGTTCGCTATAGCCGACGGTAAAGTTCCGTACAACTGATTCGAGTCGAGCCAGAGGTATTGTAAATATTGGAAGTTACCAATACTCGCCGGAACTTCACCGGAAAAGCGGTTGTATGAGAAGTTGATGAGTCGTAGTTGAGAATCGGCGGAGAAATTCGACGGCATTTCACCGGAGAAATCGTTTGAAGACAAATCGATGTACCGGAGAGACGGTTGAATAACGGCGGCGATCTTACCGGAGAGATAATTATGAGCCACATTAAGGATTTGTAAATTCGTGAGGTTAAAAACAGAAGCGGGGAGGTTACCGATGAAGGAGTTGTACTGGAAGTAAACGGCGCGTAAAAGAGTGCACTGAGAGAGCGCGTCGGGGATAGAGCCGTTAAAGTTGTTAGAATGAAGACTGAGTTTCCTTAGCTCACGTAACTCGCATAACCGATCAGTGAGTCGACCCCCGAGTTGAAGTCGAGGTAAGCGTAGCTCGAAGACACGGCGGTTGTAACAAACAACACCTCGCCAGTCACAGGGAGCCGACGGCGTGGACTCATCCCAACCGTCGAGAACGCCGAATGGGTCACTGAAAACGCTCCGTTTGAATGACGTCAGGGCTTGGATCTCTGATAAAGTGACGGTGGTGTGATGCTGAGCGGAACAACATGGGATGACGATGTTGAAGGTGAAGAGGGTAAGGAAGAAGAAGAAGATTGCATTAGCCGTTATTTCCATAGAGAAACAAAAAAGAACAAAGAAACAGAGTTAGGGTATGGATTATGGAAACAAATGGGGAAGTGGGAGAGCTTTAGAAAGGTGGGAATGGTGGAAGTACAGAGGGAGCGTGTGCTACCACTCGGTGAGTGTAAAGATTGAAGCTTGATGGAAAAGACGCCATACAAGGGTGACTTCTTTCGTTTTCTTTTCTTTTCTTTTCGTTTTCTCCACACTTTTTAAAACCAACTACTGACATCGATTTAATTATTATTATCCAATTATGAAATGAAAATAATTCTCAATTTTTTATTATTTATTATCTTACGTAAAAATTAAAATACCTAAAAATTTACGAAATGATTTAGCACTCTTCTATTCCTCCCTTTTAACTATTTGAAATTGTTTTTATTCGTTTTCTTTTACTTTAAAAATAATAAATAATAATTATCTAATTATTAATAAATTTAGTTATTTAATTATTAGTATGGTTAAATTATTAATAAAAAAAATTAACTTGGCACCTTTTAAAGTTTGAATAATAATAATTTTAACTCAAATTTTATATATTGTGTGAATTTAATTTTGATTTTTAAAAAATTTAATCCTTGACATTTACACTTTATACAATTTGGTATTTTTTAATATTGAAGATTAATTTTAAAAGAATGAGAAAAGATAAAAATTACTATCTTGAATTTTACAGTGTTTTCATTTTTTGTATATTTTCGATTAAATTTTGTTAATAAATTTATATTTTTAGCTTTTTAGGCGAAAATATTATAGAGAAAAACAAAGCTGCAAAAAAAAAAAATTAAATTACACAATATATAAATTTTTCAAAGTCGAGATTAAATTCACACAATGTATAAATGTGATAGTTAAAGTTTGGTTATTATGCCAATTTCAAAGCAGCTATGTCATCAACCGTGTAATAACGGGTGACCTAAAAAGTCAAATAATTTAACAATCATTTTGTAACTTTTTATAACGAGTGATAAAAAAAAAACTTACTAATAATTAGATGATTACCAATATAATTTATCATAATAAAATTGTACCAAATTATAGTACATAAAACTAAAACATTATTTTATTAAAAAAAAAAAACTAAAATATCAAAGTGAGTAGAAAAGAAACAAAAACTATGACACAGATTTATCTTTTCAAAATAATTTTTTTATCAATGATTTTTAATATCTGAAGGATCTAATCATCTCGATTAAATATAAAATCGAATCGAATCATATTTCAAACAGAAAATAAATTCTTTGAAAATTAAAAATGAAACTCCACACGACAAAATTGATTTTGTTTTAAAATTCAATCCCTTTTGGTCCTTGTATTCAGGTACTTAGGTCTTAAAATCTGCAAAAATCAATGTTTGCAATGCAGAAAACACGCAGCCAAACATTATCATAAAGAATGCTATTAATGCATGTTTTGGGATAAGATGCTTCCTTTTAATACTCTTTGTCAAAAACAACCATTTAATTAATAATTAGGTAGCTTTAGAAAATGAGTTAATTCCCAAACTTCAACTTGATTTCCCAACTTCTCTTAAAGTATCAATCAAATTATTCCGTTTTTTCGTAATTAATTTAAAAATTAAATATTAACTCAAATCTAATATGTACAGATCGCATGAATGATTTAGATTTAACGCATTATAAAAAATGATCTTAAATTTTAATAAAACTTTCTTTTTCTTAGCACATTAGATTCAAGTTAAGTTATGCATGTAATAAATGTAAACGTTTTTTATTTATAAAAAAAAAAAAAAAAATTTGGAACCAAACCGAAGTATCGGATAAATTGGGGTGAAAAATCTGTGGCTACCCCACCCCATATGCTTTTTCTGAGGGCTTTCCGTTGGGAGATGACCCACTTCTTTCCTTCAAAGGTGCCCACCTTTCTTCAAAGCCAGGCTCGGCCTGAGGGCCCATTTTCTGATTTTGTTTTTTTTCTTAAATCACCCTTTTCTTTTATATATTTGAGTAGGCTTTTTGGATATTTTAGTTTCAAATAATTTTGGGTTTAGGTTATTTTTGGCTTCAAGATATTTTTTTTTAGAAACAAAAAAGTTCAATTACATTAAATTAAACTGGGTAAAAGTATATCTATTTTATCAAACTGTAAGGTTGCGAGAATCTCTTAAATGAAATATAAAAAAATTATGAACTTATTTCCTCATCAAAAGTCATTTTGACTAGGCGGAGAGAAATCTTAGAGAAAAACATTTCCAATCAATAGGGAATTTTACTTACCACCCAGTTAGGTGGATAGTTTCATCCAGTTAGGTGAATTTTACTTACCATCAGTTACTTGATTTTCATTTCTACTTATAAAAGAACAGGAAACAAAAGGACCTGAATTGAGAAAATTTTGAATAAAATCTCAGGCATCAACCATGACACCATTTGAATCACGGTACACCATCACAATACCTGCCATGGGATTATCCTAGGGATGCATCACAATTAATTTTAATGATTCTCTCTTTGGGTCTTTGTCGAGTATTAGCGTTCTTTATTGATCAACTACTCAGATTTGAACGATCATTGCTTTAGTAAGGTTATCTTGAATTTTGTCGTTTGTGTTTAACACTCAGGATTCATGTAATTTTTAGTTCAATGATTTTTAATTGCATTATATTTAAGTTTAGATTTGACAAGTTTAAGTTAATGAATTATATAAAATTAAATATAAATTTAAATTAATCAAAATAAATTTTTAAATTCGGATCAAACTTAATAGATGACTTGAAATGAGACTGTGATATCATCTCTCAGGTATTTAATGACCATGATCATATAATAATATCCATCAACTCCTCTTAAATCACTCTCTATAATTATTTTTTTATTCACTATAATTCGAAAAAAAGATAAAAAAAATTTGAGCTCCATTATTTTAGTACCAAAAGAAATTTAACTATGATTTTAAATAAGTCATAGCAATCACTTCTAAACTTTTTCAAAAAGAAATTTTGATTAAAGCATCGGTTTTTATATGAAGTAATGATGTAATAACATATCTTTTGGAAAAAGAAAGAAAATAACTTTGGGCTGATACAGAAGGGAGAGAAATATACATTGATTATTTTTCTTGGCATTCTAAATATTTATATTGATTATAAAAAAATGAATTTATGAGATTAATTAATATTGAGTCTTATCGGTGAAACTCGAACATTGTAATGAATTTGATTATAACATATATTTTACAGTAATTAGATTCATAAAAAGTATGTTTCACATTAACAATGACTATAACATCTCTTATCCCATTGATTTATAACAGGAGAATATACGTCTGTTTAATGAATCATTTTTGTTTTGCAAATCCACCGTCTCTCAAAACACTCAAACTTTTTGTAGGATCGAAAAATAAAATCTCAACTCAACCCAGTACCAATACCAATTTACTAAGGAGGTTCAACTATCCCAAGATATTAAAATCACCTCAACAGAGTTAAGCCATGAAAATGTTGTCATTAGTCAAATAAAAACTCCATTCCATTATTACATTCTTTGGCACTTCACACATCATATACAACGATAAGAATTTATAGTAAAAAATACAATACAACAAATTGAATCTATTACTAAAAAGTCTGGTCAGTGTGCAGCTTCCAATTTAGAAATTGAGATGATTTCATTTCACCACCACCCTGCAAAGTATGTATATTATATATATAGTGTGTTTATATGTCACAATCCGCGCAAGAGCAAGGTCTCGTTAAGGCTACACTTGACCGGAGCTAAAGTTTTAGCGTTGTGCTGCTCTCTACCTTCTTCTATAACAGGGGAGGAATGACATTTTTCCAGCTGCTGGATCTTCGGGCTACGGATCGGGGCAAGATACTGAGTCCAACTACTTCCTTGGGTGCTTGACTTGGTTCCACTAAACCCAGTAACTTGGCTGCCAGAGCTGCACTTTCCTTCACATGTCCCATGTCTTGTGTGTTTGTCCATAAACGGTGGGCTAACTGTGAGCTCCTCTGCTTTGTGTTCAACCCAATTCCCCACTTCTTGTATAGTTCCTCTCTCTGTTTTTTCGAGAACTTCTTCTGTATTTGCTTGCATAACATTCTTCTCTCACGCATCAAATCCTTTGCACTGTCACCATTAAACCAATTACTTTATATTCCATCAGCTCTAAAAGGTTGTTTCCTTATTTCAAGTCAGAAATTTTTTAGGGATTGAGATTAATTATATATTTTTATGAGAGTTAAAATATAATTTTACCCTTATATTGACTTGTATTTTTATGATTTTTAAAATTTCTAAATTGAAATTCAAGCATTTTTAAGAGAGAAAACTATAATTTTATCCTAACTTAATATTTTATAAATTGAGGGTTTAAAGAAGCAATTTCTATTTTAGGGTGGCCGGCCCCTGCAGCACCCCTCCCTTCGCCCCTAATTCATAATCTAGAGATATGAATTGGGTATGGTTTGTTCTAAGTTAAAAGTTGTTTTCGGTTTGAATTTGATGTTATTATTTTTAGATAGGCAATTATAGTTTTTGATTATTTCAAATTTGAGTTATTTCAAGAAATTTGTTCAAACAATTTTGAGCTTAGATATTATTTTTATATATTTCATGTTCATTTTACAGTTTAAGTTTGGAGTTTATGATTATCCCTCTCAATAATGTTATTTACAAGGTTCGACACATGTTTGGAGTTTGTGACTATTTCTCTCAACAATGTTATCTACAATGTTCGACACACATTTTTTTTTTTAGTGTAATGTATATTATAGTTACTGACATTTGTTGGTTAAGTTTGAATCAAATCTAGGTTTGGATCAATTTGAATTTGAGTTGATTGGATTCAAATTATTGATTTCAATTAAATCAGTCGGGTCGAGTTTGAATTTGAATTAATAAAGATCAATTTCATATTCATACAAGAATTTGACAAGTTTAAGTATGCCTAAATGTACATTGTTATGTTCAACTTAGAATCGTAAATTATAAATTTCAAGTTGACTTTTTAAAAGTAGATAAATTTGGATTAGTGTTGATTAGGATGAATTTTCAAATTCAAACAAGTGTATGACAAATATGGCTAAATGTGCATGGTTATGTTCAACTAAGGGAATCTTAAATCATAATGTTCCAAGTTATTATCATTTTATGATCCAACTAAACTAAATCAAATTCGAGTGGGAATTAATCCGATTGAATTTTTTGAGTTGGACTTTTTGGTTAAGTAGAGATAAATGTGCATTATACTACTTATATCTAAGGGAATCTTGAAATTTTACCTTGAAGCAGCTGTGTCAATTGGACTATCTTTCCAACCATTTCTTCCCAATGAAGACATTGAGTTCAAAAAAGACAATCTTCTAAGCTCTACCTCCATATACACAGAATCGGAAGGATCACCTTTGAAAAGCAAGATGAAATAGGTTCTGTGGATTAATGGCACGTTGCATTTATCCCAAAGCTCGATTATCGTTCTCTGCAGATTCTCGAATTCTTCAGGCCAACTCGAGTGCAGCTTCGTAGAATGGTTAGTTTCCTCTGAGTTCTCAGTCTTCGTTTCAGGTACCTGCCATCAAACATATGTTAGTAGCTAAACAACAAAGCATTGCAGCATGTATTCATTTTGAAGTAGAAAAAAATGGAGAAAAGGAAGGAAATTCATCACCAAATTCTTATCAATTTGCTTTTCTTGACGTGTTTTTGTGTCACTACCACCTTCAGAAAAATCAATCGAGAAGGAAGTTCTTCTCTTGGAACCACTAGCAAATGATTTCCATGGTCGAGGAGGAAAATTGACTTCACTACAGGTTTCTTCCACATCATCTTTTACACTTTGTTCTTCAGTGGAACCACTACTATTAGAAGCTTGAGAGTTACATCTAGAAATCTTTGCATCTCTGTTGTCATCTTTCGAGTTAGAAAGCTTTCGAGAAAGGGTTTTAGCTCTTTTGATGTAGTCCTTCTCGGCTTCTGTGAAAGTGGGTACAGTTTCATTCTGTTGTGATTTCTCGAAGCTAGGTGAAGATGGAATTGTCGTGACGATCGCCTTACAGCTTCTGCTCCTACTCATGCTACTACCGGAGCTAGCTGCATCTAATAAAGACTGTGAATCCCCCATAATGTGATACCTAACAAGGAACTTAATGGTCTTTTGTAGCTCCTGTACTTTTTGTTTCAATGCCTCGCAAGTTTCATCTTTATTAACATGACTTGATTGTAAATCTTCTACATTTTCCTTTGGATTACGGGACAAGTCATCACCTTCCTGCTTTTCGATACTCAGTTCTGTCTCGGTTAAGGATACTTCTCCTTGCTCTTCCTCAGGATCAGCTGATAAATTATCAGCTTCGATTTCCTTGATAACAGTCTTCTTCGTGGCCGGTTTTCCATCTTCCACAAGATTAATCGATAATGCATTGGTTTCAATGGTTGGTTTCCCTTCATTGTTCTCAGGATTCAAAGAGGCAACTTTTTCTTTTTCATTCATCTCAATACTTGAATCTTCGAATTCAATGCATCGAACTTCCTTGCAGTTATCTTCTAACTTTTCAGCTTCTTTTTGAGCAACCTTGTCCCAACCCTTGCTTGGATCAGGCTCAACGAACTTCGTTGTGATGCCATCGAGATGACATTCCTCTTCAGAGTTCTCTGGATGCCCATCATATTGGTTCTTGTTGTTGGTTATAGGCAAACTAGGAGTAACAATATCCTTATGATTGCTGTAATCAACCGTACATGGAACATTTGTCACTTCTGACGAATTCGGTGAATATTCTCCACTCTTTAGCATTTGAACTTCTCTAACCGACAGAAGCAAATTCTCAACTCGAGATTGAGCTAGATCACGTTGTCGAGTCAATTCTTCAATCTCTTTGGCCATCTGTAGATTCTCAAACAGAGAAAAGCCAGTTTTAACATGAGTAAATCGTGTATGTTATGACATGTTCTTATTTTCCTGCGTTGAACATACAAGTTCCTGTAATCACCTGTTCAATGAGTTGCTCTTTTTCTCTTAGCAACCTAACAGTATCATGTTTGACTGGAGCTGAGCCCAAGCTCTTCATTTCATTCTCCAGTCTAGCCACTTCTCTTTGCAATTGCTTTACTAATGCCTTATCTGACATAACTAAATTGACCTGTGCATTAGTTGTTACCTCTTTAGCACAACTCGCAAACGAGAGAGTGTTTCTCGATTGCTCAACATGACTGCGGTCGGGACTCATAGTGCAAATGATGGCTGTTCTGGCATTGCCTCCTAAGGCATTCTGGAGTATGCGTGTTAGCTTAGAATCTCTGTAAGGTACATGGCTATTTCTTCCCTTGCTGCAAAATATAGTGCCTTGTAAAATGGTCATAAACAATATTATGCAGTGTATATGAGTTAAAGATGCCAAAATTGAAGAAAAAAAGAAAGCTATTCGACCTTAGTTTGCGAATCACAGTTCCGAGAGTTAATAAACTCCGATTTATGTGGCAGCCTTCTTTCAATCTTGTACCAGCAGATAAGGTCTGAGAGGCACGCTCACTTCCAGCTAAATCAACAAAGTTCTGTATAAGAAAACCCAAGTTGAATTTCATTACTTATTCAACTTACAACACAACTGCCTTTGTGTTTTAAGAAGGTAATTGTATACCACGGAAGCTGAAAGAACGCTTGAATTTTCGGCTCCGGCATATTCACGAGCTGAGCTTTCAATCGTCTGCAAATAACATCATTAAATGTAGCTGTAAGACTAGCACAACATTGATAAAGAAGGTTTATACTCAAGTAAAGGATGCCTACCAGCCGTAAAATCTGATGCGATCTCGAGCTAGTTTCGTTCAAAGCGGTCTCTCCTATCTGCCTTTGAGCTGTGCAAATATATATGCCAAAATGCATATAAAAATGTCATCCAATGAAACAAAAGAAAATGAGACAAGACCAAGGGTATTATAGAAACACTTCACCTTCACATATAGAAAGGAGCTCCTCAAGATGGTCCTTGTCTTTAACAGTCTCCTCGGTTAGTCTCTCCACAACGGTTCCCCTCTGTTGAATCGAAAGCGGCAGTATCAGTATCAGTAAGGTTAATGCTCATGCAAAAAGGCAACCGGAAAGGTTAAAGAAGGGAAAAAGAAATTTGACCTCTGGATCATCTAGGAGTCTGAGTGGGGTACTATCCATGCTAAGGAGATCTCTCACAGCTTCATTATAAATCTCCATGGCAGAGAATTTCGCTACAAATTCTCTTTCTTTATGCTAAGATATTGATCAGAACAAAAATGTCATTTTCCATTCTACATTATAGTAAGAAAAAGTGATCCCAAAAATTTATCATTTTACCTTTTCAATGTAATCATATATATCTGCTACTGCATATTCAGTGATTCCCCTCATTGTATATGTCTTTCCACTACTTGTTTGCCCATATGCAAATATGCTTGCTGAAGGTAAAAAAAAAAAAAAAAACATCACTAAAACATCCATTTTATTAAATAGTTATACATACCATAAAATAGAAACAAAGATTACTAACAATTGATGCCATTTAGTACTGAAAGAGCAATGTGTTTAGCTCCTTCATCATATACTTGTTTCGTAGGGCATTCACAGTCAAATACTCTGTCTATTCACAATAAAATTGAGAAGATTATCATGATTAGAAACAATCTCAATTCCAAATATTGTTTCACAATGAAAAGACAAGCAAATTATGTTTACTATGTTAACACAATGGAAAAAAAACAGGGGAAATGCGTACCAAATGTGTAAGCGGCAGGGAACATATAGCGTTCAGGTAAGCTATTCTTGAAAATAATGGTGTCATTGTTAATGCATTCCCAATCAGATTTTCTCTCTTTATCGTTCAATGGCCTTAGTCTAACAGAAACGAAAATCTTCTCTCCTGGCTCTTGAAATTCTGAATCTTCATTCATTGTTCCCAGTTTCTCTCTTATCCTAACCCTTTTTTTTTTTGTGTGTGTTCTTTTTCACAGAAATATAATCAAATTCTCAATGCCATCTAAACCTGCCTAAAAGGATCCTTCAAACACACTGTATCGTCGAAGCCTTTTTCGCTGTAGTTTAAAAAATGGAATCTCGAGACGAATTACAAATACTTGTATGTTCCATTCAACCTACCAAATTAAGAAAAAACGTAAGAATTAATGTTAAATGAGAAACAATTTCAAAATTCGAACATCAAAAAATAAATTAATGCGATTTAAACAATCCTCTTACCTTGGAGCTTCTTCAATTCAAGCACCAAAAATGGAGGAGAAATCACCTTAGAACCAGAATTCCCGTTGTTTCCTCTGCTTCTAAGCCTTTGCTATACTTCAAAACATGAAATCTCGAGTCAAATTTCAAATACTTGCATGTTCCATTGATCTACATAAGAATTATACATTACGTTAATTCGAAATGAGAAACAATTTCAAAAATTCGAAAGAAAATTAATGCGATTCAAACAATCCTCACACCTAGCTTCTATTCAAGCATACAAAAGCAACGAGAAATCACCTTAGAACCAGAAATCGCGTCGTTTCCTTTGCTTCGAAGCCTTCTTTTTCGCGCCTTCTAGCTTCTATTCAAGCATACAAAAGCAAAGAGAAATGACCTTAGAACCAGAAATCGCATTGTTTCCCCTGCTCTTTTTCGCGGGGCTGCACTTCAGAAACATGAAATCTCGAGTCAAATTTTCAAATACTTGTATATTCCATTGATCCTTCCAATTTCCAAATCAAAACGTATAAATTATACATCTACATTAATGCCGAATGAGAAACAATATCAAAAGTTCAAATACAAAAAAAAAAAAAAAAACGAAGAAATCAATGCAATTCAAACAAATCCTCTCACCTTCGAGCTTCAATTCAAACGAAGCGCTTCGAACTTTCAATTCAGCAAACTGAAAAAATGAATAAGAGATATCACCTTAGAACAAGAAATCGCGTCGTTTCCTCTGCTTCGAAGCCTTCTTTTTGGCGGTCAAATTTTCAATTACTTACATATTCTCCATTGATGCTTCCAATTTCCAATTCAAAACGTAAGAACTATACATCTACATTAATGCTAAACGAGAAACAATTTTTAAAAAATTCAAACATAATCAAACAGATCCTCTTACCTTCGAGCTTCAATTCAAACGAAGCGCTTCGAGCTTTCAATTCAAAAGAATGAAAAAGAACTGAAAAGAGAATGAGACTTTAATTAAAAAGAGGAAAACATTTGTAGTGAGTAAAAATGATCCAAGAAAACAAACGTAGCGAGAAACAGCTAAAAATGGATGAATCAAAAGCGAAAAAAAGAAACAAAATTAACTAAAACTTTATCTCTATGTGACTCTAACAGTGCGTTACGAAGGAGAAGAGAAAGAGAGTTGAAGAAGAAGAAGGCGGCAATGGCAAATGCCAACGCAAATTTGCAATGGCCGTTGGTTTCTTCTCTTCGGCCTCTCTTTCTGACTTGGATCGGTACCGACCTTTCAAATATAACCGCTAAACTCTTAACTAAAATAGGAACATGGACGAAATTACCTTTTTGACCCTCAGTCTTTGTTTTGAACACTGTCGCCATCATCCCCATTTTTATCTCATTGTCGATCTAATCCGTAGTTTTATTCAGGTAAAAGAAACCGATATTTTTAGAACCGGATTGTTGGTCGAATTGATTAAATCACTGGCTCGATAAAAAAATATTAAAATTTAATTTATTTTTAAATACGGTTTAATTGGTTTTTTAATTGATTCAATTGGTTTGTACTAGTTCATAATCCAACTAGTTCAATGTCATCATCAGACCAAAATGAGTATTATAGCCGATTTTCTGTCCAATCAGTCGACCCAGTTCAAACATCATTCAAAGAAACCTCAATGCTCTCTATTAATTTCGATATTGAGTAAATTTTTTCCTCTAAAAAAATTAAAACAATTTAATCTCTATTAATTTCGAAAATGAACAACTAAAAATAATTAATCACAACGTTAATACACATTTTTTATTGGCAAAATAATAAATTTAGCCATCAAATTTTATGCATTTTGTCAATTGGTCTTGATTTAACAAATTTAACTTGCAATATTTACACATTCTGTCAGTTTTGTTATGAACTATCAAATTTAGCCCACAAGTGGGGGTAAATTTGTTATTATACCAATCAAAATTATATACTATTAATGGAAAACATTAACGTGGTGATTAATTGCCCTTATTTGCCCAGTCTTGAAATTGACAGAGATTAAATTGCTTCAAGTTTTTTGAGAGTGACCAATTTGTTTAATATCGAAATTGAGAGGGACCAAAGAGGTGTTTTTACCTTTTATTTTTTGTTAAAATATGTTTTAAGTCCCTGTACTCTTTGTACATTTGAAAATTTTATTTTTATTTTCAAGAATTTAATCCATTTACTTTTTAGATTTTAAAATTTAGGTCCAATCCACGAACATCCTTAACCATAAGGACAATACAAGAGGCACTTCTTTAATTTGATTTCTTTATTTTTATAATAACATCAGTGAGTTCACATTAACAACACTATTAATTGTTGCTATTAAAATAAAAATATACATTTTTTAAACAATCTTAAACATTTTATTAATATGTATTTTTATTTTGATTAAAATAAAAATGATTTGAACTCAAAAACCCAAGTTGACTACTTTATTTAAACTTTATTAAGAAGATAATTGTTGGATTATAAATCAGATAGAGGATTTTAAGAGTTGTGATCATTGCAATCTACAATTGAATGGATAATTGAAATATATTCAAATAAGTGCATACATATAAAAATTTAAATCAAAATAAATTTAAAGAAAAACAACGCATAAATGGCATCAAAATTAAAATCTTGGGAGGAAGGAATCCGATGAATATTGTTTGTCAAAGGTTAAGGGTTGATTAGGAGATGTTATAAACCAATGAAATAAAGCATCATAGAGAGATGACAGAGTAGAGTTTGAAGAATGATTAAGGATGATAAAAGTTATAATAGGTATAGTTATTGTAAAGAGAAAGTTATAGAGAGAATTTAAGAGTGTTTAAGTTACAATGAAAGGGGATTACAAAATAAGTAAGAGTGAACATACCGCAAGTAATAAGTAAAGGGAGCGAGAGAGATTATGTAAACACATCACAATTAGTGAATAATGGGAGAGAGAGAAGACGCAAAGATGCTGGAGATTACATGGAAGTTACACTGACCTAACATTTTGATACCTAGAGATGCTTAGATGCAAGTGCATTGTTTTTTTTAATATATTGGTGTGATTACATGATATTATTTATTTATATTTATTTAACCTTTTGACAAGGCACACACACTTTATACACACAAATACTCGAATCCGGGTATCCTAAGATACAAGTACATTGTTTGTTAAACCGAAAGGGCAAGCCTTTGTGTGTTTCAGAAAAAAAAAAGTTTAAGAACAATGTCTGAATTTGGACCTACAAGTTATATACTTCAAGATATCTTTTATTATTCAACAACTCTAATAATCTTGTCAACTTTCCAAGGTTACCTCCACAATCTTTGCGTGGTTGTATATAGCGATGATTTATTTTTGTACAAAAACATTAATTAATAACTAAAAATTTATAAAATAATCACATGTCATCAAAATTTTTAAAACTAATTTTTTTATTTTCAAAATTATAATTAACAATGGCATGTCAAAATTATAACAAAATGGCTTTAAAAAATTCTATTTCTTTTCAATTTCGATATTAAATAAATTGGTTTCTTTAAAAAAATCAAAATAATTTAATTCTTGTCAATTTCGTAAGTTAGCAATTAAGAACAATTAATCACAACATAAATGTTTGGAGTCAATTGTACACATTTTTAATAGTATAATAACAAATTTAGCCCTCAAAATTTACATATTCTATCAATTTGGTCTTGATTTAACAAATTTAGTAGGCAACAGTTATACATTAGTTCAACATTCAAGTAGAATATATAAACACCAAGAGATAAATTTATTATTATACCAATCACAATTATGTACAATTGATAGAAAATATTAATACCATGATTAATTGTCTTCAAATTTTCACCATTAAAATTGATAGAGATTAAATTACTTTAATTTTTTTTAATGAATCAATTTACTCAATATCAAAATTGAGAGAAACCCAATGTTTTTACATAACAAAATATTAGTTTTTAATATTTAGCACATGCAAAAACGATGACTACAATCATCTATTGGGCATGATAAGAGGGAAAATCAATATAACTCGAGCATTGCTATTGTTTCCTATGAGGCTGACACGATACAAACTCTAACTTTCATAAATTATATACATATGGGTTAAATAAATATTTGGGGCCTAAACTTGACAATTTTTTTTATATCAGGGTTTGAGTTTTTTTGTGATCCAAGTTAGGTCCTGAACTTGATAATTGTTCTTACATTGAGACTTAAATTAGGCAACTGTTCTCACATCGGAGCCTAAACTCCAGGCCTTATAAAGGGATAAATTGGACAAAAAAATTTAAATCCCAATGTAAGAACAATTGTTATGTTTAAGACCTAACTTGAATAAAAAAAAAGTTCAAGCTCTAATATGGAAACAATTGTCAAGTTAAGGGCTTAACTTAGACAAAATGAATTTCAGACCCTAATAAGAGAAAAATTTCCAAATTTCAGACCCTACATATATATACAAATGAAAAATATGACATACATATTAAAAAGGATATTGAAGTCATATTAGATGAAATCAAAGGTTGCAATTCACAAGGATCAAAGCAAGACATAAGATAAGCATGTCTAGGTTAAGTGAGAGGTCAGTGATGCATATCTTTATTGTGACAATGATGGTTATTATAATGACATTGATGATCACCATAATAGCAACAGATGAATCATCGCCATTGTCACCATCTTCATCAGCAACAGCAACATCTATTTCCTTCAATGAGATCAAAAACAAGGAGTTGCAGGGGAGAGCAGGTGTAGAGGAATATGACAAACCTAATTATTTTGTAGAGGATTATGGTGTTTGGAACCCTACGCCTAGATCAGGTGGTGCATATGCATCTCCAGTTCCCCATGCTGCTTAATTTTCAGGTTTCTGCGTCATATTTCGCCTTCATATATACATATATATATAATACTGTAATTCTTTATATATATGTTATCTTCCGCAAATTGCATAATAATCAATGTCATATATGTGATAAAAGGTTTTTTTTTCTATTTGTATGCAATGTTTAATATGGATTGCCTTAACTTGATCATGAATATATACAAGAAAATTCCTATTATATTGCACTTAAATGTTGGAATATGTGTTGATAGAATTTGAATGACAAGTTCAAACTTTTCAAAAAGGTTTGGAGCCTCAAATTCATAATTGTTCCTGTATTATGATGTGAATTTCTTTTGTTTAAATTAAACTTTGAATTTGGTAATCATTCTTATAATGAGATCTAAATTAGATAATTATTTCAACATTAAACGTCAATGTAGGAACGTGAGAACAACTATTAAATTCATAAATGAATTTAGACAAAACAATAATTTAAATCTTAATGAATAAACAATTGCTAAGTTAAAATCCCAAATAATACATTAATACTTTAGTTTTTCACATCATTGAAATGCTTATTTTTTTAATATATATGTCCAATATGGATATCAAATAATAATAATATAGTATATTTATATTATTAAATTGGTGTCACATTAATTGTTGTGAATTTCATATAATTTATTAGACAATATGAAACTCTGAATGGATGAAAGAGTTCTAAAATTAAAACAAAAGAAAATAATTTCCTCTTAAATTTGTAATGGATTAAATTATTTTTGGGGCTTGTATTTGATAATTATTTTTATATTAGGATTTGAATTTATTTTTGCTCTCAAGTTAGGCTTTAAACTTAGACAATTGTTCTCACATTGAGGCATGAATTATTTTTTTGGTATAAGTTAGGCCTTGAAATTAGTAATTGTTCTCATATTGGAGCCTGAATTTTTTCCAAGTTAGTCCCTGATATTCCCTTAAAAACCCTAAAGTTGAAACCTTAATGCGAAAATAATTATCAAGTTCAGGCCTCAATGTGAGAACAATTGCTAAGTTCAAGTCCAAATTGAGAATAATTGCCAAGTTCAAATACTAACTTAGAAAAAAAAGTTCAAGCTCTAACGTGAGAACAATCATAATGTTCAATTACTAATTTAAACAAAAAAAAAAAAATCAAACCCAATGTGAGAATTGTTGCCAAACTCAACCCATTCATAATTTAGTCCTTTAAAAAAAGATGTAGTCCACAGAAAATAGAAGTGTAATGGTCCTCGACAAATCCAAAACTAGTTTTGGTCCAATCCATCGTTAGACCTAACTATACAGCCTGCTGGGGCATGTGCAGGGCAGAGATGGTGGCACATACAACAGAGATGCTTTAAGTTAGCTAAGGTAGGTTATGATGTGGGTGGTCGGCACAAAGATAAAACCTTTCGGCCCCATATTGACCGACAACAACTTTTGTCATTTTACCAGCACGTTCAAGACGATGAAATTATGACCACTATATTTGATGTAAATCCTAAAAAGATCTTTTTGGTCTTGAAGATGAACATAAACGTTGTGCTATCAAAAGCAAAGCATATATAACATCGAATTGATATAAAAAAAAAAAAAAAAAGTTAAATTACATCATCAATCACTTAAAAGTTATAAAGAAGTCGTCTATTTTTTCAATTTTGTATTTTTTGTCACCGGCTAGCTAATAGTGGTAGTTTTTTAAAATTGACATAATAATAATTTTAACCCTCAACATCAAACATTGTGAAATCTGATCTTTTTTTTTTCACTTTTGCTTTTATTTGTGACATAAAAGGTAAATTTTTAAAAGAATGAAAAACGATAAAAATTATTATCATGGATTTTGGGTGTTTCCATTTTTTTTTTTGTAAAATTTCAAACAAATTTAGCTAATTTTTTTAAATTTTTAGGTTAAACGGTCACAAAAAAGTAAAATTGCAAAAAAACCAAATAATAATATAAATTTAACAAAATAAATTTAATAGTTGTACATAAATTTTGAAATATAAAAAGCAAAGAGATTAAATTCCTAAAAATAAAAGCACATGGACCAAATTCCGAATTTGTAAAGAGTATAAGGACTTATAACATATTTTAACCTATAAATTCATAGGGTGTTCACTGTTCTATTTTAATCGAATTAATCCATTAAAATTTAATTGGATTCTATTAATTTGTTAATCATAAAAGTTTCGATTAATTCATTCATTAAAAGATTTCAATTTGATTAGGATCAATAACAGAAACAAGGTGAAGCACCATAAATGTACTTATATTATGAGTTGAATTGTATTTTATCGCTTTTACTAAAAAAAATGAATAAATTAATTTATATATATTAGATCAAAGAAAAATTGATCATTTTGTTAAAATCCTATCCACTTTTGTTAAAAGTTTATCCCTATACGTCAACATAAAACACACGTGACACATCGCGTATAATTATTTGATTATTTCGTCAATTGGACCAATTTTAATCATAAAAATGGATGAATTTTTAACAAAAAAAATATCGATTTATTTTTTAATCTAACATAAAAAAAACTAATTTATCTATTTTTTTTAGTGAAGGGGCAAATGCAATATAACTTCTAATGCAAGGGCTTCTAGATACTTTTATCCAAAACCGATCGTTTAAACACTTTAGGAGGTATGCTTGTACTCACTATTACCTTGCAATTTGGTTCAAGACAAAATCCAGACCATCCCTTTTTGTATACCTCTCTTTTCCTTTTCTTGATCACAATCATCGTCACCATTCCTCTTCTTTTGTTGTACCCTCTTACAATGATACGTCTCTGCCGACCAAAAGGGCTTTTGATTGATTGTTCCTTTGACTGTCGTTGACACTTCAACAGTTTTTCAGACAATGATAAATCATCAACCAAGATTAAGCAAAAAAAAAAAGAAACTTTTTCATTGATATTTACAAAGTAGAGAGAAAAATACAAAATGGAAAACATCAAAGCAAGGAAAATTACAAGCAAAAATAAGAACTTGAAGTTGCTTTTAAAAAGGCCTAGACCTCTTAGTTACAATGGTAGGAGGAGGACTGATTTGTGGGACTGTAAAAGCATCATTTGTCCGTCTCTTGTTATCTTTCATGGTTGTTTCTTTGAACCCAATTGGTCCTTCCATTTGAGGAAGATGATAAAGAGATTGTGAAGGATCAAAAAATGGCAACATCCCATCATCATTCTATCAAAAAGAAAACTAACCCAAGTCATTAATTTATTAATAAGTTTACATTTTGATCCTTTAATTTCAAAAAATTACAAAATAATCATTAAATAATTCAAAAAATTTCATCTAAATCACACTAAATTGTTAAAATCGCTGTTATATAACTTTTTTTATTTACACGGTCTACACCAATCAAAAACTTCCATTCTTTTTCTTTTTTACAATTTATTTTTTTATAAAACAATTTTGAATTACATAAATCTACGAATTAAAATCCTCGATATTATTGTCAGATCTACTTAGATGTAAAAAATATTTTTTACTCATCGATAAATATTAATTCACCGAATAAATAGTTGAATCATCGCTTGTAACTTGTTAATTAAATTATTGAAAATTCAATGACCTAAATAATTTTTTTAAATAATTTAATATCCATTTTATAACTTTGAAATTAAATGAATAAAATTTAATTTTACTTGTGGTGTAGTTTACACCAAAGAAAATGTCAGATCCCGATAAAAATACATCAATCAAAAAGATCAAACGGTGGAGAATGAATGCAAACCTTACAGAAACCAAAGGGAGATAGAGATGGAGATGAATCAAGTAAATCTTCAACGTACCAACCAGGGAGCATCTCAATTAAGTACTCAGATATACTACTTGTTGAACCATCAGCTTCATTTGATAATGGATTGAAATTTGGTGGTGAAATGGGGGAGATTGGGTTGTGGACTTTGAATTCAGGGACTGGATCACCACCGCTGGATGATGATGATGTTGTATTATAAGTAGCTGATGTTGATGAAAGTTTAACACCTGTAAGAAGGAACCTGTTATGTCTTTGTGTATGTTCATTTGCTGAGTGAATAGGGACATCGCAATCCCTACATAAGATCGCCCTGTCTTGTTGACAAAACAAGAAAGCTCGTTTCTCCTAAAAAAAACCCAACAATAGAAACATTAAATCCTACCACGAAATTTTCAAGACAGTGATGAAATTGTTTGAAAATTACCTGACAGATATCACAAAGAGGGACTTGTTTAGAAGAAGAACAAGGATGGAGGAGGGTGAAACGTTGGTGTTTAGAAGCAAGCTTGTTGGCATGGTGGACACGATGGTCACAGGCGTCACAAAGGGCGGCTTCGTCAGCGGTGCAGAAGACAGTGGCCTCCTCTTTGTTACACACGTCGCACTGAATCTTCATTTTCTTTTGGGTGCTGATCCAAGAGAGGGTTATAAGGTTACATATTCAGAGAGAACATAAAAATGGGGTGAGTTTGATACAGTGGGTGGGGGGGTGGGGGGTGATACTCATTTTTGGGAATTGGGGTTCGATGTTAGGATAGACAGAGACACGGAAATATGGGCAGGTTTGCCTTCATTTTGAATGGTGATTTTTGTTTTGTTTTGTTTTTTTTTTTGGGTTAATTGCATTAAAGGTCTCTGAATCGAAACTCAAATTTTAAAGGGTAAATTTTACCTAAGGTCACTAGACTATTAGTAACTTTACGTTTTAGTCACTAAACTTTAAAAAGTTACACAATGGTCATTAAACTATTCGAAAGTTTTCATGTAAGTCATTGAACTATTCGTTTTTTTAATAAAATGTCCAACTAGCGAGCTTCAAGCGATAATTCATTGATCAACATGGTGGATCTGTACTCATCGACGGGCAGAAAAACATATCTTAGATCCAAGACGATCTGAGGGTTAGTGGCGGAGATCAAGAGAAGAAAGTTGTTAAGATTTTAGTTTGTAATTTCGTGACGTTTAAAGTTTTTCATAAAAAAAAACCTAAACTTGTTTTTTTTTTTACCCATATAAAATTAAGAGAGCTATTAATATATAATATTAAAAGAGGGAATGGTGATGACATGGTTTAACTTCGTCTCATTTAAATGTCAGACAAAACTTCTAATTCTCTTAAATATTGCTTTAAAGAAGTTTTTATTATGGGTATTCTTCAACTACAAAGTAGAATAAATTATTACAACAACAAAAATGAATGAAAAATAAAAATATGATTCAAATTAAATTCATATATACACAATTACATATGGTGCATATTCAAAACTCAAAACTCCAACATTTGCATAAAGTGTAAAGACTTTATTAACTTAATTCTGCATTTTAAAAAATAAAATAATATATTACTTTCATAGGAAGCATATGTTGGGGTTAAGTTAAAAGGAAGAAGGAATTTAATTCTAAAATAAAATGCTCTTTACTGCTCCCCATTTGGTAGGATGTTGTTGCTTATCCTAGGGACCCACTCTCACACATCATCTCTTTTAAGTTTGCCTAAATTCCTAATGTATGAATAACAGTCGATTCAATTGAATGAATCCAGTTGATTTTAATCCTTATAGTTTGAACATGATTCATTCTACTTTTTTCAAATTTACTTGTCATTTCAATTTACGGTGAAATTTGATACGTGTTTAAGAATTTGTGACTCGTGTTTTTTTTTATTAAATCATAAAAAATTTAGATCATTTTGAGTACAAATAATTTTGAATTATGTCTGTTTCGAATTTAATGTATGTTCGAGTTCGAATAAATTTAAATTATTGAGTATTATGATTAAATCGAATTTAAATCTAAATTAATCTAGTTAAATTTTTAAATTCAAATAAAAATTGATGACTCTAATAAGTACAATACTTATTATGATCCAAGATAAAAAGAATTAAATTTTTAATGGTAAAAAAGTAATATGATTTACCATGAAATCTTAGAGGTAACAGTTTTCTAACCTGAATTCCAGCAAAATTGAATATATGGGGAGACGAAGGTCCAAGGGCCAAAAACCTCTCCTATTAAATGTTGATTATAAAAAAATTGTTTAACCCTTAAAATGGATGTAACAAAAAATCTCTTGTACTGTTATTTTTCAATATGAATGAAATTTTTTTTTTTATCCGTGATTTTTTTCGATAAAATTTTTTTTACATAAAATCTATGTATTTTTTATTGCTTTACAATCATTTTTACTGTTATTATCAACGTACAATATAAAAATTATATTTTTAGAGAAAATTCAAGTTTGAATTAGAGGCAAGGGCGAATATAAAAGATGCCCTAGCCTCCTAAAAAACAGATAATTGCAGTTTTACTCTTTTATAAATTTGTATACGATAAAATTACATTTTAATCTTTAAAAAATGAAAAAAACATTTAATTTTCTTAAAAATGTTGAAATTATAAATTAATTTATGAAAAATTATAATTCAATTTTAAATTTACTATTATTTATTATTAAAAGAAATAATCATTACACACATTCAAACGTACAGAAAAGGCTAAGAAAACAGAGGAAGAAGAGTTGGATTGTTGCTGTGATGAGTTAGCCTCGTCACGAAGAAATTGTCAGCTAATGGGCTGCCACTCCACTCCAGTGAGTAGTTGCTCTTTGCAAATTTTTTAATCAATATACAATTATATTATCTGTATATTAAAATACAATAACAATCGATATTATTTTTAATATATAAAACATATCAGTTAGAAATTATTATTATTATTATATGTATAACGACTTTAAAGGGTAAATATTGGAGTAATCATCAACAATATCTTTTTAAAATTTTAGTGATGACCCAAATTGCAACAATTGATTTCATTTGGTAAAATCCTGCTGATTGTTTAATATATATATATATAAAGTTGTAAATTTAGATTAAATTTTTAGTTAAAAGCAATTTCATCACTTCTATAAAAAAAATTTATTTATTTTTACTATTAAAAATAAACATAATTAACAAAATAATTATATAATAATACGTGCTATATTATTTATATTTCATATTGATTTATAAAGATTTATTTTTAATTATAAAATATTTTTAATAAAATTTACTCTCTAATCTAATGTATAAAAATTAATTTATTCATTTACTTAATAAAAACACAAAACACAATTAAACTCTAAATACTTTTTATCACCAAAAATATTTTCTCTACCTCTAAAATCAATCTCAAATTCAATCTCTAAAAACTATTATTTTCTTAAATTAACTTTGCTATAGGTGGAGGGGAGGGATAGGTGCAAAAACTAAATAAATAAAAAAAAAAAAAAAAAAAAAGGTATATGGGGGTTGATGATGCCCACCTCACACATGCTTAAATTTTAAATTCATTTTTATCAAAAGCTTAAACAAGTTTTAGCATAAAGGATGCGCATTATTGAGTGGAGCTGGGTTGAGTTCTAGCATATAGGATAACATACGATATATATGTATATCAATAAATAATTATGAGCTTGACAATTCAAAGATGGTAAAAAAAATTAGTGTTTATTTTATTTTTCATATTCATCTTATGATTTATGATCAAAGTTTATGTTTACACTTTTCAATAATATTATCTTCAAGGTTTGAAACTGTATTATCTCTTTAAGAATGTAATGTGTTTTATCATCGCACCCAACTAATTATTAATAGATAAAACAATTATTGAATACATTGAAGATAAAGCAAAAGTGTTCATGGAAAGACCCCAAAATAATCAATCTTATAAGATATTTATTTAAGTATATTTGGATCAAGTTCGAATCCTGAAATCATCATTGCTGAAAAGGTTTTACTTAAATATCACTCTCAGTCCGAATAGAATTAATCTTAGATCGCAAAAACGGGAGAGAATACCTGTAATTATACCAAAACAAAAAAAGAAATTAAGAATATTGTAAAAACTAGTTAAATAGAATAATGGGATAGGAGTGTGCATAAGTATGGGGAACAAAGGATCTTTGATAGCAGTAAGACTGAGAGGTGTTTGATCCTCAATTATTTGTTTCATGAACATACTAATGCATAGGATGCGGTAGATGAGGGATTTACTACCCTTTTGTCCCCCATAAATGAAGGATTCTCTACCGATAATGGGGTTCCCCACTACACACCCATTTCTGTCTTCCATTAGCTGTTTTGGTTATAAATTAGCATAATAACAAGTTTAGTCCATAACGTTTACCTATTTTGTTAATTTAGTCCTAATTTTTTGAATTCACTTTGGTTTTCAACTTTTGAATTTTAAACAAATTGCTTTGTTTTGGCAGTCCGTGTGACATTTTATATGTACTTTTTTATTGACATGGATAATTTTTATGAAGCAAATGTGGATTGTCATGCAAGTTACCATGATAATGCCATCTAAAAAAATTGGATTATATTTTGAAGGTTAAGGATTGAAGTGATAAAAAAATTAGGATCAAACTAACAAAAAGATTTAATATTTAGGCTAAATTTATCATTATGCCTAGTAAATTTAACATCTTTAAGTGCAATTGTTCCTTTTTTCAACAGAAATACAATTAAATTTCCCAATTCTTCTATATACATAATCAACATTAATTTTTAAGAATTAATAACAATTGGGTGCAATGATATGGTATATTGCATTCTTTAAGGAGAGAATTCAAATTCAAACTCTGAAAATGAAATTATTGAAAGGAATAACCACGAATACTGAAAGTATTAAACTTCACATAGATCTAATAAATTTGATTTGATTTCTACGAAATGATGGTATTCATAGTTGAATATAGGAAAAAGCAGGCACGAAACATAAGAGGAGCTAATGGCGTATCTAGGGGTTGATAGGGGGCTAAACCCCTCTAAAATGGAAAATTTGTTCATTTAGATTATTTGGAAATTTTAAAATTTTAAATTAGTAAAGGTAAAATTACACTTTACCTCTTAAAAATAATAAAAAAATAATTTAATCCTTTAAAAAAATAATAATAAGTTAGTAAAAATTAAAATTTAATTTCGACTTCCTCTAAAAAAAATTCTCACTTCGCCCGTAAGAGAGGAACTACGCCCTTCAAAAAATTAAAAATTTATCATTAAACTTTTTGAAAATACCAATTAAACCTTTAAAAAATGTTAAAACTTTAATTACATCTTTGGAATTTTTTTTTGAAAATTTTCATTAAACCCTAAAATTTTAATTAAACTCTATTTTCTTTTAAAAATTTCATCAAATCCCTTAAAACATAATATCAAACATTCTGCCAGAGTGAAAAAAAAACTTGAAGAAAAGGAAGAGTGAAGTACATAATTGAGCAGCTAAAATGTCTAAATTACATCTAACGTAGAATCACAATCACAATAAAGGTCCGGAAAAGTCCAAATCTCTAAGCTAGAAGCGTGTAAATATGGGTTAGCTAAGCTTTTATTGCATCGATGAAGGTAATCTTGAGGGTGTTTTAAGTGGGCAGCGTGAGTAGAGATCCCACGCCAGATCTAAGCCTAACCCACTCTTTGATGAAGATGGTAAAGTGTTGGACCACTGCCACAACCTTCAAAAAAGTTTTAACCATAAATGATGATTGTGACCGCAAAAAGTTTTGGAAAACTATGTTATATGTATTCTGAATAGTAAACTCTCAATTTATGATTTTTTTTTTTGGAATAATTTTATTATAAATTTTAGTAATATTATATATTTTTTTGATAGAATATCTAGAATTATCTATAATCTCTCCTCGATCTACAATTTGAAATGGTTTCAGAGTTTGGGATAGGGGTTGAAATTTTTTCTATTAGAGGCTTTCAAAGGGTATGTGGCAGATGGAGTTGGGTTTGAATTGGATTAATATAGTCTAAAATTTCTTTTAGGATAAATTTCATTTAAGATCACTAAATTATCAATAAGTGTATGTTTGAGACATTTAACTTCAAAACGTTACAAAATGCTAAAAAATATTTTTTTTAAATAATGCACTAAAAAAACGCTAAAATAAAAATTTTCCAGAACACTAAAATTATTTATATTTAAAAACACAAATAAATATTTTGTTGTATAAAATATACTTTTAAAAATTTTATATTTTGGGTTGGGATATTTTAATTGGGTAAGTTATTTTTTAGGTTTTAAGTAATGGTTTTAATTGTTATTGGGTTAGTGATTTAATATAAATATAAATATATATAATTATTTTTTAACATATATAATTAATATAATATTTTTTATAACATAATATATTCAGGTTGGCAACGACAAAAAAAAATCTTATCCAAGACTCAGCCCATAAAAAAATCGTGCTTTAAATTTTGTTCAAGTTCATTCACAGAAAAACCTTCAAATCTAAATAAATGGCCCGATTGAGAACAGATCTACTCAATAGTAATAGAGCCCCCAATATCCTATCCAGCTTCAATCTAAACTCTAGATACCGTAAATGTTGGGCTAAAAACTAAAGCTGAATTTGAAGGGACAAAATAACTCCTTGTAGGCCAATATGATGGCCCAATTATCCGATACAAACATTATACCGTTAAGACTTCTTTACTGATCAATATTATTATTAATATAGTATTGGTGAATATTCGGTAGTGTTTTTTCTTTTTATTTCACAATCAACGTTAAAAAAAATCTCTTTTTAAAATATATTTTTTAATAATTTACTATACTTCTATAGAACCGTTGTTAACCTCTTAATCTTATTTGTGAATTTTAAAATTTATTAAAAAAATTGAAGATCATCTCGACTAATTACTCATATAATTAAGTATGTTGCAACAAAATTTTTTGAAAGTTCAATAATTAACCTATTTTTTTTTTTTTAATTATAAGAGGAGTGAAAAACTCTAATAACAACGCGAGTAACTTAATTCGAATTCAAGTCACATTTAAGACGATGAATACTCTGACTATCAAACTAACACACAGAATTGACCCATTCAGAATTTTTAATGACTCATTAGTGTGGCAATTCTATGCATTGAGACTTCCATTTTAAGATTCTCTTGTATGGTGATCAATTATTGCATTTGAGGCTATCCATGGTAATGTTTTTATTACTTGAGGCAAAGGGTAAACATTGCCAACAACTCAGTCCCTGCCAAGCGAGAAAATTGCTCATACATTTGCATTTCTCATGTGAATTGGTCTACCAATACCCTACCATGCTTTCACATTTCACATATTTGTTTTAGATTTGCTTAACAAGGGAAAATTTATGTGATAAATTTTTACAAAAATTATATATAGTTTTGGTTTAAATGATGAATTTGAGATAACGAAGATTGTGATGTTTTGGATTTAAATCTCATGATTCTCGTTATGTATATGTATTCTTTTTAGATTTATTAGAATATAAAAAGACATAAATATCTTCAAAATAATATGTGTTGTTTTGTAAAAGATATAGACTTTTGGTAATTTTACAATTGAGTTGAGATTGATGTATGACATCAATTCAGTCAAAAGCTTTATATGGTAATAAATAACACAATTTATAGTTCGGGGAGAAGTCAAAAAACCGTTTTAGGGGCACAAGTGAATAATCAAATTTGGGAAGGATCAAAGTGTATTTTTATCATTATATTAACTTATTGTTATTTCATAGACGTTAAAGGGATTATATAAATAAATTTTCATTTTTTAGGGTCAAGGTTACCGCCAACCCTCTATTTTTCGCTCTTATTATAGTCCGTGTTAAAGTATTTAGTAGACATATGAAATCTCAATTAATTTAAAATTTGAATATATTATTTTTTCCATCTACAAAACTCCAACCTAAAATTTTGTAAACAGTCACGCACACACATTAATAGCTCTTTCCCATGGAACTCTAACATTTGATCCATTAATTTGGCTAGGAGTATTCCCCGATTACGATTCGGTTTAATAAGTTATGCTTGTGAGGCAATTTAAATGAGTGGGTGTGAGTGTGTAAGGTTGAGATTGAAATGCATAAAAAAATAACACTTTCCAATGTACGCTTTCATGTGCATTGCTCTTATTTCTGGCACGTTGCATTAAAGACCCTTCTTAAGTTTTATTTATCATTTTTATTATAACAGTGATTTCTTTTCTTTCATAAATGCGTGTTACCATTAGTTGTATTATTTCAGTGCTTTTTCTGTATGAATGAATTTAATTTATCTATTTTTTATTTGAGGAGAAAGAATCCAAAGTTGAGTGATAAATACTATACCCAATAATTTATGGACTAGTTGCACATATGTTTTAATTATTAAATTATTTGTCGATTGAGTCCTAATTCAATTGGTATGAGTATTGTTGTAAATGCATGAGGATGTGAGTTTCAGTGCGCAAAAGTACATTATCCTTCTATTTATACGTTGGGGAGGAGCTATGAGTAATTTTAAAATTGTTTAAAAGCATAATTTTCCTATTATTTTAGAGCTAATGAAAAATTATGAATGGAAACATTATTTAATTAGCAATGAACCAATTAATACTACGTTTTGGCAATGTTTACCTTAATAAAATATTATCATAAAGAAATCTGATGACCTGATGGTTAAAGATATTCATCGCCCCATGTGTGATTTAGATTCGAGTCGCGTTAATCGCGTTTGTTATTATAATTCACCAAAAGAAAAGATTACCATGGAATTAGATCTCTAAATGCAGTCATTAATCACCATACAAAAGAATCTTAAAAGGAAATTAAATGCATAGAATAGCCCCACTAACGAGTCATTTAAAATTTGGGAAAAAACCACTTCTTCCACCGTTATCGATTTCGATTGGTCTCTCGTAAAAAAATAAGCTGTCGAAACTATTTTTTATCGAGTCTCGGAAATTATTTTTTTTGAATAAAAAATTTTAAAATGGGAGTCGCCACCAATATTTTAATTTGGTGTGATTGAATCACCTAAAAATGTTTGAATTTATCTTGTAAAACACTTGGTCTTCAAGATCCAGAAAAATGAGCTCGGGAGTCGATTACGCGTAAGGAAGGGTTAGCACCCTTACACGTCCGAAATCGATACCTAGCTGATTATTTTTGGTAGTTAAAAATCCAAAATTCGAGTAGAAATTCAAAATGCATTCCATGTTAAGATGAGATATTCAATTGTTTAGGTTCAAAGCAAAATCATACCTAACACGTTAAGGCACGATTTTTAATTCCTTAAACTAAAATAATATCGAACAGTCATTAATTTTCATACTCCGTTATTCGAGTTTAAAGAAAGATCATTCTCAATACGTTAGGGTACGATCTCTCTATTTCCCCTGAATAAAAGAGTATTGTTACAAAAAATGATATACATTAAAAGATTTAATTTTGTAAAAGATAGGTGAAATGAATGATTTTGCAAATAAGTCGTTCGATGTTAAGATTCGACAGAAAATAGCATCTGACACGCAAGGGCACTACTTTTCAAAATCCCCAAAAACAAACGAACACCAAGCAATTATAGATCTTGGGCAGGATACTCGATTATTTTGGATTCCAAGAAGAAATCATACTCGTCACGTTAGGGCACGACCTTTCGTACTTTCCAAAACGAAGGAGCATGGCCTTTATTTTTTTTAAAAATCTATGTATTCTTTTGTATACTTATGAAAAAATGCTTTAGTGATTTCGATTTTAAAATAGGATGTCTGAATTTAAGTTTAGAGAAAATAACACTCAACACGTTAGAGCATTGTTTTCAAAATCCCCGAAGTAATCGAACTCTTATCTTCAAAGGATAATTCATACATTTTTTTTTTTTTTAAATACGATTCGACTAACTATTTTGCAAAGATATTCGAGTAGATGTGTTCCCTACCCTAAATTACGAAGATAAAAAAGGTGGATTGCATGGAACATATTAAAACAATAATAGATAGAACAAAGATGTGGATGAGATAATGTAGCATGATAACTTATTAAGAATAAATGAAAATTACAAAATTCAAATGAACAGTAAAAAATAATAATTAAGAAATTAAATGATAACCCATAAAGGAGGTTTGGGGACTTTATAAAATTTGCTTGACCATACTCTTCTTAAAAACAAAACAAAACAAAACAACAACAAAGTTATGGGGGAATTTCATGCAAATAAAAATATTTTACAAACATTAACGTTTTAAGATGAACGGCGATTTAAAAAAAAAACATTCAAAATTTCCCATTTTTCTCTGAAAACCTTCCTCTTCTCCGTCCGTCCCTGGACTGCCTTAGCGCCGTCGTCTCCGGTGTTGATGTTCACCAGGCGCCGCCGTACAGGTATATGAAACGAAACCCCCTTTTTAGTTCTTTGTTTTAAAACGCATATTTGGGTTCGGATTTTTTTAGATCGAACCTGAGTCTCCTTTTCAAACGACGAAAATGAACCCCATTTTTTAAAATTTTTGGATCTGTTGTGTTTCGATCCTTTTTTTTTTTTTTGAAATCTATTTTCTTTCTTTGTTACTTTCTTTTGGTTAAAATTTTGATCTGATTTCTGCACCAAAACCCTAGGTTTTTTTTTTGTGATGATTTTCTGTGTATATTCCTATTGATATCGTGTTGATTACAAATTTAAAATGGCTTTTTATAGCCAAAATAATTTACACAGAATACTGTTGTTTTGACCCTGTTCTGTTGTTTCTGTTTTGTTCTTCGTTGTTTCTTTCTTGCAGGTTCACTTTCATTTTGCGGTGGAGTCTCTTGCGGTCAACTCCGGCGTTGAACGGCGTGCTCTTGCCGTTTTGGTGTAGAAGGGGGGCAGCAGGGATGGCATTGGGCAGAGGAACAGCCTCGGGGGAGCCAAAACGTCTCGGGCGGAGGAGCGGTCAACGGTCGGTAGATGAAGAGTCAAGTGGCTGACTAGCCTGCTGACGTGTCCCTGACGTGGCATATGAGAGCTGACGTGGAGCTAACGTGGCGAATGCTGACGTGGCATGTGGCGGCTGAGATAGTATCCTAGGGTTTCTGATGTTTGGGTTTAGTGGGCTTAGAGTAGTTTTGAGATTTGGGCTTGTATATTTGGGTATTTGGATATTGGGTCTGTAATTTGGACTTGAACATTTAATTAAATTTGGATTTTAATATAAATTCATTTATTTTATTTTTATTTTCACTTTTGGGATTTGTTTTCTAAGCCAGGTTGAAATTGGGCTTTTACATAAGCAATTTAATTTACGTCAATTTTAAAAGTGAGTGCTTAAGAACAATTAATGACGCTATTAATATTTTCCGTCAATAATATATTATTTTGATTCGTATAATAATAAGTTTAGCTATTGATGTTTATATATTATGTGTAAATGTTGATAGAATGTATAGATATTGCAAGCTAAATTTGTTAAATCAAGACCAAACTAATGGAATGTGTAAATGTTTTGAGGTGAATTTATTAAATCAAGATCAAATTGACATAATGTGTAAACTTTGAGGGCTAAGATTGTTATTATACCAATAAAAATATGTGCAATTGACGAAAACATTATCATTATAATTAATTACTCTTAGTTACTTACTTCTGCAATTAACATGGACTAAATTGCTCTGGATTTTTTGAGAGTGACCAATTTTCTCAATATCAAAATTGAGAGGGGTCAAAGAGGTCTTTTTACCAAAAAATTTGAATGGAGTGTTACTTGAACTTGCAAAAGAATTGTGTTTTTAGGGATAAATATAAAAATTATACATTAACTTTGATCAAATGTGCAAAGTTGTATAAGATTTTTTTTTTTTTTTACAATTTTATACATGATTTTTTTTTATTTTGATTCAAATTTTACAAATCAGTAACGCAATTATCAATATAAAACTATTTCACATCTATACATATTGCAGATACATATAATTATATTTATCTAATATAAATATGTATAGTTGAATAAAACTCAAAGTTTTATACGGGGGTGAAATTAGAGAATTATTTTAGAGAGCTGAAATCAAATTGTAATCTTTACGATAGTAAAAATGTAATTTTACCATTTTAATAGCCTATATATTTATAATTTTTAAAAGATTAAATTAAAATTTTATATTTTTAGGGTTGTCAAAGTGCAATTTTACCTTTGTTAATTTAAATTTTTAAAAATTTTAAAAGATCTAAATGAAAATTTTTCTATTTTAGGAGGCGGGGCTCCTCCCAACTACTAATTTCACCCATAATTATACATATATACATATATATATATATATAAATATAAATCACAATCAAAATTTTATGTAAATAATTATATTAAATCGTTATTCATAAATAAATTACATATTAAATCAATGTAATTTTGAGATTACATCATACCCCAATGTGCTCCATATATATTTATTTGATTGCGCTATTTCCCCATTTTTAAATTTAATATCAATAAATAATCCTATTGTAAAAAAAAAAAGAAAAAAAAAGAAGTATTTATAGATATCAACCCCATTTGTACTTTGGGAGCAAAAGCATCAAAAGCCACATGGTGGGAATACTATAATATTACCACAAAATTCTGCGATAATAAGCTTAGTTATTGCTTTTCACCTTCCCAAAGCAGCGGTTGAGACCTCAAAATGCATACCCAATCTTGAAAACACCACAATTCCCAGGGCCTTTTACTCCATTACTCCTATTGCATTTTGCGAAAAGAAATAAGTTATTAACAACAAATTATGTTAAGAATTTTATTTTTATTATGTTAACAAGTATAAATCGATGAAAATTTAATAGGATGAATTTATTTATTTTTTCTTTAAAGTAAAAGAGTAGAGCATGCAAACCTTCTTTTGGTACAAGGGTACTGTTATCAATTTGTTGAGAATAAAAAGGAGGAGGAGGAGGAGGCTAGAGGTGGGGCACGCAAAGGGCAGTGAGGTGGGCGTTGTGGTGTCCTTGATCTAGATTTTTTCAGGTAAACTTGTTTCCCTAGGTTAGAGTGAAGTATTTATGAGTGATCTTCTCTTAACTTAAGGATTTTAACACGTGTACGGTGCATGTCCCATCATGGTCGGCACGATACAATGGATCCATAGAGATAGATAACGTAAGATCCATGTGCATGTGAGTCATGCAAGGGAAGCCCTAACCCTTGTCTCTGCCCAGTTGCGAGGTAAGCTAAAAAAGTTCATTTCTGTCCTGCACATGTGCTTCATTTTCATTACATGATCTGATCAATACAGACTAATAATTGATTTCCTGTGAACCCAACACACAATATTAACAACACTAAATTCAATATAATTAGCATGAAAAAAAATGCAAAACACCATACAAAAGTACAAAACTGTGTAAACCTTTGATAATAAGAACAATGCCAAATATAATACAAATGTTAGTCGATCTCTTAAGGAATTTTAGGTCCGAAGCTCTTACAATCCACCACCGATTTCTGATCCCCGCCGCGGCAGAAGAAGAAGGCATCAGGGCACCGATACAAGCAATTATCCGCCAGGCTTACGTCAGCAGAACCCGGTTTAAGACCCAACAACGGCCCCGGAATCGGTCCGAACAAGTAATTCCCACCGAGCAACAGCCTCTCGAACGACGACGTATTTTCATTCCCCGCAACTGCAGCTTTCACGGCGTACTGAGCCGGTATCATCCCCGTGAATTCATTATGTTCCAAAGACAAAGCCGTCAGCTTCGGCATTGACGCCATGAAAGTCGGCAACAAACCTCGAAGCTTATTGTAGCTTAAATCGAGAGCTATCAAGTTGCTGTTTAAAGTTATGTCGACCGCCGGTACTTGTAATGAGGAGAACTCGTTGTAAGAAAGCGTGAGTTGTTCCAAGGACGGATGCGGGAACAAAACTGAAGGTACGGTGCCGGAAAACAGGTTGTGACTGAGATCCAAGACTTGTAAGAACCTGACCTTATCGATGTCATGGGGAATATTTCCATTTAATTTATTGTTCCTCATCGAAAGCTCAACAAGCGATAATGGCAACGTCGACGGAACTCCACCGGAGATATTATTATCACTTACATCGATAAAGTAAAGATTTTTAAGTGAACCCAAATCGGGAAACTCTCCGGACATGTAATTCCGTTGGATTTCGAGTCGTTTCAGCTTTGTTAAGTTGTTGAAACTTGAAGGAATAGCTCCATAGAGACGATTGTTATCTAAGTAAAGTTCTTCAAGCTGATGAAGTGAGCCAAGAACGGAAGGTATTTCGCCAGCGAATGAGTTGCCAGACAAACCGAGTCGACGCAAACTAGTTAAATTCGAGAACTCGTTCGGAACCAACCCGGAAAACGAATTATCTGATATATCCAACGTGTTTAAATAACGAAGATGGTTCCATGGAACTGAAGTGAGTGAACCAGAGTAACCAACTGGATCAATGGTGATTTCAGTGACTCGGACCCAACCTGAAACGACTCGGTCACACCTGAGTCCGCAAGTGAAATGATCGGTGAAGATGTTATCACATGGGTCTATGGTGAAATCCCATGAACTTAAACAAGATCCGGGTGTAATAGAACGAGGGTCGACGCCATTTTTGAGAGCATTGAGTGCTTTTATATCAGCTGGATGTGTTTTGGAATTTGCAGAAAAGAACAGCTTTGTGAATATGAACATGAAAACAATAGGTTTAAACATCTTTTTTTTTTTTTTTTTGTTGGATTGAGGTTGAAGAAGGGAAACTGGGAAAAATGGAGAGGTTTTGATTGTACCGTACGGCTATTATCTGTGTGTGTATATATGTATATATGTGTATATATTATATTGTATGAACAATCTTCTTCAAGATTCGATAGTAACGGTTCATATTGAGTGTATCAGTATATACTAAATATATTATTTTGGTGAATCTCGTGTCATGTGCACTCCTGGTTTGGGATTTGTGATTTGAATATGGCCAGATCTTATAGGGTCTCGGGGATGGCTTCCGGATTGGTTCTGGTTGGGGTCAATATGAACAAAATTAATTTTATTCGAGTTAATTTAAGTTTTAAATTTTTTTATTTTGTTTACAAGTGAAATCAACAAGGAGGTTTAAATTTAAGGTGAAAAGTCGTAGCAAATGGTGGTGGTGGTGGTGGTGGCGGCGGCGAAGAGAGTTTAGAAGTAAGAATAATGGCTTGACTATACATACATATGTACGTACTTACATATGGTAGAAATATTGTGTAATTTCTTGTATTAAGAGTCACATTATATTTTGTTCTCTCTACTGAAAAGTAAGATAAATTAATCTCTATACGTTAGTATAAGAGCGAATTGATCTTTTCTATTAAAAATTTTATTCAAATTATACTATTAAAAATTAACGCAACTAGACAAAAGAAAACACCTTAAAAACTTCTCTTTTTTTCTCCAAGTCGTTTGCTTCTTATCTTTTACTTTGCTCAGGGGCGGTACTATCTTTCGGGCTGGCTATCGTCCATATTTTTTCTCTCCCATCAGCCTTTTCTTTCTTTCTTCTTTTCATTCACTACACATGTCTTCTCTCTTTTCTGTTTGCATATATATTTTGTATGTATCTTTGTTGTCTTCACAAGTTGTGATGCATAGATGACAGTATTTGTCGTTCACTAAAACTCCACCTACCACCAGTAGTTTTTCTTGGAAAGTGGGTGGCTCTTCGTCAACTTCTTAATCTGTTTTTGTTTTGAAAGTATTTTAGAATAATAAATGATTTCACGTGCCGATTCGGACTCATGTTGTCTTAAGTTTTATATGTTTTTTTTTATTTTTTCATTGTTTAACAAGTCTTCAGTTTTAGTGTTTTTGTTTGTTCTTGTAGCACGTTTCTTAGTCTTACTTTTGCATGTAATCTTAGTCTTACTAATGATTTTAGGGATGATTTTTGTTGTCGTTCTTCCTAGTTTGGTGAATGCTTGATTCTTTTGTCGATTTTTGCTTGTTGCTTTGGATCATTCGGGGCTAATTTCCTTATCATATTAAGTGTTTGCAATCATTCCAGATATGTTGTGCTTGAGTTGTGACAAAAGCAATTGTTAACGTGTTATAATATTCTATTGATGCAAAAATCTTTACTGTATTGAGGGTACTTGTCCTTCACCATCTACAACGAGTGTTTGATGTTTTTTTTCTCTGAATTGTATAGTTCTATTCATTGAATAAATTAATGAATTTACCTTTAAAAAAAACTAACGTGACTAATGAAATAATTAAATGGTAACACATAACGTTTCACTTGCACCTAATACTAATATGCAAAGACCAGTTTTTAATTGTGGAAATGAATGAAATTTTTAATAAAAAGATCAATTAGCTCTTTGATCTAAGATATAGAAACTAATTTATTTATTTATTTTTTAATAGAATAAACAAAATATAATCCAACTCCTAGCTGCCTCTATTATAATTTTACTATATATATAAAGACATGGCAAATTTTACCTGCTGCCTTGACACATTATGAGCACATCCCTGTCTTCCTAAGTCAATGTCAACAATGAAATCTTCTGTTCTACCAAGTAAAATCTACACAATCAAAAAGTGTAAAGTATTAAAGAAAATTTAATCCATCAAAACTATAACCTTGGCAAAACTACGACAGAGGTTCATGTACGAGTTGGATTGATTTTGTCTTTTTTATTTAAAAAGTAAGAAAATTAATTTTTACACGATAGCTTTAAGAGTAAATTGGTTTTTTTTTTTGTTAAAAATTTCATCCATTTTTACTATTAAAAATTGATCCCTATACATCAGCATAAAGTACACCCGAACCAGTCATACTAATTTCTAACCGTAGATTTGGATGGAATTTTTAACAAAAATATCCAATTTCCTCTTTGATCTAACAAATAGAGATTCATTTACCCATGTTTTGAGTAAAAAAAATAAAATATAATCTGACTTTTAATATAGGGACCTCATGATACTTTTACCTTATAATCTCTCATATTTGCTCGAACTCTTCATTTTTCATGAAGTACCCATGCCCGAGACACGGATATAAGTATATAAGCTCCAAATATCATCCAAATACATGAAAAGACTTAGAAAAGACTAACCATAACCGTGTCATATACATATGGGTATTATAACATGAGAAAGGATTGTATGAAACAGGGATATTATCCCTTTCTAATAGTTTTATGCCACATCAATAATTTCGTCCTGAATTTCAGGATTTTAATTTTAATTTGATTTTTTCAGGATGAAAATGTTGAAATTAAGAATGATAATATTGATGTGGCATAAAACTATTGGAAAAGGGAGACAAATGACGTGGTGTCACTGTTTCATTCAATTCTTTCCCTTATAACATGGCAGTGTTTTGCAAATATCATTGATATTGGAAAAGGCAGCATTAGTGAAAATGGTAATTGGTAGAAGGATAGAATACCTCAGGTTTCTTAATATAATAATGATTGGAGTGACGGTCGTATAAAATAGCAAAGGCTCCATTGGATGCAATGGCCCTTTGCATGTAAGAATTGGGACCCGGCTCTAGCCTAGTAGCCTCATAGCTGCTCTTTTACTATCTTCCTGCTGATATCTAGCGACTGCATGGAGAGAAGGAAATATTAGATTCTTCATCTACAAGGCGACGTTCGAGATCAAAGCAAATATCGAATTTATGTTGCCTTCCCGGTCACATAAATCTTGGTCCATATCAGGGATCTGTTAAAGAACATGAATAAAAACAGGATGACAATAATAAAAGTGACATGATCAGTAAGAGTTGATGGCATATCAATACCATTGCCTCGACATCTGACCTGAGAAATAAGGAACATCGTCATCACTTTCAGTAAGTAGCTCTTCTGCTTCTGGTGGCGGATGATGGATAGTCGTTCGTAAAGCATCCACTTCTTGTTTAATTGCAGAAGGATTCACCTGTGGGCAACTGCTGTGGCTATTTGATGAATCATTGGATACAAAACTATCACCTTCAGGGGCTACACACAGCGAATCCTCACTATCTTTTACGTGTGCAAATAAAGGATAGTATGGTTTTTCATGTCCTGTTAAGGAAACTGCCATTGTTTGTAGCTGTTTGGAGAAGATAACGTCTTCATTGCATGGAATTTCTTGGTCTTCACTGTTTAAAGTGCAAGGCTCATCTAAATTGCAAGACCCTGCAACTTCATCTGATTCTCTGAGGCCTGAATCTTGAGTTTCAATTGTTATTGTTTCGGCCATCTGATATTGATAACTGTTATTTGGTGAACTCAAACCATCAAAGAAAGACTTAGCAATCACATCTTTTATATCAACACCATCACACATAAGTGTTTGGGTAACATCGAATAAGGTGTCTAATAGCCCATTGATTCTCCAATTATTGCCTAGGAAAATCTTGGCATGGTTAAGCAGCTCCTTACCCAACCAACCAAAATTTCAGGAAGCACCATGGCGTGTAAGGTGTCTAACAGAAAATCTCAATTGATAGAATCAAAAGCTTTCCTGATAGTAGCACATTATCTAAGATGCTCCAACCTTCTTATAAAGGAACACTGGCTGCTACTTATGTGCAAAAAGTAGTACATTTGTTAACCACAGAGCAAGACGAATTGGTCTATAATAAATTACTAATTTCCCTTATAGACTTGAAAAATTATGTTATTAGTGTATTACATACTAATTTATATATAATAATATTATTTAATACAACGAATGTGGAGTTAAAAAAGTTCACTCTATAAAATACAAACCCATATTTGATATTTTTGTGAAGTTAAAAATAATATCAATACCAATTCATTATTGGACCTATCGCTAAAGGCCCAATTTCTTGAAAGTTCTTCCATTTTATACTGGATTTTGCCCAAAACCTCTAAGAGTCATGAAGAGTTTCATTGGGCACAAATTTCGCACTCGAACTTGAATCGGCTTATTTTATTTGTCCAAATAACCCGTTTCACTGCTTAATAAAAAATTAAAATATAATTTTATGTTTTTATGACTAAAATTAAATAATAATATTTTAAAATCATTTAAATTAAATTTGTCTTTTTTTTGAAACTGACCTAAAAAATTGATTAATTAAGAATATGACCCATGTGTAAAATCTTATATGAAAATAACTCGCTTTCTATAGTGCACGCCAATGCCGCAAATCTCATTGGCAGCACCACCCTGTCATCATTGAGCAATCATCAGTTTTTTTTTTTTTTTTTAATTTAATTTTTGGGTGTGGCTAGAGAAATTGACAACACCAGACTAAAGTGTGATTATGTAAAACGTTCAGGGATCTGATGAAGCAATTACCTTTTTTAGATTAGCTGAAAAAAGGGTGTGGCCTGATAGTACGACGGCACCAAATTATATGCTTTCCAAATTTTTGGTCTATTTGCATGTTAGATCTATTCTATTTTTAAATTAAATTTAAATAGCCCTTAAAAATATAATAATAACAAAATTAAACTCTTCTCATTTTTTATCATTTAAAAGCAATAAACTTAAAAAATATATAAAATTCTTATTTAAATTACCCAAATTTTTTTTCTCAAATTTATCAAAATTTAAACATTTTCAAATCATTCCATAGCATTTTTGAATTTAGATAAACATTTTCGATTTATTTGGCGGCATCCAAAAAATTGGTTTTTTTTTTAAAAGTTGATGATTTTTCAATGAGGAGGGGTGGTCCCGTCGATGTGTCTGGCGGCACCGACAAGCACTACAAAAATCGGGTCATTTACAAACATAATTTTTAAGTTGAATCATTTTAATAATTAATCAAAAAATTTGGACTATTTCTAAAGAGCTTTTAAATTCTGGTCAATTCCGGATAAGTTTATGAGCCCCATTTTAATTTTACCCTACAATAATTTGAGTGTTGCTTTAAAGGAGTCATGGTAGTAGAAAAAATGAAAAGGAAAATGAGAAAAGAGCTGTTGTGTTTTGGGAGAAACACAGAAATTTTTGTTGTTTTCTCTTTTCATTGACGAGGCATCCCTTGTTAACAGCTAAAGAGGGCTTTTAGGTTTGTGTGAAATAAAAAAAAAAAAAAAAAGGGGGGTTAGTAGTAGCTTAGGCATGTGATAACAAGTTGCGGCTAACCCTCTCTTTTGAGACAATTATGTCTTGCAAAATTAGATTGTATTTGATTTTCTCTATTAAAAATATAAGTAAATTATTTATTGTACGTTAGATTAAAAAAGTAAATTAAATTTTTTTGTTAAAAAATTCATCTATTCTACCGTTAAAAACTAGTCATTGTACGCCAACATGAGCACATATGGTACACCACGTGTAAATGGTTGATTATTTCGTTAGTCATTCTAGTTTTTAATAGAAAAAAATGAATAAAAATTTGACAATGGTTAATTTGCTTTTTGATGTATCGTGTAGGGATTAATTTACTTATTTTTTTGAATGAAAGGAATAAGATGAAATCTAACTTTTAATACAAACATTTTCATCATACTTTTACCTGCAAAATCCAAAAGCAAATCATTAAATATTTTTGTAAACTTTTAATTACATAAGCGGAGTTGAAATAATATTTTTTTACCACACTCTTATTGAGGGGAGGTTGAGAATCTTAAATGGTAGCATTATCACCTATAAATGTTTTATAATTTTTAGAGCATAGGATTTGAAGCCAACCATGTGCCATCAAATTTGATTTGCCTTCTTAGGCATTCGTTAAAGTATTTTCATTTTGTGAGTTTGTTGTTTTCCAAACAATCATAAAATCAAAAGACGAAACTTAAATCGAACATAATATTAAACATGTTGAAGGAACGCTTCACAAATTTTTCTTAACGAAATCAGCTAACCCTTGATAAGTTTAAACGCGTTTATTTCGTATTTCCAATTCTATTTGTGAAGTCTTAAAAAATTTAAAGATGGGTGTATCAAGATTATTTTCTTAAAAAGGGCAAAAACGTAATGCACCCCTATGTGTAAATCATCTCAATCATGTCCATCACATGCAAAAAGCCCAGTGGGTCCACTCTAACCCCATCCCTCATCCCCCCCCCCCCCCATCTCTCTCCCTCTTTATTTACAAAGGCCGAAGTGGGGGACCATAGCACATTATCTGAAGTTTACCAAGTCTTCCTTCGGCCCAAAATGATAGAATTGCGTGTCTTTTCTGAAACTACATTTTAAATTATAAATAGACAATATTATAATATGTTTTCATTTCGGATAAGTATATATTTTTATTCATCCAAAAAATGGTAATTTTATCGATTGAGTTTTAATTCGATTTGTATGGATATTGTTGTCAGTACAAAAAAACTTGAATTCGAGTACGTTTAACCACATGATTTATAAAAATAAGACTCAAGCACGAGCGCTCAAGATTTCAAGGCCTCAAATGATATGGTTTTTTGGGTAAACTACACTAATGGTGAATAAACTATTAGTAAATTTACATTGTATTCACTCAACTTCAAAAGGTTACAAAATAATCATTGAACCATTCGAAAGTTTTCATTTAAATCACTGAGCTGATAAAATCATTGTTGTATGGCCTTCTATATTCGCATCGTCTGCATCAATCGAAAGCTTTCATTCCCCTTCTTTTTTACAAATCAGTTTTTTTTTTATGAAATAGCTTTAAACGTCACAAATTTGTAAATTAAAATCCAAACAACTTTTTTTCACGATATATAACATTGACCATCAAATCGATTTGAATTTAAAAAATATATATTATTCATCGATGAGTGTTGATTCATGACTCAAATTTAATGGAGGATGGAGTAAGAAATGTAAGTTAAGAGTAAGTACTATTGACAAAGGCTATAAATCTATATTACATCCCCACCCATTGCACTTTAAAAATCTTCACCTAAATTGGACCAAGTGTCTCCTCTGGCCATCCTTGTTGGTTGAGCTTGGGCGGCTTTTGTTAGGGCTATATATATAACATATATAGCGTAGGGCTCAGCTCTGATTTATTCTAATTGAAGGAGAGACAGACACCTTTCTCTATATCTGAGAGGACCCCTACATGTGTGAGATTCAAACAACGAATATGTTAAGATGATCGGGGAAAGTTTTTCAGTGGTTTTTATTATGCAGCTTGTTTCACGTATTCCCCCACCTTTTTTGAATCTTCATTGGAAACTGAAACATGCTTGTGATGATCAATAAGTATTTCTCAAATATTTGGATCGAGTTCGAATTTTAATGTTGTTGGTGAAAAGATTTTACTTGAATATCACAAACACGATTAGTTTTAGACTTTAAAATGAGTGACAAGTAATTATACAAAAAAAAAAAAAAAAATGTTTGTGGGAGGTTCGAAGAGTATATGTAATAAAAGAAATTCTCAATTCGGTTGAATAATATTTTTATTTTCTGTTTAAAGATCAAGCTCGCGACTTACAAGTGTTGAGTGTAGTGTTAAGACACTTTGCATTCCCATAAAAAGAATTTAAGTTGAAACTTCAAAAATGAAACTATTATAAGGGATAGCTATAAGCTCCGATAAGATTAATTTTTATACACCGTAAAAAATACCTTAATTACAGACAAAAATCAAGTTCCTAAATCATATAATTTACGTGTAGGGACCGAGGAAAGAGGTGTTGTATAGTTGTTTCGATTTTTAAGAAATCACAAATGAATATAATAAAAAAAAAATTATGTTTTAGTCTTTTCAAAAAGAATTATTCATTTTTAGGTCCCAGAAAACAATTTCTTGACTTCCCCCATTGACGTGACTCGAGGTCGTTGTTTTAAACTTCAGGGTTAGTTTGGGGTTAAATTAAAACTTGTGTGTTTATACTGAACTCAGCCTTGAAATTTGATTTCAATACTTTAATTCAATATAATTTGACCTTTTCACTGGTATTAATATTGTGTTCTGAGCCTAAAACAAGAATTTGACCTTTTTCATGTTTCTTTTCCACTCTAATGTTCTAACCATTTTTACTCTTTTAAAAAGATTTTGGGCCGTGAAGATGTTCAAAATCCCATAGAAATGGAGTGAAATCACAGTTGTGATATTATGTACGTGATAATAGAGATAGGTCTTCCTTAGGTCAAATGGTTTGGTGTTTTGTATAACAAAAAAATTGGCTTTGATGAAATACACTTTAGTCCTTCCAATTTTGTATTCTATTTTGATTTTCTCTTTCAAAAGGAGCAGGTACAAAACTACAAATAATTATAGTCTTTGGCTAGATGAATATGGCTAAGCTATGCTTTTTAGCTTTGTCCCATCGAGATGATTAGTCAGCTCCCACCGCCCATGAAAAGAAAAAAAGCTGGAATTGATATTACTGTAAAAACAGTTAATCACTATGATAGTGAAATACCCCCAAAACTACCACTAATTAGTATATTTACCATTGTTGATACAGGGTTGAAATTATATCGGTTAACTTGATGGGTGACGATAATTAGAATTTAAGTTTTCTAAAAAGTTTTTGGGTTTGAGAAGAAGAAGGGAGATGGCTGAAATTATACGAGGAGAGAGTTGTCTTGTTTTGCTGTTTGTGGGACTTAAAAGAGATGCTTTTGGTCATTCTCGAGATATCATACGTCGACTATGTATTAATTTTTTACTCTTTGAAATTCAATTTTTGAAACTCAATTGATCTATCGATATTTTGTTCTCGTAAGTATGAATTGTCGTGTCATGATCATGGATACATGTGATGTACGAGTGGTAGGTCTTTTCTGAGAAAAACATACCTAATCGAGTCCTTAAACTTGAAATTTTTATCAGTTAAACTCTTTGGCAAATGAAAATCGTTTTTTACTTTTACTATGCTGAAGTGATCATGAATAGAGACGGAATCAACCATTATTATGTTGACGTGATATTTTATGTGGAAATAATTGTTGATGTAACATTATTTTATCCGCCTTTCATGTGATTAGATAAATTGTCTTCAATAGAAAAATTGTTTTGTTTTGGTATAACCATGTGTGCTTATCCATTTTATGGTTGAATCTTGTTTATATCGGAATGATATTCAAGTAAAATCCTCCAACAATGGTGAATCCAAGATTCAAACTCAATCCAAATGTTAGAGAAAAAGTCTACTCCACTTCTTTTAACTCTCCGTTGGTAAAAAGGTTGTTTTCATTATTTGAGTGAGATCGAATTATCCGATGATTATAATAAATTGTGTTTAAATTATTATTTGTACTATGAATTTAATAGTGGAATTCTTATCGAAGTAAACTCCTACAAATATAAATTAAGTCAACGTGATGCACGATTCAAATCCATGCTCTATCTGAAACGATGAACCTTTTAACCATCATACCGAAATTCAATTTGACATTTAATTTGGTGAGCTTTGATGATGCCTACCGGAAGCTCTCTCAATGGGATCTACCATTACTTAATGTAATAATAATGTCAAATAAATAAATAAAAGCAAGCGCCGTTGGAGAGTAAAAAGGAAATTGACCAGAATTATGGAGACTCCCACATATCATTCAAATCTCTATTTAAATTTCTAAAAAAAATTCAAACTCAAAATCCAAAATCCAAAATCAATCCAATAAAAAATAAATATGAATTTAATAATTTCAAAAGTTTAATTTATCTCATCTAAATTTATTGATCTAAAACCAATTCGATTTGATTAATTGACAAAAACTACTTTATACTATAATAATTTTAGGATAAAAGTATCAAAAAAAAATTTTGTATTAAGAATTAAATTATATTTTGTTTCCTCCATTAAAAATGAACAAATTAATCTCAATATTTTAAATCAAAGAGCAAATCAATTTTTCTATTAAAAATTACATCTATTTTTATTATTGAAAAATGGTCGTTGTACGTCAACATTAGGTATACGTGATATACTACTTATAATTGTCTAGTTATTTCATCAATTTTTGACGATAAAAATAAATGAAATTTTTAATAAAAAAATTAATTTACTCTTATATAAAATAATTTTAAGTAAGAAAAATTACAATCCGATTTCGAATATAATATAGTAAGACAAAATGTCAAAGATGGAAGTTTCATGAAATTCCAAAGGAAAAATTGAGAAAAGGTTTAGGGAAAATAGAGTTGGTAAGAAGGAGAAGGGATGGTAAGAGAAAAAGAGTTGAGAAAAACTAGAATAAAATTTGGTAAAAGAATAGTTAAATAAGAACAGAAGAGAAAATAAAGGAGAAAAATAAATTAAAAAGTGGATGTCGGTAAAAGGCTAAAAAAAGATACAAGAGTACATTTACTTTATAATATTTTATAAAATAATATTCATAAATAATTGAATAATAAATGAAGTACCATTCCACTTTTTAGTATATTAACTTATCCCTTACGTTATCTCTATTTGGGGATGAATTCAATATTTATATTTAATCTCTCCAGTAATTTGTCATTAGAATATTTGTTATTTTACGCTACTTTTTCTTTTTACAATGTCAATTCATTAGATACTCTTAGAATATGACTCAAGCTCTAATTTATATAATTTCGAAATATTTTGTTAGAGTTTTTAAAATATCAATATCATATCAATTAAATTTTCTTATCAGTCTAACATTACTTTGGACATTAAATACTAACTCGAATTTATAAATAAAGGGTTAATTTCATCAAATATCTAAAACTATGACTCGACTTCAAAACGCTCTAATTGAGTCTTTAAAATATCGATACTATATCAATTAAGTCTTTTTATTAGTCTAACTTTAGTTTGGACATTAAGAACCAATTTGAATATGATGTAAAATATATGTAAAATATGTTGATCAAATTTTAATATGCATATGAATGATAATCTAGATTTGACACGTTAAAGAGAAAGTGTGTCATTAAATGTTAGGGTTATTTCTTTTTCCTTTGTTAACAGGTAAGATTTAAGATGTCTTTTTCCTTTGTTAACAGGTAAGATTTAAGATGTCTATGCAAGAGAAGAAGTTGTATAAAACTGGAATGTCATGTCATTTGTATATCTTTTCAACAGTTTAATGACACATGAGTTTTTTCCCTTGAATTTCAGCAATTTTCTCCTAGAAAAAAAAAATCAAATCCAATTAAAAATGTTGAAATTTAGGAGAAAAATATTAATGTGTCATAAAACTATTGGAAAGGAGTACATATTGTTTTAAATTCGATTCATACGTTTTAAAAATTCTCCGCATCCTATTCGAGACACCGAAGCTAATGTTTATTAAGATAAAAAAACACTATTGATATTTTAAAAATTTTATTAAGACTTTTTAGAGTTTGGATACTAATTTAAATTCTAAACCATAGTTTGGTAATATCAAGTGAAATTAACCCACAAACGAAACTCTTTATCACATTTTCAAAATTGATTTTGACATGTTGTGTTTGTAGTTTTATCATTGATCTTACTAGGGGTACTAACTAATAAAAAACATAAATTAATCTTTTTATTTGAAAATAAGTACTTATTTAATTAAAAATCAAAATATAAATTCTTATTCGAGTATAATAAAAACATAACAATTATTCCAAGAAATAAATTAGTTTAGACATATTTTACATAGCCTTTCCCTTTGTTAATCATAATCACATATGTGAGTACATATCTGATGTGAATAAAAAAGTAATGGATGAAATGGTAAAAGTTTTTCTTACTATAATCAGTGATTGAGGGTTCGATCTTTGTTCTGGATATGGAGCAGTTCTAAAATTCGTAGCCAACATCTATCCTAAACCTTACAAAATACGAATAATTAATTGCTGAACTCACTCCAATAAATACCCTGAAAACAAGAGATAAGAAAAAAACAAAACAATGGTAAGAAGTGACACGTCATAATGATAACTCAATTGAAAATGACCTGATATAAACTTCCCTAATATTGACATTAAACAGCTACTGGCAAAAAAGAAAAACCAAAATTAGTCCAACTTGCAAGAGTAATAAGTTTTTCTTTTAATGGCTCGATGAGGTCCCAAACAACCTTTTGACAATGAGTTTGAATAAAACCCTAAGCCTAACTTTATAACACTTGTGGGTAGGTGCCGATCAGCATTGCTAGTGTTGCCCAAAGTTTAGGTACAGGCAGGAGCCAATTCAATATTCTTTTTAGAAGGGTCAAAAGTAAATTATAAATATTTGGGAGGTTAAAATGAAATTTTTATTATTATATTAATTTATATTTTTATAATTTTTAAAGGGATTTTAAAATAATTTTATTATTTTTGGGTCAAGGTCACTATCAGTTCTCTTTAGTTTCGTCACTGAATATCAAGACTTTGAGTATCTTAATTCGAGTCTTATTTTATGAAAATTATGTTTGGCTTAGTTAAGTAATTGAGGAGAGTTAAGTTAAGTTATTTTGCTCGGTAATTGTAATAATTGATTAGGATTAAAATTATCAATATAATTAATTAGGTGTATCTAACAGAATTTGTGGGTAGCCATGCAATAAAGAAGTCCCAATTTTTTTCAAGTATGAACCATGCAACAAAAACTAGCCTAATTATTTTTCTAGTTACACCATTACTCCAAAACTAGAGATTCAATTAGTTATAAATTTGTATAGTTAAATTGTTGTTAATTTGGTCTGTTTATTATGTTCAAATTTAGGATTTAGTCCATTTATTATGTTTAAGTTTAATATTTAGCACAATTTGGTTCCCTTTCTTTAATAGTTCGTCCAAATAGTTTTAATACTACCAATTATTTTGTTTAAATTACCGTAAAAGTATCATAGAGGTCTCTCTATTAAAAAGTTGGGTAAATTAAACTGTGTATGTTAGATCAAAAGAGCAAATTAGTCATTTTTGTTAAAAATTTCATACGCATGGTTGATAGAATAATCAAACGATGACATATGACATGCCACATGTACCATATGTTGATGTGCATGACTAGTTTTTAACGGTTCAAACGAATAAAAATTTTAACTGAAAAGGCCAATTTGCTCTTTGATTTAACGTACAAGAACTAATTTACCCATTTTTTGAATACATGAGACAATACAATCTAACTCTTACTACAAGAACATTCATGATACTTTTATGATTAAAACCACTCATCCAATATAAAAAATAATTTCATATTAATGTGATGAGTTAAAACGAGTTATATATATATATAGTTAGGTCAGTATTTTAACTAGATAACTATTTCAACTAATTAATGAAATAAAAAAACGATGCTCGGGCTTAGTGCCTCATTTTGAGTCTATTTCTTTTTCTTTTATATGTCCGTCAAGTAACAGAGTTGCACAACATCTAACTAATATAGACTTTGATAAGGATAATCCTTTACTCTTCTAAACGGATTATTCGGTTTGTATTCATGATATGTTAAATTAAAGAGTAAATTATTTTTTTTATTATTAAAAATTAATCTTTATAAATCAAAATGAGGTTCATATAGTATACCACATGTAATTATTTGGTTATTCCGTCAATCATGTCAGTTTTTAACAGTAAAAATTGATGAAAGTTTTACCAGAATGGACCATGGTTTGCTTTTTATTCTAACGTACAAAAATTAATTTATTTATTTTTATACAAAAAAGATAAAAAACAATTTAACTATCAATATAGAGACTTTTATGATATTTTTATCGTTATAATTAAATATTAAAAAAAACAATTTAGGGTTTAAAAATGACCAAAGAGATCAGCCCCAATATTTTTCATCAAAGTTAGTAGCTCCACGTTTCATTACCTATATAATCAAATAATTAACTATTTAATCCAGTGTTAGAAAATGAAGACAAGAAGCTGACAAAACAAAAGTGGAGTCATACAAGAAAAAGATTAAAAAAAATAGGATGAATCATTGTCTCGGGCCCCTAATTACAATCAACATAAAATTTATTAATTAATAAAATAAATCTTAAAATCAAATTTATCATGTGAACATAATGATGTTATGTATGCGTCATAATTATTATTTTTAATTAATTTAAATTAATTAATATGTAAATATTAAAATTTTATATTATCACTGGTCAAAAATAAAATAATTAAGTGATAATATTAAACAATTATAATTTTGACGCTTGGTAAACGGAGATGCTCTTTTTGGTCTTTGAAATACACTGGTATTATAAATATTAAAGTTTGAACTTTACTTACATTTAAAAGGGTGAACTATATTAATAGTCACTCAATTATTAAAATTTTTTTTTAATCATTTAACTATAAAATTATAGAATGATTATTCAATTAATCATTTTTTTTTTTGGTCACCCGATAGTTCAAAATTTTCTTTTTTGGTAATTTACGATTAAATTACTAACGAAAAGATAACTTGACAAATTTTAAAATTGGTATAATAGCAACTCTAACCTTTCATATTTATACATTTTGTCAATTTAATCTTAATTCCAAAAAAAAATTAACTCTCAACATTTACACACAATGTAATTTGGTTTTTTTTTTTTTTTGTGACATTAAAGGTTGGTTTTAAGAAAATTATTAAAATTTTTATCTTGGATTTTTGGGTGTTTCTATTTTTGGTATATTTTTAATCAAATTTAGTTGATAGATTTGTTTTTTAGATTTTTAGGTGAAAGAGTCACAAAAAAATTGAAAAAAATGACCGAATTACACAATGTGTAAACGTTGAAGGTTAAATTTTTTAAAATCAAGACTAAATTAACACAATATATAAATACTGAGGGTTAAAATTATTATTATACCATAATTTTTAAAGTTGGATGATAAAAAAAAAACTTACCAATAATTAAGTGACTACAAATATAATTAAACCTATTTTAAATAAAAAAATTATTTTCAAATATCGCATTAACTTTCGAGTTTAGATAAATAACTCCAACTATAAACCCATCTATTTTGAGACTTAAAAGATATTAGAAAAATAGCAAACATTTTAGGATGTTGATTTTTTTGTCAAATGCTATTAGAAATTATTATTTTAACTTAATTATATAGAAAAAAGAGGGGGGGGGGGTTGATTGGGCATGGGAAAAGCCTGTTTAGTGAAGCGGCTATGGTGTACGATTGGGGGACAATAGCCGCCGTCCGTACCTTTATCTTAATCATTAATAATAATAATAATAATATAATAATTTAAAATACAATAATTAGTGGCAGCAAATTTCATGCAGTTTTCATGTATCCAAATAACAAACTATGTGATTCAAATTCAGATTATATTTGAAATGATAAATATTTTAATTATCAAGTTATTACACGAGTTTTGATAATATTAATATTAATATTTTCTAATTACTTAGGCATGATAATTTTATTTTATTTATTTAATCTATCTCTAATAAAATAAACAATCATTAAAACCCGTGTATTAACTTGATAGTTAAAGTTATTTATCGTTTCAAGTATGACCTGAATTCGACTCACGCTAATCATTGTTTGTAATTTACAAAAAAAAATCATAAATTATATTTCAAGATTTAAGTTTTTGATTCATTGAATGTCAACTTGGTTAAAATCAAAAAGTTAATGACATCATATATCTCTAAAATGTAATTTTTATTTTAAATTAGTCATTAGACTTTAAAAGATATTAATTACATTATTTAATTATAGAAATTATATCAATAATGTCATTTTATTATTAAAATTATTAATTTAACCATTAAATCAGATGTCAAATTTTATATGACATAATTTAAAATAAAAAATTAAAAAAAAATATTTCAAAAATTTTATTTTTTAGATTTTTGAAGTTTTTTACAAAAACTTTATCGCTCTCTCTCTTTTATCGATTTTTCTTAATATTTTTTTAAAGTTATGTGATAATTTCACTCAAAAAAAGGTTATGCAATAACTTTTTATTTTCTTCAAAATTTTATATTAAATTATGTTATGTAAAATTTGACATATCATGAGTTAATGGTTAAATTAACGGTTTTAATAATTGAAGGATCTGATTAATATAGCATCGATAATTTAAGTATGCAATTAGAATTAAAATTTGAAGACCAATTTAAAATGTGGGTCATAATTTTAGAATATCTTATGCAATTAACGAAAAATCAAATTCAATTCCTTTGATTTTGCACCAAAATTATCCCAAAGTGAAAAAAGTTTTTAAAAAAATTAAAATTACATCATAATTGTCGAAACTATTTTTTGAAAAAAATAAAAATAAATCTTGATTTATATTTTGGAAAATGAAAATGGAGTCGCCACCAATAATTTTTAAAGCAGGTGTAATTGGATCACATTTCGAGTTTTTTTTTAAAAAAGTCATTAAAATAATTTTGGTATTTGAAACCATAAAACGAGTTCGGGAGTCGGTTATGCATAAGGAAGGATTAGCACCCTTACGCGTCCAAAATTGGTACCTAATCGATTATTCAAAATCTTATTTGTTGAAAATTAAAAATTCGAGAAAAATTTAAATTGCGATCCTTAAATGCATGAATGTTATATTTATTTTATTTTGAAAACAAATTTTCTTTCCGAAGAAAGCTCGTTATTTCGAATTAATCGAGAAAAAGTTACATACAGTAAGTTAGGATATAACAATTCGAATATTCAAAAATAACGAACTTTTCAAAAAAATCTCGTATTTAAATTTTTAAAAGGATATTCAATTATCTCGATTAAAAAAACCGACACCTAGTGAGTTAGGGCATGATTTTTCAAATTCCCGAGACAAAGGACGTTTCCTTGATTTTTAAAAACAATTTATGTATTTTTAAAAAAAATGAATTACCATGTTATGCAAACATAAATATTCACATAACTTACAAATATAAATAAAAGAATAAAAATGTAATAAAAGCAATTAATAATACAATTTCTCAAAAACTGCTGTTACGTTCTTCGTCTTTCTTGCTCGATTAATCCCAGATCAAGGTCTCTGATGAACACCCAATGAAGCTATTTCCAAGACTGAAAACCAATCTTTTCCAAGAGGGGAAAATCGACAAAGGAGTGGAAGAGAAACGGAAGGGAAAATCTAGAGAGAAAATGAGATAAAGAAGAGAATATGTTGGTGAATTCGTGATTAGAATGGGTAACTTAGGAGGATATTTATAGGTATGAGTCTAAGGCTATTTTTAGAAAATGAATTTCAGCCACCCAATCCCATGGCCGACCACCCTTTGAGCACTTTGACTAGTTCAAAGTTTGCTTGAAACTAGCTTGGGGCAAATCCATAAAGGCACCAAAAGTGGAGGGGTTTGAATGGAATTTGAGAGGACTTTGAGGATTGATTTTCAAGGATTTGAGGACTTTGACTTTGAGTTTATCATTTGGATTTGTTATTTATTTATTTATTTATCTATATTCATAAAATAATAAATAAATAATAAAATAAAATTAATATTATTTTACATTTATTTATATTCATATAATAATAAATTAATAAATTGTAACACCCCTATACCCAGTTCATATGTATAAACCCGATATAAAAGTATTACTTTAAGGTTCATTACAGAAAAAAAACCAAGTCATGCAACTTTTTTTTTTCATCAACCAATGCATTTTAGGCTTCTTGATTCAAAATATCGTAAATTAATCATGTATAATTAAGATCGAGACTTAAAATTGATTTAAAGGAAATAAAATATGATTTTTAGTCCAAACACAATTTCATCCAAAATACCTCATTTCATTTCGTCACACAAAACATTTCAAAACAACATTTTTGTCTTCTAATAAGTACACATATAAGTTCCATAGTACATGTCATTTTACATCAAAAGTAATATACCTAAATTTGAGCTCCAAGTGATGTGATGTGATGAGAGGTCCCGATTTAGCTTCTTGTATTCCTTGTACCTACGCGTTAAAATAAACGCATTAAACCAGTGAAGGGTTAGTAACTACTACAAAAGCAAAGTATAAACTTTTAAATTTTTTCATGTAATTTACTCTTTCGCCTTACCAATATATAGCTTGTATCTTACCACATTGACATTCATTTTGCTTTGGTCCATTTTTTTCCACAATTTAGCCCAATGTAGACTTCTATAGAACCCATCGGATAAACGGAACAGAAAGTACCGAAGTACTTAACAGTAAGCACACAACTGCTGGGGAAACAATAAGCACACACAGTGCAATCCAGTAGGCAAAACACAGTGTAATCAGTAGGCGCACCTAACGATTGGATGACTTCAATCTGCCCTCTAATTAGGGTAAAAGATTAGACTGCTTCAATCTGCCTCCATGGTCGGGGTAAGAGATTGGATGGTATTCAATCTGCCCTTTGATTAGGGTAAAAGATTGGATGGTATTCAAAAAGATCTGATGGTCTTCAATCTGCCCACTGATTAGGGTAAAAGATTGGATGATTGTAACTTGCTCCATTCCACTACAACTTCAGGGAGATTGAGGTTCGTTACTTATTTTAATCCTCCCTTTTATAACTTTAGGGGTATAATTTTTGGTGCTTTACTCCACTCCACTGTAACCTTAGGGACGTTAAGATCTGCTACTTGTTTCAATCTGTTTCACTGCAACTTTGAGATAAAAGATTCGCTGTTCAATCTACTCCTCTTCAACTTTAGAGACGTACGTTTCGCCTTTGCAGCTTTAATATATATTTCCTCATTTTTAGGGTGTAAGATTCGTCGTTGTAGCCCTAATCTTTCCCTTCACATCTCTAGGGTACAAGGTTCGTCGTTGCTGCTTCAACCTTTCGCTCAATAACTCTTGGGTACAAGATTCACCATCGCGGCTTCAATCTTTCCCATCACGTTCCTACGGTACAAGGTTCGCCATTGCGGTTTCAACCTTTCTCTTTATATCTCTAGGGTATTAAATTTGCCGTTGCGGCTTCAATCTTTCCCTTCAAACCTGTAAATATGCTTTTATGGACCTCTATGTAGGCCAGATTATTAACATGTTATGATTATAATGAGTCAAATGCTTCTAACTAGATGGGTATGAATGATTAATGCAAAAATGTCATCTTTGAGAACGATTTTATTTTTAGTCATTAGGTCGACATTAGTTGTCGTTTGTCTAAGTCCTATCGCAGATGTGTTATCATATTCTTCTTTTGGTATGATATTTTTGACATGAAACCTAAAAAGGAAGTCGTAATTTGAACTATTTGTTTCAAGATCCTTTTAACCCTCGGGTTTGGTTATTTCTAACTAGTGGTCATGTTTCAGGTCTCTACACTATTTAGGAATTTTCCAGAGTAATATGCCGAAATCCGTTTATTCTTTATATTATTAGACCACTAACTATTATTTCAAATGTAAAAAATGCATGAATCAAGTTGTAAGGTGGATGAAATTGAATTTTATTGGAGGCAAAGCTCGCATGAATGAAAAGATTAAAAATAACTAGTCTACTAACTGTAATTTCAATGCAAAAATGCTTGAACATGATTGTGAGGTGAAAAGACTAAAAATGGCAAACATTGATCAAAAGTTGCCAAAATATCAAGTGAGCAAAGAATGAAGTTAGGTGCCCCAGATATCAAAGTATGAGCTTGACATTTGTCCATGAAACTTAGAGTACTTCGTCGATGCTTCAAGGTGTAAAGTTTCTCCACCTTGTTTCTTTTGAGAGAGAAGACCGTTTCATACATCTCTCTTTTATTCAAATTTGAGCCGCCTTTGCAGGTTTTCAACTCAAATCTCTTTAGGTTTCGATATGCCCTTTACGGGTTTTCACCTCGACCTCTCCTTTTTCTTTTTCTTTTTCTTTTCTTCTTTTTTTCCTTTTCTTTTTCTCTTTTTCTCTTTTTTCCTTTACGGGTTTTTATTCCTTTACGGGTTTTCTTTTCCTTTACGGGTTGAGCAGGTCTTTACCGTCTATCTCGGGCAAAATCAAAGCTCCTCCAAAAAAAGTTTTCTTCACCTCATGGGGTCTTTCCCAATTCGACATCCAATTTCTTTGGAAGACTTTTGTAAGCAAGATCCTTTTCAAAACAAGAGTTCTCTCGTGGAATTCTTTAGAGCGGATCCTTCTTTGTCGTAAGCCCTTATCACCTGCTCATGACAAATGAATTTTAGTATATTTTCTTCAATCAAGTTTAGCTGACTGCATCTGGATTGGATCCATTATGTTTCCCAGTTCTAACAAAATTTGGAGGGAAAGAAACTCGACTCCAATGGGTAAGACGACTTTCATTCTAATGAGAAAGGTGCTGGCCCGGTGGACGTTCTAACAGAAGTCTGATAAGTATCGAGGGAAAATGGTAATTTCTCATGTCGAGCTTTTGTAGGTCTCTGCTATTTTCCAATCAATCCTTTGGTGTCTTTATTGGTTGCCTCCACTGCCCTATTCGTCTTTTGGCGACATGGTGCTGAACTGTGATACTTGATCTTAAATTAGCTATAGACTTCCGCTATTGTGCTGTTGTTCAAATTCAAATCGTTGTCAGATATGATCCTTACTGGCCTTTCATATCGACATATAATCTCTCTTTTTCAAGAATTTGGTTAACCGCCGATTGGCATAGAAATCAGCTTCTACCCAACCGATAAAGTAATGAATCAAAACCCATTTGAAACTTTTAGCAAAATTTGTTCAGTGATGTACATGCCCCACATAGAAAAAGGCCCTGACGTGAAGAGGTAAAGGAGATATATAGATTTTCAAAATGCCCTTTGCAAGTTTTCATCTTAACTTTTTCTTTATTTTTTCTTAGGTTTCAAGATGCCCTTTACGGGTTTTAGATCTCGACCTTTTTTTTACCTCATTTTTTATAACAAGTCAAGCCTCATTCTTCAAAGTTTCTGTTGAATTGGATTAGATTCTTCCTTTATGAGAGTCTGTGTGTCATGACATCAATTTCTTAAACTCGACATGATTTGATAGGAACATACAAAGACCTTTGGATTCTCGAAGCATCTTGCCTTGTTTCTGCAATAACACATGCCTCAATTCTCACTTAAAATCACAACTCTTTGGGGTGATATTCGCTTCCTGTTTTGCTCAACCATCCGTAGCATATCGGGAGACAAGTTATATTCTTGATCATTTCCAAAGTCTTGAAGTTTTTCTAGAAACATGTCTTTCTCACAATGAGGCTCCAGGTTAATAGTAACGAAGCTCATATGCACAATATAGAGACAAAATGGGATCCAAAGAATAATTAAATTAAAGAATGGTTAATTATGGTATGATCGAATGGGAAGAATTGTAATATGTTTGCTAAATAGGACAAAACAATGCATCTGTTTTGGAACAACAGATAGTGATCATGTGCCCTTTACAAAAGGATCCCTATCACTCTCAGACTTAGAGCAATAAGTGCGTTCTGAATATTACTCCGAAAAAATCTAAAAACTATAGGAAACTCCTCCACAGCCTAGTTGTCCAAAACACTTCCAAGGGCGTAGGGATGTACTCTCGATGGGTTTCACTCTCCACATGACTTTTGCTCAAATTCCCTTATTATCTTGATTTATCTTGTTTCCTCTCAATTTTCATTTAGGGTTGATGAGTTTCTCTCACATAAATGTTTCAGATGTGGGAGATTTTATTGAAATTTAATGCATGAAGTGCAATGCAAATGAATGGTAAAATGCATGCAAAAAGGCGTTGATTTTAGTTTAATTCCATTAGAACAACTTTACTAGAAAACAAATTTCTTTACATAAGGCAGATACATGTATGGTCGTGCCTTAATGGTTAGAGCCTTAATCTTCCAAGCTAATTTTTGCTCCAGTTTAACTCTATTTTCCAACTCAAAACGTCGATCTTGAAAGAATAAGGTCTACAAGTGGTTAGTTACTTCTCGCATTTGGAACAAAGCTTCGTTCGCAATATAATCTTTATCTTCGACTTGCCTGTGAAAGCGTTGAAGTTGTTTTCCAACATTCACTGTTTGCTTCCACAGTTTCTTTGAAAAGCTCAACTCGTAGTTCATAATGAGACCTCAAGTTCTTTTACCTTTAAATTCTTCATTCTTGGCTTGGCTTGCCTTTTAGCTAAGTCATTAATTCAAGACCACATCATTTATATGCACTGATGCCTTGGGGAAGATGACTGCTCCATAAACTCTTAAGACTAATATGTTGACCTTTTCTTTACGACAAGGTGCACCAAATTTAAGTTTCATGAACTCTTCTAGGCGATGTACTTATTATCCCTTTTTCTTAATTCCGATTGTAACTTAATGCTCGCTCCTCGGTTATGCTCATCAGTTTCTTAATCTCAAGTAAGTAAAGCAAATCACTATATTCGGTAGAATGTCTACCTTGTCTCATTATCCCATTGATATCATATTTCTTCTAGCTTTTGCGAATTATTCTGAATCATGCTTATCTAGGTGAAATTCCAAGACTTTGATATATACACCTCTAGCAGGATGTCATCATTCTCTAGTTATCTTCTCTTTGACCATATACACACGGCCATATTGTCTTGTAGTTTATAAAAAAAACCCGTTTTCCATGTTAAGTTCTTTATTTTGTAATCGAGCTTAAATCAACACCTTTTCTTTGATGAAAATGCATTGCAAACATGTTCAAGAATAAAACTTGAAAATAACTTGTAATTAAAAGCAAAGAAGCAAGCATATAACCGTATTTCTTACCTTGGTAACCACTAAGGTTTGGCACAGTTCCACTTAAGGTAGGCTTTTATGTAATTAAATGCAAGTTAAAAAAATGTGTTGCTTACGAGTGCATGTATGCATAAGAAAAGTATTGACTCATAGCTCGATTCTATTAGAATAACTTTACTAGAAAACAAATTTCTTTACATAAGGCAGATACATATATGGTCGTGCCTTAGTGTTTAAAAGCCTTAATCTTCATAAGAAATCATCCAATTTCGCCCTGGTTCGTCTCCGATTTTGGTCCAAAATGTCAGCTTGAATGATTAAGTGATCAGTCACTTCTCGTTCTTAGGTAAAAGTGGCTCGTTGTGCGATCTTCGTTTCCGTCTTTCTCATTTTTCATTATTTGGACCATAAACACATGCTAATATTGTCTTCTACTTTATCAAAAAATCCATTTTCTTATGACCAATTTTCTGTTTAGTAATCGAACTCAAGTCAAAATCTTTCCTAATATGAGGATGCAAATGCACAATAAGGAAAAAAAACCAAGTTAGTACCAACAATTATAAAATGTATCAACAAATATACCATAAAGAACCTACACATCTATTAGGTGGTTTCTAAAGGCTCGGTATAGTTTTACCTAGGGTGGGCACTTAGGGCTCATTATATGTGTTTTCGGTTCTAAAGTAATGGTACCAAAACCAGCAAATTCCTCAATCCTCACTCATTATAGGATCATACGGACGAGTTCGGTTCAGGAGGACACATTTCTTGTATGTTTGCACGGAAGTGAAAACTTCACGAAAACATAGGTACGGATGTATCCCGAAAGCGATTCACTGTTATGCACGGAGGTGAAAACCTCACGAAGGAGTAGCTTCTCACTTCCACTTAAGCGGTGTAGTAACAAATGCATGTATGCAAAAATATAAACATATAATATCAACATGCTATTATCACAACAAACATATAAATAAAAAAAATGAAATACAAAGGATCGCAAATTAAATTTAAAATTGTCAACAAAAAAACCAAAAATAATCGACCTACGGCTTGACTCTCTTATTGTCCCTAGTAGAGTCGCAAAGCTGTCGAAACTATTTTTTGAAAAAAATAAAAATAAGTCTTGATTTACATTTTGGAAAATGAAAATGGGGTCGCCACCAATAATTTTTAAATCAAGTGTAATTGTGTCACCTTTCGAGTTTTTTTTTTAAAAAATCATTAAAACAATTTTGGTCTTTGAAAACATAAAACGAGTTCGGGAATCGATTACACATAAGGAAGTATTAGCACCTTTACACGCCCAAAATTAATACGTAATCGATTATTCAAAATCTTATTTGTTGAAAATTAAAAGTTCAATAAAAATTTAAATTGCGATCTTTAAATGCATGAATGTCATATTTATTTTATTTTGAAAACAAAATTTGTTTCCGAAAAAGCTCGTTATTTCAAATTAATCGAGAAAAAGTTACATTCAGTAAGTTAGGATATAACAATTTGAATATTCAAAAATAAAGAACTTTTCAAAAAAATCTCGTATTTAAATTTTTAAAAGGATATTTAATTACCCCGGTTAAAAAAATCGATATCCAGTGAGTTAGGGCATGATTTTTCAGATTCCCGAGACAAAGGACATTGCCTTAATTTTTAAAAACAATTTATGTATTTTTGTTAAAAAATGAATTACCATGTTATGCAAACATAAATATGCACATAACTTACAAATATAAATAAAAGAATAAAAATGTAATAAATGCAATTAATAATACAATTTCTCAATAACTACTGTCACGTTTTTCGTCTTTCTTGCTCGATTCTTCTTAGATCGAGGTCTCTGATGAATACCCAATGAAGCTATTTCCAAGGCTGAAGACCACTCTTTCCCAAGAGAAGAAAATCGGCAAAGGAGTGGAAGGGAAATGGAAGGGAAAAGCTAGAGAGAAAATGAGATAAAGAAGAGAATGTGTTGGTGAATTCGTGATTAGAATGGGTAGCTTAGGGGGGTATTTATAGGTAAGAGTTGGAGGCTATTTTTAAAAAATGAATTTCAACCACTCAAATCTCATGTTTGGTCACCCTTTGAGCACTTTGACTAGTTCAAAGTTTACTTGAAACTAGTTTGGGACAAATCCATAAATGCACAAAAAATGGAGGGGTTTGAATGGGATTTGAGGACTTTGACTTTGAGTTTGTTATTTATTTATTTATCTATATTCATAAAATAATAAAATAAAATTAATATTATTTTACATTTATTTATTTATATTCATACAATAATAAATAAATAAATAATAAAATAAAATTAAGATTATTTTATATTTATTTATATTCATAAAAATAATAAATAAATAAATAAAAATAATAAGAAAATTTGAATTAGTTTCGAGGCACGTACGAAATTGAGCTTGTATAATAATTATATATTATTATCAAGTACATTTGTAATGGAGTTTAAAAAAAAAAATCTGCAAGTAACGGCGGATTCAAAGAGTTTGCAGGGGCCTCGATCCCCTATAAAATGAAAAATTTTTCATTTTAACTCTTCAAAATTTTTAAAATTTTAAATTAAAAAAAGTAAAATTATATTTTACCCACTAAAAATTATAAAAATTTGATTTAATCCTTTAAAGATTATAAAGATATAGACAATTTAATTTTGAACTTCTTAAAAAATTTTATTAGTTTGACCCTTGTCTACAAACTGTTATTTGTGCTTTATTTATCAATTTTTTAATAGGTAATTATTTGATCCATTTGTGATACATTTTTTTACTTCACAAGCGGGATTAAGAAACCGTCGCATACTCTTAATTGATAAATAAAAAATGGTTAATTTTTAGACAACTGTCAATGAAATATTTTAATTTCGTAAATAGAGTTCAAATATTGCTACATGACCTTTTTTAATTATTAATTTTATTTTTTAATATATCCTAATGAGACATGTATTATTCTTATAATCCTACTTACGGAATATTTACAGTGTAACAAATAATTTTCTATTTAAATTTAAATTAAAAAAACAAATAAATTAGAATATATCTAGCTAACCCATTGTTTTAAAGTTATAACAATTCCAATAAAATAAATAAATATAAGTACTGAAATGAATGATTAACTAACCAAAATAAATCAAGAAGAGAGTTGGGGGCAGAGATAAACACAAAATGGTAAATTTATTATTTAATCCCTTCAAAATGTATGAAGTTATAAATTATTATAAAGTTTGCACATTAACTCTCTTAAAATTTACGATTCATCTATACCTTTAAATTTTTAAAAATTAAACGTTTGAAATTTTAGAAACCGTCACGTATTCTTAATTGATAAATAAAAAAGGTTAAGAAGTGTGATTTTTAAAAATTAAATCTTTGAAATGAATTTACGCATTTATATAAGACTAATAACTCGAAGTTAAAAATTTTTAAAAATTTTGAAAACTTTAATTTTATATTGAATTTCTAAGCCATATATAGCAAGATATTAGGTTCAGTGTATGGACAAAAAGTATATCAATAAATTCCATTGACACGTATGAAATGAAAATGCATGTAGAAGTAATGAAATTGCACACGTGTATGATAAAAACAAAAGGTGTATTAATATAATTACCACGCGTATTTGTTTTCCCATAAAGTAATGTGAATTAATGATATTGAAATCAATGTTTTAATAACTGGATTTTGATTTGTTTAGATTATTGATTTTTAGTTTAATTGGTTGTTGATTTAATAACAATTAAAAATTTTAGGTAGAAATGAATAAAATAAATTTCAGAATTAAAGTACAAATTTATCATTATAATAATGTGAAATTTTTTAAAAATTAAAAGGGATTAAGAGAAATTTTTTTATCTCAATCTAATCGATTTGATTACACAATTGGGTGCTATTTGAGTATCATTGATCGAAAGTTTACTTGTGTTATTATTTGTTGGGGATCGACTTTTATAAACAAATGAGATAGTAAAAATGGAGAGGAACAAACATAAAAAATTTACGTGGAAAATCCTTAAAGAGGGAAAAATCACGAAGGTATCGGTTTTTCACTAAATGAGTAAATAAACGAGAGTACAATGTGTAGAAAATAAATCTAAATGTACTAAACATACAAACCCAAACCTCGAAAATAAAGTCTTAACTGAGAACAAAATTCTTCCCATAGTTATCACAAAACTTTCACCGGAACTCATATGCAACTACATATTCCCTTCCTCTCAAAAAATAAAAAATTGTTGATTGGCATATTAAAGTAAGGATATGATAGCCCTTTAAATAGGCTTAGATGAGAGTTCTAATTATACTAAAATATCATTAAAATAATTAGAGTCCAACTGGAAGAAGCATTCATGCTTGAAGTCTAAAACGCGGCTGTCAAATAATAAAACACGTCATGACATCATCTCTGCTTTGTCGTTTCAACGTTGTCGTGTTGTCTCGACGTCCCGATGTTCCTCATCATGACGTCGAACCTATCTAGATCTTATTGGATTGCTCGTCAAAACATCTTTCTAAGTACCTACAAAACGTCTGCAAAATGCGAAACGTTAGATCAAAATTTAAATATTTGCCAAATAGTTTTTACTTGTCATAAGCTCGAATGAACCAATCCAAATGACTTATTTTACTTTATTAAAAGTAATGAAGGATTACTAATAACACAATATATATATTTTAAAAAGTAAATTAAAATCTTAAAAATAATATTATTAAAAAGAGCAATCACAGATTTTTTTTTGAATATATTGGTGTGATTACATGGTAATATCTGTTCATACTTTTTTAACCTTTTGATAACGCACATACAGGCGCTCGAACTCAAAATCTTTAGATGAACAAGATCTTCTTTTTTATTCGAACCACAGTAATCACAAATTTAAATATAAACTATAAACTATTATAAAGTTGATATCTATGCTGACTGAATTAAAATCTAGAAATGATATCTTATTAAATTTACGGCGAATCATGTGCCATGAAAGTAATAACATGAAGAATAACGAAAATTCAAACATTAATTTCATTGCTTTATGCATGTTGCCACTTTATTCCTTTGTATTCTTTAATAAAAAACGAGTAAAATGTGAAAATTAATTTTGTAAAAAAACTTGTAGTCTAAATTGACATTATTGATTCAAAATTTTTTTTTTTTTTTTTCGGTGATATATTCGAACATTTTTTTTTTGAATAATTAAGAATAAGAGAGATTGACGAAAGAAATCAAATTCCCTCACGAGACAGGTGGGAGAAAATTAAAATAGTCACCAAAATGATTTAGTCCCTGGACTTGTTAATATTTTCTACTTTGGTCCTTAATTATTTTTATCAACATTATTCTCAAACTTGATAACTTTTTTTTCTCAATTTAATATATAAACTTAAATTTTGTTAAGGTGTAATCGCATGCCATTTCAAGATTATATCATATCATCTTTTAAAAAATTATAATTTCTTTAAATTTTTAGGGTAAATTATACTTAAGGTCATTAAATTATTAATAAGTTTATGTTTTGATCATTCAACTTTAAAAAGTTATAAAATAGTCATAGAACTATTTGAAAGTTTTTATTTAAGTCATTGGGTTGTTAAACCCGTTGTTGTATGATTTTTTTTTATTCTCGCTGCTCGCACCAATCGAAAACTCTTCTTTCTGTTCTCTTCTACAATTTATTTTTTTTATGAAACAACTTTGAACATCACGAATCTGCGATTGACTTGGATCTAAGGTATTATGTATTTCTACTTGTTTATGGGTATTGATCTATTGTATCGATCATTAAATCATCGCTTGAAGTTTGCCAGTTAAATTAAAAAAAAAACTTAATAGCCCATTGACTCGAATAAAAATTTTCAGTTAATTCAATTATTTAAATGGAAGCTTTTGAATAATTACTAATTTATAACTTTTGAGGTTAAATAATAATAAAAAAACTAATTAATAATTTAGTGAATATTTTTCAATAAAGATATATATTTTACTATTTTTTAATTTAATAAAAGTAAAATGTCGAAATCTATTGTAATAATTATGTTTGAGTTTCAATTAAAAAATAGTATAAAGGAAAAATCAAATCTTAATTACAGGAAAAACATGCGGGTTTTCCGGAAAAGGACAAATAATTGATGCCATGCCACATGGATAAACCTGAAACGTAGTATGAAAGTTTGACGGCTGAGATTCAACCCTTTAGTTCATTAGATTCATTGAAACTGGAAGAGAAACTGTAGAGAACTGCCCACTGAACTGATACATGTTCTTACATGTTTATCACTCTACAAAATTTGTGGTCTAATTTTATTTTTAGTCCCTCTTAAATTTCAGATACAATTCTTTAATTTAAGTTTTTCAATTTTTATAACAAGATTGATCTAGTTCTAACGTGTTCAGAATTCAATTCTCGTATTACAAAAACTAAATAAATTAATTCATTTGAGTAACAATATTAAACATTACCATTAAATTTTTGGGTCAAAAATTACAATTCAATTATTTATATGCAAAAAATTAACAAAAATTAGTAGTTCACACTCATGTGAGAGGTTAACAATATTCGAATGCCTGTGTGTGTAAAGTGTGTACGCGTTGTCAAAGAGTTAATAAAATATAAACATATATTATCATGTAATCACACCAATATATTCAAAAAAAAAATTTTCGTGAAAACAATTTTAACAAATTAAAGTAAAAAGATTTAACTTCCTACCATAAAAAATTCTTTTAAAATTTATTTGATAATAAATATAGTCGGAGTGATAACAAATTTGTATTTTAATACTATTAAATATGTGTTCAATTTAAGGATTTGTAATTTTTAATTCTTTTATTTAAAAATGATATAAAAGTATGAAAAGATCATAATGGAATCATAATAATATTAAGGGCAAATTACACCTAAGGTCACTGAACTATTAGTAAGTTTACGTTTTGGTCACTCAACTTCAAAAAGTTACAAAAATGGTCATTGAACTATTTAAAAGTTTTCATTTAAGTTACTAAGATGTTAAAATCGTTGTTGTATGACCTTATCTATTTGCACAATATGTACCAATTAAAAGCTCTCATTTCTCTTCTTTTCTATAGTTTGATTTTTCATTAAACAACTTTGAATGTCACGAATCTGAGAACCAAAATCTAAACAGGTTTCTTCTCCAATTTCCGACACTGACCATTAGATCGACTTGGATCTAACGTATATTATTCTATTCGTCGATGGGTATTGATCCACCGTACAGATCAATAAATCATACTTTGCAACTTGCTAGCTTGACTTTTAAAAAAAAAAATACTTAATAGTCTAGTGATTTAAATATTTTTTTTGAATAGTTTAGTGACTTGAATGAAAACTCTCAAATAATTCAGTGACTATTTTATAATTTTTTAAAATTAAATAATCAAAACTTAAAGTTTCTAATATTAATTAAAATGATTAAATATAGTATAAATAGATTAAGAGAGATTAAAATCAAAATCATATATATTTAGTTATAATTTAGGAAGAGAGAGAGAGAGAGAGAGAGGGAGCTGGTTTTTGTCATAAATGAGGTAAGGGTGTAGCAGATGGCGGAGGGCAGTTCTCATGGCGGCGTTGCAGTGGCTTAAATTCCGTGCCATTATTGCTGGGTAAATCGAAGTGGTAGAGAAAAAAAAAAAAAAAAAAACCCTCCCTGTTTTTCTTTATTTTATTTTTACCTTAAAAGAAAAATCATATTTTTAACCTCAAAAAACATCCTAGAAGAAAGAAAAAAAAAAAAACAGGTCCTGTGTGCTTAAAATTCAACTAATTCAGAGTTTTCTGACAGAACCAGAAAGAAAGCAAAGAAAGATCAGGTCAAAACCAAAACCCCAACAGTTGTTGTTTAAAACCCACTAGTTGATCTTGGGTGGGTTTTAAAGGCGTAGTTGATAGTGTGTTTTGCTATGGATTTTGGGTCCAAATTGATAGATTTTGTATCCAACAAATGGCTGGTTTCTTCTATTTAACTGGAAACAAACAAGAAGATAAAGAAGAAAGCTTACATTTATATAAAAACGAAGAGATCTACAACAATAACAACAAAGGGTTCGAGATATGGCCGCAGTACTATTATCAGCAACCGCAGCAAGCAAACGTGGTGAACAGAAGCTACCCGTTTGGGACGGGTCCTAGTCGAAGAACTATCGGTGGTGGGTTTAATTTATCCGATGAATCATCATCTTCAAGGTTAAGACAAGGAGAAATAAGTTGTCAAGATTGTGGAAACCAAGCTAAGAAAGATTGTCTACACTTAAGGTGTAGAACTTGTTGTAAAAGCCGAGGGTTTCAGTGTCAAACACATGTTAAAAGTACTTGGGTTCCTGCTGCTAAAAGACGTGAACGACAACAAAAACTTGCAGCTTTACAACAACAACAGTTTCGTGGTGAGATCCCTAAAAGACAGAAGGAGAATCAAGGTGGTTTTGTTCCTTCACTTGCTTGTACTCGTTTATCACCCACCACCACAGCCATAACTTCAGGTAAAAAAGAAACCTTGAGAATGGTCTAAAAGGGTGATCTTTTTGTAGACAAAAACTCACCATCCCCACCTGTTTCCTTTTTTTTTTTTAGATTCCATTATTTCAGCCACTATTTGATGGTAAAACTGACTAAGAATTTCCACAATATCCGGGTTCCTGTTTTATCTATTTATTAAGGTTTGCTTTTTCTTTATATATATTTATATATTAGGGTTGGAACTGGGGCAATTCCCACCGGAAGTGAGCTCACAAGCAGTGTTCCGGTGCGTGAAAGTAAGTGCTATGGACGATGTTGATGAAGAATTCGCTTATCAAACGACGGTGAACATTGCCGGACATGTGTTTAAAGGTATACTCTATGACCAAGGACCTGAATCTCGTTACACCGGTGGCGGCGGTGGCAGCAGCGAAAACTCTCAACAACAACAGCAACTTAATCTCATGGCCGATACGACTACGACAGCCGTGGCTACTTCAAGTAATATAGGCACGAACATGCTCGATCCTGCGGTCTACCCAGCTCCGATCAATGCTTTCATTGCCGGTACGCAATTCTTCCCACATCCAAGGTCTTGATTTCAACGAGCATTTGTCTCTCCGAAATATGTTATCATCTACCAGAACTTAGAAAGCTCATAATTTAAATGAAAATAGAATCCAGATGATATTGGGGGATGCTTTTTTTTTAATTTCAATTCAGATTTTCAATGACTTTACATATATATATATATTATGTTTTTTGATTTGAGTGTACTTAGTGCAGCATGTGAATGTGTGTGCTTTTCTTGAATCTGTTTGGTTGCAAAGAAAATGGGACGAGAAAAGAAATATTAGGTTTTAGGCATAGGTTTATACATCGCATTAAATATATATATTTAGAGAATTTACATGTATTTATGCATATATATTCACAAATATTAAGCATAATATATATATGTATATAAGCTACTTGAACAGGAAGTGCATGGGTGTGACCCTCCATAGCAAATTATATATATGCATGTGATTTATGTTTATATTTAGTTTGAGACTAATGATAGTAGGCTAAGGTACGCAAGGTGTTAAATGGATATCTATAGAGACGCTTCTGTTTTGCTAGCCTTCTAGATTTATCCGATACCCTACCTGTGCTCCTCCTTCAGAATCTCACCTGATTTAATTTCTGATTTAGTCGAAGTTTAATGTGATTATTGGATATCAAAGAATTTCTGATAAAAATAAAATAATATATATATATATATATATATAAGATTTATATTTGATGCACTAACAATTTATAATTTTAATGTGATTATAAATTGTCATAGTATTAAATATTAACCTATATAATAAAAAAAGTGTTGAAGTTAGTGGTGATACACATTACACATTCAAAAAGAAAATTTAGATCTAAACTCAAAAAATTATATTATTGAAAGAAGTAACCATAAATTCTAGAAAAATTAATTTTCTTAAATCGTAAAATAGTCATAAATGTTTGTTATTTCTCGGAGGGATTATGGAAGTGTCAGAACATGATGATTCTTTATGGTCATGAAATGAATAATAGCTAGCATTGTCCTCATTGTTGATGCTTAATAATAGTAATAATAATAATAATAATAATAGTAATAATAATAGGATGGTAGGGAAAACAAAAAAAAAAAAATGTAATAAAAGATTCGTGAAGGTTTATCGAAGAAGATAAGCAAATAATATTGAGGAATTAATGCACTTATAGCCCTTTTTTTATTTATATACTTCCTTTCATACGATAGTAGCGTCATAATTTCTAGTTCTTTTTTTCAGTCCTTAAGAGAATAATATATTTTAATATACTCGAACCGACATCCTCTTATACTTACAACAATGCCTATTTGATTTAGAAGCATCATCTTCTTGTGCATTTTTCTCAAAAAAAAAAAAAGGTCACATTGCTAAAGATAATAGGGGAACGATTATAAATATCAAAATTTGTTAAATATTACATTTTTTTTAGTGAACATACAAATTAATTGAATTAAACACATATTATGCTTATGAAGTTTTGTTAGCAATAGTTAATTGGTTTTAGTCGATTGTTAATCATTTAAGGGAGGTTCTTAAGAGAATCGTTTTCAATTTGTCTCTCACTTGATACACAATGATTCACTCTTGTCACACGAGCAGTTCGAGCAATGCACCGATAATCAATAGGGTTGAGATTGGGATCTCAATGCTCATCCTTTTTGCCAAGACTACGTATCCATTTTACCGATTTCAATCCCCTACATTGTTCCATCCACCAGGTTGACAAGAAAAAGAAAATAAAAAGCCCAAAATTTTAACTCCCAAGTAATTGGGAAAACCATGTTAACTAGAATAAGTACATCGAGGCAGAAAGCTGTTTTGTACAATAAGAATAATTTATGTAGGATTAATGAATGAATTTCATGCACCATTAGTAAATAATAACATAATACATTATTGTTGGGTGCAATAAAAAATAATTGAGAACTTATAAATAAGTAATAACTTCATTTAAATATTAATTATAATTATTATATTTTTATCTTGTTTCGAGTTTCAAGTTTATGATTTAGAATTTATGTTTTATATCAAATTTTAAATTCTGAATTTCGTATTTTAAATAAAGTTATTAGCATTTATTTATAAGTGACGCACTATTTTTGATTTTTCTAATGGCGAAGTATTATCTTTTTGTTCACGAACGATGCATAAGATTTATGTATTGACGAACTGTGCGCTAAATATTTACCGAATAATAATATATGATAGTAAAATGAAAATAAAAAAAGGGGGGTTTTGGTTGACAATTGTGGATGTTGAATCATTTCCATTATCATGAAAGACAGGATTGCAATTTACTTTACTATATCTGTTCGTCATTAAGCGAAATTTTGGCGAAAAAAATTGACAATTTTTTTTTTACCTAGTTTGCTGTAATTTTCACCACCATATTATTATTATTATTATTATTATTTTAAAACTTATAAATGATTATTTCAATGGAAGAATTTAAAATAGTGTTAGGCGTGGGTAATTGCTCTTTTATTTTCATAGCGCTCCTTGTTATAATTAGGTCATTATTGAAGTCTTTGCATTCTAGGTTACTACAATAAATTATTATAATGGTAAAATAATAGAGCTAAAATATCATGTGTTGATCTGATGATCAGGGTGTTCATCATTTTAAATGTGATTTAGGTTTGAGTTATGCTAGTCGTATTGTTATTAGAGCTTTACCCTCCTCTTGTAATTTACCAAAAAAATAATTGAGCTAAATTAGTTTTTTTATTTTATTATCAAAACATAATTTAGTAAGATTTTTTGCTCCATTGCTTTTGTTTTTTCCTTGGAAAAAAATTAAATATAAAAAAGAGTTTCATTTAATGGATTTTTTGCCTTATTTAATAAAGTTTCAAATTTTTTATAAATATCTCTAAAATAATTAATTTCAAGAAAATAAAAAATAATTAATAGCTCTTATGTAGCATTTTTTTTGAAAATAATTATTATATAAAATTTTAAGATATTTTCACTATTTTGAATATAAAATATTTATTTTTACATCGTAAAAAATTTAATTTAATTTAATTAATTATGAATTAATAAAAATAAAATTCAATTTCATTCAAATAATAGCGATTTTTTAACTTATATTTTAAAAAAATCTCGAATCCAACAAGTGACTCCAATAGAAAAGAGGATATTGTTTATCTTAGGGGTCTCGGGTTCGAGCGCCTATGTGTGCAAGGTGTGTGTATCTTGTCAAAAGATTAAGAAAGTATGAACAGATACTACCGTATAATCACACCAGTATATTCAAAAAAAAAAAATCCCAAAATCAAATTACTTTCCATACTTGATTTGATATATGCATATTGTATATATGAGTTGTGTTTACATTTATTTAAATTTAAATTTGATAATAAATTATAATAATTGATTCTAATTATAACCATATACCAATAATTGTATTTATAATTTCTTTGCTCTAAAAAAAAGTATTTATAATCTCTTAAAAAGTATAAACTAATGCTATATATAAGATAATTGCATACTTCAAGTTTCAAATAATAACATAAAGAGTAAACTAATACATGATTTTGCTAACAAATGTCGTTTTAAGATTACTATATTTAATAATATATATTTTCTCTCTTCAAAAAAAAAATATTTTTCATCTTCGAAAATATATAAATAATTTTTTTTGGGTACAAAAGTTACAAATTAAATGTAACTCATAGAGTGGGTTTGGAGATATGTAATTGGATAAAAAAAGATTGGCAGGTTCAAATAAGGCATGTGACAAGGACGATGAACATGACGGCAGATACGATGTCTAAATGGGTTAAAGAGTATACAATTGGTTTACACATAGTCACTCAGGTACCTGACGGAGTGCGTGACATTTTATTACGAGATCAATATTAAGTAATGGTTTTGATTTTAGTTGAGACTTTAAACTCAACCTCCTCTTTTGTACCTAAAAAAAATATTGTATTAATACATTATCGAGAAAGACAATAAAAACTTCTAAACATAAATTATAAAACGGATATAAAATACAAAAATTATATTAATTATCTTCCTAACCTCATTTATTAGCAAAATTCAATTAAAAATGTATGAAAAGGCCTATCAAAAGAAAATTAATTAAGAGGGCGTAGTGCCCCCCACCTATCGTAACCTTAGTAACACGAAATATTTATTATTAGTTAATTTTAGATCCCAAGCCCATTTCCCTAACTATAAAGCTGCTATACTTAATTCATTATGTAGCTTAGAATTAATTTATGATAAATTTACCAATTTAATTATTTGAATTTAAATTATAATTATTCAAGGATTTCTGACTCTTTCGAGAAAATTTTTTAAAATATTATTTACTTTTAATTGATTAATCCTTCGATGGATCAGTATTTTCTAAGTTAGTGATAATATAGTTGCCCATAAGTGCCCTATATTCTATAGGACATGAGCTCCAACTCTACGTAACACAAATGCTTACATTTTTTTAAGTGGATAGACACGATGAGATGTTTTTATTTTGTTAAACCCACCATTTTAAGGACTTGAACTTTTCATAAAATCATAATTTAAAATTTTGACTAATAATAATATCAATTTATTAAAAAATCCATCTAAACAAACGACACTTTAAAAATATCTCCGTAAAGAATAAAAAACTTTAACATACTATATAAAATAATATTTTTCTAAAATATTATGAATGGATTTCAAGAGGAAATTAAATTGATATGTAGTGATTAATAATTGGTGGGAAATGGAATATTATTTTTAACATTGACCCGAGATTGAATTGACATTCACATGCGGGCTGCCGCATGCTTTCATTGCACATTGACACTTGGAATCGACTCTCATTACCCTAAATTAGATGCATCTGGAGAATATGGTACCTAATTTTTCATTGATAAGACTTCTATTGCCCCCACTAAGTCACAAGAATCTAAATATTATCTCTTCACGGAGGCTTTTGAGTACTTACATATCAATTTTGTTGTAGAATTTTTATATTACATAATTATTGTTTATTGAAATGATACTTTAATTAGGTTTTATGCATGTCAATATGTATACTATTTTAGACTTAACATGTGTTTGTTAATCCAGACATTCGTCAATCTGCTTTCACTTTCTGCTTGTGAACACCCGAGACATGCGAATTAGGCTCGCAAAATCTCCCCGCGAGCCCTTAACATATCCACAAGGTAAAACCCGAACTCGGGTCACAGGTTGATAGGCCGGGTTAAACTCATGTACTTAATTATAAAAACTCCTCAAACATCAAACTGAAAAAACTTATGTACTAAAATGAATATTAAATCCAAACTCAAGTGGTAAAGTGAGAGAAAAGGAAGTCATGTACACTCGAGTACCAAATCAGAAAAAAGAAATATTGTGTTTGCTATTGTCAACATGTTTTGTGACACTGTGGAGATATATCATCTTAGCTTAGCATATATATATATAGGCATATAGGCTAGAGCTGTATATTTTGAGTAAAACGAAAAAGGCCCATTAGCTGACCAAAGCTAAACTCAGTGTTTTTGGGGTAATCACTGATCCTGCTGTTATATTTTGTTATGGAAACTTCCCTAATTATTGAATCCAAACCTGCAAGAATAAAAGATGGGTTTTGGACCTTTGGTCCCTATTTATCCTTATCATGTGATGAGGAAGGGTGAAAAGAAATGGTTTATTCCACCGGACATCCTTGAAATATAACTTAGATATTCGAGATTCATCCTTAATTTAAAATGTATTTATTGAATTTTTAAAGTATCAATATTGATAATAAGCATTTTCCGGTAGCCTCACAATTAGCTTAGGCTTTTACTACTAGCTTAATTCTTACACAGAGCTTGTTTAAAACGCATGTGTATCTACTGGATGAATTATTATGGACGGTTCAAACAAAATAATTTATCCAAACAAATCCAAAACTCAAAATTAATATAGAAAAACAGAGAACATGATCAAACCAAACCAAATTATCATGGACGGTTCAAAAAATCTTACCGGACTGAACCGAAATCACCCGTAGCTTTGAGGACTCAACTAGAACATTTTTGACATTTAAGACCAATTTAAAATGTAAGTAATAATTTGGGGGATGTCTAATGGAATTAACTCGAAAAAGAAAAAGGGCAGTAGTGTACAAAACAGTAGCATCTAGGGTTTCCGACAGTAGACAAAAATAGGGTGGTGAACAAAGGGTTTTGGCATATGACATATCGTCTTCGCCATTGGCATGCGAAAATCTACTGCTAGTATCTTTTGGCGTTGTGGCTGATTTGTGGTCCAAAAACTCAGTTTTGTTTATTTTTCATGAAGAAGGCAAAATGGTTGGGATTTTCCATGCCGATAAAAGGATGGCCGGGCCTGCTTTTCTGTTTGCATGTAAAGCTAACCACATTGCATGCACTGCACTCTACACCCAAAGTCAATACTACTGAAACAAAATGGCGTGACCATTTTTATTAAATTATTATTTCAGGCTTCAATAAGGTATCTATTCTCATTTTGGGTCTCAACTTAGCAACTGTTTTCGTATTGGGACTTAAACTTTAGGGTTTTTAATGACTAACTTGGAAAAAAAAAAAAAAGGTTCAAGCCCTCAATTTGAGAACAATTGTCAAGTTTAGGGCCTAACCTTTAAAAAAAGTTTAAGCCCTAATGTGAAAATAATTGTCAAGTTCAAGGCTTAAATTGGAATAAAAGAAAATCAGGTCTTAACGTAAAAACAATTATCAATTCAGAGCCTAATTTAAACAAACAAAAAAAAAAAAACGTTCAAGCTCCAATGTAAAAAAAAAATTACCAAATTCAAGACCCGAATTAGAATTATTTGAATTTGAATCGATAAATCTATATAAAAATCTCAACTTATTTATTATCCACAAATTATTCGAGCATTACTTTGCATATCTGAGTTTGAATAAAATACTATTATTCATCTAATTTTTTTTTTATATGTAAAAAAAGGCATCACAGTGCCTATAATTAACTTGCCCTTACAATGAAAGTACTATTTTTAAAAGGGATAAATTTCAAATTTATACATAAACTTTGATCCAATGTGAATTTGATAAACTTTGAGCTGGTGTAATTATTATACGCATGAAACTTGAATTGTGATTTATATATATACATGAAACTTTGGTTTTTTATTCAGTTGTTCACATTTAAAGAAATGAACACATACATTTGTTTTTATATTGGATTAATATAATTGTTTGTGTATGCAATACATCAACGTAAAATGATGCTAATTCAATAATGTTTTTAGTGGTTTGCTAAAATTGAATCAAATAAAAAATCCATGTATAAAATTGCACAAAATCAAAGTTCATGTATGACATCGTCGAAGCTCAAGTTTGAGGTTAATTTAAAACTTGTTTTCGAGCTGATTACATGATTTATATACTTAAACTCGAATTTCTTACTATGCAACATTATAAAAAAAAAATTCTGTCCCTAAGGAAATTCAATATTTTTATCAACAAAACAATATTATAGAAAAATGGACTACTAAGAAAATAATTAATAATCGTTTGCTAGCCTTATAGGGCCCATATACTGTGGGTCATTAAAAGGATTTAGGCCTTATGGGCTTGTTGTTCTAGTTATTATATTTGTAGGAGCTTTTGGACCTTTATAACTTATAAATAGATTGTTAGTTAAAATTATTTTTACAGAGAAGTCCCCTAAATTTTGCAAATTAGTCCCTAAAGCGTAACGGTAAGTTTACCATCATATTAACATGTAATTTTACAAATTTTAAAAGGAATTAATGAAGTAAATATTCATAATTGGTAGAAGGTTTTAGCGAATAAAATTTCTTGGTAATCAAGAGAGTAGATTTTAGTATTTAGAATCTTATAGAGGAGAGATGAAGTCCTTACAATTAATGCAAAAAAGAGAGTAGCGGTCAAATTGATAAAAGTTGTAATGGTTGAGGGGTTAAATTTGTGACGATACCTAATTTTAACAGAGTTGACAGAAAAAGTTAATAGAAGGACTGAAAAGGAGTAATTCGAAAGTAGATGAACCAATTTTGAGCAGATAAAAATAGAGGGACTAAATCTGCGCAAATCGATAAGTACACGAACTATTCTTAGAAAAAAATTAACATAATAAACATTAGAACCACATTTTTAATTATTTTCATCGTAGCAATCATCTCTAGGGGCGGGGGAGGGGTAGGCAATAGTCTTCCCCCACCAAACGAAAAATTCTTTACATAATCCATTTAGTTTTTAAGAAATCACAAATTAATATTATGGTAAAATTATATTTTTGTCTTGAATTTCCTTGCTTGGCGAGTGCTTGAACTTATACAATTTCCAAATGTCTTCAATAGCATTGATGCCACTTGACATAATCTTTTGTTGTCCATCATATTACATTAACATGGTTAAATGTATCATGTCGTGTTTATAGCAATCGTAATAGCTAAGCTCATTCACTGCATGTGATAAGACTAATCATGTCCTCTCGAGGTCCTAATCTCTATGGTAACCGAAAATGCCAAGAAAACATCGAGTGGGTTTTGAATACAACATCATGCCTAGAAATTGATCCCTTTCTAGAGAGCCAATGGCCACAGCTATGTCGCCCACTGAATTCTTCTTTGTTAGACCCACGCCAACCCCAAAGATGATGAGTATCTTGACAATGACCAACTAGGTATCTTCTTTGTCACCTTTGAAAAGATTCCATTACCATCTTCCCAAATAAAAATATTGAACCATTGAGCTTTGGCTATGCTTGATCAACTTGATCCTTTAAACTGGACAATATTTGGCATTTGATGTGGTCCTTGAGGGGGGGGGGGGGGTGCCCCCATTGTCCCCTTTACTTTCACACTTAGTGCAACTTGAAGAGAAAATGGTAATGGAGACTTTGTCACTCCCATGAACGTGGATTGCTAAAAGTGGTTGAAGTGGGAAACCAATAACCCCATTGAAAGAGATTGAAAAATTAACCCAAAGTGTCAAAGATGGTTTCATTAGGAATATTGGGAGCTGTGGCTCTGTCCCCATATTATATATATATCTTGGATCGAAAAATACCTTTATATAATAAGATATTCATCCATGCCCATTCAGACAATACCGTATTTGTGTCAATTGTTTAATTTAACATATAAACTTGTTTATAGGACCAATAACATTATCACGATTTACGTTTGGTGGATTAGTGTTTTTGTGATGTTCCTAGATTATGTAAGATGTAAATTCTCATGCAAGTGCACCATTCCCATTTTAAAAAAAAAAGTGTTCATGTTAATTTCAGATGATTTTAAGTTTAAGTTAACTCGAGTTGGTCAATTAAAATTTTTGGATCAAATTATCTCGAGTTCAAATCGTTTTGAATTTAGATTACCTTTGATTCAGATTGATAATTTTTATTATCAATCAAATTGGACGGATTTAGATTCAAATTAATCGAATCAAGTTTTCAAGTTTAAGGGTCTACTAGCTTGTGTAGCTAATATGGATATTTGAAAAACAACACCCGAAAAACTACCTATTGAACTTGAAAATACAAAATTCATATAAACCCTACAAGAGAATCCAGTCTTTCCTAAGGTATATGCAAATCCTATAGCTTAAAATTAGAATTATTTATAGGTTGGGTTATCTGTCAAAGTTTAAAGGCTTCGTTTGAAATATGAGAAGATTTAGACAAAAGTATGAGGTACGAAAAATGGGCTTGAGCAAAAAAATAGATCCGCTTAAAATATAAGCCAAGTTTAGACTTCAACATTAAAGGTTGAAGCCCAATCCAACTTGTTTTTATACTTTTTTAATATATTTTCTTTTTTATATATATAATATATTTATATCACATAAGATAAAATATAAAATAAAAGATACCATATAAACATTAAAAAAAGTTAAACTTGTTTAAAACGGATTTGGATTAATCATTTACAAATATGAGTAAATTAAAGCAAAATTTTAAACTTGTATTTTGGACAAACCGAGGTTAGGAACATATAAAATATATTAATATCATACATAGGCTCGAACAAAATTAAATTCGACGTGACCCAAACCTAACTTAACCCAACCCAAACTTGACTCGATTGAACATGACTCAACCCACAAATACCTCCACTTGCAACTTGGCACGTCAATCTCGATCAGATTTGATTCCTTGGGCATTGGGGGTCCAACTTCCGAAAGGAATCAAGTTTTGTTTTTCAAATTTCTCATGCCCCATAATCATGAAATCAGCTTCCATTATTGCCTAAAACAGGCGAACAAGAAGACTTGTAGATAAGACCCTTCAAAGCCATCGATAACAGCCTTGAAAGTTCCATTTGATATGTATATATATCAGGGGAAGGTAGAAGCTGGCATGGTGCGTGTCAAAATTGATTCTATATATGAAGAGAGATATGTTTGTTGGATGAGAGTGATTGCTAATAAAATGGTTGCAATAATGGCAAACACTTTTGGACATTTGAGAGTGACCGATTGATATTTGTTCACTAAAGCCCTAGACAATTTGTTAACGAGTGGTAGAGAATTAAAGAAACCTAAATATAGTGACTAAAACGATTTAATGACAATGTTGAAATCGCGTGATTTTTGAAATCTTAAGTTCGAGTCTCATAATGTGTTAATGTGTGGGTTTTTCATTAATTTTATTATGATTAATTACAATTAATTAATTAAATTGAGTTAAATTTTCAATTTATTACTTAGAAAGATTAATTTTATTGACATTGATGTAACTGTAAAAAAATTATCTTTATAATGTTAATATATATATATTTTTTTGAGAAAAATATATATTCTTTTTTTTTGGTAGAATAAAACAGTTTTAAGTAAAAATCTTATACTGGGTGTGATGATTCTTCAAACACTTCACTTGGGTTCTTGTGAAATATTGTAGCCTTAAATTTAGTCATATAATCAGCATCTGTGTTCTGAGCTCTCGAAATATGGTGTATATAGACCTTCCAGGTCTGATGTATCATACAATGAATAATATGTAATTTTATTATTTTACTATCAGCAGCTCCGTCAGCCAAAATCGTCTCTACCAAAAGGACATTATTCAATATTAACATATAGATTTTTATTCTAAAGTATGGTAGTATTAAATTAATAATCCTAACTTATCATCTCCTTTATTAAAAGAATATTACTTCCAATAGCAAGTTAGTCCATTTTGATGACTTAATGTGTAATCATCAAGGAAGATTTTTCAGTCAAAAAGAAGGGAATAACATATCGTTAGGGTGTGTATGATCCAAATAAAATTTAAATAAGTTATTTGACTTATTTGATTAATTAATAAACTTAATTTTTAATTTTTTTTTTACCAAGTTATGAATTTGAAGGGAAAGTTATATCAAAAGTTTGAATCTTGATCATTGGAGTGTTAACAAGAGGTTTTAATCATTACTCTTTTATGTTGTTGAAAATTTGGATTATTAATCATGCATTCTCTCTTAGATTGGATTTTTCAATGTCTTCACTGTGTTAAATGTCAGAATATCCTTCGATGTATAAGAAATTTTATTTGAATTAATAAAAAATTAAGGTTTTAAACTAAAATGATGATGGAACAATTAAAATTCAATTAATTCAATAAATTCGATCTATTAGTACTAGATTTTGCGTTTGATTAATGGTGAAAGACATCGACACCTCAATTAATGACTATTGGATATATGATTGTATTTGAAGCAGTCAAGGGAACATCCCTTTCAACCATGGATCGATGCCTAGTGGTAATGAATGGGAATAGGGATTGATCCCCCTTTAATAATTACACTACATAGTATTACGTAATTTGTAAAATTACATGAACCTATCTAATCATGTTGATTGCCTTCTACAAAAGCATGTAAAACAACTAGATAGTTTATAGTTTTACCAAGCATATGCCATACTTGCATGGTCTAATAAATATTTTCATGAGCCGAGTCGGATGATTTGTACGATTTAATAAAATTGATTTAAATCGTGTTAGAACAAGATGATTTTTACTTTGAAACAGATTTATAGAACTGTTTTAGAACTAAACTGGTTTATGAATATTTGATTAAGATGTCTATATGGATAGTCGAGTCAAATGATATTAAACTTAAATTTAAATATAACTTTTTTATTTCACCAATTTTTAATCTGAGTGTGAGTGTGGGTGGGTGGAATCACTTTATGTGCTAAAAGCGCCAAGCAAAAGCAATAAAAGGCATCACTACTAGTAGTGGTTTTGTCCTCTAAGGAGTGCAACACCCAAAAGGAGCCAACCCATATAGAGCTAAGGAGATTTTTCCAAAGGCATAGAGTTAAGCTTCTAGTTCTAATTAAATTTAAAAAAAAAGGGTGAAATATATTTAAGGTCACTAAATTATTGGTAAGTTTATATTTTAGTCACTCAATTTCAAAAATTTACAAAATGGTCATTGAACTATTCGAAATTTATCATTTAATTCACTAGGCTGTTAAATTCACTGATGTATGACTTTTTTTTGTTTGCACTGTTTGCACCAATCGAAAGTTCTCTTCCTTTTCTTTTATAGATCAAAATTTTCATGAAATAGCTTTGAACATCATGAATATGCGGGTCAAAATCCAAATATCTTTCTTCTCTGATCTTCGGCACTAACCGCTAGATCGACTTGAATTTAAGGTATGTTCTTCTTCTCATTGATGGGTGTTGATCCACCGTATCGATCATCGAATCATCGCTTGGAGCTTGCTAGCTGGATTTTAAAAACTTCCGAATAATTCAGTGACTTAAATGAAAATTTTCAAATAAGTTAGTAACCATTTTGTAATTTTTGAAGTTGAATGACCAAAACATAAAATTACTAACAGTTTTAGTCGCGTTAAGTGCAGTTTACCCAAACAAATAAAATAAAATCTCTCAATTTCATTAAAGCTATGACATCTTTGGGGGATACATGGGCATTATTGTTGTTTTCAATATCCAAAAACAAAGAAGGTCCAAAAAGAAAAAGTGAAGGGAAAAAAATGTTTGCTACTTTTGTAAGTAAGGTTTAATACAAACATCCAAGCTTTGATGATCCCCTAGAGATACACCTACTGAAAATCCTCTTTAACTTATTATGTCTTTGGAAGTTTGTTTGTGAAATTCAGTTCAACAAATATTCCCAAACTTGAATATGACTAAATGATTCATATGATGAAGGTTAAGCCACAAACCAAGTGCCGTGCATAAAGGATCACCACTTGACCTATCTAGGCTTCCTTTTCATAGCATCACAATGACTAGCTCCATGGCTTGATTCAACTCTATAGTGGCTTTTACTGCAACTGATCTTTGTTTTTACAGGGAGATTAGCTTTCCCATACTTTTCAGCTCCTTGCTGGATTGGTTTTTTCATCAATAGGCCTATTGATGATTGCTGATTGATTTCCTACGTTAATGTTGCATTTCACTGTTGTCAATTTAGTGGCCCCGGGTCACTTAATGATTTAAAAACAGGCATCTGTCAATCGAGTGGTAGGTTTCGAGTCAAATTAATTTGAGTTGGGTTAATTTAAATTTTTAAATTTTCGAATCATTTCAGGTTCAAATGATTTTGGGTTTAGGTGATTTGTGTTTGTTAATCGAGTTTATGGGTCGATCATTTCTTGTACAAGTAATTTTAATTTTTTTTTTATTTGGGTTTTACACTCAAGTTTGAGCCAGTTTGGATTACTTGTTTAGATTATTTTGGATTTGAGTCATTTTGAGTTCAAGTTATTTTGTGGTTCCAACTAGACGGTTTTAGATTTCTGACCCTTTCTTATCAAGTTAAGTTGAATCAAATTCGAATTTGGATTACTATCGGCTCCGAAAACACAAAGAAAAACTTAATTAGATCTAACCAATCTAGAAAATGAATCTTATGTAACTTAATATGTCAAAATGCCAACAACTGTTAAGTGCAATAGTAAGACACGTTGTATTTTTAGGGGGAGAATTCAAGTTCGAACCTTGAAAATGATATTATTGTAAATAGTAGCCACGAACTTTGGCAAGATTAATCTTTATGTTCCACAAAACGGAATGAAAAATACCTTAATCATAAAAAAAAATAAAATTAAATGTAATAAAAGATTTAAAAATTTCGGGGTTGATCACAAAATGATAGACACCGAGATAGGTGGTGATTTTAGCCTTCAAAAAATTAATTTAAACTCCTTTAAATTTTATAAAATTATAATATAATCTAATGATGAATTTACACTTTAATTTTAATCCTTAAAAACGAAAATTCGGGCATAACATTCCATGCAGATTAGTGATGAGACACATTACCATGGGAAACAAAAAACAATGTAATTTCAGGTTGTCTTCAAATTGCTCAACATCATTGTTACATGGTGTGAAAAAGAATGATCCCAGACCCCCCAATATATATCATTTTCTTTGTTAATCATGAAATTTAACTGCAATTAATTATACGTCTAATGTCACCCAATAAAGTTCAGTAATTTTGAAATTCCAGAAAAAGAAAAGGTCATCTATGTCTTGAACAAATTTCAAAGTCATAGCAAACATTATTATAACTAATAATTTGTATTAATTAACGAGATGTTGCATGCTTGCATTCATCCATTATCAGCAAAGATTTTTTTGTACAAATAAATCAAATTTTTTACAATCTTTTAATGAAAATTCGATTTATACAAAAACATTAAGAGTTAAAACGTAATATATCGATTAAATCTTAACTTAACGTTGTTCAAATTCCTTAATCTTACATATGTAAAGTTTTACGCAGAGAATGGTTTTATTCCTCAATTATCCGAATCACTTATTGTACAAATCACTCTCTCTATACCTCATTTTATATAATTAGGAAGTGACTAAACACACCCCACACAGCTAAAGACGAACGTCGATCAGCAGCCTATTTATAAGTTCTCCAATGTGATTAGCAACCAGTGTTTTGATAAGTATGAAATGCTTATTTAAAGGCTAAAAGTATCCCATTAATACTCTTGAATATTTATCACATAAAATTTTTCATAAATCAATCTTCTACCAGTTCCAAAACTCTCTTAGTAGGTAAGTATAAGGATAAACATTTTCTACACTTCAAAATTTTCAATATGATCAATTAAAGAGCTCAAAAATTTTAGCCGAACATCAACCATTATTTTATCAAACATGTCACTACTTTGAAGGCCGAAATCAACAACCGTCCATGTGGTCGAAACATCCCACACGGTTCAAGCAAAAAATTCGTTCTTATTCAAACAGAACATGAAATGAGCAAATCAATGATCCAACAGAAACCATATGATTTTTATGTTTCTTATTTATTTATAAATTTATTACATAAGTATGCTTAATCCCAAGATTTTGGATTTTGATTTGGGTTTAAATCAATTATATTTTATATAGGTTTTTACTACTGTCAACCCGATATATTTCATGTAAAACTTGTTGGATCAAAAAAATATGTATAATTATGATTTTAGTCCTCTTATACTAAAAGTTGAGATTTAATACTTCGGCTTTAATTTATTATAACTTGGCCCTCTATTTTTATAATGTTATTAGCAGATCCAAATTGATAATCCCATTGTTTATTGTCATTAAAGTGATGATGTACAATGTACTACATGAACTTTGACTTAATGCAATAATATGCATAAAATTTCAATTTGATATTATTTTAACAAGCCACTAAATGTCAATGTAGCAACATTTTATAATCCAAACAAATATGTTTATCCAATAGGAAAATAAATGAATGTATTTTTTTTAAAAAGCATACAATTAAAATCAAAATTAAAGTTTTATGCTTATAATTTTTTTAACATTAATCTCATTATAGATTCTTATCATATCTGCTATTTTTAATACAATACCTAGAATTACTCATAACTCTTTCCCACTCTTAAATAGGAGATAGGAGGATAATACGCTTCAACGCATCCGAACCCACGTCATCCTGCATTGGAAATAATATCGAAATCAATCAAGTTAAGACTCAATCGACAGTTTATATGCATAATTAAATCAAAATCAAAATTTTATTTTATATAATTAAACCAAATTAATATATATATATATATATATATCTCATATTATCCGTTGAATTAAAATTAATTTATAACCCTTCTTAGTGCACATGTTATGATTGTGTCACTATCAAAACTCATCAAATTTAACTAAAAATTTTCTATTTAAAAATGTTTATAAGCCAACTAATAGTCTCAAGGAAAAAAAATATTCCCTTAAACATTGTTTGGTATGTGTATAATATTCTCTTTTAATTCTATTTATTGGCATAATAATAGATTAAATAGAAGTCCACTATATAAATGTACAGTTTGATTTTTCATATGCCCTACCATTAATTTTGAAATGTTGGGATATTCCATCTTTGTGCTCCGTAGGCTGAAAAGGGATCCCATGTTTCATGGACTTTCCTTTTTTAATTAAAACTTTATAATATCAAATAAACTAATTATATACATGGCCATTGTATTTGTCATCAATGAAATTAGTACTATGCTTTATTAAAGAAAGAAAAAAGGAGGGTGGTATTGAGTCAAACGAGTCGACTCAGACCTCGACCAGAGTCTATCATTGAAGATTCTCCCCAGGAAATAAATCCTATTTTAGCTAGCTGTCAATCATCTACTTCAATAATCTTTATCCCCATCTCTTATAAAAAAAAAAAAAATCACAACTTGATTGATTAGTTGTGTGTATAATCGGTTTACGTAGGTTGAGATAGATTTTTTGGTATTTGATAATTGAATTGGATTCGATTAAATTTGGAATCGAGTCACATCAATCCCTAAACAGTTAGATTGATATATGATCGATTCATGTAGATCAAATACGATTCAGATCATTTGTTTTGAGGGTCTTAGATTCTTTGGTATCTGATAATCAAATTGTGCTCGACTAGATTCGAAATTGAGCTATGTCAAACTCTTAAATGAAGGGACAAAAGTTTCTTAACGTTGTTTTGTCTGTCCATGAGACTCAAATATTAAATTTTCACTTAAAAAGGACGTTGAGCTACTTAACCCTTAACTCAAGGACAAACACTAGGAAAATCAAGGATACATTGCAACACAAATCCCTCAAACTATTAGCTAAATTCCATGGGTTCTTAAACTTCACAAATTTTCCAATCGAATCCTCAAAACTAAAATATCATACCAACCAAACCCTTACATTAGTCTAGTCATCAGCTTTCACGTTAAAATTTAGAAACAAATCAAAAAGTTCCGATTGACTACTGAAGTCTAAAGTACTGGTCCGATAAGATCCTTCTGTTAGTTGAATCGTCGGCTTTGACATTAAGTTTACGGACCATTTATGAAATTACCTTAGACATCAAATTCATACCTGTTTAAAAAGAACTAACAACACTATGTCTGAGTTGATATTTAATACCAAAGCTGAAGGCTAGACTGATGGAAGTGCCTGAGTGGAATTAGAGTGTTTTGAAATTGATGATCAATTCAAGACTTAATCAGTAATTTAGGGGTGTTTGATGCAATTAAGTTAAAATATATAATTGCAGGGGCAAGGCAAGCCTCCTTTTTTGAAATATAGAATGATGGTGGTCTCAATTGGCAGGGGTCAACATGTCCCTTAAAGCAAGGGAGTTGAGATCATAAACAAAGCCCAGAATTGAGCATACTTTGGGAGTGGGAACTTTATAGTGGAAACACTTCATTAGGTTCAACATCTTTTATGTTTAAAGACCCTTTGATTCAATTAATTATGGTAATTAACCTGCTCCACACTAAAACAACTTTTGATAATTTCTTTAGTACATATGATTCCTTTTTTAAAAAATATTTATTTACAAAACAGAAAGAGAAAAGAAAAGTTACAAATTGTTGAAAAGTTGGATTCCTCATGTTGGCTATGGCACCTACTCTTATACATATATACACACACCATGGTCCTCTACTTGCTCTAGATTAAAAAAAATGTTTTCTCTTTTTTAACTTCTCTTTTACAAGCACCTAGTGGACCCTAATCTCATCTGGAAAAGAGCCTTAGAGCTAATTATCTTGAATTGTTTGACAATTTTGTTGTTGGCTTAATTATTTGGCTTTCAAATGAAAATCAGATTGCTTTGATTATTCTATCAACAAATTAAAGAAACACACAATTAGATTTATTAAATAAGTATATCTATGTCGATTGAGTTTTAGCTCGATTGGTATGGGTATTGTTGGTAATGCAGGAGGACGTGAGATCACGTGCGCGGAAGCGCATTATACTCCTATTTATGGGTTGGGGGAAGGGTTGTGGGTAGTTCTAAGCATTATCTCGAAAAGAGTAGATATGATCAGAACCTATAATAATATTGTTCAAATATATTATATATAATATGTGTACTTTTTTTTAGATTTTATATGAAAATATATAACAAACTAACTAAAAGTCACTGAACTATTTGAAAGTTTTTTATTTAAGTCATTGGACTGTTAATTTTTAAAAAAAAATTTTACTAGCAAGCTCCAAGCAACGATTCGACGATTGGTACAACGAATTAGTATCCAGCAACGATTCGACGATTGGTACGACGAATTAGTATCCATCAACGAGTAGAAGAACATACCTTAGATCCAAGTCGATTTGATGATTAGTGTTGGAGATTGAAGAAGCAAATTGTTTGGATTTTGGCTCTCATATTCATGATGTTCAAAGTTGTTTCATGAAAAAAAAAACTAAATTGTAGAAGACAAGGGGAAGAAGAGCGTTTGATTGGTGCAGGTGGTGCGAACAAAGAAGGTCATACAACAATGATTTTAACAGCTTAGTGATTTAAATGAAAACTTTCAAATAATTAATGATCATTTTTTTAACTTTTTTAACTTGAATGACCAAAACATAAAGTTACTAAAAGTTTAGTACCCATATATAGGTATATATAAGACATAAAAACACTCACTTTGTAAAAAGAATGAGAAACCTAATTGACAGATAAATTAACTTAGTCAAATATAAAAAATAATAATATAGATCAACATATCTTTTCCACAACATTGTATTATGTTAATTATTTATCGAATTATAATTTTCATCCCTCCACTATGCACAAAATTAGGGTTTAATTTCTATACCTTAATTTGGTGTAATTTGGTATTTACTTCCGGAATGTCATTAATCGTTCAAAATAGTTAGCAACATTAATGATCTCGGTTTAAATATGGATGTAATTTTTTTCAAAAATGTCCTTTCTAATAAAAAAAAGATTCATGTCAACATAACGAGCTAAAAAAGGAGTTTTCCAAAAAATAAAGTATAGATTTTAATCGATTAACAAATGACATTATAAAAATATAAAAAAATCAAATTACATCAAGTTAAATTACGAAAACTAAATTGAATCCAAAAAGCTACGGAAATTAAATATCAAATTTTAACATAATAAGAAGACCAAAACCAAAATTTGACTTTGATTATTAAAAGGTAGGGATTGATGGTAAGAAATTGTGATCTTTTGGATATTGTATGCAGGTGATAAAAGATGGAATATTTTCTTTTTTTGGATATAATCATAAATGTTTTAACTAGTTTATAATAATTTTAAAATTCATATTCTATTCAAATGGTTTTTTATAGATTACGGTCGTATTTGTTTTTTTTTTTTTTGACACAATACTTAAAATTATTAATAGTCTTTTTTCAATTCAAAAATAAGAGGATAATGCACTTCAGCGCACTCAAACTATATCCTCTTATATTGATAATAATATTTATATCAATCGAATCAATACTCAATCGATGAAACTCGATCCAAATAGTTAGAAAAAGAAGTTTACTGCCAATTGCCCAATACTTCTACACATGGGTTGATTAATATATATATTTTGAATATTGACTAATATTTTATTACAAAGAATGGTGAGAGGGGGGTTTCATGGAGCATGAAGACGCATGGGGTGTGCACCCATCATTCACCCCTCGTGCGTGTTATTTATCAATGGCGGCTCACTTGCCTTCAATTATCATCATTATTGGCATGGAGCCAAAACAGAAACCTCTTAGATAATAGTGTATAATAAATAATCATTTCTTTTTTCTTTATTTTCTTTTCAATTAATGTCATGTCAGCTAATGAAGAGAGGGTGGAATAGGGAAAAGAATGTGGGAGACAGCCCCAAAACATTTGAAGGGCTATCACCAGTTGACATTACGTCTTTTTAGGTCCATTGTGGGTCACACCCTCCACTTTCAAATCTCTTCATCTAATTCTAGTTTTACTCCTTCTAATTTATTGAAATTACAGGTTTAATCCCTCTGCTTTCATTTCGCATAATTTAAGCTCTCTATTTTCATAATATTTTTCTTAGACCCAAATTGATAACAATGTTATCTAATATGATAATGTTATGAAGTAGATATATTTAACTATTATTTGATCATACAATTAGAGTCATGTGAAAATTCAATCAATCATTTTCAATAAATAATAAATTTATATGTGAATTGAATGCTTATGATTGTTTTAAAAGAAAATTTTGTGTCGTCATTTTATCGGCTGCAAATAATATTCTATCAATTTAGATCTATTAATAGCATTATAGAAGTAAATGATAAATTATGTCAACCTAAAGTAGAGGATCAAATAATAAGTGTTGATACAATGGTAAGACACAGTGCATTATTAGGAAAAGAACTCAAATTTGAATCGTGGAGATGATATTGTGAAAAGGGCAGCCATGAATCTCGAAAGGATTAATCCTCATGGATTATAAAATGGGCATGTAGGAATCCACTTTTTGATTTTTGATATTGTATATATAAAGGATTTTAAAGGATTTGAATTCAAATTTTTACGAATCTCAATATTTATAAACTTTATTTTGGAAATTTTGAAATAATTTTTTTTTACAGATTTGGGTATTCAATTGATAATAGCATTTAATTTAGATTCGAGTTTGAATATTAATACTAGGATAATTTTAAGTAAATTTACGGGTTCAGAATCAAATAATTTAAAAAAATGTAGATACTTGATTTGCTATCATACCTAAATTATCAGAAGTCCAAATTGATAATATTATTAATTGTTGAATCACATGAAAATTTAATTAACTATGTTGAACAAATAATATATACGTGTCCGCTAAATACTTGAGACTAATTTAAAAGGAAATCTTCATCATTATTTGAACACAAGTAACAATGTTACCAAAAGTATTATAAAACTTGAAAGGATTCAAATTATAAGTAGAGTGACCAAAATCAAAATTAGACCAAATCTCTTTTCTCTCTCCCGCTCTTCAAATGTATTTATATATATACCAGCTGCTCGTTCCCTAGCTTCCCATCCTCAACTCCCCTTTAATCTCTCTCGTAAAAATCCGAAATATTTTTCTTTTAAGTTCAAGACCTTTCCTTCAATGGCGGATGCAGGTGGTTCAGCCGTCTCTAAGAGGATGTGGTGCTCGGTTCCCGAAAGACTCCAGCTGCATATGGCCATGTTGGCCTTGCAGTTCGGCTATGCAGGGTTCCATGTGGTTTCTCGAGCTGCCCTTAACATGGGCGTTAGCAAACTCGTCTTCCCAGTCTATAGAAACATCATTGCTCTGCTTCTCCTCCTCCCATTTGCATATTTCCTCGAAAAGTAAATACAAATACACACACACACACACACATATATATATATATATATATTTATATTACAAGCATAGGTAAAATATAATGGAAATTCTTGTATTAAGACTTAGATTACATTTTATCTTTTTGTTAAAAAATTTTATCCATTTTTACCGATAAAAATTGGTACGTGTAATTGTCTGATTATTTTATTAATCATAGTAGTTTTTAATATTAGAAATAAATAAAAATTTTAATTAAAATGACTAATATACTTTTTGATCTAACATATAGGCATTAATATACTTATTTTTAAATAAAGGGGATAGAGCAAATACTTTTACCTTCAAGCATGATATGCTTTTTAAATTAAAACCCTAACTTGATTCTTCTTTGTTCCACAGGAAGGACCGACCAGCCATTACACTAAATTTTCTTTTACAGTTCTTCCTCTTAGCTCTTGTTGGGTATGCTTTAAACACACTTAAAATGTAAAGAGCAATGGGAAAAGAAACATAAAAAGCTAACCCTATTTTTATTTTTCAGGATAACATCAAATCAAGGTTTCTATTTGCTTGGTTTAGATAACACATCACCAACCTTTGCATCTGCAATACAAAACTCAGTTCCCGCCATTACTTTTCTAATGGCTGCTTTGCTTAGGATAGAAAAAGTGAGGCTTGATCGAAAAGATGGGATCTCAAAGGTAATAGGAACAGCCTTATGTGTGGCTGGAGCTTCAGTGATAACATTATACCAAGGTCCAACCATATACAGTCCAAGACCATCATTAAATGGACCGACACCACCTATGTTTGTTTCTTTGGGTGATGCAGATGGAAAGAATTGGACACTTGGTTGTTTGTTTTTGATCGGTCATTGCTTGTCTTGGTCTGGTTGGCTAGTATTACAAGCACCGGTGCTGAAGAAGTACCCGGCTAGACTCTCGGTTACGTCCTATACATGTTTCTTTGGTCTCATTCAGTTCCTTGTTATTGCTGCGGTTTTTGAAAGGGATGCTCAAGCTTGGGTTTTTCACTCTGGTGGTGAACTCTTCACTATTCTCTATGCGGTTAGTAGAAACCATTTATGCGTTTTCCTTCTTTTCTTAATGGGAATTTGTGTTTCGGGGCAGGTTTAGATTATTAATCTAATGTTGAGGGGAAACTCGAATTCTAAAATTGAAAATTTTGATTTAATCATTTAAAATTTATATTTTTACTATCATAAAAATTATAATTTAACATTGAACCCCTAAAATTTTTTTCTGATTTTGCCCTTAAGTTATTTCGGAGGACTATGCCAATTGCCAAGTGACCAGTTATCAAATACCATTAGCTACTTGGGAAATTGGCCAAATGGTACTAAAATAAACATTTAAGGTACATGGGGAAGAGAGATGTAAATAATCTTTGTTGAAATTCTTGGCACACATTGGCTTTTTCTTTTGTTTTGTAGAGTGTGAATCTTTGTGCAGATTAATTACTTCAATGTTCATGCATGCCAAAAGCAATGCCTAAAGCTATCTTTTATGTGCATATTATTTTAAGACCCAAAATTTTTTTGGTGTGGAAATGAAATGTGCAGGGAGTGGTGGCATCGGGGATTGCATTTGCTGTACAAATATGGTGCATTGACAGAGGTGGCCCTGTCTTCGTTGCTGTTTATCAACCTGTTCAGACTCTTGTTGTTGCTATAATGTCTTCCGTTGCTTTAGGCGAAGAGTTCTATTTGGGAGGGTGAGTGGGTCCTTTTGTTTCTCCTTTTTCAACAATTAATAATGGGTTAATTACACTATACATCCCCGAATTATGACCTAAATCGTACTACTCAAGTCTTCAATGTATTAATCCCATATTTACAATTTGCCACTTGTTTTAATTATCTTTCATCCATTTAACACTATTTTCCTGGTGGTAAAACACTGTATATTACAGTATCTTAGGGGCAGTGCTGATCATAACGGGATTATATTTAGTGCTATGGGGTAAAAGCGAAGAAAGAAAATTCGCAGCTCAAGAAAAAGCCGCAATTCAGTCGTCAACGGCGGAGCACGGCAACAGCAGAGCATCGAGCCATATCAAAACATCCCTTACTGAGCGACTTTTGCCACCTTCAACGGAAAATGTTTGACCCCTAAAAAAAAACCCTAAACTTTCAACCATTCTGTTTTGCTGCAAAAAATGAAAGAAAAAAAAAAAAGAAACAAATGGGGAAAAGAAAATCAAGCACTACCCTATATCAGAAAGTTTGTGTGTGTATGAATTTTTTTTAATTTCTTTTCTTTTTTTAATTCAGTCATCAATGGCTGTTCTCTGAGTAGCAGAGAGGGTTCTTGAAAGATGATGATCACTGTCACAGCTGTGTATGATGGCTTATGGGGGGCCTGAAATTCTCCATATGCTTTTTTATATGTTAGTCTTATGGTTTGTTTTAATGATAAAAAGATAATGCAAATTATCAAGTTAAATTGCTCAAAATCATCATCATGCATGTATGCAAATGGACCCACGTACTTAAATAATATGCAATCTTTTTTAATTAAAATGATAAATCAACATTTAGTCCTTCAAGTTCATAGGTTTTTCCAACTTAGTCTCTAACATGGGCGAAGTCAGAAAATTGCTTTAGGGAATCAAAAATGAATCATAATTTTTATTATATTAACTTGTAATTTTTAAATTTTTAAAAGAGTTACAAGGCAATTTTATCATTTTCGGGAGCTTGTCCCGTTTTCAGAGAAAACTTATCATGTCCGAAGATTAGTATAGAGAGAAAAAAATTATCAAATTCAATTACTAGATCTTACTTTATCCCATAGTTTTTTTTTAATAATCTCATTATAGGTTCTGATCATATCTGCTCGTCTTAAGACAATGTTTAAAACTACTCATAGCCCCCTCCTCAACCCATAAATAGGAGGATAATGCGCTTCAGTTCACTCGAACTAATATATTTCTTTATTGACAGTAATAATCATGCCAATCGAATTAAGACTCAATCAACTATTTTATCTCATAGTTAAACAAATTCCCATCACACCAAACAAGCTGTTTGCAAAAATATGAAAGCTCATAATGAAGATAAATTAGAGACCGACAGCATAGCACCAAACCCTACATTTTGGAAGCTAACTAACTTATATATTATGTTGGAAGGGAGCCAAAGAAATGAGATGCAATGAGAAGTGACAAACATATATTATATAATACAATATCATTTCATCATTTCATTCTAAATTATATAGTTTAGGTAAGTGATATGACCCATAAAGCTTTTAGAAACAACCAAAGGGAAAAACAAAATAGGTGCATTGGGTTTCAACTATAAATTTTTTAACCAAAAAAACGTTAGAGAAGTATAAAAAAGATGTTATTTATTTTGCGGTGGTAAACAAAAAAAATTGTCAAAATTAACTAACTAAATAGAATATACGAATTAAGTTTTAATTCGATTGATATAAATATTTATTATCGATGAAGGAAGACGTGAGTTTGAGTACGTTAAAATGCATTAAGAATTATGGGTAGTTTTAGATATTATGTAAGAAAAAAGAAGAAGATATGATTAATACCTATAATAAATATTAAAAAAATATTTTAAGAAGATTGAGTTAATTAGAAGTGTCTTGGTTCAATTCCTTCATCCCACCTATTAAATTATGTACTGAAAATTGAGTTAAAAGCAAAAGGTAGGTGAAGGGATCCCAAAATTAATGCTTCAATTAATTTTAAAAAGATTGACATCATTAGGTAAATTTTTATTTATCACATTAATTAGTAAAACTTTTTCAAAAGCAATAATCCTCTTTTCTTTTTCTTCACTATTCAAAATATGCTTTGCCTCTTTACTATAATGATGTGAATGGAATATGCATCATTTTGTTTCTCTTTAAATTTCTACTTATCTTTGTTGTCTTCCAATTAATTAATTACTCTTTCTTTTGTCTACACAAAGTTTTTGTCTCAATTCATTGGCCTAATTAACTGCAAATCCTAGATAGTTTTGAACTTTTGGGAGTTTCATTTCACCCTAAGATTTCATATAAGTTAGTTGATTAGGTCTTAGTTTAATTAGTATTGACATTATTGTTAGTGCAGGAGGTCGTGAGTTCAAATGCATTGAAGCGCATTATATATTTACAAGAATAATTATGTAATTGATTTTATAAAGGAAAAAATTATTCACATCATTTTTTAAATTTAAAGTATTACTTTTTTTTATTTGTTCTATGGTTCATAAACATTAATATTTTCGAGTTTCGTGGCTACCCATCTCGACAACATTGTCTCCAAGATTCAAATTGAGTTTTCTCCCTAAAAGTGAAATGTATGGTAAAAGTATCGTGGAAGTTCTTGTACTAAGAGTCAGGTTGCATTTTACCCTTCTATTAAAAAATAGGTAAATTAGTCCTTGTACGTCAAAATGAGGTAAATTAATGTGGCACGTCACGTGTGACTGTCTTGTTATTTGTCAGTCACATCAATTTTTGATGGTAGAAATGTATGAAATTTTTAATGAAAAAAACTAATTTACTTTTTGATCTAATACATAAAAACGAATTTATTCATTATTTAAATAAATGACATAAAATACAATCTAACTCGAATTATATAGCCTTCCATATAATACTTTTACTTGCCATGTACCTTATTACTATACTCAATATTTATTAATATATGCACCGTTTTGAATAACCATCAAAATACATTTTTCTCTTTTTGTATACTTTTATGTGTTTAGCTTTTTAATTCTAATACTTATATTCTTATATGCATGCTTTTGGTATACATGTGGAATTAAATTAAGGGTCAGCATTCTATTTAATCGAGTCAAAAGTTTTAAGTTATTCGAGTTAATGAGTTTTATTTTATCATTCTAACTCGATTTTTTTCGGATTAAATCGAATGAAATGAAATCCGAGTCGAATAAATCCGTTCGAGTTAAATTTAATAAATTAAATAAGTCAAGATGAAATATTGTTGACAATATGATTAAATTTCAAGTTAGAGTAGGTAAATTTGAGATTATATATATTTGAAAACTCTTTCAAAACAAAATAAAAAGAAAAAAAAAATTAATATGATAAATCTGATTTGAAGAATATACTTTGATTTACTATTGTATCCAACACCGTAATTGTTGAAATCAGACCAAACAAACCGATCGAATTGAGAATTAACTCCAACCTGAAATAAGAGGAAAAAACTAATGGAATTGAGATTAAAAAAAACCGATTTGATATTATTTTATAATATTTTTAATAATTTGTTCATTTAAAATTGAATCAAAGATTAGAACGATAAAATCGAAAACTGACCAAAACCATTGATCGAATATTAGGTACAAAGAAGCAACACCCATGCTTGCTTTTAGTTGGAATATACCTACAAAGCAATGTGACATGCCATATGACGTTTATCAGTTAAATTTTAGTTTTAGCCCTTTTTATTATACTCAAATTTTAAAATTAATTTTCATATTATTTCACTAGTTCAACGAATTTGATAATTTCTATTAAGATATTAATGTAAACTTTTAAAAATAAAACAGTTTTTTATTTAACAAAATTGAAAGAACAAAATATAATATAACTTTTAATATAAATATTTATAAGTCAAGTAATATCAAATAATTAATAAAAATGTCATTCCGCACACAGTTATGGGTTTTTAACCCAAAATTATGATTAGTTAAGATATTATTACTGATTAAATATAATATATATATTTTTTTGAATTATAGAAGGAAGTAAAAGTCCTAATAACAACAAGACTGACACGATTTGAATCCAAATCACACCTAGGGCAATGAACATCTTAGTTTCTTCTTCAAAATCCCAAATTTTTGTTCTTTTTTCAGACATTACACAAGGGGATATGGATGGTAGTGGGGTGATCATCTCATGGATAACCCCTGATGAACCTGGTTCCAACATTGTTTACTATTGGTCAGAAAATAGTAACCATAAGAACAGAGCTGAAGGGATTTTTGTGGGATATAAGTTCTTCAATTACACCTCTGGTTATATTCATCACTGCACCATCAACAACTTAGAGGTATAATTTTCTTTGATTTTTGTTTCATTATAGGCCAAAATTGGGTAAAAATACCATGCTCTTTCGCCCTTTTTACTAAAAAAATGAGCGATTTCATCTTCATACGTTAAATCAAACAGCAGACTGATTTTTTTATTAAAATTTTCATACATTTTTATTATGAAAAACTGGTCCGTGTTTATCAGCAAGAGATACATTAGCATGCTATGTATCACTATCCGATTATGTTGTCAACCATTCCAATTTTTACGTAGAAAATCGATTTGCACTTTGATCTAAGTACATAAATTAATTTGTCCATTTTTTTAGGAGAAGGGACAAAATACAATCTAAATCCTAATACAAGGCCTTCATGATATTTTTACCCCTACATTTGTGAAAAATATATCTGGGTTTTTTTTTCACAATTGCAGTATAATACCAAATACATATATGAGATTGGAAGAGAGGATTCCATCAGACAATTCTGGTTTGTAACACCACCAAGAACTGGTCCTGATATTCCTTATAGTTTTTGTCTAATAGGTATTTTGATTTTTACAATGTTGGTTTTTGTCTTGTTTCATTATGCTTCATTTTATGTTTGGTTTGGTTTTTGAAAACAGGGGATCTTGGTCAAACACATGATTCAAATGTTACACTCACACATTACGAATCGAATCCGAAAAAGGGGCAAACAGTGTTGTATGTAGGGGATCTATCGTACTCAAATGATTATCCGTTCCACGATAATTCCCGGTGGGATACATGGGGACGATTCATCGAGAGGAACGCTGCGTATCAACCTTGGATTTGGACTGCCGGGAATCACGAACTCTATTTCGCTCCGGAAATCGTATGCCATTCAAACACTAACTTGTTTACATAGAATTGTCCTAATGGTCTAATGACCATCGTTGTTTTGCAGGAAGAAACTACGCCGTTTAAACCGTATACGCATCGATACTACGTACCGTATGAATCGTCACGTAGTACGTCCCCATTATGGTATTCGATCAAGAGAGCTTCGGCTTATATCATTGTCATGTCTTCCTATTCCGCATATGGTAAGGCTAAAACCTGACCTATGAATGTATGTGTTCCTATATTAGAAGCTAGATCGCATTGTCCCCTCTATTTAAAAAATGTGCAAATTAGTCATTCTGTGTCAAATCAAAGAGCAAATTGATGTTTTTTAATTAAAAATTTTATCTATTTTTTACTATTAAAAATTTATTTGGTTGACGGAATAACGAAACACGTCAGGTATACTGACATAGAAAGACTAATTTTTAACACTAAAAATTAATGAAACTTTTTAATAAAAGAGTCAATTTGTCCAATTTTTTTTAGTAGAGGCAAAATACAATCTGATTTCTTGTATACTTTTTACCTGTTTTACCCCATATATGTATAACTTTGATTTTAATAGGAAAATCGACTCCTCAATACAAATGGCTGAAGAATGAGTTACCAAAGGTGAATAGAAGTGAGACACCATGGTTGATTGTTCTTATGCATTGCCCGATTTATAACAGTAATTCGCATCATTACATGGAAGGTGAAACCATGAGAGTCATATACGAGTCATGGTTCGTAAAGTACAAAGTTGACGTCGTGTTTTCCGGTCACGTTCATGCCTATGAACGATCCGTAAGTACAAAACCCAAATTTGCAGAAGCAAAAGTTATGATGGATATTAACTCGTAAACTCACATTGCAGAAGCGGATATCGAACATTGCATACAATATATTGAATGGAAAGTGTACTCCTGTTCATAACCTGTTTGCACCGGCTTACATAACAATCGGAGACGGTGGAAATCATGACGGCCGGCTTTAGGGTAATGGTTATTATATTTGGATTTTGTTGATATAATCCGAGATCGCCTCGGAACATAACTAATGATTGTCATTCCTTGGTTTAAAACAGCATGGTGGAACCACAGCTGATCTTCTCGGCTTATAGGGAGACGAGTTTCGGCCATGGTATATTCGATATCAAGAACCGGACACATGCTTATTTCGGTTGGCATCGTAATCAAGATGGATACGCTGTTGAAGCTGATTCTTTATGGTTTCATAATAGATATTCGAATCCTTATGGTAAATCATTTGTAGCTTCATATTGATCAATCAGTGTAATTTAAACCAGTTACCTTTAATCTAGTGTTTAGTTATCTCCATTGCTCCGACTGCAGACTTCGAGTTTTAAGAACCGTGCTTACCCGGAGTTTCTTTTGGTTTTTCCTCTTTTCGATGAAAATTGCGGCAACCCGGAATTTCTTTCGGTTTTTCCTCTTTTCAATGAAAATGGCAGCAACCCATCCTACAAAACCAAGTTTGATGTTCCGACGGCCAAAGTATTCGATCGAGTATTCAAGACTGTTACCTTTGCATGCTCTAAATTTAAGCATTACTGAACTACAGAACAATCTAGTTGCGATCGAGTGTTCAAAATTGTTACCTTTGCATGCTTCAAGTTTAAGCATTATCGAACTACAGAACAATCTAGTTGCCAAATTCATGTCCTAAAATAGATTTCAGGTTCAAATTTAAAAGTATCCTAGTTTGTTTAAGAGCTAAAAATTATATTATCCTGTACCAAAAATTATATTCTTTGGAAGCAAAGAAATGAGTTTGTCTTTCAAAATCGGATGGGGGATGCAAGGGGTTAATAAATTCCGCACTTGTCATGGTGGCTAATTTTGGTGATGCTAGTGTTAAGAGACTGCCCAACGCTGCAGCAAAAGGAAATTCGAATAGGTGGTGCCCTCCAAGTCCCGGTTGGTTCAAAATAAATTCGGATGGGGCTGCAAGCTTGGATGAAAACTGGTCCGCGGCTGTTGGAGTTGTGAGAGATTCAAAAGGGCAGTGGGATGTAGGGTATCAAAAGTTTGTGGGTCGAGGTTCGGCTTTGAACTCGGAATTGTGGGCTATCCTCCATGGAGTTCAACTTGCAAAACACTAAGGGTACATCAAAGTGGTTGTCGAAAGTAATTGCTCAGTTGCGGTTGGAATGATCAAAGATTGCTTACATGGAGCGCACTCAGAAGCCGCGGTTAGGCAAGTAAAGGAGGTTGCTCGGCAATTTTGAGGCTTTTAAAATTCAATTTGTCCGAAGAGAAGAAAATTTGATTGCAGATTTTCTAATCAAATCTTGTGGAACGGTTGAGGATGACATGCGAATTATAGAGACTCACAATGCTCATGTTAGGAAGCTATTGTTAGAAGATTTAATTGTTTCCTCTAATGTATGAATAATTTGAGAATTAGGCACTAAAGTGACTCTTTATTTACCAAAAAAACAAAATTATATTATCCTTGGCAATTTTTATAATTTCGTATTTGAGTCATTTAAAGTTGTTTTGATTGTGTCATTTCTAGTTCAAATGAATTCAGATTCAAATTAAAAGCATCCGAATTTTTTATTTTTTAGAATCAAAATGAACTGAACGATAAATTTATTATGTGTAATTTTTTAGATAAAATATGCTCCAATTTCTTGTGCTTCGAAATTCCATCTTAGGAATGCTTATGGGTTAACACATGGAGCCAAAGATAAGAACCCTAAATTCACCTTTGTCCAATGATGAAAACAGCTTTCTTACAACGTGTAATGCTGCAATTAATCAGCTAATAACATACAAGTCTCCATTTTCCATCTGCAATAGCAGTCAACTTGGAGGAATTGACATAAAAAAATGATTAAATAGTAAAGCTCTAGCCAAAGTTCTACTCTAAAAACTAGCTAGTACACAAGCACATCAAACGACAATCCACTCCAAGCTTAAGATCACACTCAAATTTGCAGTAACATTAACAATAAAACATCTCTAAAAAGCTAGCTTATGTGCAAACTAACCATGTTAACATCAATAATTCATTCAAGACTCTATTAACTAGTGCTAAAATAACAAGCTGAGTTAAGTAAAACTTTTGCAGCTTTCTTACCATGGCTTATGCTAGATAAAAGTACCATGTAGACCCCTGTACTAAGAGTCAACTTGTATTTTGCTCCCTTTACTAAAAAATAGTAAAATTAATCCTTGTCCGTTTAGATAAAAAAACAAACTGATTTTTTTGTTAAAAATTTCATCAATTTTTATTGTTAAAAACTAACTTGACCGACAAATAACCAAATAGTCACACGTGATGTGCCACATATACCTCATTTTGAGGTACAAGACCCAATAATGATCAGTTTACTCTTTGATCTAACTACAAAGACTATTTTGCCTATTTTTTTAGTAAAGGAGGCAAAACACAATCTGAATCCTTGTACAAAAGCCTTTTGTGGTACTTTTACCGGTAATGCTGCAATGTATCAGCTTAGAACACACTAACAAAGTCTCCATTTGCCCTCTATAATAACAGTTCACTGGCTAGTACCCAGTTCAGGGAAATTCGCCCCAAGCTAGCTTATGTGCAACCTAACCATGTTAACATCAATAAGCATCAAGATTCTAATGACTATAGTAAAATAACAACCACGTGAAGGAAAATGATTAAATAGGAAAAGCCCTTTCCAAAATTCCACTCGAAAAACTAGCTAGTACCCGCTTCAAGGAAACTAAAGCACATCAAGCATGCAATCAATTCACTCCAAGCTTAAGAATAGAATCAAATTTGCATTAAGATTAATGCCTCCTTAAACTAGTGTAATAATATGAGGGAAAAGCTTATTTATTACCTATGTATTACAATAGTTAGTACAAACTTAAGCTTGAAACTAGAAAGATAAGTAAAAACTTAGTAAAAAATAAGACTTCTTCAATGTAAGCGGAAAATTTTCCTTCTCTTTGCTAAAAATAAGTTATAGGAGTGGTTCACTATTACCAATTGAGTTAGTTTATTGTTAACCCGTACATTAAAATATGTTGGTTCACTATTACCGATTGAGTTAGTTTATTGTTAACCCGTATATTAAAATATGTGTAAAAAATCCCATCAATTCACTCCAAGCTTAAGAACACAATCAAATTCGCAGTAACAATAAGAATAAAAAAATTCCAAACAGCCAGCTTATGCGCAAATTGACCATATTAACATCAATAATTCATTCAAGATTGTAATGACTAGTAGTAAAATAACCAGCACATGAAGGAGAAATGATTAAATAGGAAAACCCTTTCCAAGATTCTGCTCGAAAAACTAGCTACTACCCACTTCAAAAAAACTAAAGCACATAATCAAGCATGCCATTAATTCTCACTCCAAGCTTAAGAACAAAATCAAATTTGCAGTAACATCAAGAACAAAATTAAGTGCAAATTAACCATATCATTCAAGATTCTAATGACTAGTTGTAAAAGAACAAGCATACATACAAACATATATATCAAAATTTTCCAGCTTCATGCATATCAAATTGCTCATCAAAACATCTATATACATTCACCAAAATTTCAACAAAGTTTGGTTAAATTTACTTAAACCCATCGTCATGAAGAGGGAAACACATCTTTCAAAGCCGATGCTGCGGACAAGTAATTAAGAGTGTTCCTTAAAGTTTCCTTCTCCCTTTTTAGCCTGGCGGCCGTACATTCCAGCTCAAGCAAAGCTTGTTGTTCTCTCGGTGCCCCTTCAAATGTACTCCCTACGAAAAACGAAAACGGAGTCGGAAAATGGTTCTTCCTCAAATCCTTTACTTCCTTTTCCGGTTTACCATTAAGCCGATTCGATAACCGTATCACGTCTTTCATACAACTCTCCACTTCATTCGCCAACCCTTCCAAATCTTCTTTGTCAACGGAGGGCCGGTCTTCAAGCCAGTCGACTTCCGCGACTAAGTACGGTTTCGTACGGACGAGGTCGGTTATACGGAACCGTTCCTGTCCTTTACATATAAGAAAGAACCGATCGTCAACGAGACGCTCGTGTCTGACAATCTCTCCGACGCAACCGACGCCGGAGATTCCGGTTTCGGCGTCGGAATAGATAACGCCGAACCGGAGATCGGTGTGGAGGAGGGTGTGCATCATGATGCGGTAACGGAACTCAAAGATCTGGAGAGGGAGAACAGCACCGGGGAAGAGAACTAAAGGGAGAGGAAATAGAGGAAGCTCAACGACGTCGTCTGATTTGGCCTGGTTCATGTGGTGTTTCTCCGGGAAAGAAGAAGCCGAACACCGGAGAGAGGTGAACCTTTGGAATTGGCGCCACTGAAGGAGCGAAGATGGCTTTGAAATGGGTTTTAAATTAGGGTTTGAGAGAGAGGGATTGGAGGAACTAGGGTTTATCGAAGCTTGATGAGTGAACGATGAATGGGAAGGGATTAATTGAGGGAAAGCCATTGAAGAAAATGACCAGAAACTGTTTGATGAATCGCCCAAGTGAATACACAATAATAAAGTAACAAATGGAAAGGATTCCTACGTGGAATCGCCTGCATTTATATGAGACGAGAGGGGTCGAGTCAGGTCCAAAAATTCAATTCCATCTATTTCATACCCTCATTTTACATTTTAATAAAAATTTAACACACATTTTATAATTAATTTAAATTTAAAAACAATTTTAATTATTTAAATTAATTTTGAATTCGAGAAAAAAAAAAAAAAAACTCTTTATCCAAACTCAGGACAACTCTATTAAATAATAAATATTATTATATAACCTTTTTAATCTTTTATATAAATTTTATAAATATAATTTAAACTTAAAATAAATCCCTCATTTAATTTTAATACAACTCTTTTATAAATATATTTTTACATATTTTTTACCTATATCGTAAAATGTATAATATTAATTCGAGGTAAAAGTCATAAAGACTCTTAATTAAGAATTAGATTATATGAGTAAAATAATCATTATACATTAAATCAAAAAGTAAAATAATTTTTTTTTGTTAAAAGTTTTATCTATTTATTCCGTTAAAAATTGACATAGATGATGAAATAATCGAACAATAATACACGGCGTATCATGTGTAACTCATACTAACATAAAGCAATCGGATTTCGAACTGATCGAGCAAGAATGATTCATTTCTTCAAAACACGCACTCTAAAAACATTGTTTAATAACATCTCTTCTAAAAACAAACAAAAATGGCGCATTTAGACAACGAAACTGCAATATTTTCTCCATCCATAACTCTTTATCCCTTATGATGGTGTCTATTTAAAACCGATCTCCTCACAAGTGAAATCTTCGATGCATCTCCGCTGAGTTCTTCAAACACTACCAGCAAATTCTGTTTCGATTTTAGCCACGATCTCGGAACATGGTACCTAAAAATGTTCGAATCACATACCGAGATTAGAGTTGCATAAATTCAAGTTCCTTGGGAGCCAAGTAATTTATCGAGAGCTTACCATCTTTGTGTTGGATGGCCGCAACCGCTCTGGCACTTTGTAGGTCGGTACGTCCCCGAGTAACTACACTTACCGCACTCACCATTCCCGTACGCCATCCAATATCTTCCTACGCTTTGCCCGTTGATCCATACTTGACCTTTTCCCATACTCTGCATATCCAAAGCCAATGGTTCGTTATCCATTGGTGCATCGAAATATGCCTGCAACAATATCAAAGACAATAGTTAAGTCGGGATACACCATCTAAATAATCCCAATCTCAGGTCCCTTCAGTTTTTCTACCTTGTACCAGGTCATTGACTGGCGACTCTGTGTGGCTAGTGAACCTTGGATCCATTCAACGGATGAGACTCCTTCTGGTGAGGTCAAATACATTGCTTCTCCTTTTAAACCAACCTGTTTGAAAGTATGGTTTTTATAAAGCATAATCCGAACCGGAAAATTTGTATATGTTGCATGTTAAAGCAAGTAGTTATCGAACCTGGTATGACCATTTATGTGATGACAAATCTTTCTTTCCTTTGTCAAGGCCGTTCAAGTAAACACCTACGATTCCCGTTTTCCATGTCTCAAAATGCAGTCCAACATTCTTCAACACGACCATAAATTTGTATCAGACAGTTCAACATGCATCGAGTTAAATATGGTAAAATAGCAACTAACCGGTAATCCAACAGCTACGCTGACAAGTGCGATATGATTTGTTCCAGCATGTAGGTTCACTGGCCCCATAAATGTGAATCCTCGGTCTTTCCTAGTCCCGAATGCTGACCCTGTGAATTTTATCATATGACTTAGAAAACATATATCGAAATTTCAGTCACTGAGTAAATCAACAAATATACCCAAGAACTGTCCATTGATGAAGACATGAAGGGCATGGCCAGCCGAATCTACATTGAGTGTTGGCTTTTTTCCTCCTCGTAGAAACGACTCTGATGGACTAATGTCAATGCTGGAACGAAAGTGTATGGGGGGTTTATTTGAGTTGCAATTTCAACAATTATGAAAAACGAAAAAAAAATTCGAGCATATAAAATGCGGTTCCGCACCTCGTTGTGTACCAAAGGTAGTCGCTTGTATCTCTTGTAACATTCATCTGCTCCAAGAGTCCCCGAGCCGTAATTCTTGAACTTTCCCCTAGAGAAGAAATGTCTTCATCGTAGGTCTCCCATGAAAACATCTTCGAGTTCGTTGGCAACATTTTGGTATGCGAAGTTTTAACCCCGACCTTGACGTGTATACAATAATTATATAAGTACTTCCATACGAAAATCATCAGATATAATGACAGTAAGGCCTTAGGATTCACTTACTTTTGCAGTATTAAACACCGTGTTTCTACAATCGGGAAGGATACTAATAGACCAAGGAGGCAACTTGTAGTGCCGATTATTGAATATCACACTAGCAGCGGATTTCATATCATAATTCGAGAGAAAAGCTGCACAACTTCCTTTCGAAGAAAATACATGAGCCTAAAGACAAACGTAATTAACATTATGAGTATAAAGTTCTAATTAACACCAAATTCTCGTATCACCGATGGATGACAAGAGATGGCATACTTGTTGAAAGGTTCCCAACGAAGTAACTGTAGGATCCGAGGAAACTAAAGCATGTTCGCATAGCTTAATAGCCTTATGAAGCTCCTTTAGATGACCGTATTTAGGCTGCCGGATTAATCCTAAACAACTTGAACTTGTAAGTACAAAAGATCTATGAGAACACAGCAAGGAAATGAACTCAGTTTCTCACCGTATTCATCAATCGGAGCATCATAGTCATAACTGGTCGTAATAAACGGTCCACCAGCTGTCCGTCCAAAGTTGGTTCCTCCATGGTACTATCCAAGGCAAATAGAGCATAACCCGTAAGTGGTATGACTCATTTTCAATCGTAAACCGAAACGAATATGTTAACTAACCATATAATAGTTAATAAATGTGCCGCCCTTTTGTATGAAACGAGCAACCGCGAATGCTAAATCTTGAACTGGGCGACGGGGAATTGGGCCGCCAAATTCAGTAAACCTTCTCATCATCGAGAGCAGAAACATTGGTTAAACAAACAAGCATAACATTACATCCATCGAAAAAGAAAGTACTCACCAACCACTCCAAGCCTCAGTCCACAACATAGGCTTGTAAGGTTTGTTCGGAGAGAATGCATCGCAGTAAAAGCCATTACACGTATTTATCTGCATTCAAGATAAATTCATCAGCAAAACAATGGAAAATCCAGGAATGAGAGAGCACAAGACAGATTACCACAGGGTCCGGTGCATCATCTTCCTTGCACATTACCCATGGAACTCCGGTATCTAATCCGACCGCCATTTTTGCAGCCCAGTTAACATATGCATGACCAGCTGCTCCTAGTTCCTTACTCTCAGGACCATATTCATTCTCAATCTAGAATACATGCATACATATACATGTACATATATGAGCCAACATAGTAAGACATTGATAAAAGTACCACGGACGCCTCTGTACTAATAGTCAAATTGCATTTTATCCCATCTACTAAAAAATGAAAATTAGTCCTTGTACATTAGATCAAAGAGCATATTGGTCCTTTTTGTTAAAAATTTCATCCATTTATACTGTTAAAAACTGGTTTGGTTAACGGAATAACCAAACAGTGACATATACTTCATGTTGAAGTAGAGGACCAGTTTTTAATCATAAAAATTAATGGAATTTTTAACAAACGGATTAGTTTCCTCTTTAATCTAACCTACAGGGACTAATTTGTCCATTTTTTGAGTAAAGGGGGCAAAATGCAATCTAACCTACAAGGACTCATTCTCAATCTACATACAAATATACATGAGTCAACACATAGTGAGGCATCTTAATTTCAAACCTGAGAAAGGATAATGGGGCCACCATGTGAAGCAAAAAGCTTTTCATTCTTCATCATTTGGACAATTTTCCCTGTAAATCCTTGCATTGCTCTCTGCAAGGAAGAAAAAAAAAATTAGAATTACTAAAAAAAGCTATTAACTTTATGACTTTTTCCAATTTGATCCCTTTCTTCTTCAAATCTAAAAAAAGTTTAATCTTTACCTTGAAGGGCTCATTATCTGTTCTAAAGCTAATACCAGGAACATACTTTAACCAAACTGGAAATCCTCTGTATTAAAAAAAAAAAAAAAACACAATCTTTAATCATAATCAAACATGCATGTACCTTAAAAAATGCTAAAAAAAAGGTTAAAAATAGTAAGTACCCAAAATTCCACTCTGCACAAACATAGGGACCAATTCGAAGATGAACATATAAACCCATTTTTTGCACTGTCTTGATGAACCGTACTAAATCATATCTGCCCTCGAAATTATACTGTACCATGGGGGGGGGAATGGAGTAAAAATCAAAACTTAAAAAATAAAAGGCATAGTTTTTTGAGATCTAAAGACGAGTTTTTTACATTGCCTGGTGAAGGTTCATGGCCATTCCAAAAAACATATGTGTCTATAACATCCAAGCCACCATTCTTAGCCTTTTTTATAAGACCTTCCCACATCTACATTCACAAAAAAAAAAAAAAAAACCCAGAAATCAGCGTTGTTTTTTGAGGGGGGGGGGGAATGGAAAGAAAGAAAGAAAGAAAAACAAAGGGATGAGACTGAAAAGAGAATCACATCAGGGGTGCTTCTTGGATAATGAATGGAACCAGAGATGAGGATTCTTCTTTGTCCATTGATGACAATAGATTTCTTGTCATAGATAATGGTGCAGTGGATCAGTTTGAAGCTCATCAACATGGCAGTGATGAAGAAAAATATGAACTTGGGAACTGAGATAGTTTCCATTTTCACTTAAATTTTGAAGAAGAAAAAAAAAAAAAAGAAAGCTTGAATTTTTGGTGAAAAATGATGCTACTCTGTGATTAATAATCTAGAATTGTGTAGTTGGATCATGTTTTGTGAAATGTTATGACAGTGTGTTGTATGCTTTTTCAGCCAGAGAAGAAAATGGTATTATACACTGATAACTGACAATAAAGAAACAAAGAGGTAGCTTTAATGGAAGTAAATTACCTAAAAAAAAAAAGTTCTAAAATAAAAATATGATTACACATTTTTTTTTTTTCGAAAATTTCGGTATCTCCTAGCTACATTGAATCCCCATTATATCTGAAATCAAGTTAGATTAAATTCTTAATTGATAAAAATTTAGTAAAAGTATTTTGTAGATTATTGTATTAAAAGTCAGATTATATTTTTATTTTTTTTATTAAAAAAATAAGTAAATTAATATCTTTACATTAAATGAAAGAGTAAAATAATCATTCTTTTAAAAAAATCATTCATTTTTATTGGTAATATATATGTACGTCAACATGAGTTATAAGTGACAAGTCATGTGTAACTTTTAGTTATTTTGTTAGCTACATTGGTTTTTAATCGTAGAAATGAATAAGTTTTTTAATAAAAATTATTAATTTATTCTTTAATCTAACGTACATGGATTAATTTACTCATTTTTTAATAAAAAATAAAATACAATCTAACTCTTTCTATAATAATTTTACTTAAAAATTCTTTTAATATTATTTTTTCATCTAGAATCAAACTTCAAACATTATTAGTATTGCACTCTATAAATAGTTTTACGAAATATTTAATAGTTAAATTTTGCTATTAATTTTTGTGCTATATATAAATTGTGTATTTAATTCCTATATTTTTATTAGATATTTTTAGTTAATAATACTTTTTTAAATTTTAAAATTCCAATCATAACTAAACTATGGTTAGATTCATTAAATTTAATTATGCTATTTTTAAAATATAAAGTGATAAATATATAAATAAAATTTAATTGCATTTGAACAAATTTAATTGCATGTTACTATAAAGTTCATATGTTAATATTATCCTAAAGATTGAATTTTTTTTCTTTATTAAATCTAAAGATTGAATTTTTAGAATTTGAGGAGAAGAATCACGAGAGTTCATCGTTTTGATGTATACTAATAGGACTAATAAATAAGACAAATTTCTGTATAATAAGAAAAACATACCTTGAAATTAGCATTTTCTTTATTATTTTTGCACACCTAAATTTCACATCAAATATTTGTAATAAAATTAGTTTAAATCTTATCGTATTATATTATTATAAATTTAATTTTTAAATAAAATAAAATAAAATATTATATAATTAGATGTCGAGTTAAACTCAAATTTTAAATATTAAAATTTAAACTCGACCAATATTTTAAATGAATCTAATAATCGGATTTTTGATGAAATTACTTAAAACATAAGTAAACAGATGCATGAAGAGAAGGGATGATTCATGATTGTTAAAATGTGTGGAACATTTTTAAAGTAAATTCCCTTCTATTATTGGGACTTCTTTATGTTGATTTTAGCTATTTGTATAAGGAATTTATTAGATTAAATAATTAAAGTTATATAGTGGGATTTTCTTTTGCATCATTATTTTTGTTAAAAGAATTGCATGATTGACTTTTGCCTCATTATTTTGCATGCAGGGGGTCCTCTTATTTTCTTTTGTGCTTTTTTTTAATTAAAAAAATATTTGATATATTATTATTATTATTATTAGAGTTTTTAAATTTTACAAATAAGATTAAAATGAAAAATTACATAAATAAAAAATATATGATTTTTTTTAAAAAATTTAAAAAATATATGGTGGCTGTATCAAATCCAACTCACTCATATTTATATGCATCCAAAAGCTCATTTCTTTTGTTTTTTTTTTATTTATTGGTCTTGGTCAATGACTCATTGCTACTTCAAACCTAGTTATAGTTATGAACCCAAAGCAACACATGGTCCATCAATTTTGAGTCAATTTGATGGATTTGAGTTTGATTCAATTTTAAAAAATTAACAATTTGAATTTGAAATGTCCGAAACAATTGAAATAAAAAAATATTTAAGGTCACAGATTTAAAATTGATGTAAACAAAACAATGTGATAATTTTAAAATTAAAATTTGCTTAATCCGAAACGAAATTGGGCAAACTTATTAGGAACTAATATATTAATCATGATTGTGATGGATGAGGCTTAACCACCATCTTCATTATTCTTATAAATCATTGCTGTCACTACTGAAAGTTATCTAGAAACGATACGTGGAAAATATGTCGAACTTGACGACGTTAACCCAAGGTTTTTTCTTCGAAAAATTCAATCAATCATGCAGTGCCATAATAATGATGGAAGGGTGATGTCGGTAGTAGAAATAATAACGAGTCGAGTCTGAATTTAATTGATATAAATATTAATATTAATATAAAATAAATAAATTTAAATGTGTTGAAATATGTTATTTTTTTATTTATAAGTTGAGAAATTATTATAAATAAATTTAAACAAAATTAAAACAGCAAATATTTAAATTTAAAATCTAAATTATTATCCCTACGCGGGATCCGTGGTTTTCTTAATTTAGTGACTGTAATGATTAGGAAAAGGGGCACCGTTGAAGCCCCGTTAGTTTGTCAATTTTAAGGCAAGTAAGAGTGTGGGGGTAGATCTCCGTTCCGTTTTCGTCGGTGAAAGCAACATATCCGAGAACAAATATTTGCTTACAGCTTACCACCGTTCTTGGATCACGTGAAATCAAGGTATAGGCTTACAGACCCTCCTTTCCTCCATTTTTAGGGTTTTTCCTCTTTTAGGGCCTTAGCTTTGTTAAAAGTTTTAATCCAGCCGAATCAAGTTTGAATGATTGAAAATTATTGTTTTAAATTTGGCTACAATTTTATGGAATATTATTGTAAAAATTCAAGCTTTACTTTAAGAAATTTGATTTTTTTTTTAATTTTAACTATTTGCGCTCACATAATAATTACATTACACGATTAAATCCACTTGAGTTTACCATTTTCTACAATAATATTAAAACCAACCGAATTAATTTCAATTGGCCTAATTTTTTTTAAAAATTTAAATGACAAATTTTAAGTTTTAAGTGTATATTAAGAATAAAGTAATAATCTAATATTAAAATTTGTTAAAATGAGAGGAAAAATAATTGAAAAATGCATATTCATTTTTCTTTATATTAATTTACAAAGTATCTACACATTTATATATTGGCTATCACTGTTATAACCAATTAACCACATACAAACTAATTATAACCAACTAACTACTTCTAACAAAAATATTATAAAGTTTGATTTGACTTATGAGGTTCTCGAGTTAAATATTAAAATACTTTGAAAAAACATTCGATTTGTCGAATGTTCTAATTTGTTATGAAGATATGGAAGAAAAGGTTTAAGTCACAACGACGAATCTTGTACTTCAGAAACATGAAGGAAAAGATTTAAGCCGCAACAACGAATCCAGTACCACGAAGATATAGAGAGAAAGGTTTAAGTCGCAACAGCTAACCTTGTACATTAGAAACATGAAGCAAAGATTTAAGTTGCAATTGCGAATCTAATACCACGAAGATATGGAGGGAAAGGTTTAAGTCGCAACGGCGAACCTTGTACCTCAGAAACATGAAGGGAAAGATTTAAGCCGCAACGGCGAATCTAGTACCACGAAGATATGAAGGGAAAGGTTTAAGTCGCAACGGTGAACCTTGTACCTCAAAAACATGAAGGGAAAGCTTGAAACCGTAACGACGAATCTGGTACTACGAAGATATAAAGGAAAAGGTTTAAGTCGCGACGGCGAACCTTGTACCTCAGAAACATGCTGTGAAGGATTGAGGTCGCAACAGCGAATCTGATACCATGAAATATGATGGGAAAGGTTGAGGCCGTAACGGCAAACTCGGTACCATGAAGATTTGAAGGGAAAGATTAAAACCGTAACACGAAGTTGGATTAAAACTACAGTAGCGGATCTCAGTCTCCATGAAGTTACAGTGGAATGGAGTGAAGTTACATCACCAATCTCTTACCTCGATCATGGGACAGATTGAAACCATTGTCCAATCTTTTACCCTTAAACCAAGAGGACCAATTGAAGCTACCACCTCACAGAAGCAAATCTCAATCTCCTTAAAGTTACAGTAGAATGAAGTAAAGCTTCAATACCAAAATTCTTATCCCTAAAGTGTCAGTGGATTGAACCAAGACTACAATAGCGAATCTCAATCTCCCTAAAGTTGCAGTGGAATGGAGTGAAACTATAGTAGCAAATTTTGTCAGTTTGAAGTTACCCTCGGGCAGAATGGAATCACGACATCAATTCCCATCTTCTCAAAATTATAGAGAAGCAGATGCAGTGCAGTTGGAGTGATCGATGGTTTGGAAGAGTGAGGTCGAGGTCCAGCGAGATCGGACAAAATTGATCCTCCTTTTAGTCTTTGCTTCATTCCTGTTTCACGACAATGAGTAAAGAGGGGCAGCTGTAGAGGCCCAATTTTATCCGGGCTTGGAAAATAAAACCAAAAAATAAACAAAAAATGAGATACAAAATAAATTAAATTCACTTTAATTAAAGTGTCCATTTACAAACCTAATCAAAAACCCAAATCAGCCCAAATCCTAAAACTACCCAAAACTCAAACCTAAACCTAGCACAAGTATCCTAACCGGCCCAATAAGCCTAATCCGCCCACAACTCCAAAAACCCTAATTCCCCCCATGCTTCCCTCGACGCCGCTCCCTTCCATGGTCATTCCTTGGTCACGACGACAGCACGTCATGGCACACGAACCAAGGCACCCACCTCGAGGCCTTTCCTCTACCCGAGACCTCTCGTCTGCTTTTTGCACCAAAATGAGAATGGCACGCCCATCGACGCTGTTGACTTCGGTAGACACCTTGCCACCATGCCAACAGCAACAGAAGGGACAAAAGAACAGTGCATCATGTAAAATTTTCGGCTATAAAAGCCATTACTACGCATTTGTAAAACGGGGACGAGCACGAAGGAATAAAAATCACAAAAAAAGGCTTCAAGAGGAATATGTTGTGTATGTATTTGTTTAATTTTTTTATATGTATGCAAACATACGTCTTGATTTCATTTTTATTATTTTATTCATATACACATATATGTAAATAGATATGCATATTGACTTTTATTATTTTTATATAAGTAAAAACAGAAAAAATATAACAAGAAAATAAAACGAAAATATAAAAATAGATTTGAAAAAGAAAAGAAGAAAACAAACTGAGTTTTGAAAACTCAGATCTAAAACTTTATAAGAAAAACTCTAAAAAGGGCAAAACTTTTGATTTTATAGCTTAGATTTGGAGTTTAAGAACCCGATCTGAGATTTTTCAAGCAAAAAAAAAGGGGGGAGAGACGATCGGCTTACCTAGCCGCTGTACACGGTGGCTTGCGATGATTGGGGATGACGGAGCAATGACGACAGGACAACGCTCGCGTTGATCGGAGACGATGGAGCCACGGCGGGTCGAAGCTGATGAAGATGATCAGAAATGGAGAGTTTTTAGAGAAAATGAAGGAACCAAACTGTTATTTTTTTTTTTAAGAAAGAATGTGAGAAATGATTTTTTTTAGATTTTAACTTAAATAACCCTTTGCAAACGACGTTGTTTCGATGCTCTTACCTGAATAGGATCTGACCCGCTTGGGAGATCCGCGTGTTTTCACATTTTGGAAAATTTCTGCCGCAGTCCCTCTACCTTTTTGTCCTTTTCAATTTGGTACTAAATTTTGCATTTCCTTTATTTTAAAATTTACCCTTAAAATTTTATTTACTTTTGAATTTGGGTCCTCTATCCATTAATCTGGGAGCTGACACGTATACGAGCTAGGGATAATTTCTCCTTCAGTCCCTGTATTTTTCCAAATATTCTAATTTCACTTCTATTCTTTGTTTTTTTATTATTATTTTTTGTCTCAAATTTTATTTTGATTTTAATTTAATCCTTTTATTTATTTATTTCTAGTTTTAAGTTTTATTTTGTTTTTAATTCAATCCTCTAATGTTTTTATGTATTTCGAGTACTTTAATTTTAATTTAACCCATATGTTTTTTTTACTATTCTTGTTTTAGATTTTTATTTTAATATCAATTTAATCATTTTTTTAAATCTTGTTTTAATTTGTTTTACCCTTTTTCATTCTTTTAATTTCTTTTTCTTTTTCTTTTCACCTTTCGATTTTCACCTTTTGATGTTTTAAAGTTTCTCTTTTATCACCATTTTTTTTCTCTTTTACTTATTTACCAAAAGAATAATTCATTTACTTTATGTATATAATATACATATTGTCATCATGTATTTACAGTTATGTATATTCATGTCATGTCTTGTATTATTATTATGTACGCGTATTGTATAGCATCATTCACCTTTTTTTAAAGTGTTAAATAAAACGATAAATATTTACATTTGGTAAAAAACCATTTTCAAACTAAGGCAATGCTCGTTATTTCACAACTTAAAAAATCGCACCTTAATTTACTAGGTACAGACTCTCTTCAAATCGAGATAATCGAGTAATTTTCTCTTCGTATTAAAAACAACAAAATATAGGACTTAAAAAATGAGGCAAAATCCCTTCGTGTGAAAACCCCGAAGAATTATGCCCTAACATGTTGGGTATGATTTTTTCGTAGAATTTGCACAATCGAATATTCTCTTTTAAAATCTTCAAAATGTCCTTCAATTTCGAAATATCGAAGATGTCGTGCCCTAACGTGTCGGACATGACTTTAATTCCTCGAGAAATTCGAAACATACGGGCATTTTTCTCTTCAAATTTAATCATTGAAAATGGCACGATAAATTATGCATTTAAGGATTGTATTTTAAATTTCACTCGAGTTTTCAAAATTTAAACAATCAAGACCGAAAAAAAAATCGAAAAGGTACCAATTTTGGGCGTGTGAGGGTGCTAATCCTTCCTCACACGTAACCGACTCCAAAACCCGTTTTTCTGGATTTCAAAGACCAAAACTTTTGTCAAAATGAATTTCAAGTGTTTTAAGGTGGTCCAATCACACCAAATAAAAATGATTGGTGGCGACTCCATTTTCGATTTAAAAATTTAAAAGTCGGGATGCGTTTCAAAAACGTTTCGACAGTAATTGTTTATGCGACATAGATTAGAACATGAGAGTATAAATAATAAATTCGAAAAAAGAGTAAGACAAAAAGAGATAAATTGATATACAATATTTATTAGTGTAGTTCGGATAATAACTATATAAAATCTTTCTTAATGAATAATTTTTATCAACAATTGATCCAGATCACTTATCGGATAAAATTCAATCTACTCTTACAAGTTACAACGTTAGAATAATCACCGTAACTAATAATCATTTACAGCTAGATCTTTTGTAAACTACATTTTGTTCCATATGAAAGACATAAAATTCAAATCAAATTGGATTCCCTTCATTTCTCTTTGCATTGATTCCCTCCAAAGTGGAACACAGAATAAGCTTCTTCTTCATCACAATTTGAAAACTACAGTTTTGTTTCATTAATATTTCAACTCAAAAAACACCCATTTTCGTCACTCAAATACACCTGTCTTTGCTCCTGGCTCGAAGAATTAATGGTAAACATGAATTTCCTTTTACAATTTGTTTTACAATTCTATTGATTTTCATCTTTAATTTGATTCTCCTACATGATCATGTCGCTAGAATCTTGACGGCGATCAAAACCCGGTATCGTACGGTCCATGGGGAGGCCAAGGTGGATTATACTGGGATGATGGAGTGAACTTCATCATAAAACAATTGGTGATAGTTCATGGATTTGGAATTGACTCCATCCAGATCGAATACGATAATAAAGGGAACTCTATTTGGTCAAGAAAGCATGGAGGTGATGGAGGGTATAAGACAGATAAGGTTAGCCTTTTGAATTAAATTCTACTATTAGCGTCTGTACTATGTATAAGTTATGGATTTAGTTCCTTAACATCAATTTGGTCACTATACTTTAAAAATTTTAGTCCGGATCACATGGCAATTATTAAATTCATAAGTTAAGTTTTGCTATTTTCAAAAGTTGATGCATGAAATGTATTTTTACATGTGTAATGCCATATCAGCTGGCTATTCCAACATGTCACTAAAAAAGACAGTTAATAGATTTTAAGATTGAAAATTCGAAAAATATAGTGGCTAATAATGATCTAACTGTAGAATATGAACTAAACAAGACTAATATAAGAATTTAACCAAACAAATTTAATTGCAACTGTTTGGTCAGGACTGAACTTTCAAAATTCAAAAAGTACAAGGTCTAATAGCAAAATTTGACTTTAGAAACCCTATACTTATTTTTGTGATTTTTTAATTTGTTTTAGGTTAAACTTGATTACCCAAATGAGTTTCTTACATCAATCCATGGATACCATGGTAACCTTAATGAAAGGGGACCTATCATGGTTAGGTCACTCACTTTGCAAAGCAATAGGAAAGCTTATGGACCCTATGGTGTTGAAGAAGGGACATGTTTTTCAATGAACAGGGGGAAGATTGTTGGGTTCCATGGCAGGTCTGGTTGGTATTTGGATGCAATTGGGGTTTATTCAATGCCTATGTTGAAAATGAATCACTCGAGGACTATTGTTCATGCACAAACTTTTGCTGGTAATGGAAGTGTTGGAGAAAGCTATGATATTGTTTTAGCTGTTAGACAAAGGGATTTGATAGGGAATTCATTGCCAAGGGAGCTATCTAGGCGAGACTCCAGGAGTTGTACCGATGATTCTAGTGATGGAGAAACCAAAGGCAAGGTAAGAATTAAAACTCGACTTGGTTAATTTAGACTTGTTTAATTCAAATTTGAAACAATTTGAACTCAAAATGACCTGAATTAAAAATAATTCAAATTCGATTTAGTTTGAGTTGAAAACGATTTAATCAAGTGATCTAAAATTACTCAAACCCTAGTATCAAACTTGAATCACTAGACTTGAAAAACTCGAATGACTCGACCTTAAAATAGACATGAATTTGAAATGACACAAACTCGAAATGAACCCAAAATGATTAGAATCTAGAACAATCAGATAAAAAAAAAAACAAATATGATTCAATCTTTTTTTATACAAATGAACAATTACATTACATTGAGGGAAGGAGGAAAGAATTTACAAACATAAGGATTGAACCATGAACCTCATGCCAATTAACTTGAAACCCGCACAAGTGTGCTATTCAGCTAGTAGTGTGATTGGAAAATATTCAAACAAACTCAATATGACTTGAATCTAAAATAATCCAAACCGATTTGAACATGTGACCTGAAATTATCCTAACTCAAATATAAAACTTAAAATGACTATATTTGAAAAAGTCGACTGGTAAGCTTAAATGATATGGAATCAAAATTGACACAAATTCTAAATAACCCAAACTTAAAATGATTGTACTATTCAAATTGACCTGATTCAAAATCAATTAAAATCTACTTTTGATTTTCCTTTTGTGTTATATAAACAATACAAATGTAAAATCTAAAGTCGAAAACCAACAACCCTAATGATTTGAATCTAAAACGGACACGAATTCAAAGCAATGAAAACTCAAAATGAACCCAGAATTATAAAACTCAAACTGATCTATCTAGATTGCCTCAATTAGAAACCAACCCGACCTATTCAATTAATGGGTCTAAAATCTACTCTTCATTTCCCGTTTAAAAAATAGGCACGATACAATTTCTTCTTCTTTCTTGCATGTTTAAGGTTTCATTTCAGAGACCTGAGAAGCTGCCATCGAACGTACCGGAAGGAGTGATAACTTATGGACCATGGGGTGGCTATGGTGGAACCAAATTTGATGATGGAACCTATACCGGTGTAAGGCAAATTACTTTATCACGTAATGTTGGAATTGTATCAATAAAGGTTTGCTATGACCACAATGGACAAGCACATTGGGGAAGCAAACATGGAGGCACCGGAGGATTCAAAACTGAAAGGGTGAGTCTAGTTTCTCTTGTAGAATTCAAATCAATATTCAGAAATGAAGGGTACAAAGAGTTCAAATTACCGATTAACTTGAGCCCCGAAGTAAATGCAATTTTCGTGCTCCTTGACGTTTTCAGTTTTTTTTTTTGGTTTCTGACTGTTTATAGTGTTGTTGGAATCCAACTAGACCGGTCGATATACAAACAAATTGTGAATTAAAATTTGGATCTAAAGGTTGCATTATCCACAGATAATGTTTGATTATCCGTCAGAAATTTTGACGCACGTAACCGGAACGTTCGGGCCATTAATGTACATAGGGCGTAATGTGATCAAGTCACTTACATTCTACACCAACAAAGGAAAGCATGGACCATATGGAGATGAACAAGGACCCTCTTTCTCCAACAAAATCAATGAAGGCAAGATTGTTGGATTCCATGGCAAAGAGGGTTTATTCTTGGATGCTTTTGGCGTGCACGTCATGGAAGCTAAAGTACCTCCACCAAAGCCACCTTTGTCTCGAGCAATCATCCAAGGTGAAAGGACTATAGCCGAGATCGATAATTCTCCATGGTCAAACAAACTAGTGCTAGCCAAGCGAGGACCGATTGAAGAGGTATTTCGTTTTCAGTGATGTGTTGTTACCAGATTCACTGATGGCGTGTAAAATTATATACTTACTGATGTTTATGATTTGGATTGAATTTTTTTAGGTTGCTTGTAGTCTGGTGAAAGAACCAGCACCGTGTGGACCTGGACCTTGGGGAGGAGATGGAGGACGACCATGGGATGATGGAGTATATTCTGGGATTAAACAAATTTATATAACGAAATCTGATGCTGTTTGCTCAATTCAGATTGAGTATGATCGGAATGGACAATCAGTTTGGTCTGTAAAACATGGAGGTCATGAAGGAACTACCACGAATCGGGTAATTAAACTTTAATTCAATCTCAATCTAGTTTGATTTGGCTATAAAAAATATACAATCCGAACTAGTCTAACCCAAACATGAAAATGACTAGAATTTTAGAATAACCCAAACACAACCTGATGTGAGCCCGAAATGATACAAACCCAAAATGACATGGACCCAAGGATCAAGCTCAAAATGACATGTGCAAATAACAAAAAATAATTCAACCGATAAACTTGAATGCCGAACCCAAAATTATCCAAACCAGATTGACCCGAACTCAAAATGGTTCAAACTAGAAACAATTCGAATTTATAAACTCAAATCGACCTAAACTTGAACCTAACCTGTATCTGAAAAAATCTAAATTTGAAACTATACAAACCCGAAATAACCTGAATAAGTAACTTAAAATAGCCTATACTTAAAATGACCAAAACTCGAAATAATTTGAAATCAAAATGACTCAAGAAGAAAAACTCGAGCCTTGAGTCCAAATGACTTAAACTTGAAATAATAAAAAAGAAATAATTCAAATGACCCAAACTAAAATGACTCTAAACTTAAATTGCTCTAACTTGAAATGACCTGAATTCAAAACAATTTGAGCTAGAAATAACTCAAACAACGCAGCTGGCAGGTCTACTAAGCTGCTATTTTTTAACAGACCAAGACCTTAATTTTTTTGCAGGTGAAATTGAATGATCCGCACGAGGTTCTGAATTGCATATCCGGCTATTATGGCACCATTAACAATGGCGAGCAGTTCAAAGTTGTAAAATCATTAACGTTTAACACCAGCAGAGGCAAGTATGGTCCATTTGGTGAGGAGAAGGGGACGTATTTCACTTCAACCATAACAGAGGGAAAGGTAGTGGGGTTCCATGGGAGGAGCAGCTCTTATTTGGATGCCATTGGAGTTCATATGCAGCATTGGCTAGGAAATCAAAGAACAACTAAGAGGTCTCTCTTCAAAATTTTCAGTTGAATTGTAATCTATATGGGCTTTTTTGGTACACTAATTAAGATAATATTGGTAGGCAAATGACTATGGATTATTGTTGTTTTTGCTTAGGTGGGATTTAATATTTGTAATAATTTTTATATAATGTCTACAACTACTCATAATTCATCCTCAACCCTTAAATATAATGATAAAAATGCTTCAACGTGCTTGAACTCAAGTCTTCTTTTATTGATAATAATGCCGACGCCAACCAAGCAAAGACTTAGTCGGCTAGTCTTTGTATTTAATTTGACATAATTTGAACTTCGTACTTTTATAATTTTATTAGTTAGCTCAAATAGTTCACACTATTAAATTTTGGTACAACTCACACACTACCGATAGTAGCAAATCACTAACCATGCTTCTACGATTCGAACCCAAGCAGTTTTTGGAAAAGATGAACACTCGACTAATGGACAACCACTTGAAATTCTTCAATTAAAATATTGATTTATATATATTTTTAAGAAAACCTCTTTTAGCACAAAAAATAATCCATGCCAACATACTTTAAAGGGATAAATTAACATTTAACCTTCTCAATTTGATCCATGAATTTGAATTTTTTTTAAGATATGATGATGTGGCACTTTTAGATTATCTCATATCATCACTTTTTTAATTAAAAATATTATAATTTACTTATACTTTTTTAAATAATTTTTTTTTTTTAGATTTTATATAATTTTTTAAATTTTCATGTAATGACATGATATAATCTCAAAGTGTCACATTATCATTTTTAAAAGTAGTCCAAGGTTAGAGAGCGAACTGAATTCTTTTTTCAAATCCCAAGACTAATGTGGAGCAAAAAAATTCAGGGACCAAATTGAAAAATATTGTCAAATTTAAGAATTAAATATTATTTTATCTCTAATTTCAAATAGGTTTTCAAAAGAAAACATTTTAACCGAAATAATTGATCATGTTGATTAATTGAATTAACTAATGATATTAAAAAAATAAAAAACTCTATTATATAAAATTAAAGTATATAGATTATATCCTAAATTTTAGCATAATAAAATTATCAAAACTATGATTTGACCTTCTGAAAAACAGCAACTATGGGTATAGGCCTGTTGGGCTACACGTCAAACTCGAGCATCCCCAAAGCCCAATTAATATTTAAGGAAACTATTTTTTTTTGAATTTCAAGGAAACTCTATTTTGGGTAAAGAAGAATAGAATCAAATTAACATACATATATGGGTTCGGTACGAAATATTGGTCTAATTTTTTTTTTTTTTTTAAATTCGTTCATATTTATAAATGGTTAATCTGAATTTATTTTAGTTATGTCTATATTATTTTTAAAATTTTAAAAATTTAATATATTTTTTATTTATTAAATTTTATATATATCATCTTAATATTTTTTAATGTTTATATTAAAATAATATATAAATATATAATATAATTAATTTTTATGTGTTATAAATTGCATAATATATAAACATAATATAAAACATTATTAACTTAAAAATGGGTCGGGCTGGGCTCGAGCCTTAAAGGTTCAAACCTCGATCCTGATCCATATTTTTAAATGGACTTAATTTTTTTGTCCAAGTCCATTTTTCAAGACTAATATTTTTGTCCAAAGCCTCCTAAATTTCGAGTAGGCCTTCGAACTTGAACGAATAGCTCGGTTCATGAATAGGTCTACTTGGTAACCGTATAACAAAAAAAATTACATTGTAATGAATATGAATTTAAAAAAAAAAATTTAGCGGTGTTAAGAATCGAAGTTATATGTTTAAATCTGAAATGCATAATGACTAAATTCATTGGAATAAAAAAATTTAAATTTTAATGTATGAAAAACACAGGTACTTAAAAGCATATTTTAATCTAATGAACCAGGATAGTAGATAAAAGGGAGTGAGGGGCTTAGCCCCTTAATTAAATGGAATAATAATAACTTTAATCCCTTGTAATTATAAAATATTCAATTTAAGCTCTATTTAAATAAAATTTTTACTTTCAACCTTTAAAATTTTATTTTGACCCCAAAACCCAATTTCTAGCTTTATCATCTTCCATGTGATCCACCTTCAAACCAGCTGGTTTTATCATCAATTGATTTGTGTTATTGCTGACAACATTGTTGGATTCATGTTCAATTAATTAAATATTGATTTGAAAGGCTAATGTCTCGGATTTATATGGACAAAATAACATAATTTGCATATGACATACTCTTATAAACATTGACAAACATAATTAATCTTCTTAAATCACATATAATCTAATCAGTCATTTGGAATTTATTTCTAATCATATTATTGGCATAATCAAAGGCATGATGCAATTTCTATGGGGACCAGTGAGAAAATTTGTAGGGGTATGATACGATATATGATTCAACCCATTTTGTAATCCAAATTGGTTTTTTTTAGTAAATAAATATTAATATATATTTTATTTACAAATAACATTCTAAATTTTTGTGTATGAAAAAACATCATTGAAAAAATTTGTACTCCAAAATAAGATCTGACCCAATTTAATTCGACCTTAAACAAGATCCTTATTACTACAAGACACCATGAAGTCTTTGACAAAACTAATAATTACTAGGTGATTAAAAACTAATTATGTAATTAATAAGGTGATGTAAGAAGGCAAAGATTGAGGAAGATTAGCCGTCTTTTTTTGTGTGTGGTTTGGACAAACATTATTGTTTTTTATTCATGTCCAGATAATAATATATGTACACACAAATGAGTTCACATGAGAAAAAATATTGAAGGACTTTGACCTTGGATGTTAATGGGTTCATCTTTTCCTTAGCCCTTAAAGAAGACAAGTTATGGAATCTTGAAAATTTATTTTGAGATAAAAAAAAATGGTGGTCCCTAAATAGTTTTGCTTGATTGAATTATGAGGTTTTTGGTAATTTTATAAACTAGATGATGGGTCTTATTTTTAGGGAAAATGATAAGATTTAAATTCGTGTCATTTAAGTGTCAATCAAGAATTTTACCTATTACTCTCAACAAATCTTGACATAATGCGTCCTGTTTCAATCCCGTAAAATATTGAAATAAAAAATCAAATGAAACCCTAATATAAAATCACACTCAATTAATCGCTTTAAGTTATGAATTGCGAGATCAATTTTCTCATTGAATCACTTGACAGTATGTGGCAACTAAAGAAGAAAATTGATGATATGACAATTGAAGTGGGAAAAAAATGATAATAAAAAACTTCAATGTGGAGTAGAAAAGCATATGTTTATGAGTCCGATTGATATATATATATATATATATATTAACATATTTTATGTTTATTTAAATTTAATTTGGTTTGAAATATGATTCTTAGATTTTATCCAAGCCCATCAATATTTATAAATGATTAATTCAAATTCATTTTAGTACTGTTCATATCATTTTTAAATTAATATTTAATAATTTTATATATTTTTATTTTATTAAAATTTTAAACATAAATAGCTTGACAAATTTTTTTAATGTTTACATTATATATTTAATTTTATGTGATATAAAAATAAAATAAAACAAAATGTTATAAAAGTATAAAATGGGCCAAATTGGATCTTGAATGTTGAAATTCAAATTCAATTTTATTTTTCAGGCCTCGAACGAAATTTTAGCTTCAATCACAATCCTCCCTCTCTTTTTGTGAACTATAGGAGGAAGAAGACGAAACCTTAACAACAACATAATTAACGTGATTTGAACTCAAACTACACCCGAAGTGATCCTAACCGTTAACCCAACAAAAGAGCTCAACCACAAGCCTCTTTTGAATCTAAACCATGAGAAAGCCGGAAAATGGACACAACAATTGCCACAAAATGTAGCTTATAATTAAGTAAAGAAATGAATGAAGTGACAAGGATGTTGGTGTTGGGGAATGCAATTTGCGAAAAGCATAATTAACAGCAACGAAATGGACAATAGAAAACTCAGTTGAAACCATAATTGAGATTCGGTAGACCGTAAGTGAAATAATTATAGGTGGGCGCCGTATTCCATGCTGTTTCGAAGGAATAGTAGCCAAGGGGATCAAATTGAAAAATCCCATGAACACGATGAAAAAAGGTGGGTCCCCATCTTTCTCTAGATAATGATGTGGCAACCATATCATCCCCTTAATAATGGACCAAGATTTTGTGTTAGATTATATTCCTTTGACCTACCCATTTTTATGTCCAATTTCAGTTTTCATCTTTTTATTATGATTTAATCTTAATATTTTAATTTGAAATTGTTCGCTTTTTTTCTTTGATAATGTATTTTCACGAATGTTGTTTCTTAAAAACACTTCCTCGAACCAAAACAAACCCAAGCTAACAAGTTGAGTTGGAAGAATTTTCAATTACCAGAACTAGTTAATGGTATTAACTGTTTCTTTAATTCAAGGGCGAAGGGAGAGGGCAGGTGGTGGCCTTGACACCCCTAAAAATAAAAGGCAAAATTATATCAAAATAGAATATAAGGATTGAATCACAAACTCGAGCATAATAGAAGGACTGAAACGAAATTTAACCTTATTTCTTTCCATGCAGGATCTAGCACACCACAATCAAAGACTTCAAATTTAGAGTTTGGTTTTGGGTTTCTTTCGTCTTTCTTCATAGACATGTTAAGGTAACATGTCTTAGTAAGGAACAAGTCTTCACGTTAATGTCATATCAATATGAACAATTTGTAGCCATATAACCTACTCCACAACATTTATTTTTTCAATAAAAACTAAAAGGAGAAAATTGAAATAAAAAAATAAAAAGAAGAGTCAATTACAATATTTATATGTGTGTGTATGCATGAATCTCGAGGTTTTAGAAACAAAAAATTAATGCCAACTATAAATGAGTTTGGTATAAAGACAAAGGCAAAAAAATCATTGAATGTTAGCATCATCTTTCTTTAATGGTTGCCAATGTGATTTTTCTATTCAATGAACTTCAAGGATAAGGGTTTAGGTTAGCATCATCTTCCTTTAATGGTTGCCAATATGGTTTTTCTATTCAATAAACTTCAAGGATAAGGGTTTAGGTTTTTTTTTTTTTGAATTACTAAAAAGATGATAAAATTTTAACAGCAACGCGATTAACACGATTCAAACTCAGGTCACACCTAGAGTGATGAGTACCCTAACCATCAAACCAACACATAAAGTTCAGGATAAAGATTTAGTTAACAGGTGTCTATCGATACCAATCAAGAATTATTTATTATTATTTCAAAAAAAATCGATATCATCATTTACAAAATTAAAAAAACATTAATCAGTAAAAGAATCAGAGAGGATATTGGGAGTCAGATTACATTTTACTTTCTTTACTCGAAAAGTCGACAAATTAATCTATGTACATTAGATCAAAGAGCAAAAAAGTCCTTTTGATAATAAATATTTCATCCATTTCAATTATAAAATTTTGGTCTATGTACATCAACATGAGGTATAGTGACAATCCATGTATCATTGTCCAGTTATTTTATCAACCACGCCAGTTTATAATAATACAAATGGATGGGAATTTTAACAGAAGGACTCGTTTGCTCTTTGATCTAAAATATAAGGACTAATTTGCTCATTTTTTGAGTAAAAAAAAAATACAATCTGACTCCTAATACAAAAACTTTCATAATACTTCTATATGCATTAATTATATATATTTTTTTAAATATAATCTAAACCCCTATAACTAAAAAACATTTTTTTGAAAGGTCACTTGAAATCACTTAAGATTTCCAAAACATATGGGTTTATGTATGTGTTAATTCATAAATATTTTTTATATAATTTTAAAATTATTCATAATTTTTTCAAACTCTTAAATCAGAAGATAATACGTGTTTAAGTACGCTTGGACTCACATCTAATAATAAAGTCAAGGAGCAGGTAAGGACTTTAGCGCCCGTGGTTAAATGGAAAATTTTTTCTTTAACCCCTTCAAAAAATATATAATTCAAATTGAGCTTTTTTTTAAAACTTTTGAATAAATGAAAATTTTACATTTTTAGCCGCACAAAATTTAATAATTTTATCTTAGGTCTCCTAAATAAAATTCTTGGCTTCACCTTTGATTATGCTTTCTTAGTTGTTGTAGCAACATCATACTAAATGAATTAAGACTTAATCGAGCATTAATGATAAATATTCAGCTCGATTGGTTGTATGTCTTTAAACATTTATGAATTTTGCAAACTAGGCCTACTATCTTTAAACATTTGGTATGCATACCACATCACATTCATAATATGTCACACAAGATCTAGCTACTTGTTAAATCCGCAATGAATGCCTTTCTATATCATGAGATGATCAAATAAATTGTAAATGATTTACAACCATTTTCTCTTACGAAATTGTAATTGAATAATTCATACATACATACATACATGCATACATACATACATACGAAAGTGGATTAATGTAACACATTGGACCTGAAATGGATAAATGAAGCTAAGTAGGATATAAAGAAATACGAATCTATATATTATTGAAGTACTAATATTTTAAGGAATAATATTTGGTACACTATTAGTGGAGTTTTTAGATTTCACAAGTAGTGTCAGAGAGTTAACAAGTGTCTTATAAGGGTAAGTTTTTTTAGAAATGATTCTATGAAACAAATATATTATCTCTTTCCAATAATTTTATGTCACATCAATATTTGATCTCGAATTTCAAGATTTTAATTTGTAATTGATTTTTTTCAGGATGAAAAATACTGATGTGACATCAAATTATTGGAAAAGGGATACAGATGACGTGATGTCACTGTTTCATACAATCCTTTCCCAAAGTTTTTAATTTGTAATTTTCCTTAACTATACATACATACATGGCAAAGGTGGAAAATTTTATTTCCGGCCCAAAATGTGAATTTTTCATTATATTAATTTATAATATTACAAATTCAAAAAGATAATATAGTAATTTTTTCATTTTAAGGGCCAAAATCACTGCCTACTCCGTCTTAATGAGGCCCCTGCATATATATATATATATACATTTTCTTGCTCATCCATACATACATATACACATACATAATCACCATATCAATTGTTTCATCCTTATCACTTCCAACTGAAAAATTTTACTGAAAATAGTTATTGTGGGTCGCTATTGCAATAAGCATGCGTAGTACGAAATAAGAGGAGGGGACATGGCAAAATTAAATTGTTGGTCCCTCTAAGGATGTTTTCATATGCTATTGCTAAGCTAGCCATTGCCCATTGTTTTGTTTTTGGCTTATGTTACAACTTTTACCTAATATTACATTAACTTTCTTTTGACATTTTATTAGGTTTTGCTTGTGCTGTCTATTTGATGTCTTCCGTATGGATAATGCTATGGCTTTTGTCTTTATGCATAATGTTGAAATGGTGTTTATGAGATTAATGTAGGATTCACATGATTTTATTAAGATTTTATACAAAATATCAGCTTTCTTTTTAAATATAATCACAGTATTCTTGTCCGTTTTATGGTCTGAATCTAATCCTATTTGGACCGAGGATGATATTCAAGTAAAGCCCTCTCAATAATATCGATTTCAAGATTAGAACTTGATGTATTATTATACGGCAACGGTTTACCTTAAGATGGTAGTCCCTACATTATATCTAAGTTGTAGATTTAGTTCATTTACTCTAATTTAGTTATTTTTAATCTTATACTTTTTGAAATTTCAGTTTTTACTCAAATGGTAGTCATTATATTCGTTAAGTTAAATTATGTAATTTCTTCAAAAATTTTATGTAATAAACACATTATTACATGTGTAATGTCATGTCAGCTTATTGTTTTCACATAATACTCACAGAAAGCTACCTTTTAGTTAATAGATTTATTGATTATTGTTTAAATCAGGACTGAAGATTTAAAAATTTGAAAAGTATGACGACTAAAAATGATCAAATTGGAGAACATAAATTAAATCCATAACTTATGCATAGTACATCACTAATAGCATAATTTGACTTAACAAATTTAACCGCTACTGTTTGGATTAACAAATACAATGATTAATATTAACCAAATTAGACTAAATCTGCAACTTATCCATAGTATAGAGGCTAATAGTTGAATTTGACAAAAAAAAAAAACTATCCTCATTCACTGGATAAATATGATCTAATTATGGTTTTTAGTCCATCCACTTTATTTAAATTTGAGATTTAATATATTCACTTAACGTTGGCATAATTTGATTCTCTAGCTTATAATGCTGTTAGTACGTTCAAATTGGTAACACTGTTAGTTTCTACAGCTAAACTGATGATGTGGATTTTTTTTTTTACTGTTATTCGACCACTTAATAAATGTCACATGAAAATTTTATAAATCATGCTCAGCCGATAAAAGCTTTTACATATCAAACAAATGCTTGAGGTTGATTTAAAAAAAAAAAGTTCACATCGTCACTTAAATGGTAGGTAGCTAATGATGTTATCAATTTGTACCTACTTGTAACATTATAGCCAATGGTGTGACATTATAACTCAAGTTCAATCCCTAGAAATTTCATCCCTACTCTCAATTACAGTAACTTTTATTTGGTTCTGTACAATTAAAGGGTTAATGCTCACATACATATGGTAGGGGATGTCATATACTCACATCACACACGCAAGAAACTGCTTAAATAAAGGTCTACTACTTACTCCATTGGAGGGTCACACCGGGATGAATTCTAAGAACTAACGTCCATTAGTTATAAAGCCAATCACAGGAGCTCACTCTCCATACTAAAAATTATTAAAACAACTATTATTTAAACGAAACCTTCAGCCTAAAGAAGCATCTACAGGATGAGGATATATATATATATATATATATATATATAGTAATAATGATAATGAAAACAATTGGATTTTGAGCTGTAAATAGAAGAAAAGCAAGATCTTCTCACTTTTTCCCTCGTAATATTCCATGCACTGTTCCCTCCTTTTTCTAAAGGCTACTATGGATCCGCCTAATCCCGTAAGTGATATACAGTCAATAAGTGTAGTATGATATATATATATACACATATATATATACGGAAACTTGAAACTTGGGGCTAACCCTACCTTATAAACTGAATAAAAAAGGTGAAAGAATCTAATCTAAGGAATAATTTAGAGGCAAGTAAAAGAGGATGATTCTCTCATAAAAAATATTCATTTAAACACACACACACAAAAGATAAAGTTGATTTGTTTGCTTCTTAATTCCACACCTTTGTCTTGCAAAGTGACAGTGGTGTAGGTCCAATTAGTAATATTCATTCGCCCACTGCATTGCACCTTTCAAAATAAGTTTTAGGGTTTAGTTTTACAAAGACAATAGAGATGGATGATGATGTTATCGTATGCTAAAAGACAATCAATTAAAGAGAGTGTAGAGAGATACAAAATATAACTTTCTCTTGGGGGGTCATTTTGCATTAATATGAAGATTAAAATAGAGGACAAGCAAGTGCATTGAAACTTCGGGGAAATGATAATGTCCAAGAACCAAAGTGTAAACAAGAAAAAGAAACCGACCAGAGAAGCCAAAGTTCCGGGGTGTTTTTTGAAAAGTTATATCATGTCATTATGGGATTTGCCCTAACATTTGCCTCACTAATCATTATTGTTGGGTGAGACGTGTCTATTATGGCAAATGAAGAAAATTGTTAGGTAATAATCATTATTTTCGCAAATCACTCACCCGAATATCTCATAATACAATCAATAACCACAATAACAGAGCAAAGCTGACGAAAAAGACACTTCAAAAGCAAACCTCAAGTGATGCCACAAGCAGCCTATTTATAGGTTGACACAAGAGTTCATTCAACAAAGTTTAATAAGCTTTAAACACCTATTTTAAAGTTGGAATTATTCCATTAATTATCTTTAGTGTTTATCTCACAAGACCTTCATGAACAAGTTCCCCGATAGCTTCAAACGCTTTAAAAAATAATCATAAGTACTCTCAATCCTTATCCAATAGACTCATAACTTCATCAAGAAGATCAGCTAAAGAGTTAGAGAGTCCTAATTGAACAATAATAATGTTTTGTTAAATATGCCACCATTTTATGGGTCATTATTATCTATCAACAATCAACTTGAAATTTTCTAAAGGTCCAAGCAGAAATGTAAAAATTTATTCTCATTCTATCTAACAGAACATACAACAACCAAAAACCCAATAATTTCAATTCAACTAGGAATATTTAATCGGTGCAACCAAATGTTTCCAATAACATGAAAGTAGAAATACCAAATTATGTCAAATTAAAGCAGAAATATTAAATTCCAAAATCCAGCATATTAGGAGAACTAAAACTACAATTACACCTATATATACACACGTAAAATTACACAGACAATATAAAAAGAATAAATTCAACAATAAATACTAAAACAAGGCAATGGTATTATTTAATTTATCAAACTGAAATTAAAATAAGAGAATCGAAAATCTAGCAAGGAGGCCGTAAAGAGGGAACCCACCAAATTGATAGCTATAGATTATGCTTGAAAGATTCTTTTTTAATGGAATATACATTTCTCTCACAGGTCGACATTATTACATAGATTGGCATAATAATTATGTTCATGTTTTTGTCACAAAAAATATGGGTTCTCTTTTTCTTTTTTTCTTTTTTGTTCATTTGAATGATTACCAACCAAAGAAAATGAAAATATTAATACAAAATAAATAAATAAAAAACAAATCATACAGAAAAAAAACATTAATTGCACGCGCTGGCTGCTAGAAGAACTAACAAAATTTGCAGTTAATGTTGCAAGCCATCAGCAAAAAAATTCCCCCAAAATACTCCCTTTTTCCAGTTCATTGGTGAACCATTTCATGTACCAAAAACTTGTAGTAATTCCAAATGATTTTAACTTACTACAACTATATATATATTAGGGTATGTTGATTGAACTGTAAACTTGTTCATGCATTCCAAATTAAATTTACCTCTTGTTTGAAATACCCAAAGGATTATTGTGCATAACATTCCCAAACCACCAGTTGTCTTTACTTATCGATAAGTGTTGAGTGTACTAATAAAGTATATTAAACACTTAAAGAAAGAATTTGATTTGAACTCTAAAGACGACACTATTGGGAAGAGCATCTATGAACCTTGAAAGAATTAGTTTTCATAGAACATAAAACAAATATGAAAGATTCCTTAATAAAAACTTGTAACTATCAGCAAGTGCTGGATGCAATCATAAAACACGTTACACTTAGAGAGAGAATTTGGGTTTGATGAAAAATATTTAATTTAAAAAATAATTTGCACCAACAACACCAACACATAAATAAATGTGGTTGAGCACATCTATGTATAAATGATTAATATATATATATATATATATATATATATATATATATATATTCCTTGTTAGAAGAAGAGAGCCCTTATTCACTGATAAAATCTAAGGCAAAACTGTTATAATATTTAATACAAACCATGTCTAGATTAAGCCAATGAGATGCATGAAAGGCAAAAGAGTCGTGGTCATGCAAGCTTTGTAGTATACTTTAAAAGGAATTAATTAATCGCATAGTTAATCAAGTTTGGCAATGCCTAACCACTTTTGTGTGTATATATATATTTATTGAATTGATTTTTCAGTATGTCTCATCCATTGTTAGGTCTAATCCCATTGTCAGGATGAATTTTCTTGCTGTTTGACTTCATATGTCAAGTATGGTATGAAAATTTAAATTCAGATAATTTGAATTTAAATTTGATTCGATTTAGTTTGATTATAAAGAGTCAATAATTAAAATTTAAAATTGATCTTAAACTGAAATATTTCTGTTGGTGACAAGAGGATAGAAGAAGTTTGAGATATAACTTATCGAAAAGTTGCGAGCCACAAGAGATCTCATGGATAGCCCCCATTGACTTTCGAGCGGTTTTTTTAAGGAAATGGACGTTTATGAGCCATGTGTCTCTTCTGATTGGTGGATCGTCACTCGAGTAAAATAACGTAGATTTTCTCTTTTAAGTCAGCAACGTGAGTTAATGTGATGCAATTGCAGAGTATGTGAGTACCTAACATGACTTAATGAACAAATAACCTGAAATTATCCAAACTTGAATTGCTTAAATTTTGAAATGAATTTTATCCGATTAATCAAAATGATCCTAAATTTTAAAATAATTTAAAATTAAAATAACTCAAATCCAAAATATCACAAAAACTCAAAAATGAACTCAACAACATAAATCAAAATAACCCAAAATTTTTAAGATTCAAATTGATGATGAACTATTGCATGACACTATTCCAAACATAAAAAGAAAAAACAATTAAATTTGGAGGAATTGTACCTAAAAAGATGTTGGATTCAATGCACAGGTGGAAACCCAGAGTTGATTTGTTTGTTTAATTAATGGGTTTGTTCATTTATTTACCTCGAAGGCGACAACATGGTTATATGATGGGGGACTTCATCCATAAGGAAAAGAGAATCATTTTTATATATGCACAATACAAGAAAGGATGATATAGCAACGTTGAGATATGTGGAATAGCTACAGTCTCCTCTTTTAAGGAAATAAAATAAAATAAAGAAAACTAAAAATTTTCATTGAGACTGCTGCCCACTTGAAAAAAAGGACATGAGAACAACTCCTTTTGTCTTATAGCAATATATATATATATATATATACATTTATAGAATCCTCTTTCATATTATAAAGTATATGGTGAAAATCTTTTATGGAAGATTTTGAGTTTTGAACCCTTTAACTTTTACTTTTTTATTTCAAATATCATGTGGCTAGTTAATTAACCTTTTTTTTACAAATATTTTTTTCCTATGATGATATTATATTGAAAGTGGTATTGTCTTAAAAAAAACAACTAACTTAATGTTCTAATGTCCAATATGTTGAAAGAAAAGCAACTTGTCTACATGAAATCATGGTTTTTGTTTCAATTGTGTTTTGATTATGAAATGAAAAGCACACACAAATAAAAAATAAAAAGAGAATACGGTTAGGATTGAAGCAAGGATATGAGACATGGGTCATGGATGTGTCATATGGTTTGACAATGAGCCATCTATTGCCATGTCTTTAGGACAAGAATCACTGTGAAACATCATTTCATGTGAAGTGAAAAAAAAAAAAAAACGAAGAAATTTTCTTTCCATGATCATAGTGACGTGGGTTTTGGTTAATGTTTTGATATTTGGCAATGTGAGAGAAATTTTATGTCATGCTGTAGGGTGAAATGGAGATTAGGGGACAAATATTGTGAAATAATTATGAATTCAACATGAAAGTTTTGAAAATTTTGATTAAACCCTCTAAATTTTTTGACAATCGCATTAGTTTTCTCAATTTTTTTTAAATTTTTTTAATAAGATTCCTTTTTTTCTTAAATTCACATAAAACCCCAAAAATTTTTAAAAATTTTAATTAGACCCCATAAAATTTAATGCTACATTCCACCACTATCGCTTGACCCAACTTGAAAATTTTTCAAATTCTAAATAACTCGAACAAACTATCTAAAATTACCAAATTCGAAAATTTTAATTAATAGACTCAAATGAAATCAAACTCGAAATAATTTAAAAAATTTTAATCATAAATTAACTCGATTTAAATTGATGAATTTCAGAACCAACTTTAGTCATGCTGTAGAAACAATGGTAGAATGATTTTGGGCTCATGTAAAACATTGATTTGACCTAAAGAACACGTCTAGTGAAGATTGGTTCAAAATCCAAAGCGTAGGACACCCAATTGGCAATCGTAACGAATCATCCAAGAAAATAACACTTCATCTCGACTTTCGACTTCAACAGTTCACATTCAATGGAATATTTTAAAAAACACAAACACAGATACAGCAATCCAAAGTAAACACGTTTACGTCAATGACTTAATTGCATTTAAGCTGCTTTCGAGGACATTGTAATCCCCACATGTTCCCACCATGCAATAACTATTTATATATATAAATTTAATATCTTTTTAAGTAAAATTTTGTTATAATTTTATTAGAAGTTGGATTACATTTTATCGTTTCTATTAAAAAAAATGAGTAAATGAGTTTTAATACGTTAGATTAAAAAGTAAATTAATTATATTATGCCAGTATGAAATACACATGACTCATCACATGTTACTGTTTGGTTATTTTGTCAGTTGTATAAGTTCTTAATGGTAAAAATGAATGAATTTTTTAATAGAAAATATCAATTTACTCTTTAATCTAATATATCGAAATTAATATGTCCATTTTTTTAATAGATAAAGTAAAATATAATCTAACATCTAGTACATAAGCTTTCATAATATTTTTACCGTAAAATCTCATATTTAAATATTATGAATAGAGAAAACAATTCTAGCAGAGCTTTTAATTCTTATTTAAAATTTGATTTCACTCAATTTTAAATTTAATTGAAATCTAATGTAATTATAGTAAAATATTAGTCCGAAAATAATATAAAAATGGGTAAATTTAGACGTGAATTTTAAGGCATATATGCTCTTCTTCCTTCCAAATCTTTTGATGAAATTAACCCCATATTCGCTGCAGCTGCAGAAAAACAACAGCACCAACAACAACGTAGATTTCATGGAAATTTGTGCATATCTATGTATCTATATAGTAAATATACATTTGGGTCGAATTGTAATAATTTAAAGTTTTTAAAGAAATTGGATTTAACTTACTTTTATTTTAAATTTAGTCAAATTCATCAAATATTTAAATTAAAAAAAAAAATACTAGGACTTTAAGGTTTATTTACTTATTTGGAGTTGTAAGAAGTGTGTGGCTGTTAAAGACTTTCAAAATCAAAGAATGGTCCATGAGAGTCAACTTCCAATTGAATTTTCCTCGAAAAGTACATTAAATTTACGAGTGGCCCATATTAATATTCCAATAATATGGAAATTAATAATTAATAGTGACCTCTCAAGAACGAAAAATCCATTTGGAAATTTACTAAAATTGAAATATTATGATTACAACATTGGTATATAACTAAATTGAGTAGAAACAAACAAAAATACAAATAAGTGGTTGATTTGGATTACTATATGTAATATGTAAATTATAGAGATCATGAAACTATATCAAGTTTGGATTTCAAAATCTTATTTGATGAAAACAATTGATGCCATAATGACTGATTTACTAAGATATAAATGTTTGATTTTAATCTCAAATTTTAATCAATTGTTGATTTAATTTTAGTATAGTTGTTGTTATAATGATCATAACATGAATTTCAACAAGTTTAGACGTGTATTATACTTCAATTTAAGGGTTTGAGACATATAAATAGTAGTAGAGCTTGCATTAAAAAATTCTGGTGATTATTTCGAGTCAATTTGATTTTATTATAAATGAATATAATATGAATTTAAAAATTATCCGAACACAAAATAATTTAAACTCGAGATGATGACAAACCCAAAGTAACCTAAACCCGTAATGACTTGAATCCATCATAACCCGGACTCAAAATGACTTGAATTGGAAGTAACCCAAACCAAAAAACTAGACTCCCAAATTTAAAATAATCCAAATTGAAGACAATATAAACATGAATTAACTTGATAAATAACTTAGACTTGAAAAACCCAAAATTCAAACACCGAAAACAAAACAATCCTAAGTGAATAAAAATTTTAAAACCCAAATTAATCGGACATAAACGAGAGTTTGTAATAAGATGGAAGAGCAGTGGCTAAGGCAGCCGAGCTGGGCAGCAGCACCACGTAAATCCATTCGCAGCCTGGGACCCCATATAGATCCTCCGTATCCAAAACTTGACCCCATCACCGTATGTAAATTGCAAGACAGGGAGGAGAACGGTGGTTTCCTCCTCCCTCTCTCACACGTGCCTCCTCCTCTCCTTGCACGTGACTCTCCTACCCCCCTCATGGCCACCCTTTTGACCTATAAATTTAGAAGCTGTATGACACCAAAAAGAGCAACACCACCATTAGCAACAACACCAGCTTTGAAAATCCATTGTTTTGGTTTCAACCCACTAATTTAAAACCCATTTCCCAACGTGAAAAAGAACAAAGAATCTGTGCTTTTGCATGTTGTATTGATTGTTGGGAAGAAAAAGAATAAATGAAATCTTTAAAGTGTTATCCTATCTTACGTTAACACTGCCACCAAAAGATTTTGTTCCTTTTTTTTCTCTTTCTCTCTATATATTCACACAAACCCAACAAGAGGAAGCATTGTTTCATTTTTGGGATAATGGCTACAAAGCTTCTTTTAACCTTTGCCATTTGTAGATTAATCGTTACTGTGGGATTAACCCTTGAACCCACGGAGCTTCTCCGTTTAGGTCTCACCGTCGACCCCGTCGACGTTGAGTCAGCTTCTGTGGATTTTGGGTTGATGACTAAAGTTGAACCGCTTGCGGTCTTACGTCCTTCTTCGGCTGAAGACGTGGCTCAGCTCGTTAAAGCAGCGTACGAGTCGAGTCATGGGTTTACTGTGTCGGCTAGGGGACACGGACATTCGATCAACGGGCAAGCACAGACTGGAACCGGGGTGGTGGTTCAGATGAGTGGGGTTGGGTCCGGTGGTAAGCCGAGAGTGTGGGGTGGTGATATGTATGTGGATGTGTGGGGTGGGGAGCTTTGGATTGATGTGTTGAAGACTTGCCTTGAGTATGGATTGGCCCCTAAATCTTGGACCGATTACTTGTACCTTTCCGTTGGTGGGACTTTGTCAAATGCTGGTATTAGTGGCCAAGCTTTTCATCATGGTCCACAAATTAGCAATGTCCATGAGCTTGACGTTGTTACAGGTTGGTTCATCATCTCTTTTAACTTCGCATCCCCTTGTTTCTTGTTCATAGCTCAGTTGGTACTCTTGCATGTTTTCACCCATGTGTATGTATTTGTGGTGAAACAGGGAAAGGTGAGCTTATGACATGCTCAAACCAACAAAACCCGGAGTTGTTTCATGCTGTTCTTGGTGGTTTAGGACAATTTGGGATTATCACAAGAGCTAGAATTTCTCTTGAACCAGCTCCACAAAGGGTATATAATATTCTCCATAGTCTCTTCATATACATATATACACACACACATACTGTATCATTATTTACATGAACTTGTTTAAAAATGGGTCTTGACATGGGTTTAAATCCTAAAAATAAAAATGGGGTTTGGGGTTAAACCTGATTCAAACCCCAAACTTTTACAATTTCCTATAGAATCATGGGCATATATGAAATGACATTAGAAAATACCTTTTTCACTTGTTTAAAAATGGGATTTTCCGAGACTTGCTTGTAGCAGTTTGTCAAAGCTCCATCCGACACATAACATAGTTCACATCCGAGATTAAACCTAATCATAATCCTATATGAAATGAGATTATACAAAAAAAAAAGCATGCTTTTTTACCCTTTTTTCAAGCACATGCTACTGCTATCCAAACACTATTTCATGTTTCATTTTTAATAATTGTGTTCACAATATTTGTAGGTGAGGTGGATAAGGGTCCTATATTCCAATTTTTCCGCTTTTACAAAGGACCAAGAGTATCTAATATCATTACATGGTAACCAAAAATTCGACTATGTCGAAGGTTTCGTTATCGTAGACGAAGGTCTCATCAATAATTGGAGATCGTCCTTTTTTTCACCTCGAAACCCTGTCAAAATTTCATCCCTTGGTTCCAACAACAATGGCGGCGTTTTGTATTGCTTGGAAATTACCAAAAACTACCACGAATCTACGGCCGAGTCCATCGATCAGGTAGGATTAATATTTAATACATTGTTAACATAATATCGTAATGATAATATGATTTTAATTTAAGTTAATTAAAATGTATTTTCTGAAAATTTTACGTTTAAATATTTTAAATTTAGATCCATCTGTTAACATTATTAATTTTTATATTAAATTTTGAGTTCGTTACAATAGGGACGAAGTTAGGAATTTTTTTTGAAGGCATCAACATTGAGTTACATGTTTTTATGAGAGTTAAAATGTAATTTTATCCTTTTATTGACATATATTTTTGTAGTTTTTAAGAAAATTAAATCAAAATTTTATCATTTTTGGAGGTTAAGACTTCCGTCTACCCATTCCTTTCGCTCGTGATTACAATATCATTTTTATGAATTACATGACTATCGAGTTTTTTTATTTCAAAATGCCACTTCAACAAATTTAATAATATTAATAATTGGACTTTAATTTTGAAATCTGAAAAGTATAAAGATTAAATTTTAAAAATTTTAAAAGTATAAAGACTTATATAATATTTTAACCTTTAATTTATAACATTTAGGGACCACTTACCACATTATTCTCCTACAATTAAAATATCTTTTTTATTATTTTAAATGCAGGAAATTGAGGCTTTGTTGAAGAAATTAAATTTTATACCCTCATCAGTATTCACAACTGATTTACCATATGTGGATTTCTTAGACCGGGTTCACAAGGCCGAGTTAAAGCTCCGGTCTAAGGGTATGTGGGAGGTTCCACATCCATGGTTGAACCTTTTTGTCCCTAAATCAAAGATTGCTGATTTTGATAGAGGGGTCTTCAAGGGCATTTTGGGAAATAAAACTAGTGGGCCTATTCTAATCTACCCAATGAACAAAAACAAGTAAGTTTCTTATATCGATATTTGTGTAATTTTTCGATTTAATCTAATTTGGGTTAGTAAAAGTATTATGAAAGTTTTTATATTAAAAGTAAAATTGCATTTAATCATCTTTACTTCAAAAAAGAGTAAATTAATATTTGTATACTAGATTAAAGAGTAAATTGATCATTCTATTAAAAATTTCATCTATTTTTACGGTTAAAAACAAGTCATTATACATCGTAATGAGATATACATGGCACGTCACGTATAACTATTTGATTATTCTATCAATCACACCATTTTTTAACCATAAAAATAGATGAAATTTTTGATAAAAAAATTGATTTACTCTTTAAACTAACATACGAGGATTAATTTTTTTTTTAATAAAAATTACAAAATGCAATCTGATTCTTAATATAAAGGTTTCTATGATACTTTTAACGTTAAGTTTTATCTCAAGTGGCGAACGATGTCGTTTTTATTACACACTAAAAGCATTCCCATGCATGAAACATGCAAATATTCAACATCATTTTCCATCATGGCCCCGCCCCCTTATAGCCACCATATGCACATCATGAGAGATGTTGGTGTCACCTTTTCATATATTTATAACATGATTTTACATGTTTCACTAACGGATAAACTTAGTTAATTTTATTAATATCATATAACATGCAATGTAATGAATGATGTCTATGAGATTTTATAATGACATCATCATACATGCATGATATTTGCTAATTAGAGTGTCGGCAATAAAATTTCCATTGCTTTCGAGCTTTCAAGTGAGGGTTTTTTTTGTTTTTTGTTTTTTGTTTTTCAATTTTTGGTTCCTCTACGCCATGTAAGGAAAAAATGCATATTTGCATTTAAGGACAAAAAAAAACATTGTCCATGCCGGCAACTGTAGGTTAATTTTACGTTGGCTTTGAGTTTTCGCTTTCAATAGAGAGGTAAATCCATGGCTTTTTTTTCTTTTTTTTAAAGTTCAATTTATTTTAGTCCCCCTACTGTGTTGGAGTTTAGAATTCAATTCTTAATTTGATTCCCCTGCTATTAGTAAGTTCAAATAAAATAACACCTTTGATTGGTAATAAAGTTTCACGTCAACTAATGGTGTTATCAATTTGAACCTACTAAAAACATGTGCAATTTTAGAATAGTAAAAGGGACTAAAACTGGAATTAGACCATTTATTGGTGGTCCTGGCACAAGAACATGACCCCTAGCACGTGGGGAGCAGCATGCAAATGCTCCCATCCCCAAAGCCAAGGGATTTGAATGTTCTTTAGTGATGGAAAAAGGCCAGCTAGGATTTTTGATAAAAACACAGCCTTTTAGCTCTATTTGTTGACTGGTAATGATCATCCAAGTGGGAAGATTCTGGTCTGTCAGGAGATCTTGTCTTAAGGTCCCATGATAGTAACCATCCTTGTATTGTTACCAAAATTGTTCCACAAACATAGCTGTTACCACCACTAAGCTGGGTGGAATCATATCCGAGTTTAAATCAATTTTGAAATATGCTGAATGTTAAATTGATGTAGCGTTGTTTTTCGTGATGTGGTATAGATGGGATGAACAGAGCTCGGTGGTGACACCGGATGAGGATGTGTTTTACCTAGTGGCGTTTCTGAGATCGGCGTTGGATGATGGGGAGGAGACGCAGAGTTTGGAGTACCTGACAAATCAGAACCGCCAGATTCTAAAATTTTGTGATGAGGATGGGATCAAGGTGAAGCAATATTTACCTCATTACAGAACACAATCGGAGTGGAAACACCATTTCGGCGGTAGATGGGATCGATTTCAACGAATGAAAACGAAATTTGACCCGAGACACATTTTGGCCTCGGGCCAAAACATTTTCACTCCCACCTTCCTCTCCTCTTCCAATATGGCTTCATGGTGATAGACATTGCCAACACCGACACTGATTAAACAAAAAAGCTAGAGAACCAAAAGATTTTTAACGTACTGACTTGGGAAAATACCACTCGTTCCTCGTGTAAATACAAAATGGCATAAACAAAGTAAAATATTTATTAGTCACATCACATCTTGACTAAATCCAGGATCGAGTCAAATCAATTTTCTAAAGGAGACAAGCTTTCTAAATGTTGTTTGTTATATTCACAAAACTAAAATCCGAGATATGGCAGCTGTAAGAAAGATGCAGCTCTTAATGGTATTCCAGATGATACAGACTAAAGAGTCGTAAGATCTGCAAGAATCTTTGTTTTGGGTTATCCCATGATTTTCCTGTTGGGGACACTTGAGGATTGGCAACATCGCATGGAAAAAAATTAGAAATAAAAACAAGAATACTTTCCTAGCACCGGTCATTAATAAGACATGACTTGAAAGAGACCTTTAGTTGGGATTGTTTTAACCTATACTACCGACAAGAATTTAAGATTGCCTACAATAATGTAAGATTATAATGCTTTGTTCAACAATTTTTTGCTTCATTAACTATCCTTTCGATGATATTTTGTTTTTTAACTTTAAAAAATAGATAAATACTTTGTGTGATCAAAATACAAGAGTAAATCAGTTGCGTAGGGATCAATTTTTAACCCAAAAAAAAAAAAAATGAGATTGTTCTTTCATCTAATGTATAAGAATTAATTAATTTATTTTTTAATAAAACAGATAAAATATAAATACAATCTAACTCTTAATATAAAAACATCCATAGTGCTGAGTCAATAATGTCAAAAATTGATTATCAACAGGTAATTTCATTGAACCATATGATATGTAAGGCTTGGACTTAAATAAGTAAAACTAGAGCTTTACTCACTTCCTTCTTTGAGTTAATAATGTCTATTAGAATTTTTAACATGTACAAATAAAATATATACATAACACACTTAAGTTGATGTTAAAGTGTATATAATTTCTATTGCATCAACAAAGTAAGAGCGTGAAATTCAAAATATATTTACTCTAATTTTAAAATAAATGGCTTTTATGAGTGAAAATCATAAGTAAGTGTCTTATTTAACTTAACAAAAATAGTCTAATGGCTGTTTAAAGGCTTTTTAAGTATATTAACTAAAACTGTTATTAGATTAAAGGGAAGGCAAAATTTTTGTATAGGAAGGGCCAAAATGAAATTGGGCCAAATCTAAAAATTTTGGGTGATATCAAAATCAATTATTAATTTCTTAAGGGAATAAAATTGTAATTTCCTTTATTTAACCAAATGCCATAAAAATTTAAATTGAATTTTTAAATTTGAGGGGCAAAATTTTTTTACCTATTTAATCAAAGAGGCCAAGACCGCTATCTGCTTGCCAACTTCCCCAGCTTGGCTATATTAGGTTATCTTATACTCAACAAAAAAGAAATGATACACTGTGACATGGTCATAGTTCCCCACAATAAAAAACAGACAAATTAAAGAATAAAAAATGAGCTACTTTGGCTTCAAAAAGTGGACAAATTAATCCCTATACATTACGTCAAAGAGTAAATTAAACATTTTATCCATTTGTAATGTTAAAAACTAACATAACTGACAAAATGACCAAATAGTGACATGTGACATGCCACGTATAGCTCATAATGACGTACGAGAATCAATTTTTAACAGCATAATAGATGAAATTTTTAACAGAAGAACGAGTTTACTCTTTGATCTAAAGTATAGAGATTAATTTGCCAATTTTTTTAATAAAAAAATAAAATACAATCCAATTCTTAGTACAGAAACCTCTATAATACTTTCACTAGAAGGTAAACATACATGTATATTGTGAGCTGGTATCATGCATAAACCTAAGCAATTGGTGAAAAATTTTGGGGATCCACCTAACAATTTCAATGATAATTTCAAATAAGATATAATAACATATCGCGAGAAAAATAAATAAATATAATACCTTAAGTACCGTTATGACATGAAAATAGAAACAAGAAATGGCAATTACCATAAGTGAAATGGTAAATTCAGATGAATGGTAAATTCCAGAGATGAAATCAGTGACATGGCAATTAAACTTGAGCAAACTAATAGTACAAAATCTATGCACGTCGACATATAAATTACAGGGGTTGTAAACTACTTTGTTTTTAACTTTGGGCTTACCATGGCGACCCTCAACATCCGAAAATGACGGTGAAAGGGCAAATAACCTAGCACTGGATATCGATCATCCCTGTTAAAGCAAGATGTCAAAAGGGGTAAGTTTTGTTCTTAACTTTCATACTTTCGAGGTATCGAACTCTTACAATTTTAATCTTACCAGTATGAATTAGAAGCAGCGAGGATATAATATCACAAGCATGCTTGATATTAATTTGAATCGTCTGCTTTGGTTTTCTTCGCGAATTTTCTCAAGGCAAGTGAATATATTGTTTTCTTTTTCATCGATGTTCCTTCGGCCACCAATTTGACTGCCTGAAATGTACATCATATTCGATTATTTTTATCATATAAAACAGATGGATGCAAGGTATAAATTTGATAAAATGAGATGGTGAAATGAAGCATACCGAAGAAAGACTATGGCCATTGGAGATCAATTCTCTCAGGTCATTTTCTAACTGACTCTCTGACAGAGTTTCCATGCTAGAATTCGAATTGCCCTCAATCAAGAGGGTAATTTCTCCCTTTGGCTGGCAAGTTGAGAAGGCTTCCTTTGCTGTCCCTAGATTGCCCCGCCAGAACTGCCGGAATTAATCATTGTCGTTACTAAATGATCACATAAAGAAAATTCCACAAAGTAAAACGAGGTCAAACTGGCTAATAGATTTGGAACAAATCATTTAAGGCATTTGTCTTTGCTACTGTTTTTTTTTATCAGAAGCATGAAAACAGAACATTATATTACTTATTGAAGTTATAAACATTGATAATTTAGTTATTGAAATAACGAAAAGGAAAAAAAAAAAAAGAAGCTATGTTATCATACACATGGTGGGTAAAAATACGAAGTAGCATACAAATGCATAATGAGAAAAATAAATACAGACCAACCTCTTCGTGAATTTTTGTTAGTTCCCGAGCTATGACGCATTGTCTGTAACAAGGTCAAATTGTCACTGTAAGCCCTAAAATTTGACATATACAACTAAGATTTCATAGAAGTATCGAAAGACAGAAAGCTAACTGAAACAAGAAAAAAGCACATAATTTCAACCAAGCAAGCAGAGGCTCATGCACTTAAAAGATGACAATAAACCAGATTTCTTCACCCTCTAACCCGGTTGCCGAGGGAACCGCTGATACAGATTCCTATTTGATATTAGAGATTTCAGCTATTAATCTGATAATAGGTTACCTCAAAATTACAGCAAGTTAACTAACAAGCTTTACATAATTGGGGCCATCATGTGTTCTTTCCCCTCTGAAGACTTCCTATATATGTTTTTGAGGAATGCAGATAAACAGATGCATAGGCATCCAAAAACAAAGATCCACCCAAAAAAGAGGATTTCTCCACCACGATAAAAAGCACATTCCATATTTCGTACTGAATCCCTTCACCTAGACTGACTTGCATTTTCATCCCTTTCCTATGATTCTCACCATTTTATAGTAAATTGACCGCAGTTAATGAAGTAATGAAGACATATTGTTTACCTTGAGTCACCAAAAATCAGGGAACTTTCTTCGAGAAACTGGCCAAGCTTGTGAGGAGGAACATAGAAGATTTGTGTTGTTCTTTCACTTGCAGAAGCAATCAACCTCTCCTTCCGTGAACCAGCATGTTTTGGAAGAAATCCAACTGCAACATTATATGACATATAAGAGTCTTTAACTTTACAAGAATTTGCAAAAGAAGCATGTTCAACCACAATAATTTACAAACAAGTTACCAAATGTGAATTCATCAGTGGACAACCCCGAGGCAGAAAGAGCAGTTAAGAAGGCAGATGGTCCAGGAATTGGAATCACAGGAATGTTTTCATCCACACATATCTTTGCCTAAACCGCAATACCAAACGTCAATAGTTGCATTCTTAATCAAAGACTAAGCATTCTATAGAATTCAGCCAATAGGGATGCAAAAACTAACCAGTTCCGTACCAGGATCACTAATGCCAGGCATTCCAGCATCACTGATCAAGGCTACAATCTCCCCTTGCTTTAACCTTTTTAAAACTGTGTGTTCTCTTTGAGATTCATTATATTTGTGATAACTTAGCTGAAATTCTAAAACCCACTCAATCAGAATTGTTGAAAGAAGTAATGAAAGGTACCAAACTGATCAAGGAAAAAATTGGCTCGATCTCACTTACAAGAGGTGTTTTGATGCTGTAATAATGAAGTAACTTCCCGGAATGTCGTGTGTCCTCCGATAGTATGACATCAGCTGATTTCAACACCCGTAGAGCACTGCATTGATGAAATCACCAATAACATGATAGTTATAGGCCAATCGATTTGATGGGTCAAGTTGATTTTGGTTCGATCAATCTGGCTCAGATTGATTGGAGTTTGAAATTTTCAAGTCTTTGTATCAATCTGACTCAAATTTTTAGTTCAGATAACAACTTTGAATCATTTTAAGTTTTGCTCAGTTCAAGCTCTGGTATTTTTGAGTTACTTGTTCAAATCATTTGACTTTGTGTTAGACAGGTTCGGGTTTGAGTTCAGATTGATTGACTTCGGTCTTCGATTTCAAGTTAGAGATTGTACTTGAGCTGAGCTGATATCGAATACTAGCGAGCTTGACTAGAAATACAGAGCTCGATTCTCGGCTCAAGCTTGATCGAACATTTATTTTTTAGCTTGAACTCAGCTCAAGATGTAATTAAGCTCATTTACCAATTTTTATATTCAAGAAGATCGTACATATTCAACCTCAAGCTTGGCTCAATAATTAAGCTCAATAAGACTCACGAACAGAGAGTTCGAGCGGAGTATTACTAAGTTCGAATTCGCTATATTGATAGCTCAAACTTGAGCTCAGCTCAATAATCATCTAATCAAGTTTAAGATTTTTTTAGTCAAACTCGAGCTTGCAAGCACAATGTATCTCATTTACGCCCCTACATCAGGTCAAGATTCACAGGCATATACATATATATAAAATAAAATAAAAATAAACTAAAGGAATAGAAATGAATTACCGTAAAGTTATATCTTCAAGGTTTCCAATAGGTGTTCCGACGAGATACAGTCCAGGTTTGAGAGGTCCCTATAAGAAACCAAAACCGAATTAAACATTAATCCAAATAAATTTCAAAAGCAATATTAAAATAAAAAGTGAAAATTTACGCGTTTGGAGGACTGATCGGCGATTAAGTCGGTAAATTCCGGTGATATTTCGGAGGTCGAGCAAAAGGAAAGGAAGCTAAGTGCAGGGTAAAAGGAGATGGAATTGAAGGATTGAAGGAGGCGCTGAGAGGAGAACAGGTGAGAAGTGTAACGCGGGGATAGAGCCGCGGTTACGACGGAAACAGCGGTGGAAGGCAGTCGTCGGAGCAGCATTATCACTAAACTGAGTAGAGAGTATAAGGATTTATCCCTCCGAGAATTTTGAGTTTAACGAATGCCCATTCAAATAGTAGTTTGCGTTTGAATACTAGGCCTAAAAGCTCAACATGGCTCTTCAACAAGCCCATTTGTTCTACTTTTGTAATTTTTTAGGCATAAAAAATTTAGCCCTCAACGTTTGCATTTTTATCAATTTGATCATTGTTTATCTAGTTAAATTTTACATTAACCTTTCAAAAGGAGTTAATTTATTTATTTTAATGGAAATTCTGATTAAAACATTAATCTTTTAGTGATGGTGTGACAACTCTCTTAACAGTTCACGTGTATTGCTTATAATTTTAGTCAATATTTTTGTTAAAAAAATAACAATTCGATTTTTTTGAAAGGTTAATGGTCAAATTTAATTCTTTTTAAAAGGTAAGGATCAAATTTAACTTAAAAAGAGAAGAGGGTCAAATTAATAAAAGATATAAATGTTGATGAATCTATTTATTATCATTATGCTTTTTTTTTATGAAATTTGAATTTACAAATATGTTTTGAATCTATTGAATTCGAGCATTACTGTTTGAATCGTTATCATTTATACTTATAATAAACCCCTAATTAAGTTCTCACGAGTCATCCAAACACCATTGAGTTTTATTATACTAGTGTTTTTGTCGTTTATATTTTGATATAAAATCAATAAAAATGCTATCATAAATATTTGAACAAGTGATACAATACATTTTAAACATTTAAAATTATCATTTCAACCAAAAAAAACTTATATTCAAATATTTCATTCACATCGGTCTTAGTTTCAAATTTGAATTCATCATCTTATTATCGTCTTTCCATGATAAAAATTTGTAGAAAAGTGTTGTGTCCATTGAATAATCGATCGATATCTTAACAATAGAAGGTATTGTCCTCTGGCAAGGATTTTATCTCCTGTAGTCTTTTGAGACCCAACATGCCATAAGTAGCTGCCCGATGAGCTTGGATCACAAAGTTGAGAGTGCATTGATTTGTGTACTTATAAAACATAAGGAAGATATGTCGGTACAAGATGTGTAATAATTAAAGCTCACTTGCATACAAGAGAACTCGAACACCAACCTAAGGCCTCAGATTGGTGGTTCAAGTCTCTACACACCCAAGTGAGCTCTAAATTATTATACGTCCTATATTAACACCTCTCCCTTAAACCTTGAGTCTTGCAAGTCTACCAACCGAGGTGCTTCAACTTTGTGAATCAGGCCCATTAGACAAATGCTCATGACACATTGACTCTCAATAGGGACAATACTTTCGATTGTTAAGAGATTGACCGAATACCCGACGGACAACACTTTAAGAATTTCTCCCAAAAGATTGGGTCCCTCAAATCATATAATGAGAAAGAAGAGAATTTTTTCCCACTACTTGAATCAACCCTCAATAAGATCATGAGAGACGTTGTGGAGAATCTGCAGACTCCTGTTTGTACATTTCTTTAATCATTGGTTTCCATAGCCGAACTCGAGCAGTTGTAAACCAATTGGATACCCGAAATTAACAACAACATCAATTGAAGCTTAAACAAATTGAGAAAAATTTGTGGATATATTTTAAATTAGATTATAAAAGAACTAATACTTGGTTCTTGGTCAACCCTGTTTGCGATGCCAACATTAGCTTCTCAGACCCTGTTGGATACCTGTTAAAACACCAAACAACGAAATTGGTTTAGGTAATGATTAATCTCAATCAAGCGGGTATTTTTGGGTTGTTTTGGGGTTCGAGGCTTCAACTTTTCAATAGTTTTATTATGGGTTTGGATTAATTTTGATTACTTAATCGAGTCATTTTGGTTCGAGTCAATTTGAGTTTATATCGATTTAGATCGGACAGTTTATATTGTTGATATTTTATGGTCAGTTAAATTATACTTTTTGTACCTCTACCCGGGGTGAAGGCAAATAAAAATGTTTCAAGGTTATAATTTATTTATAAATTCTTGAGAAGTTAAAAGAGTAATTTTGTTATATTAATTTATAATTCAATACTTAAGGGGGACTATAAATTAAAATTTCCCATTTGATTTGATAGGGGTCAAGGCAGATGACTTCCTACCCCTTGAATTTTATCAATGTACTCTATTACGTTCAAATTTGATATTAAATCTCTCTATTTTATAATGTCATAAATTAATCCAAACATAATAATGCTTAATCGGTAGATGTGACTTTTTCCTTAAAAAACACTCCTTTCAACTCATCATATTAACATAAAAAAAAAAAAAAAATTTAAAGTTGAAAGGGATAGATTTTAAGAAAAATCTAGGTCGTGTTTTAATAGTTAGCCTAATTAACAGTGCTATCAAAATTAAAAGAGAAAATTATGTCAAATTAAATATAAAAGTATTATGAAGGTCTTTGTATTAAGAGTTGAATTGTATTTTTTTTTTTATTTCTACTCAAAAATAGACAAATTAATCCCTGTAAATTAAATTAATGAGCAAAGTGGTCCTTTTATTAAAAATTTCATCTATTTTTACCATTAAAAATTGGTCATTGTACGTTAAAATAATATACATATGGCTCGTTACATGTAATTATCTCATTATTTTGTCAACTATGCCAGGTTTTAATAGTAGAAATAGATAAAAATTTTAATAGAAATGACTAATTTGTTTTTTAATATAACGTATTTAGATTAATTTACCCATTTTTTGAGTAAATGAGGCAAAATGCAATCTGATTCCTAATACAAAAATCTCCATAGTATTTTCCTCAAAACTAAACTATAAAATTAAATCTCAAATTTGAGCATTCTAGAGAGACCAAAGCTATAATTTAATCCTTCATAGCCGAATTGAGTTAGAACTTAAATCAAGTTGGACTTAAATTTAATCTAATTGAGTTTTCGAATTCGGATCAAAATCAAGATGGAAAAATGAATTGATTGAGTCAACAAAAATCCACTTACGGGTGAAGGAAGTGCTGGAATAGCCAAGACCGAAGTATTGCAACAGAGGTTTGAGGCAATCCTCTAACAGGTCTCCATACTTGTCTTTGAACACACAATGTGTTACTATGCCTAAAATCTCCATCAAACAAGCTCATCCGCGACAACCCTCGGTTTATTCTCTGCAAATCGTGCCGAACCTTCGTTCTAATGCGATTTATTCGAGTCAAGATGGTATCTCTAAGCTTGCCAAAATGTCTACACATGGCTTGCAATGTCAAAGCAGTGTAACACCTTGCTGCTCCTACACCAACAATCGATTCGAATAACGAAACCACTTGTTCCATTTGGTTGTTATACTTCTCGTATTGGGTTTCGACCTGTAAATGAACCGATAATCGATGTTAGAATCGTGTTTGAATGAAAAGAAAATCATGGTAAGTTGGTAAGTGGTTTAGTTGTTACCTCCTCAAGTAATCCAATTAGCTTCGTAAGTGTGATGTGAAGTTCGTGTTTATCGGGCGATGGTACTATCTTGCTTCTGAAGAATTCGGAGGAAAGCTTTGGTGTTTCGTCGATGTTTTTGAATCCGACATTGACGACTTCGTTTAAGAGGGATTGAGCTGGTATTAGGTACCTCGAGTTCCCGATAACATACGTAGTTGGATGGCCTATGAAAGGGTAGTCCATCACTTGTATCTTCTGCCCCAGGATACGATGAACCGAGCACGCAAGAGCCGAGTGATAATGAGAGAGTTTGAGTTCTGTGGTGACGGTACGAGTCGTTAGGTGCTCCGAGAAGGTCCATCAGGTGTCTTGTGTGGCTAATCTCAGTGTTATAAGCATCAAAATGGTGCAACATACGACTAGTTCGATTCGGAGTCGAATCCTGGGACACCATTGTTAAGAGGAGATCAAGAACACTAGCCTGTGAGGAAAAAAAAAGAGAAATGATGAACACTTTTATTACAGTATCAGATGACAATGACTCACTGAGTTGACTACCCCATGTGACAGAACTGAATGAGAAATATGTATGTATGTAATGAAGAAGATGACAATGGGGGAAAAGAATGGTCCCCCAAACTTCATGCCTGACTATAAAACAACTACCAAAAGGCATCAAATTTTCAGTTTTTTTTTTTACAAGTCATGCATTGGGATGTTGAAATGACAGTGAAAATCACACAATCTTTCAAGGACTTGCAGGCAAATATATATATATATAAATGGGATTCTTTTTGTCTCTTTATTAAAAAAATAAATAAATTATTATTGTATATTAGTTCAAGTAAACTAGTTCTTCGGTTAAAAACTGATCATATACATCAGCATAATGTACACATGACATGTCACATGTCAAATTGCTCTCTGTTCTAATGTATAGAGATTAATTTGTTTATTTTTTTAGTAAAAAAAAAAAAAAAATACAATCTAACTCTTGGTACAGAGATATCATAGTATTTTCAACGAGAGATAAAATTAATTCTAAATGTGATGGTTAATCTTTTGGACCAATATATAGTTTGAAAAAGTGAAAATGAACTTCTTTTCCTAACATTTGAACCAAGTTCAAAACCCAAAATCGAAGGGGTTTACCTACATTTGCTTCTAAACACAAATAGGACCAATCTCAAACTATATAACCTGGAATTGTAAAAGAAAGATGTCAATGATTTGCAGTGGTCCTCATGGATGTTTTAGTGAAATGATTGCCACTGCCTTTGACATCATCCTTTAAGCTGTCACCCCACACACGTTCTCTCACTACTTCATAGGTTAAACTTTAAAGCCTTCAAGCATTAATTGTTAGCTTTGAGAACATGCATGGAATTCAGTTTATTAGCAATATTCATGTCAACCTGTCAATTGTGGGTAATTTCGGAATGGATGGGATTAAATGTTTTACTTAATGTTCAGTGAATTGTTTTTGTCGGTATAAAACGCAGATAATCATTTTGATTTTATTGTATCCTTTATGTTCTTTTGCTTATAATTCTTTTGCACACCAATATAGATAAAGATAAAAAAAACTTGACATGGTTACACGAGTCGAAGCATTCATTAATTTGCATCGGAGCTTTGTACAAATTAATTTTGACATAATATTAAATTTAACCTTCAACATTTACATCCTTTAGACAATATTTCTATTAAAAAAACAACTCTACTCTTTTTTATAGTTAAATTTACTTCTTTAAAAAAAGGTTAAAAATTAAATTTAACTGAAAAAAATAAACTAAAATGACAAAAGATATAAACATTAAATGCTAAATTTATTAATTTTTCGAAATTCAATTTACTTTCTAATCGTATGTATTTCCAAAAATAGCATACATCAATATCACAAATGAGAATACACTTATACAAAGAATCTTTATTCATACAGAAGCTATATATGTATCAATTTTTTTTCTTACCATATCTTTACAATATACGTATATATATACCTGCTACAACAATATATTTGTATGTTACAGATGAGTATATCTATATTCTATCATCACAATGCTTCGATCGAAAATGAAACACTTGACAATGCTTCGGTTTGTCCGGAAAGCTAGCTCGAGGCGGAAGTTCTTCATCAGACTACAAAATCATGCAATATATGAGGATTTCCGAACCTGTCTTGTTGATTTCCCGGTTCCATGAAACGGAAATCCACCGTCTCCGATCCTACCAACGAATCCACCTTGTGGTTTGTTGATCCGGACATGGTAAATACTTTGTTTTCATGATTCCGTAAACCAAGTGCAAGTGAAACTTGATTGCCAACCGCGAAACCGTTCAATTCCGTTAAGTCATACATGGTATCACCGGTCATAAGGGTACCATGACCGTGTTGGTTGAATGGGATTACGGTGTTGGGATAAGGGTTAGCAAAGTTTTGGTACATTGATCTTGCGGTTGGCCTATTCAGTTCTACATCGGGGATATGATCCGGTTTCGGGTATTGAACCTGTTTGGATGTAACATTCTCGTGCAACTCTTCACCTCTATCCTCGGATGCTGAAGAATTCTCACCGGCTGCTTTGGCTGCATTTTCCAAAGAAGATTTGAAGTTCGAGTCCATTTCACCAAACTCTTCTTTGTACATCTCTTCGATCATCGGTTTCCAAAGACGCACCCGAGCATTAATGAACCAGTTTGCAACCTGATCCACACAAACTGTTAGCTAATAATGATTTGCAGGTCAGATAATTGCATTTTTCGTCTCCATACCTGGTTTCGGGTCAGACCTGTCTGTTTTGCAAGCATTATTTTCTCCGAATCCTTTGGATACCTGGCCAAAAACCGAATTCGGAAAGGGTTAACCAAACAGAAAGTCTCAGTATTAACATGAAAATAACGATCCGAGCACGTACGGATGGAGAAAATGCTCGAAAAGCCAAGCACGCAGGACAGAAACAGAGCTTTCAGGAAGACCTCGTTGAGGCCTCCAAGCGTTTCGCATCACACCGAATTGTTGAAGAGCTCGTTGTTGTCTAAGCTGATGATCGACGTAACGTAGACGCGGTATTACCGATCCTTGATTGTTCGATGAATTATCGTTCTCTCCAAGACTTCTTTGTGTCAATTGAATTTGGTTGCTGATTGCATCACGTAAACAACGGAAATGTTGGGAAATTGTTTGCAGGGCAAGTGAAGTGTATGGTTTAGCCGCCCCACAACCAGCTACCCAGTCGAAAGACGACACCAAGATTTTCATCTGATGGTAATATTGCCTGTACCGTCTATCGACCTAAATAACAAAAAACAATCATTAACAATCTTGTGAGACAAGCAAAGTTCAATTAACATCGAAAACACTATTAAAGGCTCACCTCATCGAGCATGGACAAGAGCTTTGTCTTCTTGTTCTGCAATTCTTGTCGTTCCGTAGGTGATATCTTGGAAAGGTTATTAACTGACTCGTTAGACTCAGATGACTTCAGTTGAGAGCTCATGTTTTTATCGAAATCAGGCTGTCTCAAAGCTTGTTGTACATTAATCACTTCATTAAGCAACTCTTGAACTGCCTTGAGATATTTTGAATTCGAAATAGTACTCGTAAAACCCGGTTGAAACTGATATATATCACAATAAGCCTGGTATTGACACGGCAACGAAGGCAAAGAAACGTCTGGTGGTATCTCCGATCCAAGACTAAGAGATAGTCCCTGAGATTGACAATTCACAGCGCTTGTCGTAACATTTAACCGCCCATTAATCGATTGTAACGAGTCACTACAAGGCGGAATCAATGAAGTACCAGACAAGATCTCTGTGAATTCCCCCATTGAAGAAGCTCGGTAAGGTACCGGTTTTTTGTCCTCGATTGATAAATCATCTCTCCGATTGGTAAAACTCGGATAATAAGTAGCCATTAAAGCATTACCAGTTTCCCCCACAAATAAGAATGATTGCTGCATAATAATTATATATATCAAAGCTATTTCAAAGTTCTCTAATTCTATCGAAAAACACAAAACCCGAACATGAACCAAATAATGCCGAAACAAAATCAATAAAACAGAGAAACAAGCAAAAAGAAGCATTAGCAACGCCAAGAATTCAGATAAAAAAAAAAAAGCAGATAATCATGGAAAACAGAAAGGAAAACACATAATTAAAGAGCAGTGAAAACCCAGATTTTAAAAGGGAAAAAAAGTACAAAGTTTACAATTTTTTTGCTTTTCTTTTTTCAATTTCATCCCTCATCACTTATATAAGTCTATCACCATCATGACTAAGTATCCACAGTTACTCAAATACCCAGAAGGACCATAATTGAAAACCCAGATTTTATAAGGGGAAAAAAGAAGAAAAAAAGTACAAAGTTTACAACTTTTTTTCAGTTTCATCCTTCATCAATCATCATCACTAAGCACCCACTGTTACTCAAATAGCCAGAACAACCAAATGAACACTAAAAAGCTTAAAAAGCTTTCAAAGTTTCATCTTATTTTCATTAAAATCAACCATTAAAGCTCCTTAAAAACTAAAGATTCAGAACACAGAAGGATTAAAAGTGAAAATACCTGGAAAAAAGGAAGAAGCTTGAAAACAAGGAGACAAACAAAAAACAAAAACAATCCCAAGAAATATAATCATAAACGTAAACCAGCTCTCTCCCTTCTTCCTTATCATTGGAACATTGACACCAACCCAAAAGAAAATATTATTAAAATAATTCTTACCCAATATAAATAAATAAACAAATAATAATAATAATTGATGACAACAACTGCAATATTTTAATTTTAAGAAACGATGATGATGAAGAATTTTTGAGAAACCAAACAACAATAGTTGCTTAATTTGTCAAATCTTCTTACAAAGAATATCTCACGTGTAATAAACAAAACAAAAAAAATAGGGACCAAAAGCCACAAGAGGCAATAAAGATGGGTCTTTTATTAATTATTTTTTTTTGGGTGTTGGTTTTAAGCAAAAATGGAGGACCAAAAAAAAAAGGGTGGGCGTTGGTTTTTTTTGTTTTTTTTATTGCTTAAGTTAAGAGAGTTCAAAAGCTAACTACCAGTTGGTAGACCTATTACCCGCCCTTAAACCTTCTTTTAACGCATAAAAATGGCGACTTTTTTTAGGGGTTTAATTCTTCTCTTAGTGTTTATACTTTTTGCATGTTTAGAATTTAATCCTTTTATTTTTAATTTCGAATTATTAATCTTTTTACTCTTTTGATTTAATAATTGACGGCTGTCAAATAATGATGCATGGGTTGGGTTTAGACGAGACCCAGTTTTCTGTATGTTTTTTTATATGGAATAATATTTGGTATGTTGTGATAATTTTTTAAAGTTGTTTGTGGAATAAAAAAATACGTTTTCATTGCTCTAAATACTATTTCTTTTTATATTAATATTTGTGTTGGTTCATGAACAAAAACTCTTTATCCAAACCCAACCCAATTGAGGTCACATGGATTGAATCGGATAAGCCACCCGACCTATGAACAACTCTATTACCGAAGAACTTTCGTTCAATTTTTTTTTTTTTAAATTGCTCACATTATGAAAATCGGATAAATAAAAAAAATATCGGTTCTCACTTTGTTTCCCTAAATCAATGTCGAAATACTTTACAACAATCCAAATTCAAAATTGAAAACCTTTAAGCTTCATATGTAATACTTTTATTTGCTTATTTGACCTTCCAAACGCGTAATATTGTTCATGCGAGCAACTTTTATATTTTAAAACTATCGCACAATTCAATTTAGCTGAAGTTCTGTAATAGTAGTGTTACATTACTAAATCCAAAAGAAAATAGAGGGGCTAAATAAAGGATTCATTCAAAAATGTATAAAGAGTGCAGGGGCTAAAAGTAAAATTAGACCAATTTTAGGATTATTTTCTTTTTTGAAAAAATGGGTAGGAAACATCTAAAGCTATCGGATAATTAATAAAATAAAAATAAAAAGTGAGAGAGAGACTAAAAATGTTAGCTGTACTTTGCAGTTGGTGAGAGTGACGAACGCACACGTTATTACCACGCGTATGCTTCTATACGCTTACCGGGGATTTGCCTAACGAACTCTCCTTCTCTTCATTCTATTATATATATACTGGATTAATTGCAATTACATCCTCCATTATACTCTACATTTTAAATTAATCTCTAAACTTCAAAACCTATGTCTTGAACACCAAATAGGTTCTTTCAACTTAGACATTAAATGTTAGGCGTGGAGCATGTTTAAAACATATGGATCAATTTGTGGTAAGAATATTATGGAGGCTCTTGTATTAGGAGCTAGAAAGAGCAAGTTAATCCTTTTTGCTAAAAATTTCATTCATTTTTACTGCTGAAAATTGGCGTGGTTGATTGTATAATCCGACAGTTCATATGCAACCTCATTCTGACGTACAATAACCAATTTTTAACAGTAGAAATGAATGAATTTTTAATAAAATACAGTAAAAATGGACAAATTTGATTTGAGAGGTTAAAATAAAAAGAAAGAGTTCTCTTAGATTTTATTGATGTTGTATGGTTTTTTTTTTTTTTTTGATGTGTGAGATTTAAGTTGTTATTACAATAGTTATTTGCGTGTTTTAAATATGTATCGTGTCATATCTGAATAAGCATTTAATCCCTAGATTAACGGCTAAGCTGATGGACAAATTTGATTGATATGAACTTTTTTTTAATTTTTCAAGGTATCTGTCAAAGCGAGTTTAATAATTAGTTCTTTGCATTCTATAGGCCCATTAAAGAAGTAGATGCTGATCACGAGTTTTAAAACTGCTCCATACCGATCGAATCCTCGACCATTAGTTAAGGTAGGAGTGACCTTTGTCATCTCATTGATATAAACTTATTAGATTATTTTAAAGTTTATTGTCCAATTTAGAATTTTTGCAATAATCTAGGGACGTTTACTGGAATTATCCGATATTATTTTAAAGTCTTTCTTTATATTTTTATTAATATTATTATTTTTTGGTTGGTGATTGAATATTTATGTGCAATTCAGGAACACGTGAATCATGGGATTCTATCTAATTCTCAATTTTTAAAAGGTGAAAATTATGTATTTTTTTAACTATATATTATTTGGTCAAAGGGAAAAGTTATATGCATTGTATACCATAACAATAATTTCCCCTTTTTAATAAAATATAAAATATACATCATTAATATTATTAAAATAGATTTTAGGTGTATGTATATTATTCTCATTTTTATAATATATTTTTTCAATTTTATATATTTTAAAATATATAAATCAACATTAAAATTGTTTTTTTAATTGTTATTATTCTAATATATATATTTAATAATTAAATGTACATAAGATTATAATAAACATTTGTTTTAGATAATATTTCAAGTTTTAATCTATTAATAGAATTTTTTTCATTTAAAAAATGTAATTTAAATCGATTTCGAATTTAATCAAAATATGATATAATAGGATCATACCAAAAATAAAGTGCAACTAATTTTTGTTGTCATCATTCTTGCCTTTTAGAGTAAAAAAAGAAAGTGAACCTAAAATCTTCCTTTTTCGTGTTTTATGACTAAAAAAAATATTAAGTTTTTTTCTTTCTTAAAATGTAAGTAAAATGTTATTCTCTCTTAACAATAAAATCAATATTAAATATTATATGATGCCTTAAATTTATTGCAATTAAAATTATCTGAGTATTTTTTACTCTTTTGAAAAAATTTTGTAAAATGTTGTATGTCTAAAATTGATGAATCTTTCAATATGTTTGATATTTTCTTTAATAAAGATTTTGTTTTTTGATTCTGTTAAGAGTTCAAACGCTTAAAAATACATCAATAACAGGTTTATAGAGCATCAATATGATTTGAGTAGATAATAAACAAAACCCTCTCTAGAGATAATATATCCCATTGAAGAGTCTGCGAGTTTCTAATGAATGACACTGCATAATTTTTTTCGACAAAAGCAATATAAATTTATTTTAAGATTATTAATAATATCAACAATGTAAAAATTTATTCCTATAGAAAATAATATATACATTATAATATATTTTTATGCGATTACTTCATAAAAAAGCAAGTGGGGATTCTGGTTGGTTAGCAAAAGGAATATATTATTATACACGTGGAATGTGTTGTACACGTTTTTATGTACATTTTTTTTCTTTGGATTGTAATTTAAATGGGTAAATAAATCTTTATTGTGTCTCTAATTTTCTAACAATGGCCAAAGTTTTTTTTTTTTTTTTTAGACTATAGTAGAAAAAAACAAAGAATATGGGATTATTATTGAAGAATAATTATACATTTTTTTGGAAATAATAATTTGTCAAATTAAAATGCAATACATGTTCCAAAAGCCCATGCCACAACTTTGTTCCAAAAGCCTTACCTTTTTTATTTGGTCAAATTCTACTATTAGTCCCTGCACTACGCATAACTTAAGGATTTAGTCTTTATATTCTTGTTTGATAATTTTTAATTCTTGTATATTTTGAAATTTTAGTTTTGACCCAAATAGTAACTATTAAATTCTGCTATTTTCAAAATTATGCAGTGAATTATTACCATACGTGTAATGTCATGTCATCTTGCTATTTTTACATAATACTCACAATTTTTTGTTGTTGTTATTTTAGTTAATGAATTTAACAAGTACCTTTTGAATCAGGTCTATTGAAGCCCAATTTTAACCAAGGCCCGTGGGTTGGGTTGAGCTTTTATTGGGTTTAAATTGATTCAAATTTATTTTTAAATTTAAATTTAATTAAAATTTAAATGGATTTAAAACTTAATTAAAAGAGTCCAAAAACAAAGTCCAAATTACAAAACTTGGACCCAATTTGGCCTAATCAAGTACAGACCCAAAACTAGCCCAATAACCCAATTACACCCAAAACCTAATTAGGCCAATTGACCCAAATCACTTAGAGCAAAAGAAGCCTAATCTACTATAAATTGATGCTGTAGCCACCTCCATCTCAGCCAATTAGAGGCCGCCACGTCAGCAGCCAAGTTGCTCACCAGTAGCTAGCATCGGTCACCCCAACTTGGACTGCACCAACCGCCACTGCATTTTGAGACCTACAAAAAGGAGAAAGGAGACATACATTTAGTGATGTAAAACAAAAAAGAATGATGATAACATTGGCTATAATGCCAGATTCCATTTTTTTTTGTAGAGGGTTACAATTTTTCTGAAAATATCAATACAAAAATTTTTTTTATCAAAATCAATACAAATAGAAGCAGTGAACCATTAAGGAAAGATATCAGCACTCGAAGCAATAGGGAATACAGAGCCAAATAAACATCAACCAATAGCACAAGAGAGCAGAATACCAAACAATTCATATCAAACAAGGTATACATCTATTAGTAAGCATTCATTCGTCAGTGTTAATCCTTTAGATTTAAACTGTTTATGACTTTTTGCATATACTTATTAATACCCATTCATGCATATATATTATTACTGTAATTTATTATTTCTAAACACGTTTTCAATGCATATTAATTACAGCAATAAGTAATATTAATAGTAATAATAGTTAATAATAATAATAACTATTTAATAAATAATAATAATATTAATAATAAATAGTAGTAATAAATAGCATTAATAAATATTAATAAAAATATTAATAATAAAATGAATAAAAAAGGGAAACTGAAAAGATGGTTAGGGCTTCGTCCCTTCAGTTGCGTCGCCACAGCTACCCAAAGCACCACCGTCGCCACCGACCTAATCGTTGTTCCTTCGGCCATCTCCACGGTTGCAAAGAATGATTCAAAGATGTTTTCGACCTACAAAACAAAAAATACAATAGATTTTAAGGAAAATCTTGGAAGAACAAATATGAAAAAAAAAAAAAAGAATAAAATATCGAGACTCGCACTTTTAACAGATCAAATCTTTTTTTAAGGTTTAAAAAGAAGGGTTTAAAAGAAAAAAAAGGAAAGAAATTAAAGGTTTTCAGATATGGATTTAGACCCAGATCTGGGTTTCAAAGTGAAAAATGAAGAAAAAAAAAGTTTCTACCTGAAAAAACCGTGCACGGAGGTGCGTGGAAGGCAAGAACGGTGGCGCGTATATCGGCAGATGACGGATGTCAAAGCGTGGTGGTCACGCGCGCTGACCGGCGAGGCGCGTGCAAAGGGGGCCACGATAGTCGGACGGTCTGGAGCGGTCGACCAAGGGGATGGTTTGAGAGGTTTTTTTAAAAGGGTTTTGTTTTTTTTTTTAAAAAGGGTGAAGAAAGTGATTTTTTTTTCAGAAACGACCTATATATAGTAGTTCGAAACGGCATCGTTTTGGCGTGGCTTCAAAATGCTCAAAACGGCGTCGTTTTGAACAACCTGATCCATGGCCCGACCCACTCCATTAGGATCCGAGTGTTTTTGAGAAAGGGGTTATTTTTACATTTGATCCTTTCGCTTTTTTTCAAATTTACAATCAAGTCCCTTTTATACTTTTAATTAATTTTAAATTGGCCTAATGATTTTCATGGTTCTTCAATTTAGTCCCTTGACCTTTTGAAAGGATCAAGAGCTGCCACGTGTCATTGTTCTGGTTCATTTATGCAAACAGTCCCTCTTATTTTCGATTTGTTTTAATTTAATCCTCAAATCAAGTTTTGTTTAATTACAAAATTGACCCAGGCATTTTTAATTATTTTCAAACTAGTCCTTTGACTTCAGGACATCTGAGGGGCTACCACGTGTCATCTATTTTTGGTTTTATTGCCTTGGAGGTCCCTAAACTATCCAAAAATTTCATTTTACCCCTAAACTTCCAAAAATTCTATTTTTACCCCTAAACTTTCAAAAATTCCATTTTACACCCAAAACTTCCAAAAATTCCATTTTTACCCCTAAACTTTCTAAAATCCAATTTTTGACCCTAAAACTTCCAAAATTCCATTTTTACCCCCAAACTTCCAAAAATTCCATTTTTGACCTCGAAACTCCCAAAAATTCCATTTTTACCCTCAAACTTCCGAAAAATCCCAATTTTACCTTCGAACCTCCAAAAATTCCATTTTTGCCCCCGAATGTCCAAAAACTCCATTTTCGACCTCGAAACTCTTAAAATTACTCTTTTAACCCTAAATTTTCCCAAAATCATCATTTTGTCCCGAGAATCCAAAATTACCATTTTGCCCCCGAGCATCATTTGTGTTTATTTTAACCATTATGCACTCGTATTTTGCATTTTTGATTTTTTGCATATCATTTATTTTCTTATTTATCTTATTTCGCGTTATTTAATATCCATTATTAACTGCTTATTCGTATTAAACTCGCATGCTTGTTTTCAAAATTGTTTTTCACAAAAACTTTAAAATCGAGACAATATTCTTTTATTTCGAGTTTCGAAAATTTGAGCCTTAACTCACCAGGTGCAATTTTTCTTCAAATCGAAATAATCAAATACCCTTAATCGAGGCAATGTTTCCTTATCTTCGATTCTGAAATATTGCGCCTTAACTTACTAGGTGCAACCTTTCTTCAAATCGAGATAATCGAATATCCTTTTCACAAAAAATTAAAAAAAAGTTTTACAAAGGAAAGCTCGTTATTTCTAGATCATGAAATGTCGTGTCCTAACTCACTGGACGTAACTTTCTTCCTCGATCACTTTGAAATAGCGAGATTTCTAAACAAACCCGATTTCTTTTAAACTCAACTCATGCATTCAAGGATTGTATTTTAAACTTTATTTAAGCTTTTAAACGTTACAAATTAAGACCCGAAAATAATCAATACGGTACCAATTTTGGGCGTATGAGGGTGCTAATCCTTTCTCATGCGTAACCGACTCCCGAACCTGTTTTTCTGGATTTCGAAGACCTAAATGTTTTCAAAACGATTTTTAAAACGTTTTGCGGTGATCCAATCACACCGAATAAAGGATTGGTGGTGACTCCCATTATTTTTCGATTTTAAAATAATTTTCGAAACTTGTCGTTTTCCAAAAAAGGGATGGTTTCGACAAGGTCTATTCAAAAAAGTATAATGACTAAAAATGATAAAATTAAAGAATGGAGACTAAATTTATAACTTAAGCATAGTACAAGACTAACAATAGATTTGACCTAACGGAATTAACTGCTATTGCTTGTATCAAAATTAAAAATTGAAAATTCGAAAAATGCATGGACTAAAATAAACTAGATTAAATTATAATGACTAAATTCACAATTTAAGCATGATACAAGGACTAATAGAAAGTTTTGACATCCCCTTTTTTGCTAATATTTGCATCTGATTCTGACCGGGTAATAGAGATGGCTACAGGGTGAGAGCAGTTTTTTGGCAGCCCCCACAGAACTGACTCCAAATTGAATATCAATTTACTTGTCCCAAATTCGTTTTGAAAAATCAAAGCTATACATGACTCCAATCGCCATAAATACTATTATTTTTTTAAATATTTTGATCAAAATATAATAATAATAATAATAATAATAATAATAATAATAATATATTTTTATTTTCAATTATCTCTTAATAATACTAGTAAGTGTTTTTTTTAAGTATAATTATGATGAAACAAATATTTATATATAATGAGTGAGACGGATTTTCCCTAAACCCGATCTGATTATTTAAAAAAGTAGACCCAATCCGACTTGAAACTCGTACCCTATCGGGTCGGGTCAAAACCCATCATGCCCATGTTTTTTTTCCCCATTCCTAGCCACAAGTAAAGCTAAAAAAGTGGCCCTTTCTTTCTCAGGAAAAACAAGATAGAATTTACGATGACGAAAATGGGTAGCAGGCAGTCATAAAACACTACCCATTTAGCTATAGCATTTCAAGCTTCTTTGCTTCATTGCTTTTTTCAATTCAAGGTAACTTCTTTTCCTGTAAATCTACCCAGTTGAGCAAAACTTTTCATTGATGGTTTTTGGGTTTTTGTTTCTTTATCAGATGAGCTTAGCATTGGGTTCAAAAGATGGTTATTAGGTTTTCAATTTGAGGATTTTATTTTGATTTTTTCTTTTAATTGTTGGGTTGATAGCTTTTAAGTGTAAAACATTCATTTCAATTGCTTAATCATGTAAAAGATTTGCTGGGATTGGATTATATATTAGTGTTATGTTTAAGCAAGCATGTTCCTCATATGTTTAAGAACCAATGATAAAAAATGTGAACAATGTTGAACCAGAAACACCAATGCTTGTATTGGTACTAGGAGTTTACTGTGATTGTTCCGGAGGATTTTTTCTGGTAATCTTTACTAAAATTTTTTCATGTGCAAGTATCGATTTGGGGTCCATATTCCTCGATTAGTACAAAGATACATCCGCCGATATGAAATTTTCGATATCTTATTGTGGTGTGGTGTGTTTTCATGACTTTATGTTTTAGATCATTTGAATGAGTGGGATTTGATAGTTGATCTTGTTCTGTTTTGACATTTTCCCTCTTTTTGCTCTACCATGCCGATAAAAAATCTCTGTGCATTGTCTCTTCCACAGGTAGTGTTGCCATGATTCTGAATGGCTTTACCTTTCCGTTGAGGTCTGTTTCAGTGAGTTCAAGGCTTCGTAAGCCTGTGCCGTGTAGCTCTAGTTATGGATGTTCTCATCATTTGGCTACCACAGCTCTATTTCGAAGCAGCGGTGAATCTGGAGGTATATGCAATGGCTTACATTTTTTTGGTTTTTCCATTCTGTGGTCTTGCATTGATGAATGTCTCAAATTTGAGCAATTTTTCTTATTTTTCTTTTGTACAAACTGTCCAATCTCGTAGATGTGTCTTTCTTGCGCCTTTCTGCTGCATCATCTCTGTTGTTGAGTGGGGATCTAGGTGGTCTATCACAAGCTTTACCGTCATTACCTAGGCGTCGTGGATCTAATTTGGTGCCTCGAGCTTCAAAGGATGTTCCGTACAGTTTTCGTTTTCCACCGATGACTAAGAAACCCAAATGGTGGTGGAGGACTTTAGCATGCCTTCCTTATTTAATGCCTCTTCACGAGACGTGGATGTATGCAGAAACAGCATATCATTTACACCCATTTTTAGAAGACTTTGAGTTTTTGACCTATCCGTTCCTTGGAGCCATTGGAAGCTTACCGAGTTGGTTCTTAATGGCATATTTCTTTGTTGCATATCTAGGGATAGTGAGAAGAAAAGAATGGCCCCATTTTTTCCGATTTCATGTCGTGATGGGCATGTTATTGGAAATTGCCTTGCAGGTAATAGGGACTGTGAGCCGGTGGATGCCACTTGCAATATATTGGGGTAAGTTTGGGATGCATTTTTGGACAGCCGTGGCATTTGCTTACCTCTTCACCATTTTGGAGTGCATAAGATGCGCACTTGCCGGTATGTACGCTGACATTCCTTTTGTATGTGATGCTGCGTATATCCAAATTCCATATGATTAATAATCGAAAACATACTGTAGAAACTGTTCTAAATTTGCATTATGCAGCGTTTATTTCGAATGGAAAACTTTTCATGCAGGTATGAATGTTTTAAGTTGAACATCATTCTCAGTTTTCCGATGACAATCATGCTAAGGCTGTTCCGGTTTTAGTTATTATTAGTGTTATCCTGATTACCCTTTCTGATAACAATGATCCTTTTCTGATTAACGTTTCTGTTATTGACTTGTTATTGACGATTTTGCTTTCAATGTTCCTATTTTTAATGTCTGAATCGTTTTTTTTCGTCTATTTGCTTGCAATCTAATGGCTCCATGGTGTAGGAATAGTCCAATGTTGATTCGGTTAAGTCAATTAAGACAGAAGTCGATCCTGTTAGTCGGTTAAGTCAGATTTTCGATTTTTTTAAACCGAATCGAGCTATTGTTCTCCTCTAATAATATGAGGCCTTTCCTTTTATGGTAGAGTCTATGACAAACATTACTGTAAGTAGACAACCACCATGTATAACCTTTAGTTCCATGTTCTATTAAAAAAAAGGGTAAACTCATTGATAGCCACCCAACTATCGATAAGTTTCTTTTTTAGTTACTTAATTGTGAAAAGTTACAAAATGGTCATTCAACCATTTGATTTTGTCATTTTTGGTCACCAACCGTTAAATGGCTAACGAAAAGATGACAGGACAGTTTTTAAAATTGGCATAATAACAACTTTAACCTTTAACATTTACCCATTGTGTAATTTGATTTTACTTTTCTTTGCTACGGTTTCTCTAGCTAAAAAAACAAATTTATCAATCAAGTTAGATCGAAAATATTACAAAATTGGAAACACCAAAAAATTAAAGATATTGTTTTTTCATTAAAAATTTAATTTTTTGCGACCAAAAAAGTGTGAAAAATTGGATGACAAAAATTATTAATGGTTGAATGATTATTTATATAATTTTCTTGAAATGATGCAATTGTAACCTAAAAAAAAAATTAAACATATCTTACTTTGATGTTTGTCGGAAACTCACTTATCAAAGTGGTGATTTGAGATGATGCAATTGTTGTAACCTACAAAACTTTTGGATGAATTTTAGTTGTTTTAAACACAATTATTTGGATTTATTTAATGTTTTAGGTGGGAATTCATTTTAATCTGTGCTTTCTTTCTATTTTCCATTCTACCGAAAGCCCCATAAAGTCCTTGAATTTAATATTTTTTTCTAATTTAATCCTTAATCATCTTGAATTGAAATGATTTGATTTTTTTCTTCTAATGTGTTACTATCACAAATAGAGTACATGCTCGAGCAACTACAAAAAGTATTATTAGTACAAATAAAATATATTCACAAGTACGATATAAATACAAATATTTTCGAGTAACTACAATGTAAAATTAAATCATTATAAAGCACAATGGATGAAGAATGAGTTTTTTAAGTGTTGGTATTACAAATAGAATACATTCACAAGTACAATATAAGTATAAATACATGTTCGAGTAACTACAACGTAGAATTAAATCATTACAAACTATAACAGACGAAGAACCAGAAATAATCTAAAAAAAACTCGTACATGATACACGCGCAAGATGGACTTAAGAGACACAAACATCGCATTTGCACATGATGGTACTCAAACCTGATTACTCAAGAACCTAAGGTCTTTGGTTTAACCAACAATGCAAGTTCGTGACAAGAGTATCGTGACATGAATGCTTGGATTCAATCCTTAATAACTTCATCTTTACTCTTAAATAAGAGATGAAAAATGACTTAAAAATTTCAAAACTTGAATTTTTTTTTTATTTAAATTAACTCGATCCAAAATTAATTTGAGCCCACAAATCTAAATTAAGGTAAATGAATGGTGGTGGGAAAAATTCAGTGAATCCAACAAAGATGTCTTCTTCTTGTAATATGGAAAGACTTTCCACCATAGAAAAAAGTAAAATAAATATAAAGTGCTTATCTCTTCGCTTGCGTTATGGAAAAAATATCATTAAAGTAAACACATGAAAGCTGTTTAAAACTATTGGTCTCTTCCATTAAGCAAAAGGAAAATGACACAATTTTCTTCAAATGGATCCCTTTTTTTTATTAAAGGTTCATGCTTTCATCATTTATTTGGTTATTAAACTAAGCATGCAATTGCAATCATGCACACCAAAGCAATTTGAAAGGGATTCCAATGGGGTTTGTTTGGTAAAAATATTAAGGGGTTCTTTGTATTAGGACTCGGATTATATTTTGTTCATTTTATAGAAAATGGATAAATTAATCTATGTATGTTAGATCAAAGAGCAAATTGGTTCTTTCTATAAAAAATTTCATTAATTTCTACTGTTAAAACTGGCGTGGCTGACGAAATAACTAGACAATTATACATGGTGTGCCATGTGCCCCTCATGCTGACATATAGGGATAAATGCATGAAATTTTTAACAAAAGGACCATTTTTCTATTTGATCTAATGTACATGGACTATTTTATCCATTTTCTGAATAGATGAAGCAAAATGTAACCTAATTTTTAATACAAGGGCCTTCATGGTGTTTTTAGTGAGTTTGTTTGGGGTTTTGGTTAATGTGGGTTCGGATTGATTGAGATTCAAATTAGTTAATATTTTGGCCAAATTATGGTTTTAGTAGATTCAAATTGATGTTTTTTGGACGAAAAAATTGACTAGACTCTTAGAATTTCTTCGACATTGACTTGATAATCTACTTGACAATTCACGCATATTTCATAAAAGAAATAAAGAAAAGTTCATAATTTTTTCTAAAAAAACTATCCACGTTAGTAATTAAGTACACATGAATTGTCACGTGAGTTATCACATTAATAGCATAAAAATTTTAACAGTTCAAATAGCTTTTCTATCCAAAAACAACAACAATTTGACTAAATTTAAAAGATTGTGGGTCAAAGTGATAAAAAAGAATTGGGACCAAAGTTACAAAAGGAGAAAATATAACTGGCTAAATTTGTTATTATAGAAAAAGGGGTTAAAAAGCTTAAAGAGAAATGAGGACATGATTAAGTGTAAAATGAATATTAAAAACTTAAGCACCGCCAATTAAGTTAAGTAATGATAAGTAGGATGGCATCTCAATTAAACTATAGTAATCAAAGGGGAACATGACAACCCATATCTCTATGCTAAAGGGTCACCTTTAAGCAATTAAATGGCTTTTATATGCTTAATCTTTGTTTGTATCCTTAATCAAATTATAATTATAAAAGTTAAAACAGCCGATTGAATGTTAGTTCGATTGGTATGGGTATTGCTACCAATGTAAGAGGATACAGATTTGAGTGTGTTGAAGTGCATTATCCCCCTATTTATGGGTTGGATAGGGATTATGGGTAGTTCTAAATCTCTCGAACAGAGATGTTAGAAAAAAGTTAAAATATGTCATAGATCCTATACTTTTCACAAATTTAAAATTTAATCATTGGATCCAAATTTTGAAATCTGAAAGATAGAGGGATTGAATTCCTAAAAATAAAAATATATGAAGTAAATTCCAAATTTATAAAAGGTACAATGACTTATAACACATTTTAACTTTAAAAGAAACTAAGCATAAAAAAACGTAAAATACAAATGAAGCTTTGGTTAAAATAATAAACGTGAGATTTCAAAGATTACGGTGCTTTAGGTCCATATCCCATCACGTGCGAATGTTGTTTCTAGATTTATTTTGTGACTTTATATAAAAAGATAAAGGTATCTTTCTAAATAACATTTATTATTTTGTAGAAAAAGAAAAAAATTAATTATTTCTCAATTGAATAGATATCACATTGACTTGTGATATTTAATGTTCTAATAATCGGATCGATAATTGAACCGATCATACTACCATTTTTTGGTTCGATTAGTTTTATTACTAATCCAACAATAATTTGTCTGTGCTTCTAGTTCAATCAATTTTTTGTCATAATTTTTAACTTTTCACTGATTTCTAAGCAATTCTTTTAGAAACCGATTCAATCTTTATATTTAGATCGATATATTAATTGAATTTTAATTCAATTGATCTAACTAATCGATTTTGTATTCAAATAAAGTTGAAGGTGCCTGAGAGTGGGGATTGTGACTGCCCACCATTGAATTCCAATGTCTAACTTTCTTGATTTGTTAATTTTTTTAAAAAAAATTTCCTTTACTAATAAATTATATTGTCATACTAATTTGTCTCTCTATATAACCTTGTTAATTAGAGTATTAGTTTTAATATAAAATACATTAATTTTTAATTTGAGTTTAACAAAATCACTTTGAATTTTATAATTTAAGTTACTCCAACTTGAAATATCTAAAACATTTAGATAATTTTTAATGAATTAAAGTCACATGAAAAAAATTTAAAACTTCGAATTAAACATTGTACATTGAACCTTTACCAAAAACAACTATGGGTGTTTCCATAAAGTGACACAAGAATCAACAAACAAGAAATTAGTGGCACTCAAATTGGGAGATTTAATTTTTTATTTATAATTTTTACTAATTAATTTGTTGCTTCCATGACATTGATAATGTTTAGTGGTAAAGCAAAACAATTAAAAGGGTTACATTTTGCGAATTGAGTCATAATTCGATTTATATGAATATTGTTGTCAATGTAAAAGAATGTAGGTTCGAGTGCGTTGAAACGTTTTATCTTCCTATTTATGAATTGAAGAGGGACTATAAATAGTTATGAGCATTGTATAAAAAAACATATATGATTAGAATTTATAATAAAATTATTAAAAAAAATATGTTATGCTATACAATATATAGAAATTTGATTTTAAAATAATTAATAGAATTTTTATGTGAATTGGAAAATGGTTTTAAAAAACATTGTCATGCATTCAATGTAATTGAGTAGGTTTATTGAGCACGCCATAAGCATGTGAATTTTTATGAATAATATCTATGATTTTGACAAAGGTGATAACAAGGGTCAATTTATAATTTATTTTACGAACTAAAAATCAACTAATCATTCAACTTAATTAAATCAACAACAAGAAATTTAATCGATTCGTCAATTGAGTTTTAGTTCGATTGATATTAGTATTGTTATCAATGTAGGAAGATATGGATTCAATGTATTGAAGCACATTATTATCCTGTTTAAGGGTTGGGAAACAATTAAATATTTTATCAGACATGATAATAACCTATAATAAAATTAATATTTTTAAAAATTTAATCGATTTAGTATCTGATTCAAATTTTTAAACCACTACACAGCCTGATGACGTAGGCAGGATCTTCAGTGTTGCCTGTTGGAATAAAATGGAATTGCTGAAGAAGCAACAATTGTCTTAAATAAAGGACAACGTTTTTTCCCTTCTAATTATTTTTTGGCATCAGCAATTATTTCCCACTTTTCTTCACACAATAAACACAGAGAGATGGAGAGAGGCATCCATAAAGAACAAAATACCATCATAAATAATGACTCTTTCAAGGCAGAAGGAGACAACAAACAAGTGTCATAAAATTAATTATATGGCAAGGGACACCACATACATACATACATACATGCCATATTTTATATCTAAACTCCACCATTCACAAATCAACACATAATATTTTGTAATGTTATTAGTATGTCCACAAAAATTAAATACTTTTGAACCTTATGTATTAATTAAGTTGGAGTTACGTCACTATTAAAATATTGTTGAATGACATAAAAATTAATTTTAATAATAGAGTTAAATTTATTCTCATTTGGCTTTATTTAATTCTTTTTAATTATAAAGACTAAATTTAGAGGTGAAGCAAAAAAAAAAAAAAAAAATTTAGGAAGGGCTGAGATAAAATTAATGAATTTTGGAGGTGCCAAGGTTAAAAATTTTAGTTAAAATACTTAAATTACATTTTTTTTTTTTATATTTGTAGAGGGACCGGAAATAGAAAATTTCTATTTATTGAAAAGCTAAAAAGCTTAATTTGAATTATTTATATTTTGAGATGCTAAATGGAAATTTTACATTATTTAACTAAGGAGATCAGGACCCTTGCGGGCCCGTGGTCTTATTATTGACTAGATTGATTTATTTAATAGTGGAGAAATTGATTTAATCCGATTTCTATGATGAAGAGATTTGTCAAATACATTCATAGAAAGATTAATTTTTAGTATCGGTTTAAATGGACAGTGTAAAAATAACGGTGATGATGAGGTTAGATATTGTAGTAATACGATAGCGTGAGATAAAAATAAGTTAAAAGCACCGTTAATCCAAAGGATAATTAATTTCAATATACTAAAGAGAGTAAAATTAGAATTTGACATTTTTAATTACTAGTTGCCAAATTCACTTGCGGTCATCTTGTACATCATCATCTCATTTCCATGGCACCACCAAAACATTTTGACTACAAATTTCAATAAACACACAGAAGACAATAAGAACAACATCCCAACACCAACAAATCATTGCAAATATACATTTTCACCCATTTTTTCCCAATAAAATTTAGTATTGAAACATCATCATATCACTTGATGCCATAATGGGTTGGTTCATAATAACAAAAGGATTGTTGTTGTGGTTGGGGATAATGGTGGTGAAGCTGTCATCACTTGTTGTTTCAAATCCCTCACTCGTTTCAAACCCGTCGTTGCTGTTGGTGCTATTGGTACCGCCATTAAGATAATGGAGGATTTCATTGAGCGACTCCAGTCTTTGACTCAGTTCCATCATCTGAGCTCTCAAAACCGAGTTCTCAGCTTCCATGTTGATGTAGTGTTGATTGGTGAAGTTGATGGCGGTCAAGATTTGATTATTATCTTTAACCAACTGAGCCACTTGTGCCATTAACTCGTCCAAGTGCTTTTGTTTCCTCATCCTAGACCGCCTGGCTGATTCTCGGTTGGATTCCATCCTTTTCCGTTTCCTTTGATTGTGCAAATCCTCTTCGGATCCTGAATTGGACATGGAGTTTCCACTAGAAGAAGCCATTAAAAGAAAAGAAAAGAGAGACTAAATTGTAAGCTAAATAACTACTTTTTATATATGTGTATATATATATATATATATATATATATGGTGAAATAGGACAAGTTATTTATGAGAAAACATAAAACCAGTAAAGAAAAACAACAGAGAAAGATTGAACAAGATGAGTCCTTCGTCTAAGTGAAGAATTTATCATAAACCCAGAACGGAGGATTTCACTAACAACGGGAGACATGAGTCTCAAACATGAAAATTTTCATAACACATAAGACTTCAAACAACACGGAGGAAGAAAAGAGAGAGATTGTTGCATGAAAGGGGAAGAGGTTTATGAGAGAAATGAGATGGGAATTTATAGAAGAAAAAGGAAATGAAATTGAACAAATGAAATGGAGTGGTGATGAGAGAGATGATTGGGGGTGTGGGGTGGAGACGAATTTCTCGCATACGTCCAGTTTTTCCAGCTGGTACCCATTATTCACACCGTACAAATTATTTTAATCATCACTTATTTCAGCTTCTTCTTTTTTATTTATTTTATTCATTATTTGGACCCCCAACCTTTCCTTTTTTTTTTTTCATTTTATATTTATTGCCCCTCGGTTTTGTTGGACATTTATCATTTCTCGTCACTCTATTTCATCTTCAAAACTTCAAATTTTAAACCTAAATTTAACACAAAGATGTCGGAAATGATCTAATAGTATAATTGTAAGATAGTATTGTATTCTTGAGGGGAGACGTATGTTCGAATTTTAAAGATGATATTATTAAAAGAAATAACTCTAAGTTTCGAACATAAATCTTAAAATCGAAAATGAAATACCAAAAATAACAATTATAATTAATGGTATCTGAATAACTAAATCAACACTATAAAGCAATGATTATCAATGATAAGATTTAAATCGAAATAAATATGAATTGAATTAATCTTTTATTTGTTTATAATTAATTTGAATGTGTGAAAAGGGTCGAAGTAGTGGATTATTTTTTGCCCTTTCACCTCATTTTCACCGCCACTACCAGAATTAACCGTTTGAGTCTGGCACTGTTGCTTTCCTGACACGTCTCAGTTGCTTTGAAACTAAAAGGAATCTTAGGGATGGCGGTGTTATTTCAAGTTTTTCAAGGGGTATTCTAATCATTTTGGTTTAGGATATATTTTAAATTTATACTCGGTTTAGGATTCAATTCGTCTTCCAGATCGTTTGGGTTTGAGGTTCGTACTTTTCTAATCGAATCATTGTGAATGTAGATAATTTTGAGTTTTGTTCGCTTATATTTCGAGTTGTTTTAAATTATTTGTTCGAATTATTTTGTATTTGAACTAATTTTTTGAGTTTAAATCGATTTAAATTTATGTTTAATAGATTTGAATTGTTAATAAATTCAAATTAACGAATTAAATTCAAAGATTTCGATTTGACACAATCTAATCAAATTTACAAGTTTAAATCAGAACAAACAAATAAAAATTTGTTTTTTTTTTTAATTTCCTTTGTAATAAAGCATAAAATCTTTATTTAATACTCAAAACACCATCAATTTAATCTTTATTTAATTCTTTATATAAACAATTTTTTAGCTATTAAACTTTTCAAAAACAAAAAGCATGTGCATGTGCATGTGCATTAGTGCAGCTCCAAGAATGGTGCTGAAGCATGGGTTGAACCTCAAAGTAACCCATCTAGGTTTTGACTTTAATTAGGATACCAATTGCTTTAAAGAATTTGAAAACACTAGATTTAATTATACTTTATTATTTGATATATTATCTACTTTTATTATGTTATTAGTAGGTTTAAATTTATAAAATTGTTAGTTATTGTTGTCAAAGAAACAAAATTAAATTTACAGGTCACGTATCGTGAAAGTTTAATCAATTTATATTCAACTGATATTAAATTTATAGGTCAATCAAATGGTTTTAAAGAAATTTAGTATCATCAATTTTTGGTAAAAATATCATGGAGGCATTTATGTTGGGAGTTCGATTGCATTTTGTCTCATTTACTCAAAAAATAAGCAAATTTGTCCTTGTACGTTAGATTGAAGAACAAATTGTTTTTTTTTTGTTTAAAAAGTTTATCCATTTCTACTATTAAAATCTCGCATGGCTGATGAAATAACCAAACAAATACACATGACGTGCCATTGTATCTCATTCTAAAGTACAAGGACCGATTTTTAACAGTAGAAATGGCTGAATTTTTTTTATAGAAGTACCATTTTGCTCTTTGATCTAATTTATAGGGACTAATTTGCTCATTTTTTGAGTAAAGAAAGAAAATGCAATTCGACTCCTAGTATAAGGGTCTTCACATTATTTTTACCTCAATTTAAGCAACAATTAACAGTGGTATCAATTTAGAATTACACTGACAAATAATAAAAATAAAGAGACCAATTATAGTTAAACTAGAATGATTAAATCTCATATTTTAACATAGTAGAAGGACTACAATCATAATTAGACACCTTTTTTCAAAAGGGGTACAAGTCCAATCATAGTAATTGACAATTATAAAGATAATACATTAGTCACTAAAAATGAATCTAATAAGTGGTTCCAGTGGTAAAGAGAATGTTATTCATCTTAGGAGATTAGGGTTTGAGTAATTGTGCGTGCAAAGTGTGTGTGCATTGTCAAAAGATTAAGAAATTATGAACATATACTACCATGTAATCACACCAATATATTTAAAAAAAATTAATCACTAAAAATACAAATCAAATATACTCAAAATCAGAATGACCCTGAACATGATCCAAATTGAATAAAATTTAAACCAAAATAAAGAAACAAAATGTATACAAAATGTACACAAAATGAGACTCAATTTTAAAAACTGACATTTTACCGTTTTATTATAATAGATAAAGAAAAAAAAAATACAAATGTTTAAACATAAGGTAAACTACAAAAATAGTTACTTTTGTTTGCCTCGGGTTACATTTTATTCACTTATGTTTGAAATGTTACGTTTTAGTCATTTATGTTAGTATTTTGTTTTGTTATAAAGTGATCACTGTACCGTTAAGTTCCGTTATCTCCCTAACGGTAATCCTACGTGGTAGTCCAACTAGATTTTAAGTGCCAACTTGGATTTCCAAATGGAATGAGAATAAATCTTTAATTAAATAAATTTAGTTAATTAAAATTTTTAACCCTAAACCTTAATTAAAAAAACCTTAAACTCATTTCCACACACCTCTCTTCTTCGTCTTCGTCTTCATCTTCATCTTCTTCCCTTTTGATTCTAATATCTTTAGTTACAAATCTGTCTCAAAGCTTGAATCTTTGAAACTCATTAACCCAAAGAAACTTAACGGGAAGAAGATATTAGAATCAAAGATATTGAATCTTTGGGTTAATGAGTTTTAAAGATTCAAGCTTTGAGACAGATTTGTAACTAAAGATATTGGAATCAAAAGGGATGAAGATGAAGCAGAGAGGTATGTGGAAATAGGTTTAAGGTTTTTTTAGTTAAGGTTTAGGGTTTAAAAATTTTAATTAATTAAATTTATTTAATTAAAGATTTATTCTCATTTCATTTGGAAATCCAAGTTGGCACTTAAAATCTAGTTGGACTGTCACGTAGGATTACCATTAGGGAGATAATTGGAACTTAATGGCACAGTGATCACTTCGTAGCAAAATATTAACATAAATGACTAAAACGTAACATTTCAAACATAAATGACTAAAATGTAACCTGAGGCAAATAAAAGTGACTATTTTTATAGTTTACCCTTTAAACATATGTTTTAGCATATTCCATTCATTATTACCTAAAAGTAAAACTTGTTGCCTTATTGATCTCCAACTTTTTCCCTTTGTGTTACCATAATTGAGCTAAGCTTATGGGAAAATAACATATACTTTTGCTTTACTACAAAAATAGAACATCAATATTTATTTTATCTCTTCTAAAAACATAAAGAGAATATCAATGTTAAAATTTTTCGACTCAATACGTTTATTTCTCATCAATTGTATATGATATCATATCATATAATAATAGCCTAATCAATATGTTATACCGGTGAATTTCAACAAAATATACTAATGTTATAATGATTAGATTTAAATTTTTAAATAAAAAATGTAATAGGAATTAACCTTTTAATTGTTTAAGTAAAAGGTAAAATATCAAATTTATCAGTGTATAGGGATTGATAAAATATTTTTTTCTGAACCCTGCTTCAACGGAGGATTTGTAGAATGCACATGATCTTTCTGTTTTGCCGACAACATTGAAACTTGATGGAACATGTTCATAGCCCAAGTACCGCAGATCAAATCATCCTACAGAATGACAATAAGAAAAATATTTAATCCAAGGAAATAAGAAATAAGTGGAAGATAATCTAGTTAAATTTGCTATTTATTGTTCTGATTTAGTCTCGAATTTGTTTAAATTTTAAAAATCGTGTTTTGATCAAAGGGTAACTATTGAATTCATTACATTTTTAGAAAACAATAAGGTATGCATTATATTACATATGTGATGGCATGTCAGTTTATTATTTCCTGCGTATTACTTATAAAAATGTTAGTTAATGCATATAGTTTACGTTAAAATTGAAATATCGAAATTCGGATTAAGAATTTAAATGTTACAGTTTGGGTCATGTTGAAATTTTAAAATTTGAAAATTACGGGAACTAAATTAATTGATTCGAAAAGTATAAGGACTAAAAATGACCAAATTAAAGTATAAGAATGAAATCTACAACTTAACGCAGAGTATAAGGACTAATAGAAAATTTGACCCAAAAGATAAATAATGTTGTAAGGTATGGTATAGTAATTATGAATGTGACATTGTGGATTTTGAAGAGAAATTTAGGTCGAATATTTGGACCTTTTGTGAAGTTGGTTGAATAAAGGCTATATAAACAGTAATTTTGTAGATGAAAAATTAACATTGAAATGCTAAAATAGCAATTTCTTTTTTTATTTTTTTGATATAGAGTGAGGACCTAACTTTGCTTTGTTATAGCTTGTGACTTGAAAAGTATATATTTATATACATCTTCTTCACTTTGAACATAAGAAAAGTGATAAGCTAAAATTGACATTTGATCAAAATAAAGCAAAGGGAAAAATACATCAATGAAGGGAAAAAATTGCATTACCGGAGTTAATCATTAATTAACTCGATATGAGTCTTAGCTCGATTAGTACGAGTATTGTTGTCAGTACAGGAGGACGTGAGTTTGAGTGCGTTTGAAGCGCATTATTCTCCTATTTAAAGGTTAGGGAAGAGTTATGAGTAGTTTTAGACATTGTATCAAAAAGAACAAATATGGTTAGAATCTATAATGAGATTGTTCAATAAAATATAGGGACAACTATGAATTTTATATTACAGGAATAAAATAAAATTATAAAATTTCAAGGACTAAAGTCATAAATTTTGGGTTAGAAAATATTTAGATTGAATTATTAATTTTCAAGGGAATGAAACTGCAATTTCACCATATAAACAAAAGGAAGACTAATGTTGTAAGAATCAAATTAATAATCTAAACCATTGAACATTGTTTTTCAATTCAAATCTTGATTCAATAGTGACTCAATTAAAAAAATAAAATTTTTGATAAAAATCATAAAAAGAAAAAAAAAACATTCTAGAAAATTAATAAAATACAAACAAAGTAACATTAAATAATCATTTAATAATGATAAAATTAAAATTTTATACTTTCCATAAATTGAACATTGATGGTGCATTGTCTGAAAGCAATTATACTACTACGACTGGAGGACTGTTCAGAGATCATGATGCCAATTGGATGTGTGATTTTACTATGCGGATTGGGAAGGATTCAATTTTCAAAACTGAGGTAAGAGCTATATCAAAAGGCCTCAATTTAGCATTGACAAGCGTCGTAAACTGTCAAAATAATTATCCTTAATCTCAAAAGAAATAATTAAATAGCGTAGTAAATAGAAGAAGGGTCGATCCACAGGGACTTAGGAAATTCTGATGTAGAAAGCTTTTAGTTCTTGATTTAGGCGAAATGAGATAAAAATGGGGGGTTTTGATCGAAAGAGTTTAATTAAAGTAAAATGAAGAAATGAAAATTTAAATCTAAGAATTTAACGAAAGTAAATTTAAGAAGAAACTCAGTTTAAATATCAGCCTCAGGCTTCGCTTTGACTCATTTCCAACCGATCATCGAATAAGATTTTACTCTGGATAAATGTCGGTTACAGTCTACAAGGCCCAACCCTTGTAACTTGTTTTTCTCTCCAATAAACCAAAAATCCAAAATCAACTTTTGAATTTCAGTTTTTTGGCTAGACTAACCATGACTATCGCCGTTACAATAAAACAGTTTAAAATCTGGAAAAACTAGACTAGGACTATGTTGTCTCAATGAGAATCGAATCAGATCTCAATTTCCCTTAGCGGATCGCCACTAAGTGTGTTCATGGAAGTCGAATGTGCTACAAGCTAATCCTTCCTCTCAACTATAAATCGAAACAACCTTCAAACCAACGGACCCTTTTTGAATTTGAAAGTGTAAGGATTTTAAAAGGAAAGGTCGATTGCCAATCCAAATTTGCAGAAAATTGAGAAATATATTCGAAGATATAAAGTGCTTATCGATCCTCACGATCGGAATTGAGAAAAAGAGAATTTTTATAGAACTTAGAAAGCAAGAATAAAACTAATAATGAGATGTCTTTCTAGCTTACCCCAACGGGGTATTTATAGTTCGCCAAAACCCTAAAAATAATAAAAGATAATTCTAGAAAATATTTAAATTAAATCATAAAAACAAAAGATAATTTCTACTTTGAATTTAAAATGTAGCTGATCCGCTCGTCCATCCTTACTGACTAGACCTTCTGGAAGCTACTGACTGGATCTTCTAGAAGCTGCTGACTGGATGCCACGTCAGACTCTCATGCCCAAAGTCTTGCCTACTAGCTTAGCCTTGATTCCAGAAAATAAAACTGCAAAACTTTGCCTTTTAAGTGCAATTTCCAGAATTGAAGTCATGCATAGAAAATACACAAAAATGTCTAGATCAACAACATGAACAAATTATTAAGGAGTAATTAAGGATAAAATAGTAATAAAATAAAACACTTATCAAATTCTCCCTCACTTATTCAATGCTTGTCCTCAAGCATTTCTCAACTAATACATCAAAATTCAAGTTCCATCATTCATTTCACAATGCATCTAAGATAACCAAATGACTCAAGATCGAAACAATTATTGAAATCAAGAGACAATTAAATAAAGGAATAACTAGGAACAATTTTAAACAAAGCAAGACATTCCAATAACCTGTCAATTTCAATGAAGCAAAACTTAATACCCTTACAAGGATTCACTCGTTCCGCTCAAAGTGTTTGGGTTAAAGATTCGCTTAACCCAGAACTAATCAAAACATTACCATAAGCTTGTAACTAAATTAAATCTCTACTACTAAAAATCGAACATGATGCAAAAATCAAGAGGTCTTTAAATAGGGTTGTAACGGGGCTTAGGCAGGGTAGGGAAAAAGGCAAAAAATGTGTGTTAAAATGCCAAGATAAAAGATGCAAAATATTGAAGTTCAAGCCTTGAATCAAACTAATATAATGAGACAAGCAAAGAAGTTTAAGCAACCATGTTTTTTTTTTTTTTTCTTTTTCTCCATTTTTTCTCTCTTTTTTTCTTTTCGAACCTTTTGCTTTTTCTGTTTTTTGCTGTTTGTATGAACAATTTTCTCTTTTTTTTCACTGTTCTTTTTTTTTCTTCTTTATTTGAACTCCTTTCTTTGCTATCTTTTTTCTTATTTTTTTCGTGAAACAAATCTTCTTTTGTCTCGACAGGGGTATGAAAAAGAGGGATGAAAATAGGAAAAGGCTCGGGTTTTGTAAATGTGATGAAAACAAATAATTAGAATAAGCTCAGAAGTGGCTAACTACGAGAAATGAGTGGGAAGACAATTTTGGGTAGAGAAGTGATTAATCCTAAGTGTCCCTATCATATTAAAGCATCATATTCAAGCATGTAGTCTCGACAAGTATTATACTACAAGTTCTAAAATGTTGAGAATTAGTTCGACACACTCAATGAAATAAAGAGCAAGAATGAAAGTATATGCTCGTAAGGCTGAAAAACTCACATGAAAAGGTGGAACGTGTATTAAGTCAAGCAACATGTCAATTAACAAATATATGGAATGTCAAGTAAAATTTTATCGAAAATCACAATTCATGCCCATTATCTATCATGCATCCTAAATTCCAACAAAAACAAGATCACAAATCATAAGGAAATCAAAGAGATAAAGTGAAATATAGGATAAGCAACAAGAAATTCCAACATATTACAATTAAGAAAAACTCAATTTCAACCAATCAAATAAGCAAAAAATTTGATGCAAATTCTACCCCTTCTCTTAAATCATATTGTCCAAATATGTAAATGAAAGCACAAGAGAGGGAATAGAGATACTCCCCCCGTTTTCAGTGACGACAGCGTCCGCGGTCACATCGAGATGTGCCCGGGCGAAGGTAAGACAGAATCTCGACAAGGTTAGTTTTAATGGAGTCGAGTCGATTGTGCACTTCGTGGATCCGGCATGGACGTCCGACTGGGAGTTCTCTGCTAGTGCCGATTGAGGCACTGTCCTTCGAAGGAATACACACTTATTACGAGGTGTAATGGTATCGAGCGAAACGATATAGGGTGCATCGGGGGTGCCGGCTAAAAGTCTTATTATGTCCAAACACCAAGCATCTAAAGCATCCATCGCAAAAGCATAAGTAAAATGCATAGTGTCAAATGTCAATGGAAAAAGACGAGATGCAAGGTGAGTAATATAAGGCCCGAGAATGAGTAGGCGATCGGAGCGCACAACACGCTTAAAAGCGTGCGCAAACCAAAAGCCCAAATTTACCTTAGTACTGGTTTGCATACACCACAAAAAGAATAGTTGAACCTTACTTAAGCATGATTTAGTATCGTTACGTCTGGAGTAGTTGTATGCTAGGAACCAGTGAATGTAGCGAAGCGCGGAGTCGTATATGTGCCATCTTTTCGTCGTGCGGGCATTGAACGTTCCACCCGCCAAGCTAGTGAGTCCCACATAAGCAAGGTCGGTATCAAAATCCTGCGAAATCTCAAGTAAAGAAGTTAAATAACTAGGATCCTTGACGTCCGTCGCGAATCCCATAGAAAAATTGAAATTCGTAACCGATATAGTAAAGTACCACCCCATCAACCGAAAAGAAATAACATCAGGCAAATTTATAGTAATAACTTGATTTTGCAGAAATGTAAATGTAGCGTAAAATTCAAAAAACCAACTCATAGTATGTGCTACATCTAACCTCAGAGTATTAGGTCCAGCCAATGGCATCGAAATGATGCATGACTGATTCGCGCAAATGTAAAGTATCAAGAGTATAGGAAGGAATATACTTGCACACATGAAACTTACGATACCGAATACTATTAAATCTCCAAGCTTCGTCGTCGTAAAATTGCAAGTATCCTTGCAAAACTTCCTTGATCGGGACAGAATATGTTCGGCCGTAACGGTGACGCTCGAAATTTTCGACATGATCGGACGCAGCATCACCGTGGAGGGGGATCTTGTCCGTGCTTATGGCAAAAGAAGGGGATGATGGTTGCTACCCGGAATGTCGATGTGAGGGAGAACCACGCTCGACAATTTGTGGTGGCGGTGGGTTGGTTGGAAAACCATGCTCGAAATCCTCTATATATCCAAAGATGAGGTGGTATATTAATAAAGGTTGAATATTAACGGGTTTAGAGTTTACCTCGTCCTATTGGTTCAGAGTTACCGAGTGCATAGAAAATGAGGGGGCAAAATCGAGCATCGAGTGAGAGGAAGTGGTTGTCGGTATTGAACGGAAGTAAGGATGACACCAATTGGGGAGGTTACTGTCGAGATCGTGAAGGGCCAGTAGCATCATTCCGACGTAATGATCGAGAGGTTCGGTAGACAGATGATGAAGGGCCAGAAGCGGGAATCGGGGTTGGTTCGGGTTCAAGCGAAAGAGGCATGTTTGCTGGCTGTCATCGTCCTCTGTCACAACAAAAGGTGGTTATGGAGGTGTCGGGAGCGAGTTGGAATCGCTGAGAAGGAGCACAAATGCTGGCGCGAATCATCTCTAGTCGAAGAGGTTGATCGGCGCTTGTAGAAGACGATGACCTTGGTTTCGGGTGCGCACCATAGTGGTTTGGTTTTTTTTTTGGCTAAATGTTGAAGAAGGTAAGGGGTCGGGTGAGTAAATGAAAAAGTGGGTTGGTGAGGTAGGTTTAATTATTTTATAATTTTTATTGTTTTTGTGTTTTTAAAAATAAAAAGGGAAAGAGTTAGAAGGGGAAAGGGGAGTTTAGCCGGTCAAAAAAATTGAGAATGAAGGTTTGAAAATTGAAAGATTAGATTAGGTGGATCTCACGTGTGAGAAAAAGATGGAGGGAATTAGGGAAAGGGGAGTAAAAGGTGGGACTAGTTTTAAAATTTGTTTAAAACGGCAGAGTGGATTGAGTAGGGGTTTGCTATAGTGCGCATAAAAAAAAATAAAAGGTGGGGTGGGTTTTGCTATTGTACGTCGACTCCCATTATGTTGCTTCCCTGCGTGCAGCATCTATTCGAATCTGAATATATCGGATCTGCTGGTAGTTATTCGATGAAAAATTTCCACGTACCTCCCACTAAGCGCTTTATTTAACGTCGTTTAGCTCGACGACCTAATTCAGACTACATGTTCTTGTTGTTGTCGTCCCTTTTTCTCTCAAAGTGTTTGTGCGTGGGTTTTACGAGCTAGTGCTTCAATCTCCGAGTAGTTATCTACTAGTTCTCTTGGGTTGTTCCTGGTCATAAATAAAAAACAAAAACTTTTAACAATAACTTTGCCAAAATCCCGAGCAACGGCGCCAATTTGACAAGCGTCGTAAACTGTCAAAATAATTATCCTTAATCTCAAAAGAAATAATTAAATAGCGTAGTAAAGAGAAGAAGGGTCGATCCACAGGGACTTAGGAAATTCTGATGTAGAAAGCTTTTAGTTCTTGATTTAAGCGAAATGGGATAAAAATGAGGGGTTTTGATCGAAAGTGTTTAATTAAAGTAAAATGAAGAAATGAAAATTTAAATTTAAGAATTTAATGAAAATAAATTTAAGAAGAAACTCAGTTTAAGTATCATCCTCAGGCTTCGTTTTGACTCATTTCCAACCGATCATCGTATAAGATTTTACTCCGGATAAATGCCAGTTACAGTCTATAAGGCCCAACCCTTGTAACTTGTTTTTCTCTCCAATAAACCGAAAATCAAAAATCAACTTTTGAATTTCGGTTTTCTAGCTAGACTAACCACAACTATCGCCGTTAGAATAAAACAGTTTAAAATATGGAAAAACCCAACTCGGACTATATTGTCTCAATGAGAATCGAATCCGATCTCAATTTCCCTTAACAGACCGCTGCTAAGTGTGTTCACAGGAAGTCGAATGTGCTACAAGTTGATCCTTCCTCCCAACTAAATCGAAACAACCTTCAAACCAACGGACCCTTTTTGAATTTGAAAGTGTAAGTATTTTAAAAGGAAAGGCCGATTGTCAATCTAAGTTTGCAAAAAATTGAGAAATATATCCGAAGATATAAAGTGCTTTTCAATCCTCACGATCGAAATTGAGAAAAATAGAATTTTTATAGAACTTAGAAACCAAGAATAAAACTAATAATGAGATGTCTTTCTAGCTTACCCCAAGGGGGTATTTATAGTTCTCCAAAACCCTAAAAATAATAAAAGATAATTCTTGAAAATATTTAAATTAAATCATAAAAACAAAAGATAATTTCTAATTTTGAATTTAAAAAGCAACTGATTCGCTCATCCGTCCTTGCTGACTAGACCTTCTAGAAGTTGCTGACTGGATCTTTTCGAAGCTGCTGACTAGATGCCACGTCAGACTCTCATGCCCAAAGTCATGCCCACTAGCCTAGCCTTGATTCCAAAAAATAAAACTGCAAAACTTTGCCTTCTAAGTGCAATTTCCAGAATTAAAGACCTGCATAGAAAACGCACAAAAACATCCAGATCAACAACATGAACTAATTATTAAGGAGTAATTAAGGATAAAATAGTAATCAAATGAAACACTTATCAAGCATGGACGTCTGGTTTTAGGCAATTGAAGTTGGAGTGTGATAATGCTTTAGTTGTAGAAACTATCTTAGCTGGTGGTTCGTGTACTAGTATGCTATCGGAGTTAAGTTTGATTAGTCAATTTTTATGCCAAAATTGGAAGGTTCATTTTCGACACATCCCTAGGGAACATAACAAAGTAGCTGATTGAATGGCTAAATCGGGAAGCGAGAATTATGATGAGATGTAGGTATATGAAGAGGCCTCGGCCCAACCTTATTATAGGAGCTTCTCGAGGTTGATCTCGATTCTATGATTTTTTTCTAGTTAATTTGTTGTCTTTGCATTTGCTTTTTAATTGCTTATTGTTACCAAAAAAAATTATCCAATAAATAATAACTTTAACAAAAATATTCTTTTTTTAATATATCGGTGTGATTAATATATGTTCCTACTTTCTTAACCCTTTGACAACGCACACACAGATGCTCGAACTCAGGTCTCCTAGAATGAACATCTTCCTTTTTTCCACTAGTGCCACTCGTTAGGTTGTTAATAAAAACATTATTTTTTCAATGAGTAAATGTAAGAAACTCAATTAGTCACCATAGTTCAAAATTACAAGATTCGAATGATATTTTTTAACCATAATTTTCAGATTTGATTTTATGTTACTTATTAAAGCATTATACGAATCAAATTTTGTTCAATCAATTTAATTGACTTGTCCAATTTAATTTTGACACTATTAAACTGGAAGGCACAACTTGAGCCTTTACAACCGCCCCTAGATTTCAAACAAGTTGCTAGCATTTTGTACCAATAGAAAGGAGGAGAAAGTCAAACTTGAAATGTAACATAAAACAAAAGTGAGCATGCATATTTGGGGAATATTAATTTGCAATAACAAAGGGACTATACATTAGATAGCTAAGTAGCTATATAGTATTATTAATTATTGAAAGAAATGCTTCCAAGATTTAAAAAAAGAAATGGGTTGCTAAAAACATCACATTTTCCTCAATTATTGCCTTTGGAAGAATAAAGTGGTGTTAGTGTTTACTTCGTGTGTGTATATATATGTATACAACTTGTTCATGGTCCCCCGAATATCATGAAAACATATATTAATAACTCTCGAGTTTAATTAGTAGGTGCAGTGTGGTAGTTGTTCACTTCGTTCTGTATTTATGCGGTTGGAGGTTCACTCTCACGAGAATGGAATATATTTCATGGTTAGCCGTTTACTTCTTCGGAAAACATTTATAGTGAGGACATTAGTCATTATCACCAATAGTGGATGACTTAATTTCAATAAAAATAATTCTCGAGTTTAAGATTTAGGATTCATGATCTCAAATTTAAAGTTTAGGGTCTTGAGTTTAAGAGTTTAGTATTTAATTATGTTTGGTGTTACTAATATTTATTTGTATGTCGATCCTCCACTATTCTATCTTTTACTCATTCATAATGTGTTATATTATTATTCACTGATGATGTGTGAAACTCATACAATCTTCCCGTATACATATAACACAAAGTGGAATGATCTATGCAACCCAAAAATAAAATTGCATAAAGAAGCTAACAAAGAATTTATGGTTAAGAAGTGCTCCAAGTGGATGATTTGGGCTTTAAGGAAGAGCTTTTGGTTGGTCTTTGAAAGGTCTTTTCTCTTTATTTGTAACATAAACGCTTGGTGGAGGGGTAGGAGTAGCTTTCAAAAGCTGATATGTTTATTGGATGTTACTTGAGAGATCCTCAAGTTGCTTAGGCTATTGTCCCACTTGTGTCTTCTAATGTTTGGAAATGGTGGGTGGGAATTTAAATATTTGTGAATATTTGATTAATTTTTATATTGGGATATTTTAATTGCTATCCGTGGTGGATTCAAAAGGGGCAAGGGATATTAATCTATGCATAGAGAAAGAGAAATTCACTATGTTGAAAAACACATAATACAAGAGGAGTTCGACTAAATCTATGTATGGGTTAAACAATCCTGTTATAATCAATGTCTAATAGAAAAAGTATAGTCCTATACGGATTTAACTTGTGCAACATGATTCATACCGCAAACCGATCGCAATCCAAGTCTAGTTTGGTGCTTAATGGGGATCTATCCTTCAACCCCACAGATCTCTTATTTAGCCTCTCTATTTTATTCTTTAACAAATGACAGATACGAGTCACACAACTCTAATAGAATTCTTACGGATAAAGATTCTAAAACTATATGTATCGTTGCATGTACTAAAAACTCTTTAAATGTATACCACCTTGTTAGGTGAGAGTGTCCCTAGTGCGAGATAAATGAATATCCTCTCATCATCATCAATCAAATTATTAAGGGAAAAAAAGTTGCACCATCTATATTGTTAAAGATTTATGTTTGATGATGAATTGGAAGTATATGATTAGTGATTAAGTAAAGGTTATATGAAGTAAATTATGTCTTTTCAAAATTATTAATAAAGTGATACGAAATATTAAAATTTTAATTTAATTATATATTAATTTTGGGATTGATTCTTTCCTCTCTTCCTTTCCTTTATATTTTTCTCTTATATTCTGATAATTTTTTTTTTGCATCAGTATCTTCTACGTAATGATAATTAATTAATTTGACATGAAAAATAATTTAATGACTTTGTCATAAAGTTAATATATAATTAAATTAAATAAAAAATTAGATTATTTATTTTAATTGAAGTCAAAATAATTTTACCAAAATTTTTTTAAGGTAAGTGTCTTATATTAATCGTTTAAAATTTGTATATATATATTTTTAATAATGTCATCTTCAATATTTAAATTTAAATTTTTCTTTAAAAATATAATGCATCCTACTATTGCAATTGTTTGTTGGTTCATTTAACCATTTTAATTTAATAAATTCGTTTTGTAATTTTTTTTTCAAAATTGCCAATCCGCCATTAGTCTATGAGTCTCTTCACTCCACCCTTCTTCATCAATTATCAAACAATATAATAAAGAATGGTCGGTTTTTGTAGGGTCAAGAGACAGTAGTCTATTTTCAGCTTTTGCACAAGTGTTCAATTTTTATTTTCCCATGTAGGACTTCAACTCATTTCTTTTCTCCCATTTCTTTAGGTCATACAGCATTGGTTAAAATATGGTATGAGATTTTGTAAATTTGAAATTTAATCGCTCTATTTTTATTTCTAAGAATCAAAGTTTATTTATTTTTTAATTTCTAAAATCTATGTCTAATTGTTAACATCATCAAAATACAGTTATTCCATTATAAGCTTATACCTTTACAATTCTAGCATGATTAAATCATAATTTTATCATTTTAGAGGGTCAAAATACATTTTTACTATGTATCAACCTATAAATTTTTTTTTAAGATTTTAAAGGGGTTAGAGCACAATTTTTCTATTTTCGGGGAGCTTTGCCCCTGGCTAATCTTCTTCTATTAATTTTTCTAGTTTGACATATTAAAATGAAAAAAAAAATCATTTGATAGTCATGTAACAGAGAAATTGACATTGTAATGAACTTAAATTTAATAAAAGAATTTAATGGTGTTAATAATTGGACTTGTAATTTTAAATCAAAAAAAAAATAATGGGATTAAATACCTTGTAATAAAGATAAAGGGGCTAAATTCTAAATATACAAAAAAGTAATCATATTTTAACCTAATGCATTAAATCCAAGGGTTTGGTCCCAATCAGATTTTCCTTTTTGCCTACCAGCTGACAAGGTATGACTTCTTTCTCCCTTCAACTTGACTCTAAAGACTTTATAATTCAAATGCAAATTCTCCAAATTCTCTGCAATAGAATATGCAAAAGCTAATTACATATAAGTTCGATTTTACACATTTAAAGAAATGTTACAAACATTTATTTTCATATTGGATAGATATAATTATTTGTAGTATTCAATATACCAACGTAAAATGATATCAATTCGACAATATTATTAGTGATTTGTGAAAATTGAATTAAAGTAAAATTTCGTTTATAAAATTATACAAAATTAAATAACATTGCACATTGAATCAAAATCCATATATAATTTTGATATTTATCTCTTTCAGATTTGCATAATTTTGGGTTTGGATAATTTTGAATTTTGGATTCGTGTTATTCTGTATTATTTTTAATTCAAATTGTTAATTTTTCATAATCAAATCATGGATTAATCAGATTATTACTAATCAAATAATTATTTTTTTATAAATTGAATGGTGCTCATTGTGGGAGGAAAAAATAGAATGGTTCTCGTATTGTATTTTTTATGTAGTTTTGTTAATTCTACTATCAATCTTTTTAATCTCATCAATTCATCAACAATACATTCTGATTTTTTTAAAAAAAATCATTTAATTTAAAAATTATCGTTTAAGTTTTAATTCGATTTACATTAATGTTATTATCAATTAAGAAAATATGGATTTGAATACGTATTATTCTTTTAATTAAAAAATAAAGAGAAACTATGAACTGTATAAAAAATTTGTGTCGGAATTTAGAACTTTGCATGCACCAAATAATACAAAAGAGGACATAATCTTTAGAAATCGTGAAAAAAGGGAGTAAGACAAAATTCTGAAATTACGAAGAAAAACATGACTATTACTTTTTCTATGTGAAATTATTTTTAATTTTCAAAATATTCCAGTAGAAGGAGGACAAAAAGGAAGGTACAATGATTTTGACCCATCGGTTAAAATATTGCATAAAAATATTTTTCAATGCAAAATTATAAAAATTTTGATTAAATTAAATTTCAATTTAAATAGTTTAAATTTAATCATATATTAATTGTGAGATAAATGTATTAATTTATTTTTGTTTAAAATATATAAAGTAATATTATTTTAAAATAAATAGATTAAATTACATGTTTGTTAATAATAAATTAACTTTTGTTGTATATATATATATATCACTAAAAAAGTTAAAATTAATAAGATTTATATTTTATTCAATGACAGTGATTTCAAAGTTTATTATCGCAATCCCAATAGTTACATTCTTTATTAGAATCTTTTCATGAGAAAATATCAAACGCTATATTGTAATTTTTTTAAAGAACATTGAATTTTTGTTCTTTCATGAATTGAAAATATATTCAATGTAGCTGGAAAATTGTGGGAAATGCAACCCAAAATTCCAATTCTCCTTTTTCTTATTTTTAATTTGAAAAGTTTCATAAGGAGAATCACATTCAAAGCATGCTTGATTAATATTCGATCTAATGAATATATATATAACTCCAAAAGTGTATAAACATATATATATGGAAAATCAAAATCAAATATGGAAAATTTTACTGAATTTGAACTACATTCAACCTTTCAATGAAAGTAATGGGAACATAAAAGTATTCTAAACCCTAATTGTCTAAAGCAAACTGCTGTTTTTAAAATCACAAAATCATGCATGCATGTGAACTGTATACTTTTTATAAAAAAAGAATGTCCAGAAGCTGACAAAGAATCCATGAACTTTAAGTCTTTAATAATTTTCTTTTCCAAGAAATTTCCCATACATCTCGCAGAAAATTTGGTTCAGTCTCACAATAGTATAGTAGCTGTTATTTAAAAAGGGTTAATAAATATTTAGTATTTATTGTATTTTTTAATGTATCAAATCTAAGTTATTTATGCATTGGGTAGATACATGTTTACATTTTGCTTTAAATATGTTTTTTACGTTATACTTGAGCTGCTACTTAATGTTCAAGCTAATAGTTAATCAATGAAATTAGAACATTTCATTTATAGTAAATGTACTTAGATAATGTCTAAGGTGAGATATTTTTATAGTGAGATCTTTTTTAAATAAATGGTTTTGATTAAAATATAGAAATGAAGAGACTATAGTTATTTGATCAAGCCACGTCAAAAACTAAGAAATTTTGTTGGTGATTGATAACATGTTAAATCGATTTTCGAATACGTTGTTTTTCTCTCGAAATTAATCTCTCATTCTTTAGTATGGAAAACGGTTGATTGGTTAAAAGGGAAAGTCATGTTTTTCAGTACAACTCTTAGTGGCATGATCAACGTGGATTGATTTTTTCTTCTTTTTTTTATTTCAACCGTTGATTTAAAAGAATTTGACAGTATTTTACTATAATGGGTCTTAATTAAATTTGTAACATTTTTTTAATTTTAAAAATTTGAATGAAGATAAACAAGAAAACAATTGAATAAGTACTTAAAAATAGTGAAAAAGATTCTTTCATCATTATTTTAAGAAGAAAAAGAATAATAGTACACTCACTAAGAAATAATAAGGGTCTTATAAAGAAGGTTTATATGCAATGGAATATCATTAATCAATCAGTTGATCGATTTTGTTTTAGTGATCCGATCTTACCTGCTTATTTGATTTCTTCCAAGTGGTAGATAAAGCTAGAAAATGTAATTCTTCAAGCACAAAGGTCGGATTGATTTTGGATCGGGTTAATTTTTATTTTAAAATTTTAGATTATTTTAGGATTGAATTATGTTGGGTTTCCACAATTTAAAGTTTAGGCTAATTTTCAAATTCGAGTCATTTTGATTTGTTAATCAGGTTTTTTTTTCAAGTTATTTTGTAGATCATTTCGAGTTATTTGTTCGGATCATTTCGATTGTGGGTCATTTCAGATTTAAATTCTTTTGAATTTTAGTTATTTTTAATTGGATTATTTTAGAATTTGAGTTAGTTTTCATGTTCAAGTCATTTTGATTTTCAGTCGATTTTTTCGGTCAAATCATCTTCTGTACGTCGTCATAACGTACACGCGATACGTCATGTGAAACTATCTGATTATTCCATCAGTGATATCAATTTTTAGCAATAAAAATGAATGAAAACTTTTTAAATTAACGTATACAAATAAATTTACTCATTTACTCCGTATAGCTTTTACAATAATAACTTCTTAACCAAGTGACATTGGAAGTACTTTGAAGGGTTTTAAGAGTTAAAGCCAAAGAAAAAAGAGTAAACAGAAAAAAGAAGAGTAGTTGGGTTAAAAAGAGAACCAAGTTGAAGGGTTAGCACTTGCCAACACAATAGAAAGCTGAATTTTGCCACTTGTGTGGGTGGGTCGACCAAATTCACCTTGCCGATTTGACTTCACCCAAATGTACTTTGAAAATTTAAATCCTTCCAACAAAAGTTGAATCGAATTTAAATATAATATTAACATATTTTATATTTTTTTAAATTTAATCTAAAATATGAATCTAATATTTTATTAAACTCAGTTCATATTTATAAATAATTAATTCTCTATTTTAAGTTCGCCCCATATTTTTTAAATTATTTTTAAAACATATAATTATATTTATTTTAATTTAATATTTAATAACTTTAAAGATTTTTATTATAGTTTAATATATAGTCATTAATTTTTTAATATTTATATTATAGTAGTATTATATATTATTATAGATTAAATCTTTTGTGTTATATTATTACATAATATATAAAAACAACATAATATAAAATATGATAAACTTGAAAAATCGGTTGAACTGAGCTTGAATCTTGAATGTTCAAGTAATTTAAACGGGTTTAATTTTTTTGCTCAAACCCTTTTTCAAGCCTAATATTTTTGCTCAAATCCTTCCAAATTTCGGACAAACCTTCGAGCTTGAATAGATAACTTGGCTCATGAACAGGTTTAGAACAAAGTAAACAAAAGTCACTTAACCTACTGGATCAATCATTAGAGGTTCAAATTTCATTTCACTTTATTTGATTAAAAAATTAAATTAAATTAAAATGATAAAATAGAACTCACCAACTCAAATCAAGGGAGACACCAAGAACCGACTAAAGTGAGAAAATATCACATTGACCCTTTTATACTTTATAAAATTATAAATTAATAAATGGTCAAATTACACTTGATCGTTTGCTCAACTTTTTTACTAAAGTCTGTTCGATGGAAAGTTGACCCCTTTCCAATGATCACTCCTCCCCCCCCACCCCTCGTTTTGTTGTTGGGTCTCATTGTCTCCTATTATATAAAAAGTGTAGTCTTTATCATTGGGAACATGGTGGGCTTTAGATTCTAGACCAATGGGAAATGGAAATAGCAACCATGGCCGATGATGACATTCAGTTCCTAGTCCAACCCTATATTTTAGATTGTCTTGTGGAGAGAGATAGTGAATTAGAATCATCAATTTGGACTGTCAAATGTAATGCCTCTAAATGAATCATCAAAACTAGTGACCATTGAACAGCTTTAGTAGGTTAAATTTCTACGGCTAACAATGAAACCCTTTGTCCCTATTGATATAATGTCTTAGTATGATGGGACAATGGAGGTTAACACAATCATGCTGAGATCTTAGATGATTGAATTAGATATTTGATGGATAGAAAAGATCTAAATTATATATTAAGTCTTTAATTGAGTTGGTATAACGAGTTAATTGGATATTAATTCAATTAGTTAGTGACTAAAATATCGATTGAGTCTTAACTCTATTGGTATAGGTATTGTTGCCAATGCAGGAAGACGTAAGTTCTAGTGCGTTGAAGCGTCTTATCCTCCTATTTATGGGTTGGGGGAGGTTATAGGTAGTTATAGGCATTGTGTCAAAAAGAGTAAATATGATCCGAACTTATAACGAGATTGTTCAAAAAAAGCATATACTTAATAGGATTTGAACCCAAGACATTATTATGATTTTTTTTTATCATTTTTGCATTACCATTTTGCATTTGTTTTTTTATATATTAAAATTTTTAAAGAACGCTTGTTATGTAATTCTATTTTTCACCAAAATCATGAGTGTTCCATAATTTGATTTCAATAAAATAACAAAATTTTTGATATCGTAGGGTAGAAGATGGTTAGATTGACCATACAAGTGTTTCATGTGAGAGAATTTAGGATCGAGTAACGAAAGGCCCTAAACACGTGCTACTGAATGTGATTGGAGAATGCATTTTTTTTATCAATGTAATTGACAAGGATTCATATGTCTATCCATGTGATGCTTTATTATTTTTAAGAAAATTGATCCATATAATCATATGATTAGACATCAACTGAATTCGAAGTTGGTGTGAACTGTGAACTAAAACCCCTAAGCATAAATACCTGTGATCCGATCCATGCTTAAGTTATATTTAAACTCCAAGAAGCATCTTCACATTTACGATCGTAAATCTAATTCAATCCAAACCAATCCGCCCAACTAAATTGACTTTGATCATAGGCTTAACCAATCTATAGGTTGGATTTGGTCTCCGTTCACTTCACCCGTATGCATTTGGGTTTTGGGAATCGGCATCGCAGCCATGTCTTTTCTTAGGGGAGAGGAATATTGGGTATGGAGATTGCCTTGTCTCCAACATAGAAGTGATATTTATTAGGAGGAAAATTCAATTGAAGTCAATTTAAATGAATTAACCAATAGTTTATAGTTGATTTCATGGAGTAATTATGATGATTAATTCAGTTTCATAGATTATAAAATTAAACTATTTGATTATTAAGTAAGATCGATTATCATTTATAAATCTTAATTACTGATTGAATCGATGTGTATAATTTTCACCATGTATAAAAAATCTTCATGGATCATATAGCATATACTTTAGAACTTATTCACTTTTGACCCCAATGTCAAGTTAGAGTCAAAAAAAAAAAAATCGAAAGGTCTGATTCTTTTGCTTTCCATGGAATGGTGAACGAAGTTCCTTACCGAAAGTGGATTCCACCTGAGATTTTGGTCAAATTATAATTTTGATCCCTCTATTATAGCCGAATTTGAAACATAGTTTGTATACTTTAATTGGCATAATTTAATATTTTACTTTTATAATATTATTAGTTAGTTTGAATAGTTGATACTATTAACTATTCTAATCAAAATGTTGTGTGATTTAAAAAAAAAAAAAAAAAACAACCCTTTCAGAATCGAATGAAAAATCATATCAACATGGTGAATTGAAAGGAGTTGTTTCAAGAAAAACTATGTTGGCATAATGTATGGACTTTCACCCTAAAAACCATTTTGTGGGTTAGAATCATAGGGGCAATCATGTTTATGGTGTGTCAATTGGCGATGATTTAACGAGGTCGAAATGTAGGAGTTAAGCCAGAAAATTGTTTTAGTGAGGAAAAAATTAATAATTAATTTTTTGAGGGATCAAATTACAAATTTTCTATTAATATATAATTTCATGAATTTTAAAGGGATTAAATAGTAAATTCACCATTTTAGGAAACCAAGGCCGGTAATTGCCTCTAACTATTACAAGAGGAAGGTAAAACCTTAACAGCAACGTGATTAACACGACTTGAACTAAGACCACACCTAGAGCGATGAACACCTTAATTATCAAGCCAATACACGAAATTATAAGATTACTTACATTATGATTTATGATGGCAAATTTTGACTACTTGTGTCGACAATAAGAATCGCATTCCATTATTTCAATCAACTAAGCTTTGTTGAAATTGGAAATCAAAAACCCAAAAGCTTTAGCTAATTGAAAGTAGCACAATTAGTGTTCGAATGTGTCAACTAGCATGAAAAGAATGTTGGATCCTTTTGTTAATTGTCCAATTTTTTTAAACAAATTAATTTTCCTAAAAAGTGGTGGGATTAGTATTCCAAAGCATAATTTTTTTTGGTCAATACACACTAATAAAAAATATTTATATTATTGCGTATTTATTTAAAGGTTAAAATATGTCATAAAAATTTACGTGTTTTTCGAAAATTTAGAAGGTAGTTCTTCTACTTTTAGATTTAATAATTTAGGTCTAACTGTTAACAATGTTAAAATTATTTTGTTAAACTCAGGTTCATTGCAATGTCAATTTATAGTTGCATGGCTATTAAATGTGTATTTTTTTTTATTTCAAAATGTATCACCTGTAAATTTAACCGTATTAATAATTGGACTTAAATTTAATTTTTTTTTTTACCCTCTAACAAATATTGCAATTTAAAGCTTTTTTTTTATCACAAAATTTTTATAATTTTATCTCAAATTCCCATAAATAAAATTCCTAACTCCATCCTGCATGTCAATTATATTAACTTTATTTAGTTTTTCTTCTAATAGTAGTAACTAATCCGCTTATCATGAATGTTTTCCAAAAAGATAAACGATTAGATACAAAATGTGTTTCATTCTTATCAATGAATCCATAATTAAAAAATAAAGTGAACAATTATCAGGCGATGCAAAAAGGTATCTATAACTCATTTTCTTACAAAAGAATAATAAAAATTTTCATTACACAAAGTAAGACAGCACATGAAACCATGACAAGGCCACTCTGGCAAACTGATAATGTAAGTTCCCCAACACCCAAACGGGAAACAAAGTGTAATCCATTGTCTGAAATCCCAAATTCCCATTTCTTCAAATAACATTTCGTCAATTTCCTTCGTTTGGATTTTTTTCACTCTCTTTTTGTTCTTTATTGTGGCATATACTCTGTTTTTTGTCCTTTAAAATAGACAATAACATGGACCACTTATGACTTCCATTTAAAATTTAAACGTGCACCACCTAACATGAGACCTATGCCAAGGTTTTTGAAGGGCAACCATGAAAATCCCCCTTAATTATACCATTTAGTACCTGAGTTTGATTTTAATGTTCGATTTTGTACTTGAGTTTTTTCTATCCCAATTAAGTATTTATATATTTTTTATTATTAAAACATACAGTGTCAAACATTCATTAACAGGGGCAAATGCAAAGGGAGCCCTAGCTACCCTCCCCCATTGAATTACAAATTTATATATAGTAAAACTGCACTTTCCTCCCAATAAAAAAATTATATTTTGAAAATTTATAACTCAATTCCAGCCCCTCCTAAAAGAATTTCTAGATTTGCCCTTGTTCATCAAGCTATATGATACTATTTAGTTTGGGTAACTGAACATCGAAACCAAATTTATGTATCAAAATGATATATTAACCCTTAACTCGTTATGGATTCAAATTATTTCAACTTATTATTACTTCAAGTTGTTTTAAATTACATGTTTGAGTCATTTTAGTTTAGATAATTTTTCAAATTTGAAACTCAATTTTTTTTAAATCTCATTATGTGGTTGAGTTTTTTCAAATTCTAATTATTGTTCATGTCAATTCGATTTATTGACTTTTTATAATTAAATCAGAATAAGAAATTGAACTAAGAAGAAAGAGCATTCGGTAGCTTTTGGTGTCTAATCGGTATTGGTTTCATATTAAGAGATTTAAACACGGTCCATTATATTTGCCAAGATCATTACAAGACCCAAAGCAAAACACACACACACCCCATTAGCCCAAAGCTAAGCTTCGTGTCAGTAAATCAAGAATCTTCCATCCACACCACCATCCACAGACCCCAAAAAGAAAAAAGAAAAACCAAACCCGTTTTGCCATTATCAATGTCTGAATAAAAGTGCTCAAGAAGTGGAGATCAAAACCAAATAGAAAAATAATTTTGAAAAAAATCATGGACTTATTATAAACTCACTTCCATAACCCCTCCTCCTCCCCCACTGTCTCAAAGGAATCTGATCGTACAATCACCATATCCACCCGTAGATCTTACCCTACCCCACTGTTCTTCTTTCCCCTCCCTTTTATCTCTCTTTCAATCCTTTGTCTTTCAATCAAAAATTTCTTTCTTACAACTTCAAAAAAAGAACAAGACATGTTAAGATCTGAAGAACTCCCGGATTGTTTCTATTACCAAAACAAACCAACCTTAATCACCCCAAACACTTCAACCCCAAACCATTCTTTGCATCTTTCCAACCTAGATAATCAAAAGTTCCTTAGATTCTCTATTAAATACCTTTACCTTTTTGAAAAAGCTGTTGCTATAGATATCTTGAAATATTCACTTTCTAAGGTTCTGGTTGATTATTACCCTTTGGCCGGAAGGTTAAGACCTTGCGGCGGCGCTGGTGATGATGATAAGCTTGTCGTTGATTGTAATGGTGAAGGTGCTGTGTTTGCAGAAGGTTATATGGATATTAGTTGTGATGAGCTTCTCCAATTTTCTTGGAAACCAAACAGCTCTTGGAGGAAATTACTATATAGAGTTGAAGCTCGCTCGTTCATTGAGATCCCTCCTCTTGTTGTTCAGGTATCGTTAAATATCCGTACGAGTAATACTTTACTGAATACATAAAGGTAAATTTGTTGTTTTGGTCACTTTTACTAATCGCATGATAAAGTTTAAGATTTACTTTTCAGGGATATTACAATGTTTAGTCCCTGAACTTGATAACTTTTTTAAATTTGGTATTTCATTTTGAACTTTATTTTGTTTCACATTAACTTTGATATTTGGTTCATGTGATGGTATGGTACTTTGATATTATGCCATGTCATCACCTAAGTGTCACATCATCATGTGGATCAAAGATGGGAAAAATTGTCAAGTTTTTAGATTAATGTGGATTGAAAAAAAGTTTAAAGGTTAAATTGGAAAAAGGTTATTAAGTTTAGAGCTTAAGTGTTGTTTTATCTCTAATTTTTATTAGAAGATGACATGACACGATCTTAGAGTGCTATATCATCGTACAAAATTAAAAAAGAAAAAAACCAAGTTTTAGGATTAGTGTATGCTAAAAATAGTTTAAGGGTTAAGTTGGAAAAAGTTATCAAATTCAAGGATTAAATGTTGCTTTATCCCTAATTTTATATTTTAATCTTATATTATATTTGTTAATTTTATTGAGTTGTCGAAATTATTAACACAGTTTTAAAGTGCCGAAGCATATTTTTTTTAAAAATCAATCTTAAGCAATCAATTAAAAGTAAGAGGATGATGTTATGATGAATTGAAGTATACGAAATAAATTCTAAACTGTAATATAGTATAGTGACTAAGACTAAATATGACCAAGAAAAACCTTAAATTCAAATTTTATTTATTTATTTATGGTGCAGGTAACGAATCTCCGTTGTGGGGGTATGATCATCTGCACCGCGATAAATCATTGCATATGTGACGGCATAGGCACATCTCAGTTCTTACACGCGTGGGCGCACGTGATCACCAAACCAACACTCGATTTACCCATTTTACCATTCCACTCTCGCCACGTGTTGGAACCTCGAGATCCACCCCAAGTTACCCACACTCACCTAGGATATACCAAAACTACCTTCAAAGACAACGACATCCACGTGGACATCAACCAATATTTACAATCACAACCACTAGTTCCGACCTCCTTCACCTTCACCTTCGCTCATATCCTCCGCCTTAAAAGGCGGTGCATCCCGTCAATGAAATGCACCACCTTCGAGGCATTAGCCTCGCACACATGGCGATCATGGGTTCGATCTTTGGATTTATCAACCACGTTTAGAGTAAAGCTCTTGTTTTCCGTCAACGTTAGGAAAAAGTTGATCCCGGAAATACCCCAAGGGTATTACGGGAACGGATTTGTCTTGGCGTGTACGGAAACCGCGGTAAAAGATTTAGTTACTTCAAATTTACACCATGGTATAAAGCTAATCCAACAAGCTAAATCAAGTTTAACCGATGGGCATGTACGGTCAATGATTGATTTACTTGAGGACAAAAATGTGAAAACAGATATTTGTTCAAGCTTGGTAATTTCTCAATGGGCTAAATTGGGATTAGAAGATTTGGATTTAGGACAAGGTAAGCCATTACATGTGGGTCCTTTAACAAGTGATATTTACTGTTTGTTTTTACCGGTGGTCGGTAATTTTGATGCCGTAAAAGTTCAAGTTTCCGTACCCGAATGTGTAGTTGAAAAATTCGAGTATTACATGATGGATGGTTTAGATGAAGAAGAAAATGGAGAGCAAAATGGTTTTATTTGAATATGCTCCTTCAAAGTTTTTTCTTTTCTATCATTTTAACCCTCCAGTGAAAATTTTACTGTAATTCAAGTATATCTACAAGTGAATATCTGACTGCTTTTTTTTTATTCTCTTTATATTTTGTAAAAGAATAATAAATCAAGTTGGTGTTATATCATATATTTGTAAAATATTAGTATCAATTTTGTTACTAATTTGAGTATTAAATGCTCGTTCAAATATGACGCGGAGTATATTTAAAACACGTTGATCAAAATTGTAAATATATGTACTTACTATACGAACGACTTGTATTTGGCATGTGAGAAAAACAAAATCCCACTTGAATTTTAATGACATTGAGAAAAACAAAATTGCAAATGATCCATGACATACTTGAACTAGCATTTAATGCCTAAACTGATGGTTAGGCTAATGTGAAAACATGTTCAATACAATATAAATAATTTGACGATTCAATTAGAGTGTTTTAAATTTTAGGGTTCAATTTAGAATTAGATAATATTTTTGGGATGTTGGTTGGAATTAACCCATTGATATAATAACTATTAGTACATGTGATAACATTTTTGGGTCGATTTTGTAAGTCTCTTTCGTGTAATATAAAACATTGTTGATTGTGATTAAATATTTAGGTCAAAAATGTCAAAATACGTCGGATTCATTGCTTAAAAATATAAGACATCCTGTCCCGACTAAGTGACAAATCTACAAGAATTTTTGAAGGTCGGTGTTTAATGAAAATTTTAATGGTTAGTATTGTATTTTATCGATTTAATAATAAAAATACTTCATTTTTTGGTGAATTATACTATGAGAATAAAACCTTAACAGTAACGCGATTAATGATACTCAAACTCAAACCACACTTAAAATAATAAAAACCTAAATTATTAGACCAACACACAAAATTTCGAAATACTTCGTATTAAAGTGCTAAAAAAGTGGGGAAATGTAATGATTATTGAAAATCGAGTTAATAATTGATGTACAATGTTTCTATCTCATTTTTTGTCATAAGAGAAAAAGCTATAAAAGATGGGTGGGTTTTTGTAATGATTTTCGCAAAAGATGACCTTGCTCATGATTTGCCAAATTAAAGAGGCTAAAGTTGAACATTAATTAGGCAATAGTTATTGTTAGGGTTAGTGATTCTTATCCTAAAATTTCTAACAATTTATTAGGGTTAGTATTTAATATTGATATTAAAATATTTCAATTTTATAAGTTTTAATACTTATTTTTCAAGGTAAAAGTTTTGGGTCTTTGAATACCAAGGTTTAAGTGCGAAGGAGGAGCTTGTAGGGACTTAGCTCCTTTAAAGTGGGAAATTATTATTTTAATCTTTAAAAATTGATAAAATTTTAAGTTAATATAATAAGATTACAGTTTGGCTCTTTAAAATGTTAGAATATTGATTTAGTCATTTTGAAAACTATAAATATATAAATCAATACAGGCATGAAATTATATTTTAACTCTCGTAAAAATATATAATTTAATCTCACCCTTCTAAAAAATTTGAGTTCGTCTCTATCAAAATTCGAGTTCTACTATGTGCAATTATTGGATCTCTAATTTCACTATGTGGGGATTTTGATCAGTCCTTCGTTTGCTGTGTTTTACTACGTTGTAGTTAGTTAAATATATAAATTTGTATTGTACTTACGAATATATTGTCTTTATGATAGTAGAACATTAAAAAATATTTATTTTTTACAATATCTTAATGGAACATGTGTTGCCTAGCTTCCACAATATCTTAATGGAACATGTGTTGCCTAGCTTCCACTTAATTGACAAAGTGGGCGGGTATACACAATGGGGAAAAGCCCCCATCCCCAACCAAAATGCAAGTGCTAGTTATATTCTTCTCTTTTCCTTTTTTTTTTTTTCTATTTAAAAATTGATGATAAGATAGAGGAAAATGGAACTCACAAATTTTGCTCTTTTTCTTCACATTTTTAGTTTATGATTAGGTTATTTGAATTTTTTATAAATTTTAAAATAAAATAAAAAATTAAATATAACTATTGACTTATCTTATTTTTAGAAAGAGAGCAAGTTGAATTAGTACGAAAAGGATATTATTTAAGAGTGCATTTGATAAATTAAAATTTTAAGTGTTGAATTTTTATTGTTAAATTGTACTAATACTAAATTTATATTAAAAAATTATTGAATTTAAATAAAAAATTAAAATGATTATCAAACATGTTTAAAATATTAAATATTAAATTTTAATGGCATTGTAATATATTATATTCAAAATGTCAATGTGATAAATATATATATTTTTATAATTTATTTCATATATTTTAAATATGTTTTACGTCATATTTAAATTAATATTTAATATTTAAACCGATGATTCGACTAACAATAAAAACATATTAAAATGTAGAAATCAATTTAAAATTTAAGCATTAATTTAAATATTTATTTATTTTTTAAGACTGAGAGAAAGAGAGTCGTGTCAACTCTTTCTTATATTGTTAAAACTTTTTATCCTATAATTTTATATATTATCATATGAAACTAAGAGTGCCTGAATACTTGCACGTGTTGTCACTTCGATTTGGCTTTTTCTTAAAGCTTTATCACTAGATGTAGTTTGTAGCACCCTAGGCAAACCCCATATCGATAAAGCTTTGCCTAAAACTGTTGACACATGGCTCACGATTTTGTTTTTGAGAGTGTATGAATCACTTGCACGTTGTTCCCTCCTGTGCTTTGTCGGTATGACATTTATCTAGGCTGTTACATAGTTACTCTGAATACTTAAAAAAGAAGGTAATACACTTCAACACATTCGAATTCATATATGTTTATATTGATAACAATATTGATGTCAATCGAATTAAAATTCAATCGACATTCTTTTTAAAAGTACAACATGCATTATCACTGAATTTAATACTTATTAATATAATTAAAGTCGACTTGAAGGACCCAAAATTGGGGGAACATATCTAAGAAAGTAAAATGAATGATGGAGAAATATGTGGTATATATTAAAACTATGAAAGGAAAAACCAATGTACACTAAATGAATACATTAAAGAAGCAAAAAGTAATTAAGGAAATTAAGTGCCTCCAAATGGCCTACCATGATAATGCCCTAAGTTGGTGATAAAAGGATATGATGTGTTTCACACACACACAAAAAAAAAAGGATATGATATGAAAAAAGATTTTCAAAGTTCCATTAAATTTTTTTAATAGAATTCAAAGGTCCATTAATTAAATCTACAGCACTAGACAATATACATTATACTTTGTTTAATTAATTATTTTATATCTATAGATATAATTAATAAACCCCACATCTAAAGTAACATAATAAAACAATTAAGGTAATTTCTAGTTTTAAAATAGTTCTCCTCTTACCAAGTGTCACTATTAATTGATTGATATATTAGTAAATTGATTTAAAAATGAATTAAATTGGGCTCGAGTTTTAAATGTTTAAGTTCGAGCTTAATCCATATTTTAAATGGATCTAATTAAACAATTTTTGTCCAAATTCTTTCAAATTTTGTCGGGTCTTCGGATTTGGACGAGTAATCTGACTATGAACAGTTCTATATACAAGGCATACGCATTTATGGATGCTTTCCTATGTGGAGTATTTTATATTGTGACAAGTGACACATTTTATAATTGACACGTAAACATTTTAATTATAAGTATGGTATGACTTTCATTTTTTAATTAATGTTTTGTTTAGAGTGAAATGTTTTTATTAATTTATTATATTAAAATTCTTCAATTTACAAATTTTAATGTTAGATTACAATTAAATTAATTAATTGATTCATTAACACTTGCATACGTGTGTCCCCTTTAAAAATAATTTCCAACAAGCACTAGTGATAGACCCTTAGCATACACACTACACACATGAGAGGTTCCTATTTATCATTTAATTACATCATTGCTAAGCTTCACTAAGCTTCCCCCCACCCCCTTACAGTTGTCCTTAATTTGTATTAGACTTATTCTACTTAGACTACCATCTTCATCAATGAATTTGATGCTATATTTTGATTATTTATTTGTTTTGTGAATTGTCTATTTTTAAAAATTAAGTTTGAAAGGGGGGAGAAGGCACTAAGTTTCAAATAAGATGTTCAAATACTGGTTACTCGATAATTAGTCATTAGGCCATCCACTTTTAACGAGAAGGTAACTATCAAGGGACTGCTAGAGGTAATAATTTCATATTATCCCAGTTGAGGGAATGTTTGAATAATATCGTGGATGAGGATGATCGACTTACCACTTGACCGACCACATGAGCAAGTCACCACATGTATTATCAGTGACATGACGCTACTAATCAAAGGTCTTTCCCCTATAAATACCCTCTAAGACGATAAAAGAAAGATCTTTGACCTTTCAACAACCCTAAACACTTCAAAACACTCGACCTCCTTTATAAAAAATGTACTAAAGATAAAAGAAAAGAAATAAAAGAGTCAAATTTGTCATTATGTACAAAAAATTAATTGAGTCAAGACTTGCCATCCCTAACTGAGTTGGATTTTTTGTTTCTAAATGCAAGTGGCGAAATCCCATTAAATCTATGGTTTAAAAGATGGGGATTAAAGTTTAATGGTGAATGGTTATAGCCTTAATTAAGGGGAGTTATGTCGGTAGTGATCATAAAAAATATAGTAGACCCTACATCTTTGGTATGCCATCTCAATTTAGTATGTGTTTTAAAGTTAAATCTAAACATGTATATACAATACTATATATATATATATATATAACTTTTATTAAGGGATTAATATCAAAACTATACATGAACTTTGATTCAATGTATAATGTTATATATGAACTTTGATTTTGTGTCACTTAATACATGAAATTTTGATTTGATTTAATTTTCACAAATCACTAACAACATTATCGAATCAACACCATTTTACGTTGATCTATTGCATAAATAAATAATTATATTAATTCAATATGAAAATAAATGTATGTATTAATTTATCTAAATGTGCACAATTGAACCAGAATCAAAATTTTATATGTACATATGAACCATAATTTAAGTTTCATGTATATAATTACACAAAATCAAAGTTCATGTATCAAATTATACATAAACCAAAATTCATGTATAAATTTAATATTTATCTCTTACATTAAATATATTCCTCACACATGCATATATAAAGTTCATAAAAAGAAAAAATAGGGTTTTATAGAAAATAAAAAAAGTGATTACAACTCTAATGGAAAGAAGGAAAATTCAAATTTTGAAAATGATAAAATAATTCCGAAGCTGAATATAAATAAAAAAGAAGAGTCATTTTCTCCATTGTCAAATAAGTTTGACGAAAATTAAAGGAAAGTATTGAGTAACCATTACATTAGTCAATATCTCAAGCTCTTTCTTCTTCTTTTGCTGTTTATTTCTTTCTACGAGTATATTTGTTTAATATTTCATTTCGAACTCGAGTTAAATATTTTTTAATATGATATCCATGTTATTTTTTGTTTAATTTGATACTTGTATTTAATAAAGAATATATATTTTAATACTTGAAAGTAATAATATTAAATTTCTAAAGTTAAATCAGGTTATTCACTCGAATCCAAAAGTTCCCCTGACATATAAAAGAATTTAAACAAGTAGATAAAACTTGAAAAATTGGTTTAGACAAATGTATAAGCCCTTTTCTATTTAGATTGGGCCTCAAGTAGAATTTTTTAGTCCTTGAGCCTGGCCCAATTCTACATGAATATCTATATATTTTTAAATATATATTTGTAATTATAAAAATTTAATATATAAAACCAATCTAAATCCAAATAGTATTTATTTCAAAAATCCAATCCCATCTTTAAAAAATAAAATCCAAAGCCATATGTTGGATTTAATATCTAAAAATCATTTTTTATTTCGACTTCTATTTTGGATTGGGTTAGACTTGTATAGAGATAATATCTAAAAATCTCTTGTCTAGGTTTCGACCTGAACTTGACCTAACTTGACTCATAAACACTTCTAATCAACGGTCACTTTCAAATTAAAGAGAAATTCAAGAAAAAAACCAACACAATTGAAGACCCCTTGCCTTGTGCCATAATAACTTGTTATCATTGGGATAATACAGAGAACAATATAAAGAAAATAATTGCTAATATTATTAGTAAATTATGAATTTTCGTCAAATTAATTCAAAAACTCGAATTAAAAAATAAAATATTAATATCGATACATTTAGGTATTAAATATATAATTTTTGTTAAATACATATACCTTAATAGACAAAAAAAACTCAAGTATTACATTAAAAACATTATCAAATTTAAATACCAAATTATATATTAAACCTATACGATAAAATATATGTTTTGAAAGGAAAAAGTGGTCGATTTAAATAAATTCTTATTTTAATACTTGACCTATTAATTATAATATTTATTAATTTATATCATTTGACATTAATTTTAATTAAATATTTTGATTATTAATACGAGTTTATGTTTCAAACTTCAAAGAAGATATTACTTATTTTTATTATCAAATTATAATATATTTTTATTTTTTAATATTATACAATCGAGAGAAATTACTCAAATAAAGAAATACCATTTACTCTTTAAAAAATTTGAACTCGCATACTTCGTATGAATGAATGACTTTTGACCACTCAGAGTTATGATCATTATTATTGTTGTTATGCATTCAAAAGCGGAAGTGGGATTTGCCCAAAGGAGGGATGGGCTTTACTGCCCCCAAAAGAAAGGTCAAAAGTAGATTTAACGAGAACAAGTTCTTAGCCCACTTCTTGTTCTCACTGCATCAATGATGAGGTTTCCACTCTATCAAATAACGGGCCACCAATGATTATCCTTATATTTCGATTCCATCACTAAATCAATCATTCCATGCAAATAAGTTCAATGAATGAGCACTTCCCCCTCTTCAATTTCATAGTTGAGCCAATGAGCACTTCCCACAATTAGGTAAAAGTTAAAATTTTGGGTTTTGAGTATTTATGTTCGAGATTTATCGTATAATTAAATGTATGGATTTTAGAATTCTATCATGAGCACTTGTTATGTGTGGTGTTTTAGTATGATTAATTAATTTGTAATATGGATTGTTTCAATTTATTTACACTTGAAAAATTGTAATTGTACTTTGATTGCATTGTACTTGTAAATTTTCAAAAAAAAGTTTTTATAGGTAAAATCAATCACTAAATCAATTAAAATTGAGTGTAGTGATAAAACACGTCACATTTTTAAAAAGAAAAAACAAATTCTAATATAAAAAATAATATTATTGAAAAGAAATAATTACGAAAGTTCTCATACGAAATCATAAAAAATAGGATTTGCGTATATTTTACTTTTTGAAAAAATAGTTTACTATAACATATATGTTACCATTTTTTTACTCACGCAATGTATGAAATTATTGTATTTAATATTGAAAATATACTTTCTGCAAGGTGGGTTGACAGAGAACTCTTCGACTACTTCGAGCCATTTAACCGAAGTTCCCATTTTCCATAATAGACCCACACTTTGAATCAATCCTCCCATTAGCCAAACTTTGAATTTGAAACCTTTAGCCAGTATGCTAGAGATAGTGTAGCTAAATTTTAAATTTTCTAAAACAATTTTTTTTACGATATCTAAAGTTATATATTTAATCAAATAATTACCTGTGTATCAAGGCTTAAGTCGTTAAATCTTTTGAAAAGATGATTGGACTTTTCATTAAACTTAAATTAAAATTTGAACTCTTCAAACTTTCAACTAATTGATCTTTTGATCTATCTGTACTCACAATTGCTTAAAAAGTAAACTCTAATGTTAAGAGACAAACATAGGATAAAATCGAAACTTTCTCGAGGAGGATTTTGCAAACCTCTACATGTTAATCCAAAAATTTTAAACTCTCTAGATCCCAATTATAATTGCTAGTGTTGGAGTTGTGTGACTCGAACCCCATCACATGTTTGTCTTTATTTTTGGGAGTCAATTCAGCTTCAATAGTCAACACAAGTGATCTACCAAATTTGCTCAATTTGACCCCATAAATTACAAACCATTTAAATTATTTACTAATACAAGTTCTCTTATCACATTACAATCCAACCATATAATGCAATTTAATATTAATTAAATCTTAAAAATCACTAACCTATATATGTGTTAAATGACAACTTACTTTGTTTTGCCATGCATCCTACAAGCCCTTTTCGGCCTTTATTTCCTTTCATCACATTTGAGGATACGTCTAACTTTTGATCATCTCTCTCTCTATATGATACAATCAAGCCATGCCCATTATTAAGCCTTTAGCTATTGTGTTTTCCTCATCTTTTTCGTACACTTATTCAAACTCTTCTTTTTCCTTTTTCTATGGTTTACCAATGACATATTTGTTGATAGAAAAAGAACAATAATGTATGAAAAATGTCGTAAACTCATTTTTCAAAACTTTCTTAATAATTAGAAGAGATATGCAAAAAAAAAATCTGATAAATTCCCACTTGAAACATATACTTATCACCGTATAATTACATGTCACAGTGTAATTTTATAAGCTCAAAACTTTACTATTATATTTAAAAATAATTTGAACAATCTTGTCCATCAATTATGTTAATATAGAATCAAGATGACTTGTAAATCATACATCAATCCATTCTTGCTCATGCCTATAAATAATCATATATAATTATTTTTATTTTATACACTTTATTCTTGGATCAAGACGACTTCTTTTTTCTCCTTTTCATGTGTGGAGGACATGACATGATCCATGAAGGATTTCATCATATTGAGAGAAACCAAGACATCAAACTTTGATCAAAGTGGTCTGGTCCAATATAGAAACTCAAATACGTGTAAGCAAATTAAAGTGTTTGAATCATTCGGCTATCTATTATCTTGCATTAATTGAACCAAATTTTAAAATTTTTTTGAACAATCTTAATATAGATTCTGATTATATATATGTTGTTTTTGACATAATTCTTAGAACTATCCATAGTTTCTTCCCAACCCATAAATAAGAGGATAATACATTTTACATTCGAACCCACGTTCTTCTGTAGTGGCAATAATTTTTAAAATAGATAAGGTTAAGATGAGGTGACATAATATAAAGGCAATGGTGAATGGCCCTTGTGTTGGATTTTTCATGGCGGTCTAAGCTTGAGAGAAAGCATATATTCTGCTTTTATTAGACCTTTGTCTTCTTCTTAACACACTCCTTTAAATCTTTCAAAAACTTTAGACACACTTTCAAGGGCTTTCTGAAAGCTTTTTGACTAAAAAAGTTTTAATAATGTTTAATTGTCGAAAGTGATTCTAAATGATTTCTTCGTATTTGCTAGTCAATTCTTTTCTTATAAGGTCTTCAGAAAGTTTGAATCAAATCTTAAATATACCAAAGACTATGAGGTTTATAAGGATGCTATGGACAATATAATATTAAAAAACATTTTCCATCCCATAGAGCAACTATTTATAGGACCTAGCGGCTCTAAACATTTATTACTCATATATGAATATACATAATATATAAAAATATTCATTAATGACTGAAGAAATGTATATTTTTTAGGTGAATTATGAGAAGAGGGAAAAACTCTAATAGCAACATGATTAGTGCGATTCAAATCCAGACCATATTTGAAACAATAAACATTCCAACCATCAATCCGACGCACGAAACTAAAAAAAAAAGTATTTCACTTTCACTCGCGAGTTCATAGTTGAAATTACAACACAAGTTTGTAATTTGATCATTAAAAAGTAATTTGAGATAAACTTCTCATTTATTTATTGATGAATGCATGGATGAGATAAAACCAGGAGTGCAATTTTCCTTGTTGGTTGATTAAAGCATCTTGTCAAGGATTTATTCAAATTTGTTTTTAGCAAATGTATTAAATGTTTAATCAACTAGCAAGGATAACCTTGATGATGGTCGTTCATTGGAGGCCTCTAAGATTTGCGCATGAAATCGAAGAACCTATAAAATCGACATTACGCGAAGCCGTAGGCAGGGCTTTGGCACCCATTAATTAAATGGTGCTGTTGCATTTTTAACCTTTAAGAATTCAATTTAATCATTGGCCCTATAGAAGGGTTCTTTTAGTAAGATGAGGAGATATTACAACCTAGCAAAATGAGATGTTGAGCGATGATGGAGAGGAAGATCAGTGTAGAATGTAGAAAACAAGTGCAATGACAGGCGATGGTGATGGACGCAATAAGGGGTGTTGTGATTGTAGAAAAAAAGTTGTGGAGATGAATTTAGAGATGTGAGTTTGCCAAAAGATTAAAAAGAAAATTCACAAATGAGCGTGCAGTGGGGTTCAAAGTGGTTACTTGAATGTGGGAAAATGGAAGGCAACTTAAATAGATAATGAGTATAATTACTATTAATGAAAGTTGCACCCACTTGTAGTAGTTTAGAAAGAAAGGCTTTTAAGTGTCAATGCAACTGTTGTTCACAAAAAAAATGAGGAGGAAGCACTTGCATTCCCAAAAAAAAGGTTTAAGAAGAGATTCTTAACAGTTTTCGTATACGAGTCTCCAAACCATGATTTAGCAAAACATCTCCAAAGTGAATTAACCCAGAAAACCTGCCTACCTTTCAAGGTTATTCACAAAAATCATTCCCAATGTGGAGTTGTTTCCAAAAGAAGTGGTTCCCAAGGTGCTCAATGCAAGGAACAATATTTCCCAAATATCCAAGGCCCCTCCAAAAAATTATAATTCAACTTAAGTCGTTTTAACTCAAAAGATTTAGCCTTGGTCCCATTAGTTAAATGGTAAAGCCCATGTTTACCCCATTTCAATTTAGTCTCTTTTAAACCCTTAGTTAAAGGAAAATTGACATTTTGGCTCCTCAAATTATTAGTTAAATTTATGTTATTTTAACACAATTTTTAGCTTTGACGCTCCAAAGTTTTCCAATTATCTCTTGGCCACCAATGCAAAATTTTCTCCATTTACGACTCAAACTCGAAAATAACTTGAATAAAAGAATTTCTCAAATTCAAAATAATTTAAATTCAAAATGATCCGAACTTAAAAATGATTCTACTCAAAAAACTCGACTGGCAAACCTAAATGACATGAACCTAAAATGTTTCAAGCTTGAAATGACCTAAAATCGAAACATCCAAATAGAAGAAAACCATCCCAAGAGATCTAATTATAAATATGGAAAGTTTGGAGCACAAATATAGCGATGATGAAGCTTGTAATTACCCATAGGGACTTAAAAGGAGTGAGAGTTCATTTTTAACACCTTTATTATATCTATTTTTTCTTTCGATTTCTGTTTTATCCTCACTTATGGAAAGAGACATCTATGTATGATTCATCCTTTCAAAAAAAATAAAATTCTAAAGCTATAAATATCTCTATGGGCACAACAATGGTCACCCATGCTCAATTTATTCTCAATAATATTTTAACTCGAGGTAATTAAAATTTTAATTATGAACTAAGTGGCCACCTTTTAAAAAAAAAAGATTCATCATGAAAACGAGAAGCAGCTTTTATGAAATAATTCTTGGAAGATAGTGAAACTATGAAGTAAGCAAAAGCTAAAAAGTATCACAAAAGAAAAGAAAGAAAAGGAAACCCTAAAAAGAAAGGGTTTTATTTTATCGAAGAAAGTAGGGGTAAATAAATAAAGGTGCAAGATGGGGTGGGCGTGCTCCAAGAGAGAGTTAAAAAGGAAAAAGATGAAGCAAAAAAATAAAAATAGAAAGAGAGAAAGAGGAAAGCAAAGTGAAGCTTAGGTCAATAAGGAAATGCCCATACTCTCTGTCTCACCACACATTCTCTCCCATTATACATATACATCAAACATCTATTTATTTATTTTTTTGTTGAAATCAAGTTATCCATCATCAGTAATAGTGGTTAATCCCTTCGTTGCATGTGCTCTTCGAAAAAATAAATAATTGACTATAAAAGACTTTGAACAATCACCGCGCCACATATTGTGATTTACATCAATATTTAAATACTAAATAAACAAGATTGCTTATAGTTTAGTTTTTGAAGTTACAATCGTTCCAATAAAATCAATTGAAGAGAATCCATACATTTACATATAGTGAGATTCAAACATGATATTTCGAAATTTTTAAAATTTTAATTTTTTTCCCTCAGTAACGAAAGTCTTTTATTAAGAAAAAAAAGATGAATACAACTATCACACTGTTAAATGCAGTGTTCGATCACCAATTTTCGCACTGCTTAAAGTCTTAATTTTGCTATTGAACCAAATCTTCAATGATGATTACTTGTAATTTTTAACAAGTCCATATGTATATATATTGGTGTTGTAGAATCATATGATAGTGTCCATTGTGAAGTAATTACTTTAATGAATACATGTACAATAAAGAGAGAGAAGAGGAGGGGATTCAAATGAGTCAAAAGACAGGTGAAATAGAAAAATTGGAATGGTGTGGAAAAAGGAGGTTTGTGGTTAAAATTGTTCGGAATCTAGGGTTACTGGGATATTTTTTTGTTTGCCACCATCGCCTATGTATGGGAAGAAAAAAGAGCTGATTCAAATAACTAAAAACTTGAATTTTCGAGTGTTGGTATGATGTTTAAAATTGTTCATCGTTTTAGGTGTGGTTCGGGATGTTAATTTCTATACGTTTCCAACTGTGAGTATAGTGCTCTTCGAAGAGGTAAATAATTTGCTATGAAATGTGACCTATTCTTATAAGCGGAGATCGAACCCTGAACCACATGATTAAGGGACAAAGTGATCAATCATCACGTCATACCTCATTATTTGGATAACAAATATATTAATATGTATATATCATAAATATGAATGCTATAAAATGACATATTTATTGAATATACTGGTGTGATTACATGATAGTATCTATTCATATTTTCGTAACCCTTTGACAATACACACACCTTGCACACACAGATGCTCGAACTTGAATATCTTAAAATAAACATCATTTTTTTTTTACTGGAACCACTCGTTCAGTACTAAATTTTATATGTCAATAATGCATTATGAGTGAAAATTTTTAATACTATAAATATGATTAAATACTGCCCCATATCATTTTTTAAAACACTTTAAATTTTTATTATTTTACTACATCGTATACCTTATTTAACCCTATTTATAAAGTGTGTAAACTTTATGAAATAAGTTTTTAATTAATTTAAATATATCAACATATACAATACAATATGGCCCATATCTCCCATATCGATGTATAATTAAATTATCAAAAAGACAGTTTTCATTAATTAGGAGAGAAGTCACTACAAAGGGATTGCTGATATTATATATATCAAAGCCTCAAATTGGATTTGAACCACACAAAAAACACCATGAATTAATGGTAGTGAGAAAAAAAAATGTTAAAACCCACCACCAACATCGGGGCAACCAAAGTTCAAACCATAACTTGATGTTTAATGTTTATTTTTATTCTTAGGTGACCAATCCCAATGCATAGAAGCACAACATATGAGTTACCAGTATCTCGAGTTCAATTAGTATATGTATTATTATCAATACATGAGAACGTAGATTCAAGTGTACTGAAACGCATTATTCTTCCATTAATAGATTGAGAGGATTATGAATAATTCTAAATATTATGTAAAAAAAAAAAACAATTTAATTTAATGTGTTCGTGTAGTACATACATGTTTAAAATTTGATTCATGTGCTTTTTATATATTCCACGTTAAATTCAAACTAATATTTAACACCCTAAGCTGATGACTAAGTTAACAGATAAACCTAATTAATATGATATTGATACTTTTAAGATCCAATAAAACATTTTCAAGTTTGTAGACTAATTTAAAATTTAGATTATAATTTGAGATAGTATGATGTAATTAACCATAGAGACGAAACCAAGGGGCAAGGCCTTGGTCCCTAAGTCAAAAGGGAAAATATTATTAATAGTCCCACTCAATTATTAATTGTTCACTTTAATCACTTGAACAGATGGAAAATTTGTAATTCTGACCTCTCTTAAAAATTAATTATATAATCTAAGCTTTTTTAGATTTTTTTTTTTTTAATTTCAGCCCCTCAATGTTAGAATTTTATCTCGATACTCCTAAACAAAACTTTTGGTTTCTTCCTTGATTAACTCTATATATAGAAACATTTTAGAGCCCCCAGATAGAGATTGACAAGGGCCCTGACCCCAAAAATGGAAATTTAACTTTTAACTTCTTTATAATTAATAAAATTTAAATTAATATATGGTAAAATTACATTTTCACCCCATAAATAATAAAAAATTGATTTAATCTTTTAAAAATTATAAAGATAATGACTATTAAAATGATGAAATTGCATTTTTAATATTGTAAAAATATACAACTTAATTTTGACGCTCCAAAAAATATTTATGTACCTTGCACCTGAGGCCATGCCTATTGCTGATTTATAAATATTTAAGAATAGAAGCTATATATATATATATATAAACACACACATAAGAGGGTCTTTAAAAGTCTTGGGATCAAAGGCAGTGTAGAGGAAGTATTAATCATCTTCCACCTTTGTAATTGCAGTGAGTAGTACTGCAATAAAAGCATTCAGTCATAGCTGCAAAAGGAGTTAGTTAGCCTGAAAAAAAAAAAGAAAAGAAAAGAAAGGAATTAAAGTTAGAGCGAGATAGTGACAAAGGGTAAGGAGAATGGATTATTCATCTTTCTTTTGAAGAAAACCAAATATGTGGGTGTCACCTCAAGTGTGTTTCTTTGATTATAGCTGAGAATTCAACAAAGCTCCTTTGTTTAAGTAAATTTTCTTTTAATCACTCAACCTTGGGATTTTCAACCCTTTAATCATGGAATCTGAAAATGTCCATCATCAACATCAGCTTCTTGTTGGGTCTTCTTCATCTTCTTTACCTTGCTATGGAGTATCAAGCAGTCCCCATTCTTGGACCCCTACTAATACTTTGTAAGTCCCCTCCCCTCCCCTCCCCCCTCCATTTATTTCTTTTTAATTAAGCTTCTTAATTAACCCATTTTTTTATTTTTGCAGAAATACCAGTGAGTTGAATCATAATGGAGCTATGTTGCAACCATGGATTAACCATGAAGGAACCTTCAACAACCAATCTCAGCACAAACTAATGCTCAAAACAGTATCTTCTAGTTTCCCAATGTTATCACAAAGCTCTGAATTTTACCCCAACACCCATAATTTACCTCCTTTACCTACTAAAGGGAGTTTCAGCCATATATACCCTAGTATAAACATTTCAAACTTGAACCAAGCTAGTTCCATGGAAGCCTTTGATCTCTTAAGCCCTTCAAGACTTTCCAAAAGCAGTAGCTTCGAGCATTATTCTTCAGAGGATCATCATCATCATCATCATCATAACCTTGCTTCTTTTGGTCATTCTCACCAACAATTTCAGTTGCCAAACCAAAGGCTAGCTTGTAATAATAGCCCTGGCAAAGTAAGTCCTCTTGCTCTTAGGCACTCAGTGCATGCAATTTATTTTGTAGGTATAGTTAAACAAATCTTGATTAACATATAATGATAAGCATGAATATATGATAACATAAAATACTTTTGATAAAGTTGAAGACCTTATTATTATTATTATTATTGCTGTTCTTTATTGAAATTGCTTTTTTCATGATTTTCTTTACTCTTTGGATTTCAAAGATATCATCATCCTTCAACACTGAAACACTAGAGGCAAAAAGATCAGGCAATATATTGAAGGAAGCAAAGGCATCAACAGCAACAAAGAAATCTCGTTTGGAGTCACGAGCATGTCCTCCCTTTAAGGTGAGACCACGCATAATGGAATCCAGAAAATTGATCATAAATTTTTGGAGAGTTAAAAGTGCAATTTTACTATCGTGTTAATTTATTGGCTAATCATTTACCTTTCTGCCTCAAATCAGGTTAGAAAAGAGAAATTGGGAGATAGAATTGCAGCTCTCCAACATTTGGTTGCTCCCTTTTGCAAGGTAAAAAATTTTGGGTGCTTAAAAGATTAATTACTAATTAGGGTCTAATTATAGTTTTAGTCCTTGTATTATGTTAAAATTGTGGTGTGGGAAATTTATAACAGACAGATACAGCGTCCGTACTAATGGAGGCTATTGGATACATCAAATTCCTTCAGAATCAAGTTGAGGTACTCCCATTTTCCGAAACATTCTCCTTGAATCTTTCATATTTATTTTTAATAATAAATATTCTCTGACATATTTATTAAAATATTGCCTCAAAAAGAGACCCATGCCCCCATTGGACTGTTATGGGTGCAAAGCTAAGCTAGCCTCAACTAATTGATTCTTTGAATTAAACCCTAATCACTCTAGTCTAGCAAACAAAACTAGGGCTTCGATTTTTTATAGGGTAGGGTTAATCATACCCAAAGTCCCCGAATAATTATTAATATGTATCAATCAAGTCACTTTTGTTATTTTGTCATTAGCTTGGGAGTTAATTTATAGTTCGGATATGACGTAGAACATATCAAAATGAATGAATTCAATTTTAAAAACATATTTACCTAATGCATGAACCAACTCGTATCTAAAATGTTTTTAAAGAAAAAAAAGATAGTATCATTCAAATTTATTAGGATTATTTTTTTAGATTTCTATGCGATAGGTACATATGTGTTAAAATTTGATCGTTTTATGTTTTAAATATACTCAATGTTTGAAACTATATTTGAGTTGATGGTTAACACCTAAGCTTGCGGCTGGACCGACAAAAAGACTTGAGGATGTAATATTGATATTTCGATGTTTTAGTCCTTAATAACTCTAGCATAGCAAACAAAATAGGGTTTCTCCTTACGATTCACTTATTAGATGTTTTATCTAAAGGATCATAAATTGATTCCAAATTAAAAAAAAGAATTATTAGAGTATTGAATATCAATATTGTAATCAATAAATGTTGGGTACAGAGATAAGATACAATACACTTTAAAGAAGAGAATTTAGGTTCAAATCCTAGAGACAACACTGTTAAGAGAGACAATCATGAATTTTTACAGGATTAGTTTTCATGATCCATAAAAATGAACATGAAAGATACTTTTGGTTATACCAAAAATAAATATATCAATATTGTATTAATAAAGTCTTTTTGTTCTCCTAGTTTGTAGATTGGGAATTAAATTCTACCTCGAATGTGACGTGGAGCATATTTAGAATACGTGAATCAAATTTTAAATATATTTATACCTAATATATTGACAAATTCGTAGCTAAAGTGTTTTTTAAAGAAAAAATAGCATCCTTAAAATTTATAATTGCTATTTTTTAATACATTAGATCCAAAATGCCTATGCAATCATACGTGTTAAAATTTGATCCTAGAATTCAAAATATACTCAACATCATATTCAAGTTGACATTTAATGCCTAAGCTAATGATTGGATGACAAAAAGACTTGGATCGATAATATATTTTGATTTTTTGATATTGAAAAGTTTTTTTTTTTTACAGACATTAAGTGTTCCATATATGAAGTCGTCTCGTAATAGAACATCAAGATCCAAACATGGGGTAAGAGAAAAAAAAAAATCAATCTAATTGCCAAAGGAAAATAACCCTTTGGAATAACTTATTTTCTGACATTGAAAATGTTTGTAATGATCATGTTTATAGGGTTCAATGATGGAGATGGGAAACGAAGAAGAAACAAGGCAAGATCTTAAAAGCCGAGGTCTATGTCTAGTACCATTGTCATGCATGTCTTATTTGACCACCGACAACGGCGGAGGCGGCAGCAGTGGTAGCTTTTTGCCACCGCCCAACTTTAGTAGAGGATTTTAACGATCAATTAAGAGACATTAAAACCTTGGGATAGATGATAAAATATTAATTTATTTTTGTAACCCCATATGTCGACTTTACTAGCAGAGATAGTTCATAAAATTTTACTTTTTTTTTTTTTTTTATACCATGCTTAGAAGTTATTGATATTTTTTTCTCAACTTTCAAATAAGAGGATAAATGTATTTTAGTGCATTTATAACTATCACTTTCTCAATTTTTGCACATTAACATTAATTTCTAATCAGTCCACCAACTATCAGAAATTAATTATTAGAATATCTACACATATTTTACTTATATTTTATTTAATAATTAAAGTGCAATAAGTATTAACTAAATTAGATCACTTTTAATTTGGGTTAATTTTTCATAATAGTAAATAATAGCATATAATTATTCGCATTATATATGTGATGTCCATATTTTTTCCAATAATCTCCCACTTGGATCACATATATATACTAATTACTCTATCATTATATGTCATTATATAATCTTATAAGCTCAAAACTTTACTATCATATCTAAAAGGTATTCTAAATAATCTTTTCCGTTAGTTATGTCAACATAGAACCAAGGTGACCTTCGTTACATATATCATAACTAAATCCATCTCTGGTTATGTATATTAATACAACCAAATGATATAGATCAAGTACGGTTTTGTAGCGTAGAAATTGCATGCAATTTTATCTAAACATGTCTATTTTCAACTGATCCTCTTTAACCTTAGTAAGATCAAACTTTACCAAAATTAGAGTGTGAATAAACCAAATAAGTTTCATTTCTATAGAAAATAACCTTAATATACATAAATTGAAATAACTTGAAATGTATCTATAACAGAAACATTTAGAATTATAAACTCTCGTTAGAATCGAATATTCTGAAATGACATTTCATTCATACGAGCAGTGTGCTCATGAAAACATTTTGTGGTAACCCTTTAATAAGCAGAACCACAATCATGGAGTTTGTCTCAAAATGTTTTATGGACATCTAATCACTCTAAACTCTTACTTTTAACAACCAGGAATTTAATGAGAAGTTGATGAACCCTCTCTAAGAATTCAATCAAAGGACTACCATTTACCGTAGACCTCTTAATATCCCCTTCGAGAAAATCAAAACCATCTTCCCCGTCTAATAGATTCAGTCATCTTCTTCGAATCAGATTGACTAATTCCCAAAACCTATCTTTCGAATACAAGGTTGGTTCAGACGACAAATCCATGGCCTCAGCTACATCAGAATATACTTGTTTGTCCTTAAATCGCACCTTCTTGGCATTCTGATCTTTTGTAACACGAACATCATCCTTATCCCCTCACAAGGAGCACTCCACATTGCATGAGAATTATTTCTACGAACACATATACATGGTTACAGAACTTCACATTTTATCACGTCAAAAAAGCCTGTAAAATATAAATTTTCATTCTCACATTGAATCTAAATACATAGCCAATCAATTATTTTAATCTCTCATGTATAGTATTTAATTTCACTGCTATGATAATTAATTTCAATATCATTACTATTTTAAATCTCATCAAATTAAATTTCACTACATTTACAAGTAGAATAATTAATTTCATTTTTTTTGAAAGGTTTTTAAACCAGATTAATGGTTAAATCAATCAAGCTATTGATTCTTCGGTCCAACCATTTCATCCAATTCGATTAAATAATTTATTAAAAATTTTAAAAAAAATCTGATTCAACCAATTTTTAATCTGATTCAATATATTCGTTTCAATTCCTAAATTAATTAGACTAATCGATTTAGTCTAATTCAAACAACAATCACGTTCCCCTAATTTCATTATTGATAGAGGGTCTACGTTGTTTTTTGTGCTTTGGGCCGTTTTGGGAATTGGGGGTTAAGGTGTGTTTTAGGACCCAACAATATTTTTGGTCCAATGCTTGCAAAAATCTAAACGAAACATCGTATCAAATTTAAAAGAAAAAAAAATTCCTAATCATGAAGAATCATTCAATTTTTAAGTTATTTTCATTTTTGTCATCTAAAATGAAATTATTTCAGTTTACTCACTCAATTTTTAGGGTGTTTTCATTTTAGTCACTCAAGCATTAAATCTCTAACGACGGTTAACTCTATATGCTACATCATATTTGCACTTTCATTCTGGTCACTCAACTTCTAGGTCCCTTTCATTTTAGTCAACCAAAAATATCTTTTTTAAGTTTTTATTGTAATAAAGAATCATAGTGAAAAACCGGTAGAAATTAAAATAATACAAAAAAAATTATCAAATTGTACTTGTTTATCTCATTGTCAAAAATTTTGAATTGAAATTTTAAATTTCAAAACATGAAAATAAATTAAATAAATTGTAACATGTTTTAACTTTTAAATATAGATAAAATATTTATATTATAATATTAAAAATTATTATAGGTTTAATTTTATGTAAAATATGTTACACGACATATTAAAAATATAAAAAATCAGATTAAACCAGTATGTAAAATTTAAGCTCAATTCATATTTTAAACGAAATTCGGACTTATTTTTCAAACATAATATCTTTATTTAAAATGTAAATTTTCTCAAATGTATGACTTAAGCTTCAAACTTAAACAAATGACTCAAATCTTATATAATTATAATAAAACAAAATTTATTTTAGTAAATAATGCAGTGATTTGTGACATTATATGAAATGTGAGATATTTTGAAGCAAAGGCTACCAATTAGATATTTTCCATTTTGTAAGTATGATGAGCTGCCTTATCCGGTTTGTCTGAGAAAAACAGTATACACGTGGCGCTCATATGAACTCTAAGATATTTTCGACTGCCGGCATCGTTATCGGTTGGAAGTAAGACGGCTAGGGTTGGTGTTATTATTATCTAATTCTGTTTTTTGGGTTATTTGCATTAAATTTTCTTAAATTATCCTTCTAATATCTAGTTTTAAAATATTTTTAAATAGATGTTTATTTTTAATACGATCTGTTTGATTTTTTTATTTTATATTATAATATTATTACGATATTTAATTTTATCGTCATCTTTATTTTATATTAACTATAAATAAAAATACCGTTGAACCTAAATAAATTATATACTTTTTGAGGAGCTAAGTTTTAAGATATATGGAAAATGACTTTATAACTTTGTGTAATGATTAGATGAAGCAGTGCATGTTTGAGAAATCATGATTTGGAACTGTTTTAATTTTATGGTTGCAGTATCAATAATTAATAATTTAAAGGGTTTTATAACTGTTTTAATTTTATATTGGTGTAACATTTACAGGGTTTTTTATTATTTTGTAACTTTTTATATAATTAATAATTTAATAATTTAACCGTTGAAATTATCAATAGATTTATATTTGTCATATATATAAAATTTTGAATCTATCTAATATCTTTATCGTATTAATTTGAAATATTGTTTATATTAATATATATTTAACGGATGAAAGTTTTTTTTACATAAAATAAATAGTTATAAATTTTTAATTTATATCAAACTTGACATGCCTGATCTATATAAATTTTGCATAAAATATGGTGGTTAGGTTGTTATATTGTTAGCAATATAAAAAAATTACGAAAGGGTGTAAAAACAATCAACTTAGGTTTTTAAAATATATTATAGATCATAAATGAAGCATTGATCGTGTCAGTAACGATGAAGGTTTAGGATTTTTAACAATTATTAAACAAACGTAGATTCAAGCACACTTAAGCGCGCATTTTTCTCTGATTTAAGGGAAAAAATAAGGTTAGTATAAAAAAATCGTTTAAATTTTCTTTTAATTTTATTTGAAAAAAATTAAATAATATAATATAAATATATCAACATCCACTCAAATATCTTTTCTTTTACACAGAAAAATATTACTAGATATTTCTTTTGATTTTTCTTGGGTTGTAAATCATGTTCATTAACACAAATATTAGAGGAAAATATTTTTGCATTTTTTTGGGTGTTAATCAAGTGATATTTAATATATTATTTCATTTTAAAAATATATCCTCTTTTTTTTTTCAATCAACATTTGTGGATTTAAGTTGAAGCTCAATTTTGTTTTAAGTAAAATTTCAAATTTAAGTATTGTAGATGAAGAAAATAATATTTAAAAAAAATTATCATTCTATTCAACTCGAATTTAAATTTAATTAAAATTTAATATAATCACCGAACCCGAGAAAAAAAAATGTTTATTCACATTCACGCCAAAATTATGAGATCCAAATTTTCATTGATTGCAACCAAAAGCTAGAACCTATGGACCAGCTTGAAAGGTTGGCAAAGCATGTTTAGGGAAAATATCTCAGTATTTTGGAGCTTATATTACCCAACTCTATATCTCCGCAACCATTTTAATAGTGGCTATTTTGAAGTCAATTTTTGGAATCAGATTGGATCAACCGATTAAATAGAGAATCGATTAAAATATTGATTCATTTAAAAAAATTTTTAAAGTGATATTTGTGTAAATTATTTAGAATCGGTGAAAAACCGAAAATCAAAATAAAAAAAATTAATTATCGAACTCATTGAATCAATTTATAAATTTTTAATCTTTTATTAATATATTAATTGCTTATTTAATTATTGTTAATTATTGTTGAACTCATTAACTTTAAAGTCATAGGTTTGAGTATGTAGGAGTTTTGTCCGAGTTATTCTAATTAGTTAAGTTATGTTGAACTACTTATAATACTATTAATATAATTAAATAAATAGTGCTTAAAGAAAATAATATAAATAGTGACATTTGGGAAACACTATTCATAATGAAGCAATTTGGCCACCTAAAAGTCAAAAAGTTCAATTTTGGTCCCAATTTTAATGATGTAATAACTGAGATCCTAACTCAATTCCTCCTATCACGTAAACTTAAATTTTTCTTTCTTCTTCTTCAATGGTTTAAATATGAGAACAATCACAAGATTAAGGGACTAACATAGAAATAAAAAATTCCAAGCCTCTATCAAAAGAATCTCTTATCTTCTGCCCGTCTCCCATTCCTTCGTCTGATCCTTAACCTGTCAGTTTATTTACTTACTTTCCATTTTTCTAAATTTTCTCTTTTATTTTCCTTCCTTTTTCCCCCTTTTTTTCTTTGATTTTGATCATCAAAAAAGGCTTCTTTCATAACACAAGCTTTCCTTCAACTTCCAAAGATTCGTAATTCTCTAAAACCTTTGCTCTGATCGCTGATCAAAATCGACCCTTTTGATCATTTCATCTCTATACTAACACTTAAAGTCTTGATTTTTATCTATAATTTTTTTCATTTAAAAAAATAGTTGTTGCTTTAATTATTGTAATCGAGTGTTGATCTTTGACGGGTTTTTATTTTTCCCTTTAAAGATACGATCTTTATACAAAAAATATCTGATCTTTCATATTTTTATTTGTTTCAAATTGTGGGGTAGGTTCTAAAAGAGGGACCAAAAAGAAAGATGGTTTGTTTGCAAGGTCCGGTGATTTGCCCCGCCGTTGATAGCAAGCAAGTTGGGGTTTATACGCTGCCGTTTAATGGGCCTTTTCCGAGTACTAGATTGCATCGAAGTGATATATGGGGATATAGAGGGATAGTTGATGGAAAAGGTAAGCCACGTGGCATTTGCGGTCACCTGAAACGGCGGAGGAGGTTTAAAACCACGGTGCAGTGTATTTTTAGTTCATCTTCCGATGGGAATGGAAGTATGGCTGAGAATTTCAATGAAAACAATGAAGATTATGTTAATTCTAGTGTGGTTGAAGCTGGTATGTGGTTTTTAAGCTAATGAATTACTTCGTATTTGATGTTATTGTCGCATTCGAATTCGATATAGACTCGGGTTTTATATGTAGAGAATTGTTGATATGTTGTTGTTGCTACGGTCGTCATCTAATTCGATATAGACTCGGGTTTTATATGTAGAGAATTGTTGATATGTTGTTGTTGCTGCTGTCGTCATCGAATTCGATATAGACTCGGGTTTTGTATGTAGAGAATTGTTGATATGTTGTTGTTGCTGTATTTGTAGAATCGGGTTTTATATGTAGAGAATTGTTGATATGTTGTTTTATGAATTCAGATATAGAATCGGTTTTTTGTATGTGGATAATTGTTGATATGATATGTATGTTTGTTTCCTATGTAGTTGAGGTGAGGAGTGGAGCTGATGGATTTATGATCAAAATGAGGGACGGTAAGCATTTAAGATGTGTCCATAACAATCCTCAAGGTGCTCATCTCCCAGATTACGCGCCGCATCCTGCTATCGTTCTGAAGATTGAAGACGGGACCGGTCTTCTTCTCCCGATCATTGTTTGTATGTGATCATTTTACTTGATCCTATCTTTCGGCTCTGTTTATTAGCCTTTATTGTTGACGTTTGATTTCGATTTCAGTGGAGATGCCGAGTGTGTTGCTCATGGCAGCATTACGTAATGTCCAAATCGTATGTTATTGCTTTCTCTCCCATTGAGTTAGGATTGGAGTCGGTTTTGTATTGAATATGAATGCTAACATATGTTTTAACTATCATTTCCAGGCTAGACCTACTATGTATCAAGTAGTGAAGAACATGATTGACAAGATGGGCTACACGGTATGATTCAGTTCCGCCACCATATTCGGACTTATCTTCATTCATTCGAAATCTGATTATGAATTCATGGTGTTTATCTTGGGTTTTTGCAGGTAAAGCTTGTTCGAGTTACTAAAAGAGTACACGAGGCCTATTTTGCACAGCTTTATCTGACGAAGGTATACATGTACTTCAGTGTTGAACTTCTGGTTCCACTATTAGATCGTGTGACATTTAATTTTGGGATATTCTTGTATAGTTTTCATGGACTCATGTTGGATGATGTTCTCACAGGTCGGTGATGAGACAGAGTCTGTCAGTTTTGATCTTCGGCCTTCTGATGCCATCAACATTGCCGTGCGATGCAAGGTACTCGTTACGCGTTATTTTCTAGTATAGTTTCTTTTTGGTAAAAGTATCATGGAGGCCTCTGTAGTAGGAGTCGGATTGCGTTTTGCCTCCTCTACTCAAAAAATGAGTAAATTAGTTCCTATACGTTAGATATTTCTGATAAAAATTTCATCCATTTCTACTGTTAAAAATTAGTCCTTGTATGTCATGCTGATGTACACTGTTTGGTTATTCCATTAAGCACGACAGTTTTTAACAGTACAAATAAATGAATTTTTAAAATTTGCTCTTTGATTGAAATATATAGGGATTAATTTGCTCATTTTATAAGAGGAGAAAAATGTAATTTAACTCCTAGTACAAGAGCCTCTATGGTACTTTTACCATTCCTTTTCCTTTTCTTCCTTACCAAATGCTCGTGTTGTGCAGGTTCCTATACAAGTTAACAAGTACTTGGCATACAGTGACGGTATGCGCATAATCGAATCAGGGAAGCTATCAACACAGTCCCCAGCTTCAGACGGCTTATTATTCACCGAACTTGATCAGTTAGATTGCTTTTGCTCTTTCATCTAGATTATAGAACATGCTTACACTTGCAGTTTCAAAAACACTTAGAATGTAACATGCTTTAATTTACGGTTCCAGGCCAAGCGGTCAGCATTGCCTCGACACGGAGGAGTTCAACATTGTCTGTGACTTAAACAAGGCTATCAATCAGGAACGCTACAAGGATGCCGGTACATCCTCTCACTCGTTCTCCCTTATCTATTCAATTGTAGCTTGTCTTTTAACATATTTATCATTGTGATACTCTCTGACAGCCGACTTGAGAGACAAGCTAGGTCAGTTTCGAGCTCAAAGGAACTTGAAGAAATATACGTGACAGGTGATGTTAATAAACCCAAATTAGGTAATCTTTTAAGGAGTTTAATTGTGTTTCATATATCGGTCTCCGGCTCCATTGACGAGTTCTTGTTGATGTCTCAGTCGTTCCATTGGCGACTGCGACTGTAAATAGGAATTATTGTCGGAAGCCGATAAACTCAGCTGGGCGGTGGCAACATACGGCAACAAAGCAATCAGTTCGGTTATATATATATATATATATATGTTATCTTCTACCAAATATGTAAGGGGGAAAGTATTTAATATATGTATAGATACATACATTTAAGAAAAATGGGATGTTTTTATGCTTATTAATTTATAATGCTGCTTTGATAGACTTGTCAATTGGAATCAAATTCAAAAATCCGATTTGATTCCTCAGAATTCAAATTCCTCTGAATTTGATTTATATTATAAATAACTTAAATTTGGTAAAAACGTTAAAGAGTGCTCTCTTTTGATAAATTAATATTTTAAATCAAAAAGTAAATTAATTTTGTAAAAAAAAATTATCTATTTTATTATCAAAAATTGATTTTTTACATCATAGTAAAGTGTGCATGTCAGTTTTCAAGATAAAAAACGAATAAAATTTTTAACAAAAATATCAAATTATTTTTTTTATTTGACGTGTATAAATCAATTTAGTTATTTATTCATAAAAAAAGTACAAATGTAATTTAACTTTTAATAAAAGAATCTTAATACCATTACCTTCAAATTTTAATTAAAATGATATGAACTTAAAATGATTGAACTTGAACTGATTTAAATCTGCAGTCACCTAACCTATCAATTTGAAATCAAAATTATTCAAACTCAAAATTGACTCTTAACTAAAATTACCCTATCCAGATTAACCCAACTTTGAAAATTCAATTTATAATTATCAATTTGTTATTCCAAAGAGAGATCATTCATTTCAAATTACATTCATTTTTCTTCCATAAAAGAAGTAACCTTAAAACATACTAAAATTTGTCAAAAACATTGGCAGTTTAAGACAATACTAAGAACAAGCAATACATGCTTATCTAGCTACTAAAAAGAAATGGAGCTTCTTTTAAACGTACTAGAAGTAATACATCAGGAATATGTAAGATTTATAAAGATCATCATCCTCCATAACATTCAAAAACTTTCTCTAGCATGTCTTCTCCGAGTTCAAAATCGTAACATCTTTCCGGTCCATGATTTTGCTCGTCCTTCTTACGAATCATGCATGTTTGCCTGAAATTTGGATGGAGTATCTCTATTACTCGAGCTTTTTTTTTTCTCATTATTACAAAATCAAATCAATACAAAGTATAGCAGACAAAAAGCTGGACTAAACCCTCACATGGCATACACACATGGTGGGACAAAGATCCACATATTGCAATTGTGCATGGTGGGACTCGAACCTGGGTACTCAAGGGCTCAGGGTCTCCGTTTTTTTTCACTATTACAAATACAATACAAGTTGTATAGATATAATGCCCAACCAACTATTAATGTAGAATCAAACTCGTACAAAGCATAGCAGATAAAGAACCGGACAAACCCACTCATGGCATATGCACATGGTGGGACGAAGACCCAAACATCGCAATTGCGCTTGATGGGACTTAAACCTGGGTACTCAAGAACTTGTGTCCGCCTTAATCAACAAGCAAAGGCCTCATTGGCATTACTCAAGTTTTTAAGTACACAACTTAACGAGGTTCTCTATGGTTGTCCACGTTTATACCTCCTCTTAAGGAGACTATGTGAGAGTGAGTTAGTATATAAACTCGGTGGTTCGGAGTTGAATGGACAAAACATAAGACTTAAATAATTCATTTAGGTCCTTTTCACTCAAGCCTTCAACTTTAAAATATACATTTACATACAAGCAAGACTTCACAACAATCACAAAACAAAGCTGATTCTCGAGTATAATAGGCTTTGGTAGAGATGGACTTTTGGCAACTAATGCAAAAGTTTGATGTTTCTAAGCTAATGAATCTAGGTCCCTGAATTAGGAGTAGTTTATCCAGTAAAAGTACCATGGAGGCCCTTGTACTAAGAGTCAAATTGCAGTTTGCCCCCTTTACTTGAAAAATGGATGAATTAGTCCCTATACGTTAGGTTACAGAGCACAATGGAACTTCTGTTAAAAAATCCATCCATTTTTATTGTTAAAAATAAGGCCTTGTACATCAAAATAACTGTTTGGTTATTTTATCAACCATGCCAATTTTTAACAGTAGAATTGGATGAAATTTTTAACAAAAAGAACTGGTTGTTACCCACAATGCCAAGTTAGGTAGTATACGAATTTACTCGAATTAATAAGAGCAGAGAAAGCTAAGAAATGATCTCCCAAGAATTGAAATATCTTTCTCATTAGTGTGGAATCAACTGAACTATAACAAATAAAAAAACATTGAAGCATTGAACAAATACCTGGCAAGCCAGAAATATGTGTGAAATTGCAGACATGGAACTCTATGACGATGATGGACCTCGCTCAACCATCCAAGCTTTCTAGACCTGGCATCTCCATTTCTGTCTGGACAAAAGGTCTACAAAATTCCAATACAGACTACCCAGAGGTGAATAATTTCAGTAAGCATAAACTTCAAATCAAGAGTTAAACAATCTGCCATGTTGATTTCTCACATATCCCAAAACATAGCAGAGCTTTTCATGAAGAGGTCATATCTTCAAATCAAATGCATTTTAAGTTACAGGCTTATGGCCGAGGAGACCGTGGACCATGCTAACCATGCACAGATGATATCAGTCAAAAACAAAAGGACAGCAGAGCTTCTACAGAAAGCATGATGAAAAATGAAAATGCAAATTAATGTAAACCGAAAATCAAACCCCTGTTAGGCATGCTTTTAGTGTCTGTTCCAATCATAACTCAAGCACTACAGGAATTGATCAGGTTTAAGAAGGAAAAAAAAGAACAGAATGCACAATTAGACTTTCACAAAAAAAATTCTGCTTTGATAATCTTCCAAGGAAGAGTATATTTAAGAAAGTCTGCTAATAACTTCAATTTTCACCACCATAAAATACCATCAAAGCTTCCACTAAAAACAGTAATTTCAATATCCAGCTGTATGAATTAATTGGCTGCGCGGGCTCATGATATAATGGCGGTAAGTGGTTGATAGTTGATACATCATTTTCCCTGTTAGCCCAAACCCTTGCAGTCTTATCATTTTCTCTTTTTCTCTCTTGTGTAGCTCCCGCTGGTTATGGAATGAACCCACACTCCTGAAACCAGATGACATGCATGTATTGTAAGCATTACAACTACATAACGTTTTGAGTGCAAATGCATTAACTCTTTCAAGCATGAATAATCATCTTTCTACAAAATACTAGCAAAACTGAAAACAGAAGCAATATAAACAGGAAAAGTTCAATGGCAAACTGGTCTAGCAAAACCCCAGTAAAAAACGAATTTTCCTTCAAGGGCTGAAAAATAGTGTAGCTCTATAAAAAAGGATAAATTATTCATAGACTAGAAAGAGCAAAGTATAGGAGTAACATTTCTGGTAAATTATCAAACTATACTATGGTAAGAGTAAGACAAACTGGATAGCAAATTTCAGAGTCATGCATAGCATATCTGATTTCGAGAAAGTCCATGTTATGCTGGGTGTTCTACAACAAATTGGACAAGCATTCCAATCAAGTAGTCCCTCTCATAGGCAAATCTGATCATAAATCAATACGCAACTGCTGTGAAAGTAGAGGACCATTTCATTTCCACATAAGAAGAAAGAAAATAATAATAATAAAATAAACAAGCATTAATCTCTAAGCAAAATATACAGCCATAGATTAGTTTCTCAAAGGGAAATCCAAAAGTTGCAAAATGAGGTGAAGGAAGAACTTGAGCCCAAAGATGAGTAATTCTCATATTCACTCCTACAACTTCACTTCTATGAAACATATAAGAACTAATTGCACTTACCAGTACAAATCTTCAGGAAAAGAAAATGTCTTTTAAAGCACATCTTTTATGTCAACACTTCTTCATATGTGTCCCTTCTAGCAGCTTTATCACCTTTTATGCTCAGTTTTCGCCATCTGACAATAGCAGTTAACAATCTTCTTATCTAACTTGTAATAGTCCTCCATTTTCTTCAAAGGTTTCAAATCCAGATCAATGAAATACACCTAGAAATTTGCAACTTAGATAAGATATACAATAACACGAGAAGAAAGTAGCAAACCTTGTCATAAAGGAGTTCAATTTCAGCCCAAAACAATTTCCTTACTATATTAAAACAGAGAGCTATATGATGTTTTTTTCCGGATTTGTTACAAAGATTGAGCAAATTACAAAATCCACAGCGAAAATATATTTGCAAACCATAAAACGGTTTTGACTTTAGAATCTCAAACGGTTTTGAACAAGAAGACCAAAGCGTATCAAAAAAAACATTTCAAGAGATTCCTTTCAAATGCCATGAAAATACTAGATAAAATATTTTAGCTTTAATAATGGACAGTAAGATGCAACTGAGAATGACAAGAAAGTCTACCTTGTACTCAAAAACTTGCTTAGTTGATCCTAGATATACAGTACTGTGAGAAGATTCAGATAGCACATCTCCATCAACCATTGGTCTAAAACTAATCATCAAACTACAGTCCTTTACAGTAGCAGATATCAAATAATCCTTCACAATCTTCAAGCTTTCTTCCAAAGGAATGGAGTGCAAAGAAGTATGGCGGTTTGATAATTTGTCTTTACTCAATTCTCTACAAACCATACAAGGTTGAGAAATTATGTTATAATATGCATGAATTGCCCCTTCAATGTCATGAGCATCGAGCTTCTGTACTTCAAGAAGTTGATCTAATACTCCCGAACTGTAAACTGTCTCAGCAACAAGCTGTATAAAGCTAGTTTTGCACATGCCATCATCTGCCTTAATGACATCCTTGAGTGAATCTTCAAAGGCCTCACCGACCAGAACAGTAGTACTGCCTGCACCACCACCCAAGCCCCCAAATACGATAGAGCCATTCAGAAATACACGGAAATTATTCTGAGGGGTGGCATATAGAGCTTCAATAGCTTTGCATATTCTGTCTAGGGATCCAGAGAACAAATCCAGTGGATTATATTCACTATATTCTGATATCTGTAAAGATTTTTGAAATGTCAGAAATATTAAGGAAGTGAGAACAAACAAAAATATTAACAAAAAATGACCACATTAGCTATCAGGGGAAGAAAGGGGCCAGAATAGACACTCTTCTCTTGCATGTGGACATAATAGTGACTGAGCACACACACAAAATAATAATTAAATAACTAAGTAAACGATAAAATATAAAGAAACAAAAGTTACCTCTTGATTATGCAATTTCAGTTCTTGGTGCATTTTAAATCGACTTAGAGTTCTTTTAACAGCATTTTCTTCAGCTATGAATCTTGAAATTGGGAGAAATCCACATTTGGGCTACTTCACCGGAACAAATGGAAAGTAAAACTTTAGTAAAACGAATGAAAATGCATAACAGACACAAATGAAGTTGATAACACAGATATTGAGGGAAAAAAGACGTAAAAAGGTAACCACCTTTATCTCAACTGTTATACATGGTCCACCTTTAACAGTACCTGAAATAGAGAAAGTGCAATGATATGAAAGCCTAATGGAGGCTTTGCCATATTGCATAACTTAAATATTATTTTTTAATGGAACCCAGTTTCATATTTGGTTATATTCAAGTACTTGCATTTGACATCATTCTTAAGTTCTAGGAAAATGAAATTGAGGAAGACCGCATACATGTCTATAAGCTCTTCTCAAACTGTTGGATTTTCGCACATAAAAACGTTGTGCAAGTACAAGCTACCATTTACCAATCTAATTAAAAAATCACATTAAGAAAAAAGAATCTTCAACTGGCTACTTTGCTGAAAGTAATTTTAGATGTACGAAATTCCATATAGAAAACATACAGAGAGCCACTTCCTAGTCCTTTCCTTGCCATCAAACTCTATCAGGAAATTATTCTGGCACCAGCAATCTAGACTGGAAGGTAGCTATAAACCCATCTGACTAAACTTAGCAGAACAAGATTAAAAAGTCCTATTTTCCACTGTCTGTAAGAGTGAGAAAAAATATATCCTCCCTTGACATTTCTAAGAACATGATACAAAGCATAAAAATTTATAAGGAAAAGATTGAAATTTACCATTCATAAAGACTGAATGATCCGATATGATCAGAACAGAATCACGATTCACATCAACCTGGGATGAATCAATTCGACAAGCAGGCCGACGACAAGTCACATTCTTCTCAACTGACAAGAGGAATTCCTTAGTCACACGGACACGCATCTGCCAATATCAGGACCAAACATATTAAGTATCAATCAATATGCAAATTATAAAAAGCTCATAAAAACTGGAAACAGAATTATGATAAGCAGTACATATATCTATTCGACAATACCCCGGCATCGACATGTTGCGTTCCTAGCAATGGGCTCATTACATGCTTGACATAAAGTTGCTGTACAATCTCTCTGTTTGGCCACACCATTAGCTCCTTATATTCTCGCCAAAGAAGCCGTTCATGCGCTGTTAAAACTTCATTTTCGTTCACTCTACTTTTCCCCTTACGTTGTGACTTTTGTATTCTCATCACTTTCCCAATCTTTTTTCATCATAATATCAACAAAATCCCAAACCAAAAATAAAATAAAATAAGCAAACATGACACTAACATTTCCAATTATCAATTTTTTTGAATAAAATTCAAAATTACTTACAAATGAGGAAGATGATCCAGTGTAAGCGAGAACAAGATTAGCAGCTCCTTCACCTCTATAAACCCAATCAACCGCATCCTGTTTGTCTAAAATCACCATCTCCATTTTAATCTACGACGGCTGCGATTCATAAACTAATCAACAAAAACACAATAGCTAAAATTCAAAAAAAAAATTGAAACGAATCAAATACCTGATCGGGAAATTTCTACAACGTAGAGTAAATTAAAAGCTGTAAAAAATGGATAAAATCGAGAATGAGTTAATAAGTGAAAACAAAGCGTTGTAGCTCATCATCATCATCATCATCATCTTCGTCTTGAAAATTACTAATTAGAGAAAAAAATTGACAGGACGGCTTTACTTTTTAATTATAATTTCTTTTTCTTTTTCTTTTAATGGAAAATGGCGAGACTCTAATCAGTATTAGCTCAGCTTTTAGTTGACTGTAAAACAAAATTAAAAATTAAAATTGGCTGCACAGCTCAAATAGGTTTTTATTAATTTTAGGATTTCCAGTGTAAGATTATAATTTAATAATGTTTATTCTATTGATTGTTTAATTTTAAAATATTTTAATTGAATACTCAAAATATTAATATTATTATCAATCAAGTTTTTTTGTCAACTTAATCAATTTGCGCTTTAAATGTTAGTTTAAATATGACTTAGATTATTAATACGTTTGTACTTAATATATGGACAATTTTGTATAACATATTAAAAAAATCCTCCTAAATTTTATTTTTTAATTTACCAGATCCAAATTATCCATGCAATGGTGCATGCGATGTCACAATTTGATTTAAGTGTATTAAATATGATTCACGTTAGATCTAAATTGACAAGTAAGATTAAGGAAAGGATTTGATTAATAAATATTGATACTTCGAAAACTCAATCTTAACCTTTTGAAGTTCAGGGATCGATTCAAAATTTAAATGATAGTTTTAAAGGTTTAATTCACGTTTTAATTTATCTATTATGCTAAGATTTCGGATTTAATCCTTTTTATAACACCCCTTACTTTGATCATCGGTGATTTCAAGTAAATTATTAATTAAATTTAAAAATTTATGCATCATTCCACAATATTCTTCATCGATAAGCATCAACATCATCAATCTAGGATGAGGCATCGATGCCTTAAGATAGAGGTATCTATACATAAAAAGTAGGTATCGATACAATTCCCCTTTGAGAACTTAATTCAAGATATTGACTTCAAGGATATTGATACCCTTAAGGAGTTTGGTATCACTATTAAAGTGTAAGGCAATCCAAAATCCCTTTCATTTACAAATTTAATTATAATGTTATATTATCTTTGACTCAATCTCATTTATGAATAATCTTATTTACAGTTTCCGTTACAATTTAACTTTCAACATTTAGTAAACTATGGTGAAATGCAACATCGAATATACATTGTCGAAACCATCTATTTTGGAAAACGATGTGTTTCGAAAATTTATTTTAAATGTTGGAAAATGGGAGTCGCCACCAATCTTTTATTCTGTGTGATTAGATCACCACAAAACGTTTTTTTTTTAAAACCGTTTTGAAAACATGTAGGTCTTCGAAATTCAGAAAAACAGGCTCGGGAGTCGGTTATGTATGAGGAAGGATTAGCACCCTCATACGCCCAAAATTGGTACCGTATTGATTAATTTCGGGTCTTTATCTGTAAAATTTTGAAAGCTCGAATAAAGTTTAAAATACAATCCTTGAATGCATGAGTTAAGTTTAAAAGAAATCGAGTTTGTTTGGAAGTCCCACTATTTCAAAGTGATCGAGGAAGAAAGTTACGTCCAGTGAGTTTAGGACACAACATTTCAAGATCCAGAAATAACGAGCTTTCCTTCGTAAAACTTTTTAAATTTTTGGGAAAAGGAGGTACGATTATCTCGATTTGAAGAAAGGTTGCACCTAGTAAGTTAAGGTGCAAATTTTCAGAATCGAAGATAAGGAAACATTACCTCAATTAAGGGTATTCGATTATTTCGATTTGAAGAAAAATTGCACCTAGTAAGTTAATGCGCAAATTTTCGAAACTCGAAATAAAAGAATATCGCCTCGACTTTAAAATTTTTATGAAAACAATTTTGAAAACAAACATGCGAGATTAATATGAATAAGAAGTTAATGATGGATATTAAATAACACGAAGTAAGGAAATTAAGAAGATAAATGGTAAAAAATCAAAAATGCGAAATACGAGTGCATAATAATTAAAATTAGATGTAAATATTGATGATGAAAAAAAAATGATGAAATCGGAGTTGAAAATGAGACTTTTTGGATACTCGGGGGTAAAATGATAATTTTGGATTCTCGGGTGTAAAATGGTAATTTTTGGAAAGTTCGAGGATAAAAATGGAATTTTTAGACATTCAGGGGTAAAAGGGTAATTTTGAGAGTGTCGAAAATGGAGTTTTTGGACATCTGGAGGCAAAATGGTAATTTTGAAAGTTTCGAGGTTAAAATGGAATTTTTGGAGGTTCGAGGGTAAAATTTGAATTTTTGGAAGTTACGGGGTTAAAAATGGAATTTTTAGAAGTTTGATGGTAAAAATGGAATTTTTGGAAGTTTCGGGGTCAAAAAAGGAATTTTTGGAAGTTCGAGGGTAAAAATAGAAGTTTTGGAAGTTTTGGGGTCAAAATGGAATTTTTAGAAGTTTGATGGGTAAAAATGGAATTTTTGGAAGTTCAGGGGTAAAATGTAATTTTTGGAAGTTCGAGGATCAAAAATGGAATTTTTGGAAGTTTGAGGGTAAAAATGTAATTTTTGAATAGTTTAGGGACTTCTAGGGTAATAAAACCAAAAACAAGTGACACGTGGTAGCCCCTCAGGCATATTGAAGTCAAAGGACTAATTTGAAAACCATGAAAAATCTCTGGGCCAATTTTGCAATTAAACAGAATTTGATTTAAGGATTAAATTAAAACAAATTGAAAATAAGATGGACCATTTGCATAAATAAGCCAAAATTATGACACGTGGCAGCTCTTGGTGCTTTCAAAAAGGTCGAGGGATTAAATTGAAAAGCATTGAAAATTATTGGGCTAATTTACAATTAATTAAAAATATGAAAAGGATTAAATTGAAACAATCAAAAAATGTAGAAGAATCAAATGCATAAATATACCATTTTTTAAAAACGCGCGGATTTTGAGGTGAGTCGGGTCGGATTTCGGGTCGGCCATGGGTAGAGGTTGAAACGGCATTGTTTTGGCCTCTAAGTTCAGATGCCAAAACGGCGCCGTTTGGATAGTGGTATATAAGCCTATTTTCTAAGAAAAAAAAAATCACTTTTTCATTTTATTTCAAAAAAAAAACTCTTTTCCTCTCTAAAATTCTCTAAGGGGCCGGTCGTGGCTCCTTCGCTGGTTCGTCGGCGGTTGGCTGCTACGTGCGCCATGTGCTGCCGCCCTTATGTCGCCCAAGTCGCCGGTCATCGCGCGTGTGTCCCTACGTCGTCCAGATTCACCCACGCTCCGTCAGGCAGATCGAAAGATCTAGGCACAACCTCCTTTTTCTCCCTTTTTTATTAAAATCCTTTTCGATTTTTCTTCGAACATCCTTTTACCTTTTTTATACTTTTAAAAATTTCTATTTCAAAACCCGAATGTATAGATTTCGTTTGTCAAAATCCAGATTTGATTCATGGTTTCCATTTTGTTTCAGGTCGGTTCATTGAGATTTCTCTTTAAAAATCTTTTTATAATCCTTTGTTCTTTCTTTTTGCAGATCTATGCATGACGAGGCGATGGTGGCATTCAGGGGAAACTCAAGCGCGAAGCTCCGGCGACGGTAGAACCAGCAGAGGATAAGCCCTCTGACCTATCAGTTTTTTTCTTATTATTAATTATTAATATTATTATTAATTAATAATAGTTATTATCATTATTAATAATAATAATAATATTATTAAAATAGTTATTATTGCCATTAATATTAAAACGTTATTTAATATATTTATTAATACGTTTTTAAAAGGTCGAAACAATAAATTGCCAACAGAGGTATTAAATACATACATCAATGCATGCTTAGAATCTAATGAGTTTAGAATTTTGAAGCATGAATTACAGTAAACATACATTAATAATACCTGATTGCCTTCAATGCTTGAGTAACCTAATATTGAATTCGATCTTTCCTTTTGCTCCCTGTTTACTTTTACCTCTTTACTTGTAGCTTATCAATTCTCTATTATGAAGAACTGTCTCTATTTGGAAATTAGAAATTATATATTGATTTTTTTGAATGTTTCAAAAGGGTTCGTAACCCATTACAAGACTTTCATTCTGGCTTTATAGCCATTTTCACAATGATTATAATTTGTTCTTTACAACTAAATGTGCATCTTTTCCTTACAGGTAAAAAATGACAGTGGTGGCTATGGCAGTCGGCGGTGCAGGAGCAAGTTGAAGCTGGAGGTGGCAACTTGGGTCTGGTCAATGCTGACGTGGCGTGTCCTGATAGGTTGAAATGAAGGCAGCAACAGTAGCAGATTTTGGGTCTTCTATTTGGGTTGAATTGTAATGGGTCATTGTAATTTGGGCTGAGTTGGGTATTGGGCTAACCGAACTTAGCCCAATTGGGCTTGTATTAGGTTGGTTGTAATTGGACATTCAATTGGACTTTATAATAATCTTTTAAAATTTGAAAATAAATTTAAATTTAGATTAAATTTAAATTTAAAATTAATTTAAATTCAAATTTAAAATAAATCTAAATTTAAAATAAAATTAAAAGGGGCCCGATCAAAATTGGGCTCCAACAGCTGCCCCTTTTTGCTCGTTGCTATGTAACAGGAATGGAGCAAAGACCCAGAAGGATGCCCAATTTGCCAGGTCTCACTTCTTCGACGATCTTTCTTCAATTGGTCAACTTTTCGCTTTGTTAACCGTTTGATTTTGCCGCATCTACTGCTCCATCCTGCTTTAAGGTAATCTTCAAAAGGATAAAATTTACTACTATAGCTTCATTTCGTTCTCTTGAAATTTCAAGGAGATTGGAATTTGTCATCGTAGTCTTTGAGTCTGGTTTCATTGACTTGGCCTTCTTCTCAGTATCTCATCAGGAAGATGACCGCATCACTTGTTTTGATCCACTTCTTTGTGTTTCATCAGGAAGATGAATTTGGTTCACTTCTTCGTATCTCATCAAGAAGCTAACCATTTTATTACTTCGACTTGCTTCTCAGTATCTCATCAGGAAGCTGGGGTTCAAAGATTTGCTCACATCGAGCGTGGGTTTGATTTGGCCTTCTTTTGTGTCTTATCAGGAAGATGACCGCGTCGTTTGTTTCAATCCGCTTCTTTGTATCTCATCAGGAAGCAAACCATTTTATTACTTCAATCCTGCTTCTCAATATCTCATCAGGAAGTTGGGGTTCGAAGATTTGCTCACATAGAGCGTGGGTTTGATTTGGTCTTCTTCTCAGTATCTCATCAAGAAGATGACCGCATCGTTTGTTTCAATTCGCTTCTCTGTATCTCGTTAGGAAGACGAATTTGGTCTACTTCTCAGTATCTCATCAGGAAGCAGACCATTTTATTACTTCAACCTGCTTCTCAGTATCTCATCAGGAAGCTAAGGTTCGAAGATTTGCTTACATCGAGCGTGGGTTTGATTTGGTCTTCTTCTTAGTATCTCATCAGGAAGATGACCGCGTCGTTTGTTTCAATTCGCTTCTCTGTATCTCATCAGGAAGATGAATTTGGTCCACTTCTCAATATCTCATCAGGAAGTTGGGAATCGAAGATTTGCTCGCTTTGAGCGTCGTTTCATTGATTTGGTCTACTTCTCAGTATCTCATCAGGAAGATGACCGCATCGCTGTTTGTGGATAATCGCAATCTGCCCCGTGATCGTGGTAAGGTATTGGAGTCCTGCTCTGTTTCAACTTTTCCTTTGTGATCTTAATCATTCATCTCGCCATGTGGCGGAGATATGACTTGTGAAATATGCTCCTATGGGCCTCTATTAGAAAGTCATGATTAGAATGAATTAAATGCTTCTAACTTGCATGAATGTGTATGATGAATGTCAGATTTTATTATTCAGGTCGGCATGGTCTATCGCCTGGCCAAATTCTGCCATTGATGCGCTGCTCCATCTTCTTCTGGGCTGTTCTTGGACTGTTTGTTTTTAAGTTTGTCTTCCCATTGGTAATCTTGTTTCGGACCTCTGTAATTTCCGAAAATTTCAGAATAATGCTCATAACTTCTTGTATGATTTATTAGTTCATTACCCGTTATTTAGATGTGAAATGCTTGAACAAAAATTGTGCAGAAACAAAGTCGTATTTGAAAATTCTATTCAAAAGAGGATCAAAGGAAACAACATTAGTCAAAAATTGCCAAGTATACAATAAAGGATAATTAGTTGCCGGGATATCGCAAAATGAGCTACTCTGCGCCGACTTGCTGAGAATCATTCCTAGCTCAGATGTGTGTCTAGAAGATCTAGAGTGCTTTGTTGATGCTTTAAGTTGTAACCTTCCTCCATCTCATCGACCCGTTCTTGGATCTGAGCCGCCCTTTGCGGGTTTTCATTCCGAACCCTTTTTTTTTAGGCGAAGTATTTTTTCACCGAGTCTAAATTGACGGGGTTGTGCAGATCCTTACCGTCCATTTCTGTTAGGATGAGAGCTCCTTCTGAGAAAGTTTTCTTTACCACATAAGGTCCTTCCTAATTGGGCATCCATTTTTCACGGAAATCTTTATGTATGGGAAGTATCTTTTTCAAAACTAGATCTCCCTTATAGAATTCCCTAGGACGAAACTTTTTTCCGTAAGCTCGCATCATTCTTTTTTGGTACATCTGGCCATGGCGGATGGCTTTTAATCTCTTTTTCTCGATTAAATTCAACTGATCATATCGAGCTTGGATCCATTTAGCCTCATCTAGTTGAAGCTCAGTTAAGACTTGAAGAGAAGGTATTTCAACCTCAATAGACAAGACCGTTTCCATACCGTATACCAATGAGAATGGTGTTGCCCTAGTAGAAGTTGTGACTGAAGTTCTGTAAGCAAAGAGGGCAAATGGTAGTTTTTCGTGCCAGTCTTTGTAAGTCTCAGTCATTTTTGCCACAATCTTCTTGATATTCTTATCAGCTGCCTCCATAGCTCCATTCATTTTTGGGCGATAGGGAGAAGAATTATGATGCTTGATTTTGAACTGTTCGAAAACTTCTGCTATCGTGCTATTGTTCAAATTCAAGGCATTGTCGGATATGATTCTTTCTGGCATCTCGTATCGGTAAATAATTTCTTTCTTCAGGAACTTGCTGACCGCATATTTGGTAATGTTGGCATACGAGGTTGCCTCTACCCATTTGGTGAAGTAGTTAATCACCACAAAGATGAATCTATGACCATTGGAAGCCTTTGGAGAAATTGGCCCAATGACATCTATGCTCCACATAGAAAAAGGCCATTGAGAGGTCATGACATGAAGGTGTGATGGGGGTACATGAATATTGTCTCCATAGATCTGACACTTATGGCACTTCTTGGCATAGTTGATGCAATCGCCCTCCATAGTAGACCAGTAATACCCAAATCTCATTATTTACCGAGTCATCGTGAAACCGTTGGCGTGTGTCCCATAAATGCCTTCGTGAACTTCTTTTAAGATCTTCTTAGCTTCAATTGCGTTGACACATCTCAGCAACACTTGATCTTTTCTCCTTTTGTACAAGATTTCCCCGTCTAGGACATATTCAATGGCCAGTCTTCTTAATGTCCTCTTTTCATTTTCTGATGCTTGCTCGGGGTACTTTCGATCTCTCACAAATTGAAGAATATTCTGGTACCATGAGCGATCATCCTTTTCTTCTTCTTCCTCTGCCTCAATATCACAACAATGAGCAGGAGCTTTATAGATTCTCATCTGAATGGGTTTTACATCTTCTGACTTACTCACCTTAATCATCGAGGCTAAAGTGGCAAGAGTATCGGCCATCTGGTTTTCTTCTCGTGAGAGATAATGAAATGTGACATCATCGAACTCCATGATCAACTCGAGGACCAATCTGCGGTAATCCACTAGCTTAGAATCCCTTGTTTCCCATTCCTTTTTGAGTTGATAGTTACCAATGCGGAATCTCCATAAATCTCTAAAATTTTGATTCCCCGCTCTATGGTCGCACGGATTCCCAAGATACATGCTTCGTATTCAGCCATGTTGTTTGTGTAATCAAAATCGAGTTTGCTGGTAAAAGGGTAGTGATCTCCTTCTGGTGATACCAAGACTGCCCCGACCCCATTACCCGTGGCATTTGAAGCTTCATCAAAATTCAGTCTCCAAGGTTATTCTACTGCGATTGCCCCTTAAGTAGTCGTAACATACATTAAATCTTTATTCGAGAAATCGAAGTTTATCAACTCATAGTCCTTTAAAGCCCTGCTGGCTAGGAAGTCTGCTATCGCACTCCTTTTTACTGCTTTCTGATTGACATAGACTATGTCGAATTTTGAGAGCAAGATTTGCCATCGAGCCAATATCCCGTTTAATGCAGCTGACTCCATTAGGTACTTTAGAGGATCTAATTTCGAGATCAACCAAGTGGTATGGTATAGCATATATTGTTTTAATCTGCGTGTGGTCCAAACTAGTGCACAACATAATTTTTCAGTTGGTGAATATCGAGTCTCGCAATCAGTGAATTTCTTGCTGAGATAATATATCACCCTTTCCTTCTTTTCGGATTCATCGTGTTGACCTAGCACGCATGTCATGGAATTTTTAAAGACTATTAAGTACAGGATCAATGGCTTATTAGGAATTGGAGGTACCAATATGGGAGCTTTGGATAAATAATCTTTGACCTTGTTAAAGGTTTCCTGACATTCATCATCCCATACACCGTGTTGTGCTTTCTAAGCAGGCGGAAGATAGGATCGCATTTCTCAGTCAACTTTGAAATGAATCGAGCGATGTAATTTAATCTTCTTAAAAACCCTCGAACTTCTTTTTACGTGCTGGGTGGTGGTAGCTTCTGTATGACTTTGACTTTATCCGGGTCAATTTTAATTCTTCTTTTGCTGACTACAAAGCCTAACAGTTTTCCTGACGTGGCCCCGAAAGTACACTTTGATAGGTTTAGCTTTAATTAATATTTCCTTAACCTTCCAAATAACTTTCTCAAGATTCTTACATGTTCTTCCTCCGTTTGGGATTTCGCAATCATGTCATCGACATAAACTTCAATCTCCTTATGCATCATGTCATGGAACAAGGTCACCATGGCCCTTTGATAAGTTGCACCTGCGTTCTTGAGTCCAAAGGGCATCACCTTATAGCAAAATGTTCCCCATAGCGTGACAAATGTGGTTTTGATCATATCCTAAGGGTCCATCATTATCTGATTATATCCAGAGAAACCATCCATAAAGGAAAATAGAGAATGACCTGCTATGTTATCGACTAAAGTGTCGATGTGGGTAAGGGGAAATTATCCTTTAGGCTAGCTTTATTTAAATCTCGATAGTCCACACACATACGCACCTTTCCGTTTTTTTTTGGAACAGGGACTATATCAGCTACCCATTCAGAGTATTTAACTACCTGGAGAAAACCGGTGTCAAATTGTTTCTTGACTTCTTCTTTTATTTTTAACAACACATTCGGTCTCATCCTTCGGAGTTTTTACTGCACGGGTCTGTATTCTTCCTTTATAGAGAGTTTGAGCCCCACAATGTCAATGCTCAAGCCGGACATATCTTGGTAAGACCATGCGAAGATATCTTGGAACTCTTGAAGTAACTCGATAAGATTCCTTTTGGTCTCTACGGATATTCTTGGCCCAATTTTCACCTCTTTCTTTTCATCTTCGTGCCCCAGATTAATAACTTCCACTGGGTCCGAATGAGGTAGGATCTATTTTCTTCCTGTTCCATCATTCTTAACAGATTCGGAGGCAGATAACAATCTTGATTATCTTCAAGGTCCTGAAGCTCTTCTAAACACGTATCTTGCTTGAAGTGAGGTTCTAAGTTAGCATCAAGGTTACTCATATTATTGATATTCGAGGACCTGTCAAAGGATGAAAGGGAGGTCCAAAGAGCAAAATAAATTTACGAAGAATGATTATGTGGTATGTGTATGAGTATGTATGTATTTAAAGAATAATTAATCTTGTTAATTAGATATGTACGAATGGTTTGTTAAGCTGAATTAAGAAATGAAAGAATAATTATAGAGAAGAATATAAGATGGGAAATGCATTTCACTCAAAATAACTGAATAATGATCATGGGCCCTCTTACAAAAAGATCGATATTGCTTTCGAGCCTAAAGCAATAGGTGTTTCCGACATTACTTTGAGGAAATCTTAAAAATTACAGGAAGTTCCTCCACGGTCCAATTGTTCAAGGTGCTTCCAAGTGCACACGGACCAATTCTTGATAGATTCCCTTCCTTTCCTTAATCTGATATAGCATTAATGCCTAGATCTTTCATGATGCTCCCCCTGGTTCCAATCGTCACTCGCTCCTTTTCTTGCTCTGTTTTCTGGTTGATCACCCTTCTTGAGACGAAAGTCTCATAGATATGCGGGAAGACCATGGGTTCCCACGAGATTTCCTTTCCAGACAGTCTGGCCCTTCTTCTTTCTTGCCCTTTTTCTAGCTCCTTCTTTTGTTTCGCATCCGGCTTGTACCTCAGGCAATAACGATCCTGTTTTTCTATCAGCATTGGCACATTAACTCTTCCCTAGAGGTATTTTCCTAGTCTTTTCCCAAGTATAGCTCTTTTTCCGACTGTTAACCGCAAGCCCATTCTAGTGGTTGATGATATTGTAGACAAAGGTATCTTGCTCCATTCCAAAATGAAAGTTGCATTGACAAACTCTAGTGAGCGGAACGAGCATTCCACAGCCTCCTCGTCTATTCCTACGTAGGGTGAATCGCTCGTTATGGAAGTGATTATTTCCTCTTCAGCATTGATCGTGATTAACCGCCCTTCATTTATTAACTTCACTTTCTGATGCAAAGAAGAAGGTACTACTCTAACTGAGTGAATCCATGGTCTTTCCAACAGACAGTTATAAGTGGGCCTAATATCCATCACTAAAAAATCCACTTCATATGTATTCGGCCCAATTTAAAGATGTATTTCGATCTTTCCCATTACCATTCTTTCTGTCCCGTTAAATGCTCTCACTATGTTATTATACCTCTTCATATGAGAGCTATCAATTGGCAATCTTTGCAGTGTAGCTAGTGGTAACACATTCAAGGCTGAACCATTATCTATGAGTACCCCAGGTAGCGTATACCCCTTACAACGGGTAGTGATGTGTAAAGCTTTGGTGGAACCTATTCCTCCCATCGGTATTTTATCATCACTGAAGAAAATGAAGTTATCAGCACTCACATTATTGACCAATTGATCTAGCTTACTGACAGAGATGTCATTTGCTACATATGTTTCATTCAGCACTTCGATGAGCCTCCGAATTTAGGAGCAATGACAAGATCGATATACGGGCAAGCTATTTGTGTAGTTATTCCACTACATTATATTCATTATGCCTTAAAAACTTCAGAAACTCCTTCGCCTCCTTCTTAGATACAGGCTCGTTTGTGGGTACTTCAAGCTTGCTGACTATTTCTTCCTCGGGCTCACACATTATTGCTTTCCCTTTGCTGATCTCTTTTTCTTTATCTACTAGGTCATAATTTTTACCACTACGGGAAACAAGATTTACGTCCTTCCTAGGCTCCCCCTCTTTTGGTATGGTCATGTTACAATTGTAATTCCATGGGACCTTCTTACTATCCCTGTAAGAAAATGTTGCAGGCTTTTGTATGATGATGCGAGAGGTTGTCTATTCTCTTGCCGCTCCATAAACCTTAGCTGCTCTATCTTCAGAGGCACAAACATCATTAACTTCCTCTCTTTCCTCGAAAAATTCCAACTCTCGGTTGTCCATAAACTCCTGTACCATGGCTTTAAACTCGACGTAGTCTTGAATTTCATGCCCCTCAATGGCATGAAACTCGCAATGGTTATCAGCCCCTATTATCATACTCTTTTTATCCTTCATGATTATCCCTTCTTTGAACAACTCTTGCCATACCCACCGAAGTGGAGACTTAATTTCTTCAACATTTCTCTTAATTTTTCGAACTCCTTCTTCCGGCAAGGCATTCACCCCTTGCTCTGAGTGATTGGGCAGAGGATTCCCAGTTATATTGGGCTTTGTTAGCTCTTTTAATTTTACGACTACATGCTCTATGAGTCCATCGACTCGTCTTTTAAAAGTAGGGTAATTTTCAATCGAATGTCCTTCTGCCCCTGCATGGTATTCACAGTGAGCATTCGCATCGTACCAAGCAGGGAATGAGGGTTTATATGGTCTCACACGCTGAGGAGCTACCTCATACGGGTCATATAGTATCTTATAGAGCTCTCCGTATGACATCGAAAGGAGAGTATATTAAATTTTTCCTCTATTTTACCTAACGCTCGACTCTTACCTTGAGGCATTTTGGTAATTGCTCATTGGAGTTATGGGCTGACCTGTCACGAATGGTTTAGTGTAGCTCTATCTGTACATACTTGGTCGTTGACCTCATTATCCCTTCTTTTGGGGGCAGGCTGCCTTTTAGTGTTTTCTTCGGTTTCAATCTTGCTAGTCTTGATTGCATTCTCAATCATCTCCCCCTATATGACCATATCAGAGAAACTCTTGGTGGCGTTTTCTAACAGGCGATTCAGGTAAGGAGCTTTGAGGGTATTAACAAATAACATCGTTATCTCCTTTTCTGTTAGTGGTGGCTGTACCTAGGTTACCACCTCTCGTCATCTCTGCGCGTATTGTTTAAAACTCTCGTTTGATTTCTTCTCTATATTTTGTAATGTAAGCCGATTAGGAGCTATCTCTATCACATAACCATATTGCTTTAAGAAGGCTTGTGCTAAATCTTTCCATGAATGGATTTTTGCTCTACTCAATTGATTGTATCATCTAACTGTCAACCCGGCCAGACTGTCTTAAAAGCAATGAATTAATAATTGGTCATTATGCACGTGCCTCACCATCTCCCTGCAAAACATGGTTAGGTAAGCTTCAGGACAGCTCATCCCGCTATACTTTTCAAATTCTGGGACCTTGAATTTGGGAGGAAGAACCAGATCCGGAACCAGACTTAACTCTTTAGCATCTACCCCATAAGAACTTTCAATTCCCTGCATCGCATCGATTTTCTCCTCTGATCGCCTGTATTTTTCCTCCATTTATCTAGGGAGATCCTCTTTCATCATCTCGTCGAAGTTTGGGACACGTAGATTCGCAGCATTATCCTTTAGGTTTGACCCAGATCTAATTGGATAATTGGCTGGTCTTAACGTGCCTGTGGCCTGTTGCTGTGTTATTATAGTAATGGTGGGCTCCCGCGCTGGTATTTCATGTGAATCCGAGTTATGGAGAGGGGTAAAGCCTAGGGGAACAATTGGGTCCTCTTCCTCCTCAATAGCGGGGCTCTTTCCTCTATCAGTCATGCTCTGTTTTACTTGCACATCATTGTCATTTGTTCTTAGATGTGCTCTTGCATCTGATCTTGTAATTCTTTCTGGATTTTTTCGAGTCTTTGCTTCATGGCCTTTGCTTTCTTACGAGTATTATAGTGATGCGAGTTTTCAATGATTACTGATGTAGCTAGATAAGTTTTAAATTAGTTAGGATTGTTATGCAGAAATATGCAAAAATGTGATGCGAATAAGATGCATGCATGCAAGAAAAAGGTATTAACTTATAATTCATTTTCCATTTAGAAAACTTCGTTTGGATAACAAGTTCCTTAACATAAAGCAAATTACATAAATGATTTTGCTTTGATGCTCAGAGCCTTGACTTTCTTTAGGAGTCCTGATAGCTTTTGACCTCGTTTCGTCTTCGTCTCGTATTGTATGCTTAACTCTTCTGCTTCAACTGCTAGTGCTTGTACATGATTAGTTACTTCGCGAATTTGATTTAAGGTCTCACCCATAACATAATCCCTCTCTCTGACTTCTTTTTGAGCTTGTAGAATATGTCAATCATTTTTCTCCAACGTCCTTTCCAAAATCTCAATTCGTATTTCACTATTCTGCAAAGAGGCTTCTGATTCTTCCACCCTGTTATTTAGTCTCTCGATCTCAGCTCAGCTTGCCTTCAACTCTATTACAGAATTTCGGCTATGATGCCTATACAAGGATTCCTTCAATTCTAGTACTCGAGCCTTTAATTCGGTCACCTCAGCTTGGCTTTCCAAAAGGCTACTCTTCATAGCTTTTTCCTGAACCTGGGCATCTTGAAAGTTGTTTTTCCAGTAACTTGTTTTGTTCTTCTCTTCGCGGATTTCCTACTACCATCGCTCTGACGTCTTACCTAAATCTGCAATTCTCATTGACAAGCGAAGCTTTTTATAGTCCTTTTTCAGGCTGCTAAGATCTTCTTCAGCCTTATTCTTCCCTTTTCTCAATTTCCCTGCTTCTTGCTTCCGAACATTAACGTCCAAGCTTAAAAGCACCTTCACTTCTTCCAGCTTTTCTATCATTTTTTTCATCTCAGCATTTTTCCTCTTGAAATATTGTTTAATTATTTCTAGTTTAGTCGGGACAACCTACAAGTATTCTTCAATTGGGCGGACAATCTCCGGGTTTGGCACAGGAATGTTGTCGTTGATCCTTCTATTTCTCCACCAATCATATTCTGTAGTTATCATGGGATTGGTGTCAAATGCTTTCATTCTTCGACCTTGGTTCCATGTATTTGAGATTTCCTGAATCCTTTTCTTATTGTTTTCTCCCCAGTACGCGAATTCATACTAAGCTAACCCCTGAGTCGTGGGTATAAACTGTCTCGATCTGTATTGTCTTGAAACCAACAAATGTGCATATCCTATCGCTTCCCATATCCCTGCCAATGAGACCCAATCGAAATCTCCGTACCGATACAATATTTCATCAAGAGCAAACCATGGTGCTCGCCACTCTATGTCTTTGTCTTTGAGGCTTGGAGTATGGTCATCCACTTTTCTTCTGAGAAATTTTCTTATCTTTACGTAGCCACAAACTCATTCAAAGGGGAGTAATCTTTAGATAAGTACTGATAGAAGACTATTTTCCAGAAGTGACTATGAAACCATATCATCAACAGTAGTGCGCAGGAAATAAATCGACCTTATCCCTCCTTTCTGCACGCATTTAAGGATCTGAAAGTTTTAACCAGTATTGTCAGGACAGGTGTCACTCTTTTACTCAATTTATCAAACATGTCTATCACTGCGTCTTCTATATGCCCCAAAGCCTTTGGAAAAACAACCAACCCGTAGATACTCAAGGCTAAGATATCGATATTTTTCTTTGCATCTGGATGAACCAGTATCAAATCTCGTAGACTTTTCCACGTGATGCACTTGTTATCGCCTTTGACCTTAACTCGAGCTGCAACCCACTGTTCGCTCATGCCGGTGATGTTTATTAATCTTTTAACAATGGTCGGGAGATTTGGAGCTCTAGAATAGGCCTTATCTATCGAAATCTTCGGACAACGGAGTAGAATGGTGTATTATTCTATCGTCGATGTCACGTCTATATTCCCGAAGGTGAAGCAATTGTAGGCTGGGTTTCAATACTGTGTTAAGGCTTTAAAGAGGGATTTGTCTACCTTAACCTCGAACAAGTGTGGCAAATCTTCGTATTCTTGGTAAAAGGTCTGTTTCATGTTATTGTCCCAACTGTCCCATATCTCTTTCAACTCTAGCACATTGTTTTGAGCCGTGCTAATCTTGGTATAATCCCAAAGCTCTGACTCATATCCTTCCACTAAGCTGTCCCCTTTTTGGCACTGAGTCTCCTCCGACCACATGCGCACGACCATATTATCCTTCACTTTATCAAAGTACTTGTTTTCCATGATTGATTCTCTCATCGGTAACTGAACTTTTGAGTCTATACCTTTCCTTTATATGATGATGAAATGCAATGCAAAAAGAGACAAAATAAACAAGTTAGTGAAACACAACAATTTCAATATACAAGTATAGCACAGAACCTAAGAGTTTGTCTTGGAGGGTTGCTAAATGGTTCAGTATAACTCTGTCTAAAGCAAGTTCCTACGGCTTACTATATGGGGCTTTAGGCTCAAAAGTAAGGGTACCCAAACCAGCAGATTCCTCGATCCTCACCCATTACAGGCTCATACGGACGAGTTCGATTTAGGGGGACGTATTTCTCATGTGTTTACACGGAAGTGAAAACTTCACGAAAACAAGGGTATTTTGTAATTTCGAAAGCGATCCACTATCCTGGATGAAGGTGAAGACCTTACGAAGGAGTAGTTTTCAGCTTCCACTTAAAAATGTAATATCATATGCAAATGTATGCAAATTTACACTAGCAATATCACATAATATAATGTCACACAAAAGATGTCGGGGATCGCATATTAAACAAAATCGAAAAAAAGGCCCGAAAATAATCAATTTTGGCTTGACTCTCGTTTATTTTTAAAAAAAGTCCCCAGTGGAGTCGTCAGTTGTCGAAACCATCCATTTTGGAAAATGACGTGTTTCGAAAATTTATTTTAAATGTTAGAAAATGGGAGTCGCCACCAATCTTTTATTCGGTGTGATTGGATCACCACAAAATGTTTTTTTTTTAAACCATTTTCAAAATATGTAGGTATTCGAAATCCAGAAAAACAGGCTCGGGAGTCGGTTACGCATGAGGAAGGATTAGCACCCTCATACGCCCAAAATTGGTACCGTATTGATTATTTTCGGGTCTTTGTTTGTAAAATTTTGAAAGCTCGAATAAAGTTTAAAATACGATCCTTAAATGCGTGAGTTAAGTTTAAAAGAAATCGAGTTTGTTTGGAAGTCCCGCTATTTCAAAGTGATCGAGGAAGAAAGTTACGTCCAGTGAGTTAGGACATAACATTTCAAGATCTAGAAATACTAAGCTTTCCTTTGTAAAACTTTTTAAATTTTTGGGAAAAGGATATTCGATTATCTCGATTTGAAGAAAGGTTGCACCTAGTAAGTTAAGGTGCAAATTTTCAGAATCGAAGATAAGGAAACATTACCTCGATTAAGGGTATTCGATTATTTCGATTTGAAGAAAAATTGCACCTAGCAAGTTAATGCGCAAATTTTCGAAACTCGAAATAAAAGAATATCACCTCGATTTTAAAGTTTTTATGAAAACAATTTTGAAAACAAACATGTGAGTTTAATAAGAATAAGCAGTTAATGATGGATATTAAATATCACGAAGTAAGATAATTAAGAAGATAAATGGTAAAAAATCAAAAATGCGAAATACAAGTGCATAATAATTAAAATTAGATGCAAATATTAATGATGAAGAAAAAATGATGAAATCAGAGTTGAAAATGAGAATTTTTGGATTGAAAATGAGACTTTTTTTATACTCGGGGCAAAATGATAATTTTGGATTCTCGGGGGCAAAATGGTAATTTTGGGAAAGTTCGTGGTTAAATGGAATTTTTAGACATTCAGAGGTAAAAATGTAATTTTGAAAGTTTTGGGGTCAAAAATGGAGTTTTTGGACATTCGAGGGTAAAATGGTAATTTTTGAAAGTTTCGAAGTTAAAATGGAATTTTTGGAGGTTCGAGGTTAAAAATGTATTTTTTGGAAGTTTGGGGTTAAAAATGGAATTTTTGGAAGTTTTGCGATAAAATTGTAATTTTCGGACAGTTTAGGGCCCTTTAGGGCAATAAAACAAAAAACAAGTGACACGTGGTAGCCCCTCAGGCATCCTGAAGTCAAAGGACTAATTTGAAAACCACGAAAAATCTCTGGGCCAATTTTGTAATTAAACAAAATTTGATTCAATGATTAAATTAAAACAAATTGAAAATAAGAGGGACCATTTGCATAAAGAAGCCAAAATTATGACACGTGGCAGCTCCTGGTGCTTTCAAAAAGGTCGAGGGATTAAATTGAAAAGCATTGAAAATTATTGGTCTAATTTACAATTAATTAAAAATATGAAAAGGACTAAATTGAAACAATAAAAAATATAGAATGACCAAATGCATAAATATACCATTTTTGAAAAACACGTGGATCCTGAGGCGGGTCGGGTTAGATTTCAGGTCGACCATAGGTAGAGGTTGAAACGACATCGTTTTGGCCTCTAAGTTTAGATTCCAAAACGTCGCCGTTTGGATAGGGGTATATAAGCCTATTTTTTAAGAAAAAAATCACTTTTTCGTTTTATTTCAAAAAAAAAAACTCTTTCCCCTCTTTTCCTCTTTGAAATTCTCCAAGGGGCCGGTCGTGGCTCCTTCGCTGGTTCGCCGGCGGTTGGTTGCTACACGCGCCACGCGCTACCGCCCTTATGTCGCCCAAGTCGCCGGTTATCGCGCGTGTGTCCCTACGCCGTCCAGATTCACCCACGCGCCGTTAGGCAGACCGAAAGATCTAGGTACAACCTCCTTTTTCTCCCTTTTTTATTAAAATCCTTTTCGATTTTTCTTCGAACATCCTTTTCCCTTTTTTATACTTTTAAAAATTTCTATTTCAAAACCGAAAAGTATAGATTTTGTTTGTCGAAATCCAGATTTGATTCATGGTTTCCATTTTGTTTCAGGTCGGTTCATTGAGATTTTTCTTTAAAAATCTTTTTATAATCCTTTGTTCTTTCTTTTTGCAGATCTATGCACGATGAGGAGATGGTGGCATTTAGGGGAAACTCCGGCGCGAAGCTCCGGCGACGACAGAACCAACAGAGGATAAGCCCTCTGACCTTTCGGTTTCTTATTATTAATTATTAATATTTTTATTAATTACTAATAGTTATTATCATTAATAATAATAATATTATTATTATTAAAATAGTTATTATTGTCATTAATATTAAAACGTTATTTAATATATTTATTAATACGTTTTTAAAAGGACGAAACAATAAATTGCCAACAGAGGTATTAAATACATACATCAATGCATGCTTAGAATCTAATGAGTTTAGAATTTTGAAGCATGAATGGCGGTAAACATACATTAATAATACCTGATTGCCTTCAATGCTTGAGTAACTTGATATTGAATTCGATCTTTCCTTTTGCTTCCTGTTTACTTTTACCTCTTCACTGGTAGCTTATCAATTTTCTATTGATCAAGAACTGTCTCTGTTTGGAAATTAGAAATTGTATATTGATTTTTTTGAATGTTTCAAAAGGGTTCGTAACCCATTACAAGACTTTCATTCTGGCTTTATAGTCATTTTCATGATGATTATAATTTGTTCTTTGCAACTAAATGTGCATCTTTTCCTTGCAGGTAAAAAATGACAGTGGTCGCTATGGCAGTCGCCAGTGCAGGCGCAAGTTGAAGCTGGAGGTGGCAACTTGGGTCTGGTCAATGCTGACGTGGCGTGTCTTGATAGGTTGAAATGAAGCTAGCAACAGTAACAGATTTTGGGTCTTCTATTTGGGTTGAATTGTAATGGGTCATTGTAATTTGGGCTGAGTTGGATATTAGGCTAACCGAACTTGGTCCAATTGGGCTTGTATTTGGTTGGTTGTAATTGGACTTTATAATAATCTTTTAAAATTTGAAAATAAATTTAAATTTAAAATTAATTTAAATTCAAATTTAAAATAAATCTAAATTTAAAATAAAATTAAAAGAGACCCGGTCAAAATTGTGCTCCAACATACATTATTTATGTCACAATGGGCATCACTATACACTCGACATTGTCCACAATGAGGCTAATTGGTCGATGTCTCAAATCTCATACAACATTGTCTATAATAAGGTTAGTTACTTGAAAATCTGAAATCACACTCAACCAGTACTGTTCATAATGAAGCTAATTAATTGGTAAGTTATCAGATATACAATCATATACAATACTCTTACTCCCTATTAGCATGCCAATTATATCTAAAACTATTTTCTACCAAGTTTATTAGGGCATTTAAACTCATAATGTTACTATTTCACAAAAGAATCACAATCATTTTTACATTGCATTCAATAAGCACATAGTCATAACATTCATTTCAAAATCATATCATTCTTACCTTATATTCTTCTCTTTGACACAACTTACTAAATATCACACTATTAGTCGATTTAGTTTTAGACATTGTGTTAAAAAAAAAAACAAATATGATCAGAAGCAGATTATTCAAAATCTAGCTTTTCCTTCACATTCTCCTTCAAATCAACACTTCCTGAAACGAATAATAATCTTTAGGTCACCTGGCGCGACTCGAACCTAAACCACACTTGAGGTGATAAATTCTTTAGCCATCAGGTCAACACACGAGACTTATTTATTCTTCATTTCATTTTCATGTTGCTTTCTCCATGTTATTCCACTAACATAATCTAGTGGCTAATATTGCTTCCAACAAAGTTAATGGCAATTTAATGGTTAGAATTAAACCTCACTTTAATCTAATTTCCATTAATCACAAATTCTAATATGATGTCCATTTTACCTCCCCACCACAATTCATTCATAAAATTAAGTTTAAGGTTAATACGTCATTTGCCATCTGTCATGGTTTATTAATCCACAAAGTCCTCCAACATAATATTAAAACAAAGGTCTAATTTTACATTGAATCCCTCATACTTCATTTCCATTCCAATCTAGTCCATAATGAAATTCTAAATTCTAATTTCCCTCCAATTTAATGATCTACCTGGGTTCAATTAAATATTGTTGGCAATATTTTTTAGCAAAAATTATACATGTTTCATAAATAAATTTCAAAATAATGGATGAAATTTTGTAATCAAACTCTTTAAAGATTCTTGTTTTTCACTTTATGAATGCCTTTTGTTTGCTTTTCTTTTTCTACTAAATAGTCAAAGATGAAGGAAAGAGACACCTTATTAACCCTTTTATCTTCATCACTTGCGCATATAAGGAAGAAAAAGAATGGTTAAAATATGACACAAGCCCTTATATTTTGTTAGATTTTGAGATTTAGTCTGCGTTCTTAAAAATTTGAAAATCAAGTTCTCTTTTTCCATTATAAAATCTTAGTCCAACTATTAAGACAAGTAATATTTTTGTCAAAATTTTCTAACCTACCATGCTGATTAGGCTGCTCTCATATTATTTGACATATAATTGACATAGTATAAACGTTAACAATTTTCGATTAAATAAATCATTAAAAAAATCCATAAAATAAAAATATTGAAAATCCAGTCCAATTGATTTTTTGTCCAGTTCAATATCCTTCTTTACACTGATATCCCAATCTTTCAACCGACAGATCAAATCCAATATTTGGCTTGAAAAGAAAGCTTTTTAATCTCAAATTTTATCTCTTATGTAGAAATGGTAATATCCTTGAACCAACTTGATGATTTGTCTTTCACAATTCAAATTGATCATCATCTCATACTTAGTGCATGTCTTTATCTTCTTTCTTTCTTTCATGTAATATACATTATGAGATTGTTGCAAATATGCATATACATAACTTATATAATTGTTAAAATATGCTATATACTATAATTTATATTATATTAAGTTTGACATAATCTTTTATTTGATTCACATTTATTATGTTTAGAGGTATTCATGGGTCGAGTCAAGTTAGATTTGGGTTGAATCTAAGCCTGATATTAATATACTTTGTGCTTGCCCAAACTTGGTTCGGCCTAAAATACAAGCTTAAAATTTTGCCAAAACGCATTCATATTTGCAAAAGACTAACCCAAGCCCATTTTAAGCCCGTTTGTATTATTTTTTAATTATTTTTTAAAATATATTATATTATATTATTTTAATATTTAATAATTTTATACAATTTTTATTTATTGAAATTTTTTATATAGTCGTCTTAACATTATTTAATATTTACATTAGAGTAGTATTATATATTTAGTATATGCTTATTTTGTTAGTGTGTTCTAAATTACATAATATATAAAAATAACATAATATAAAGTATTATTGTTATGATATTCCCTATTACCGATCCACTAGTCCGTCAGGTCCTGACCCACATTCTGTATGGATTCGCACATGTGTAGTGTGAGTGAACTCAAGATGGGGACGCGGAATATGATTTCGCCTACATATGGTGCGAACCCCCTTGAGTATACACATGTTAACCTTAAGATAGGATATATATCATTATACATGGAGACCTACCTTAAATATCACATCTATGAACCGTGACTGTATCATACAAATACATAAAATTAACCCATTTGAGAGGACACACACAAAAAAACTCATCCATTATAAACTTAAAAATAAGTCAAGCTCGAGCATTAAATGTTCAAACTTAAGATCGATTCATATTTTAAATGAATCTATTTTTTTTTCAATACCATTTTTCGGATCTAATAATTTTACTTAAATATTTTTAAAATTTAGACAGATATTCGAATATAAACAAATAACCCGAAATATAAATTAATTTAGGTGTAATACTTTTGTGATCCAATCACTTCGATCATTAAATTTTAAAAGTGAATCTAAAGCATCCATTTATAAACTTAAAATTTGAAATAACATATTACCTTAGTTTTAGAAAATACTGCACATTAAATTACATTGGAAAGTGAACCATTGAAAGAAATTTTCTTAAAAGCAACGTCGCTATGACCATGCAGAGAAATTTTAGTTACATGTGAGAGGACCAGTCCCGTCTGCCTGCACATTAAATTGCTTTGGAAAGTGAACTATGCAGAGAAAATTCAATTACATGTGAGAGGACCATTCCCTTCTCTGCTTTTAATTTTTTCTTACCCAGAAATTGAATAAAAAATTAAATATCGTGTTATAATAAATGTCGATAATAATAACAGAATAATTTTAAAGTAATAAGGAAAAAATAAAAATATATAGATTTTACGCGAAAAAAATTTTGAAAAAAAATCACGGATAGGAAATGAGAAATTCATTAATGTTGAAAATCAAATGATATAGGAGGAGTCTCGACTACATCTATTTAAAGGTTGAAAAACTTTATTTTTATCAATGTCAAATAGAAAATGTGTAGTTCTATACGAATTCAACTTGTGCAGCATGGTTCGGCTCTCGATCCTTTGCCCTCACAAATCCTTTTATTTTGCTTCTGTATTTTTCTTTAGCAAGTGCTGAGATTCGAGTCACGTAATTCTAACATGTGATATTTACAAAATTAATATTCGACTTTTAGCTCAAACTTAAATTAAAGCTGGATTTAAGCAAATTTTAATATCTTCGAAATTGAATTATTTTGGATTTATTTCATCTGGACTTATATTCGAATTCAACACTGTAATCACATTGGACTAAAGAATAACAAAAGTATCACATTGTGAAAAAATGTCAAACTCATAAATAAGTATCGTTGTTCTATGAAGTCCCTGTAGAAAAACAACTCCAAATTGGTCCCAACAAGCAAAGGGCATGCAATGTTTGGAATAAATGTGTTGATATTAATTGAAGAATATGTTGATCTAATTTTCTAGCATATGCTTTTTCGATTAGGTTCCCAATTTTTATGTTTACTTCATCTATGGATTCGTTCCCCCATTGTTACTAAAGCTTTCAAAACATGAGGATAAATTCACCAATGCTTTTCAACATCTGCTTTTGAAGAAAAAAACAAGTAATTCTACATTTTTGTACATTTAGAGGCGAATATAAGAGGTAGAAATGCCGTTATTCACTTGCATACTTATGTGTAAATTCAATTAATCATGTTGGAGTAATAATAAATTTACATGATAAATGAATGTTAACTTTTTTGAAAAAAATTCTGTGTCATAACTTTAAGGATAATAACTAATAGTGTTATTTACAAGTCTTTTAGAGGTGAATCTAGAGGGTTGGTAGGGGCCCTGATCCTCTTAAAACGAGTTTTTTTTTCATTTAGGTTCTTTAAAATTTTTAAAATTTTGAATTAGTAATGGTAAAATTGCACATTGCTCCTAAAAATGATAAAATTTTAATTTAATCTTTAAAAAATTAAATTTCTACTATCGTAAAAGTTACAATATAATTTCGACCCCTTTTAAAAAAAAATTTCTAGCTTCACCTCTGAAGTCCTCCGCTATTTTTTTAATTTCACCGACGATGAGGTGTCATATTATTGTTCAGTGATGATACATTCGACTCATGCAGTGATGGTGCATCAAACATTCACTCGTATTAATTCAAACTTCAAAGGATTTCATGATTGTTTCTTTGGTTGATATTTTCTAGATATTCACATGTTGAATTTGGTATAACACAAAGGTTGAATAATTATTTTTCGTTGAAATTAGGGTGTCTATTGCCGGTAGCAATGACTAATCCTTTCATCACGAATGCACTTCAAAGAGGTGAAATGCTGACCATGAAATGTGCTCCATTCTCATGGGTGAGATTGAACTCCCAACCTCATGGTTAAAAAAAATAGTGAAGGAATTATGAACAAAAACTAATAACCGTATCTAAAAAAAACTCGAAACTTCTAAAATCTAAATCATAATCTTCAAACTCAAAAGTCAGAAAAATATTACTGATAATAAAATATCATGTTTTCATTTGCATGAAATTCATGCATTGCAATATATTCAATATTCAAATTTTCTTAAATATATAAAAAGAAATCATGAAATCTTTTGAAATTTGTATTAATATTCCAACAAATGGACACATCCTTAACTTTATTTCTTTTCAATATTTGCCATTCTATATAAAGGGTGCTCTTCACTTTGGCTTGAAAATAGAACAAACAAAAGTAGTAAGGCAAAAGCAATTAAGTTGCAAACAATGCAATTACTTCACATGAACAAAGGCAATGGTGACACTAGCTATGCAAAGAATTCCACTGTTCAGGTTTTTTTTTTTTTTTTTTTAAATATTCGGATTTCTTTTTTCAAAATAAATGCATTATTTATGTCTATTTTACTGTTCATGGATTTTTTTTTTTTTTTTCAAAATTTTCATGGTTTTTCATTTTGTAGAGCAAAATCATATCTGTTGGGAAACCAATCATGAAAGAAGCTGTGCTAGAAATGTTATGCAACAATGTGATAGAAAGCATGGGAATTGCGGACTTAGGTTGCTCGTCGGGACCGAACTCTTTATCAGTAATCTCCGAGATCATGGAGACGGTGGAAGCCGCGAATCGTCTTCTCGGTCGGCAGTTGGTATCGGAGTTTAGGGTATTCTTGAATGATCTTTATAGCAATGATTTCAACAACATATTCGTGTCGTTACCGGCATTCTACGATAGACTTAAGGAAGAAAAAGGTCTCGAGTTCGAGTCTTGTTTCGTATTGGGTGCCCCGGGGTCTTTCTATGGTAGATTGTTCCCTACTAACAGCTTGCATTTCGTGCATTCTTCTTCTAGTCTTCATTGGCTCTCACAGGTTAGTGCTTATAACATTTAACCCGAGTTTAAATTCTACTCAAAACCATAAAACGGACATGAAAGATACTTACTCATTGAATATTATAGGTTCCGGCTGGGTTGGAGAGCAATGCTCTTGAACGATTGAATAAGGGAAAGCTGTATATTTCAAAGAGCAGCCCACAGAGTGTGGTGGATGCTTACTTGCTGCAGTTCCGAAATGACTTTTCATTGTTTATAAAGTCACGTTCCCGGGAACTGGTTGCCGGCGGCCGCATGGTCCTTTCTTTCATGGGCCGGAGCTCCACCGATCCCACCACCGAAAATAGCTGCTACCAATGGGAGCTGTTGGCCCAAGCAATCATGAGCTTGGTTAGAGAGGTATATATATTTCTTTTTTCTTTTCAATGTTTTGATTTAATTACATGCATGCAGTGGTCAGATGCGTAGCCAGGGGCTGGTGAATGGTTGTTTAAAATTTTAAACACTTTAACCTTTTAAAAATAATAAAATTTTAAATTAATTTTTTTAAAATTATAAAAATATAAATTATTAAAATAATAAAATTATATTTTTTCAAATTTTTTAATTCCTTAACAGATTCTCGTAAATTTACAACTAAATTATTTCATACCCACAATGTGGGTGCCACAATACTCGTATCCACGTACTCTTTATCGTTACTTCATTATTTTCATGTTATTGTTTATCACTTATCAAAAGAATCACCTCAAGAATTAGTGAAGAATAAAATTCTTGAATGGTCTAAATCAGTAAAAGGTGGAAGCATATATATGGACTGAGCTTTCTAGGTTGATTTAGCTATATATATAATATCAATTTTTTTTTTAATTTTTAAATTTTAAATACTTTTATAATCGATACCACGTCACTAATTATTGAGTAAAAAAACATCACATGACAAGTTATGTGTAAGAGATAGTTTAAGTATCGATATAATATAAAAAATTAGATATTAAAATAAGAAAATGAGTATAGTTTAAGGATGAAATCATAATATATAACTAAATAATTTGTTGAACTTTTTCCAAATATCTAAATGACTAATATATCTTATTGAACTTTTTCTAGGGTCGAATTGAGGAGGAAAAACTTGATTCTTTCAATGCCCCATACTATGCTCCATGCACTGAGGAAATAAAAGATGAGATACAAAAAGAAGGGTCCTTCACCATTGATCGCCTTGAAGCTTTTGAAATCGATTGGGATGACGGTGTTGTGATCGATATCCATACCCCTCATGGGAAGCTATCGGTCGGACGGCGAGTGGCCAAAACTATTCGAGCTGTTGTTGAATCGATGCTCGAATCTCATTTCGAAATCGAATCTGATATCATGGATGATTTGTTCATTAGATATGGAGACATTGTCGGGACTCACTTGTCTAAGTCTAGAACCAAGTACATCAATTTGGTGATGGCCCTAACTAAAAAGTGGTAAAACCATAATCAAATTGGAAATCAAAATAAGTTCCATCACAATAGAAACCAGCCATTGTAATGGGATTGTATTTGATACACATATTTTCAATATTTCACCATAGTTAATTGATGGTTGAATTTCGATACTTTTCTTTACGAGTGTTATGTTTTTTATTGTGTGTTTTTTTCTTGCTAAGCTTTCTGTTATTGAAATTGAATTGGATTGATCAATCAAATCGATTAAATTGATTGAATCAACTGGTATGCTGGTCTAGATAAAAGAAATGAATCGACTTTCAAGCAAACCGTTCAGAATCGATAAAAAACAAAAAATCGAGATAAAATCGACAATTGAATTGGTTTGCATTTTTTTAAATGTTTTAAATTTAATTATTGTTAGACCGACAAACGAATCAGAAACTAATGATCTAAATGAATCGACCACCAGTCTAATATAATATTAAAAAAATAATTAAACTCTTCTAAATTTTTTGAACAATAATCTCATTAAACTCTTAAAATTTTTAAAAATTTTAATTAAACCCCCTAAAATTAATCCCAAAATCTGCCATTGATTGTACATTAATCCCAGAAACTTCCTGGTGCCACTACTCTAGAGTGCAATAACATCCGCTCGAAGTGCACTCAGCATTGAAAATAGAGGAAAATCAATGATTTCAAGCACCATAGGCAAAATCATTGTAGGCCATTACACCAACATGTCATTTTTTTTAAACCGTAAACGTGCTTTTTTTCCCATTCAATGATTCAATATGAAAATTTCAAAGGCTTTTCAGATAAGCATATAATGAAATCTTGAAGCTGTTGATCATCAAAATCACCCCTCTCAAATGAGAGTATAGTAGAAAACAAAGAACAAAATGTTCGAGGTTTTGGTGGAAGTAGGTCCTTATGGCCTTTGTTTATACGCAATTTTGGGTGTTGGTGCCTTTGTTTTTGTTGCGAGCGAGCTCTGGAAGAAGATGGTGCTGCGGCAGCTTAACGGGGAATACTCCGGGACCAGTAATATTCCTCCGGGGAGTCTAGGGTTGCCGTTTATCGGGGAAACTATCCAGTTTATGGCTGCCATTAATGGCGACAAAGGATTTTATGACTTCGTACGTGTACGAAGTGAAAGGTATGTACGAATATGGTGCCTTTGTTTTCGAAGGGTTAATATAATGCATGATACTTTAGTCTTCAGTTTGGTTTCAATATACTATTCAATGTTTATTTTGGTATCTAATTTTTTTCAATTTAATACTTGATTTTTTTTAACTAATTACGTACCTGAGTTTAATTTTAATATTCAATTTAATACATGAGCTTTTTTTTCCAATTAAGTTCCTTTACTGTTTTTATTAGAGCATTCATCTCAAGTATTTATTAAGTCACATGATGCTGATTGGTCTTGATAACGTTAAAGTCAAATTCAAATACTAAATTCGTGTCTTTGAAATGTTTTGGAGTTTTTTTTATCTATTTTGTTTGCAATCTGGTTTTTACTGTCTGGTTTTGAGCTTGCTGTGTTTGGCAGCTCAGTGAGGGTCTTGGTTTGGCTTGTTTGCCTTCCAATACTCCTTTGTAATTTCTCAACTGAGCAAAAAAAAAAAAATTGAACAATCATTGGTTTTTTTATTAAACCCTTTAAATTTTACAAGATTTTAATTTAGTAAATAGTAAAATTACACATTAACTCCTCAAAAATGATAAAATTTTAAATTACATTTTAAATCATAATATAGCTAAATTCAGATCCCAGGAAATTTGTGCGGCTTCCCCCTATACTAAACTAACTTGTTTGAGATTCCTCTACTATGTTTCCAAAGCAGAGGTTTCATGAAAAAGTCTAAAAAAAGGTTCTTTTCAACACTCACACTTCTTTGGAGAATAAGCATCAACTTGGGGCTTCGCACACCAAATTTCAAAGCATCCAATTGAGTTGATAAAAGGAATATAATTTTCTTCAAAAATTTGCAAATGAATGTGTTGTTGTTTTCAATGGGTTCACTATCAAATTTTGCTAAAAGAGTCATTTTGTAAAACAGATACGGGAATTGCTTCAAAACCAACATATTTGGTGAGACGCATGTGTTTGTAAAGAGCACCGAATCAGCCAAAACAATACTAAACAATGAATTGGGTCGATTCACAAAGAGGTACATAAAGTCAATTGCTGAGCTAGTGGGGAATCAAAGCTTGCTTTGTGCTTCGCCCCACCATCATAAGCTACTTCGCGCGAGGCTAGTCAACTTGTTCTCCTCGAATTCCATATCGTTGCTGGTTAAACAGTTCGACCAACTCGTTGTTGATGCTCTTAATGGGTGGGAACATGGTGGCACTATCATTGTACTTGATGAAGCTTTAAAGGTTTGCCTATGAAAAATCCTTTTCTTGGATCAAGATTTAGATGTATACATGATTTGGCATGATGGGTTGCTCTTTTAATTTTGTTGATATAAGGTTGGGATTGTTGTGTTTCATGACGGTTCATCTATCGTGCTGAGAGTTATAAGTGATTAAAGATGATTGGGATCTGGGTCTCCTGAGACAATTAGAGTTTAAGAGGAGGAAGAGAGAGATAGTTGAGAGTGTGTGATGGAAGAGAGTTGTCTTATTCTGAAATTTGTGAATTTTAAAGGGATGCCGTCATTTCTTAGATACCTCGTGTCATTCCCATATTAATTCCATAATTTTACAATCCAACTGAACTTTTGATGTCCTATTCTTGTAGGTATGATTGTAATGTCAGGCCAACGAATATATATGACTTACAAGTGATAGGTATTTTGTCCACGTCAAGAGTCCTCATCATGTAATTTCTCGAGGACTTGGGCTCATAGAGTTTTGAGCTCACATAATCTTAGGCTTGTATGTTTTCTTAGCTTGTAAAGTGATTCTTATTTGTGGCTTTAGCCAATAAAAAGATTAGACATGAGGTGAACTTGCCAGGCTTAAATATAACAAATTTTATTTGGGTTTCATCCAAGCTGAATTCACTTGAATGCTTTGTGGCCTTTTACAATGTTAAACCCCAACAACAAGTAGCAAATATTGATGTGAAATTTAGTACGATGAGTAAAGGGAGAGATTCACATAATGATGATGAGAGCCCTGAGGGTCCAACAATAGTGAGATAAGTGTTTAGGCAAGCCAAGTACAATGATGAAGATAGTATGGATAAGATGTTTATGGAGTAGACCTTGCTATATAGGCATCTTATGTGAGAGAGTAGCTCTGATATGAAAATCTCAATACGTGCTTTGTGATGTGATTGAAAAATATATTATTCTGACGCGTTCAAGTGTTTTTGCATGTAATATTTTAGTATTTTTTGGTTCCAAGACTAAAGAATACAATATTTCTAAAAAATAATTAACATAACATAAAAAAATATAGAGATTATTAATTGATAGATTGGAAATTGAATTGGGTGCAGATAACATTCAGGGCAATGTGCAAAATGTTGCTAAGTTTGGAAAGTGGAGTAGAGCTAGAGTTATTGCAAGAAGATGTAAGTCAAGTTTGTAAAGCAATGCTTGCATTCCCTTTGAGGTTTCCTTGGACAGGATTCTACAAAGGCCTTCAGGTAATCAGAATAATAATTTAGAAAAGAACCCTTTGAGGTTTCCCTTTTCTAACATTGACCCCATGAATCCCAGAATTTAGCACTAAAGCTTTGAAATTCCAATTACAAAACCAGGCTAGAAAAAGAATCATATGCACATTGGAGAAGATCATTAGTAGAAGAAGAAGGGGTTTAGACCCTAATTCCAAAGATTTCCTTCAATGTCTATTGGCAAAGGATGACAATTCTAGTTTTGATGGAATGCATAGACTAACCGATGCAGAGATTCAAGATAATATATTGACCATGATTATTGCAGGTGACCCCCTTTTTTCTTTTTTTTTTGCTTTCATTACAATGTTCATCATTCATAATCTTCAATTAGCATTTGTTTATCAAATTGCAGGCCAAGATACAACAGCAAGTGCAATCACATGGATGGTCAAGTATCTAGGGGAAAATGAAGAGGCCCTTGAGGCAATCAAGGCAAGTAGAAAAACCCAAATGGATTAATATACTATTTGGTACTTGAGTTTAGTTTTAATGTTCAATTTGGTACCTCTGTTTTTTAATTGATAAATGGTCAATTTGTGGTATTGAGTTTTTCTTTTGTCTCAATTACGTTCCTATGTTTTCTGTACTAAAGTACTCAGATATTTATTGTGCCACGTGATCCCAAGTAGAACATAAAAGTCGAACTTCGATACCAAATTGAGACAAAAAAAAGTTAAATATCAAATTGAACATTTAAACCAAACTTAAGTACTGAATGGCATATTAACTCGAGCCAAATTTATGGAAGTTGATGATTTCAGTTAGATTTAAGTAATTTAAATAATATATTATTTGGTAATTGAGTTTGTCTTTAATGTTCAATTTGATATTTGAGTTTGGCTTCAATGTTCAGTTTGAAACTCAGGCCACATTTGAGGCGATGAAAACCCGGACCATCATACCAACATACGGGATTCATTTCAGTTAGATTTAAGTAACTTATTTTACTTTTTGGTTTTTAATGACTAGAGCAGGCTGAGCAACGTCAACTTGCAGAAAAAACTTCAAAAAAGCCATTTCTTACATTGGACGATCTTAATGAAATGCCCTATGCTTCTAAGGTAAGCAAATATGCTTCAAAAATTCTTCAAGGTTTTAAATTTTCTCAACTTCAAGCAATAGCTTAACATATTAATGAAGTGAAAGGTCATGAACAGGTGATAAAAGAGTCACTGAGAATGGCATCTGTTGTACCATGGTTCCCAAGACTTGTACTCAAAGACTGTGAGATTGAAGGTTTGATTTCCACCACCAAAAAACTTCTAGCTTTGTCCCTAGTTTCAAGCTTAGGTTATTTCAAGTTCAACTCAGTTCTGTTAAGGTCATTTGGTCACTTGGATTTTTTAGTTAAGTTTTTCAAGTTCAGATCATTTTGAGTTTTTCATTTAAGATTTGACACTTGAGTTTGAGTCATTTTCGAGTTTAGATTAAATTTGATCAAATTTTTATACGATCAAATCGGATTAAATTGAACTCAAATCAAAATTTACAAATTTCTTATGTTTTTTTATTGTTTTGCCAATAGGATATAAGATAAAGAAAGGGTGGAATGTGAACATTGATACTAGATCGATACACCTTGATCCAATGCTCTACAACGAACCCAACAACTTCAATCCTTCAAGGTTTGATGTAAGTATCCTTGCTTATGTTACAAAAAAAAAAAAAAAAAAAAACCAATTTGATTTATAAAATCGTGGAAGAATGATGAAAGTTTGTGTTTTTTTTTTTTTTGCACCACATAGGATGAACATTTTTGTAAGCCATACAGCTTCTTAGCATTTGGAATGGGAGCAAGGACTTGCTTGGGAATCAACATGGCTAAAGCCATGATGCTTGTCTTTCTCCACCGTCTGCTAACCTCGTACAAGCAAGTTTTCTTTATTTATAATAATTCATTGGGTTATATATTATCTTTATCTATTGACAACTATTTAAATAACCCTAAAGTCCAAAAAAATTATTGATAATTGATCTGTTTTGAACATTGTTTTTAGAATTAGACTGGATTGATTGGTTGGACTGATTGGACCGATAATTAATTAGAGTATCGGTTCGAAATAAAAAGTTGGACCGATTGAGCCGCGAACCGATTAAACCAACTGATCAAACTGATTTTTTTTATTTTTAATAATGTATTCAATTCAATCAGACAAAGCGGTCAGATCAGAAACCAATGTTCTAACCAGTTGGATCACCCATCTAATTCTAAAACTTTGGTTTTGAACTAGTAGAAAATTGGATATAAGAATTAAAAATCGAGTATTTTTTTATTTTTAATAATTTTTTGGCTTTTTTTTACATGTTTTCTATATTTTTATCATTTTTAAATATAATTTTGCTAAACATTTTAATTTTTTTAAAAGAAAAATTATTATTTATTAATTCTTGTTATTTTTTAAGTGATTGAATTGATTTTCAATCTCTTAATTTAATTAATTATGTTTTGCTTTGTTTTTTAGGTGGAAGGTAATTGATTCGGATTCAAGTATTGAAAAATGGGCACTGTTTTCAAGGCTAAGGAGTGGTTGTCCTGTGCAAGTGTCATGTATTAATAACATAGAATAATATTGGATTATGGTACATCCATAATGTAAATGAAAAAACAATATATCAAAATATATAAAAGAATTACATAAAAATCAAACAAGGTATTAACTGAAATAATAAAATTAATAGTGTTTTAAGTTTAAATTCAATTATGTGTAAATATTTTATAAATTTTATATAAAAATATAAAATGATAAAACATCTTTAAATTAGTATTTATTATTTTTGTAAAAAAATATCTTTTTATTTTATACATAACAGATTTTTAACACCATTAATAACATGATGCCATACCAATAAATAGATAACACATGATATTCTAATCACATCATTTAATATGTTAGATGGAATTTAAATTTAAGGACTAATCTAAACAAAAGAAATTAAGGAAAAAAGTTAAAAATTATCGAATTTATAGATTAAATGTTACTTTGTCCCCATTAAATTTTGAACATTTTAATTGACTTTAATTTTCGCTCATCAAATGTTTTCACAAAATGGAATTAGAATTGTTATACCATAATGTGATTAGGGACAAATATATTGAGAGTTAATATAACTTTTAGTCTTTAAATTTGACAATTAGGTCTACTTTAATTTTTATATATTTTTTTCTTTTTGATATCTAAACTTGACAATTAGGTCCATTTTGGTCCCTGAACTTGGATTCTATCAAAGTTTGATAATGTGGTACGATGAGATTATGCCACATCATCACCTAAATTTTTTTAATTTTTCAAGTGGCGATTGGCGCAATCTCAAAGTGCCAAGTCATTAATTTTTTTACATTTGTCAAGTTCAGGGATTAAAATGAACTTAATTATCAAATTTAAATATCAAAGCGAATAAAAAAATAGTAAATGTACTAAAATAGACTTAATTATCAAGTTCAAGAACTAAAAGTTAAATTAACCCGTATATTAATTGTTTTTTTTTTAATTACCATATGTTAATTGTTAAACGCCACAAACTCAACTTAATATAATCTGGGATCACTCTTTAGACCAACAACTGATAAGAAGCAAGCCTTGGGACCAAGCACAAGGACAAGAGGCATTATCCCTTGCAAGTAGGGGCGTAGTTAGAGGGTTGATAGGGGACCTAATCCCTCTTAAAATGGAAAATATTCTATTTAGGCTGTTTAAGTTTTTAAAAATTTAACAGTAAAAGTAAAATTACACTTTGCATTTTAAAAATGATAAAAATTTTATTTAATCCTTTAAAATTTATAAAGATATAGACTATTAAAATGGTGAAATTTCATTTTAACTATTGTAAAAATTACAATTTAATTTCGATCCTTTTCTGATTCATTTCTGGTCTCTAAAACAATTTTCTACCTTTTTCTCTCTGCTGATATTACTTTCTTTCTCGATCACCAAGTCCCCTCATTGACTAAAACATCTTGGAGTAGAAGCTCTTATGCCTCCCACAATTTATCTTCATCTTGTAAAAACTCGAGAATACCCAAATTCGTCTCCAAATCTAATATAGGCATCGAATTTCATCCAACATAAATGATTTAAAAAAAAAAATAGTTTTAATCACCGAAGAAAATTCTTTAATTGAACTAAATTGGATTTTGAGCTAAGTGTTTGATTTAAGATCATTTACTTAGAATCTACATTTGGGTCATTTGTTATGGATTTTCATTTGGGGTTTTTAATTTCAATTTTAATTTTGTTTTGGATTGGATAAGATCTTTTTTATGTTTTAACTTGATTTTAGGCTCATTATTCACTTGAATTTTGGGTTTTAATTTGTAATTGGGCTACAACTAAACTCGCTGAACAAACAATATTCAAAATCTGTACTAAATATATGCTATATTCAGATTGCTTAAATTCATGATGAAAATATTCAAAAATACTCAAAACAATATTCAATTCATATCCTCTACATGAAATGCTATTTTTTCAATTGATTCGATCTCGTATCAAATTATTTTTTGAATCTGATCATATCTATTCTTTTTGACAAAATGATTAGAATTATTCATACCCTTTCCTCAACCAATAAATAAGAAGATAATGCGCTTCAATGCATTCGAACTCACATCTTCCTGTATTGACAACAATGCACGTACTAATCAAACTAAAACTCAACCGGCACGTATCAAACTATTTCTAATCCTTTAGAGATCACATCTGTCTCATAATTCTAAAATAGCTACACCACAAAGAAATCTTCAATCTACAGAATTATACAATAAGTCAAATGAATTGCCAAATAAAATTCGGGTCAATATTTGACGGATAAATTTGCTCCCAATCTTCGTCGGAGTCGTTCGAACTAAATGCACCCATATCCCCAACATCATCCTCTACTAGGATGATATGCTTGTCCACTATGATCTCCTCCGAATTACAACAACGTTCCGTTTCCTCCTCAGAAAGTGAAGGGACAGATTCAACATCGTCGACGGTGAAGTCGTCTCGACAAGATCCAACATCGTCATCGCGGACATCGTAACGCGATCTGAGCCCTGTGTGGCTAGATAGAAAGCAAAGAGCAAAGATGATGAAGATGAAAATAGGCAATTGCTTGTTTGAAAGAGCTTTAGCAATATCTACATGGATGAATAACCAAAACAAAAATGCCAAAGCCAACACTATCCTACGCAGAGGAACACTATTATTGTCGTATGAGTGTTCTTCCATATATTTCTAAAAAAAAAAAAACCCAAAATTAAAAAAAAAAAATTCCCTAGCTAAAATCGAACAAAATTGGATTTTGGATGCATTATCTGGTGAACAGTATGGGATGTATTTATATGAAAAACTTACCAGATCTGCAACTAAGGTCAATGGTCAAGAAAATTAATAAAAGTTGGTGTTCTGATGAGGACAGAATATAATAATAAGTTTTCATTTCAATGACAATCTAAAGGGTCGATTGCACCAAAGGTCCCCAAATTATCACCAGATTCTCTATTGATTCTTAGACTTCAAAATGTTTTAATTAAATGCTCAAAGTATCAATATTATAAAAACCAGACCATACCGTAAGACGTGAGCCTATCTATTAATTTAGACACTAAATGTCAATTCTAATATGATGCGTAACATATTCAACGCACATAGATCAAATCATAAATATACGTGTATCGACAACATGTGCAAATTTTTGGAGGATTATTTCTTTCTATTAACACATAAATTTAAGTTATTCATACAATAAGTACACACTTATTTTTGAATGACCCCAAAGTAATGACAAAGCTAACATAAAGACTTATTTGATACGATATTTATATTTAAAGACTCAATTAAAACTTTTGAAGTTTGAGGACCAATTTATGATCTAAATCATAGTTTGAGAATGCCCGATAAAATTAACCCTAGATAGAGAGGAAGACCTTAATTCTTTCTCGAACCTTCAGAAATCATAAGGGGATCGAGCAAGAAAAGTGATTAATCTGATCTCTGTTAGATTAAGAAATGCGATTATATATTAATAATCATAAGGGTCCGTTGACTTTTAATCTATTTATGAAAATAAATATTGAAGGATTCTAATAATTGTATAATCTTGCAAGAAAACGAAAATATATGTACACGTTACAGAAAATATTCAAGCAAAACAGGTGCCATTTGGAGATCTTCATGGCGGGATCGAATTAAGCTTAAGTATTATAATAATACATTTTATATTTACCTAAATTTTGTCTAATCTAAAATAACAGCTTAAAATTTTATTCGGATCTCATTCTTATTTGTAAATACTTAATCTAAATTCATTGTAAGCTCGTCCATAATATTTTTAAAAATTTTAAAAATACTTATATTATTTTCATTTTAATATTTATTGATTTTTTATATTTTTCATTTATTGAAAGGTTAAAATATGTCATAAGTTTTTGTACTTTAAGAAATTTTGAAATTTAAATTGTACTTTCATTTCCAATGATTTAGTCCCTTAACTTTTTCAGATTTCAAAATTTTGGTCCAACTATTAACACTGTTAATTTTTTTGTTAATTCACTTGGTAGCATATAATTAAAAAATAATTTTGCAATTAACCTGAATTTAACAAAATAATAATAATAACAGTGATACCAATTGGACTTGAAATTTTAAATTTGAAAATTGAAAAGTAGAGGGATTTAATTTCTCAAAATAAATATATAGGGACTAAATTCCAAAATTTTGAAGAGTACAGAGAATTATGGCATATTTTAACTTTATTAAAAATCATTTTTATACAATGCCTAGAAGTATCTATAACCTCTCCCCAACCCTTAAATAGGAAGATAAACACGACTCAATGTGCTCGAATCCATGTGTTCCTGCACCAGCAACACTGTTGATGCCAATCAAGTTGAGGCTCAATCCACACATTATTAAAATCATATTGTAATGCCCTAAACCCGACTCGATTCACCAGGTCCGAATCTCGAGTGTTACTTCACATACCACTTAACAAAATTTTGAAACAGTTGACAAAAACTCCTTACTTGAAGAATTTTTCTCAATTATTTTTAAATAAAGACTCCACTTTAGAGAATCAAAAGAAAATATTTAGAAACAAAATATTACGTCTTATTTATTACAACTCATTACAATACAAACATTTACAAAAGACAAACTCTTATGCATAATCTTACAATACGCTTCCTTTACAAATAGCCCATTGTATGCATAATAATCCCCTTCGTCACTTCCTTGACGTATTTCTAATGTCGTCCCTCCTGAACTTACAAGTGTATTATTTATGTTTCAGGTGGTGTGGTAAGATATTGTGCTAGGAGAGACGACGCCAAGAATATGTCAAGGAAGTGACGAAGTGGATTATTATTCATATAGTGGACTATTTGTAAATGAGGCGTATTGTAGGATTACGCCCTAAGATTCTATTTAAACAAATCCTTGTGTTGTTAGAGTGCTGTAGTAAACTTGATGAAATAATTTATGTATAAATACTTTCTTTTGTTTTCTTGAAATTGTGTCCTTAAATAAATGATAAGAAAAATGTTTTAAGTAAGGAATACTCGTTAACTGGTTCGAAATTTAGCTAACTGATTTGTGTGTTAAGACTCAGTATAATGGATCAAGTTAAGGGCGTTACACATATACCTAAGCAATTTAACATTTTTTTTAATATGTTTATGTTATAGTATTATATATTACTATAAACTTAATTTTTATGTATTATAATTTATATAATATATAAAATTACATGGTATAAAATTATAATAACATATTACAAGCTTAGAAAACATGTTAGTCGGGGCAAAATCGGGCCTTGAATTCTTGAATCTAATTTCAATTCATATTTTAAATGGATCTAAATTCTTTTTATCCAAATTCATTTTTTAAATTAGGCAGACCTTCAAACTTGGACAAATAACCCAACCTAAGTCTAAATTGCCATCACCTTTAAGTTTGGTTTTAATCCTTCTTGATAATAAAACTTGATATCAGTATATCTAAGTTTATAAAATTGTTAATTGCTCTCATTAAGATAATGACGTGGATTTTTGTCAATTAACTTTTTTTTAGTAAATATAGTATGACCCATTCTTTTACATTAAAAATCGATGCCATCACTCTAACAGCAATAATTAATAAAGTTACCAATTTGATTTTATTGATAGGGATTAAATTGTTATTTTAGAAAAATTAAATTAAACAAAATTAAGCAGTGAACCTAGTTTCATGCTCAATAGCACAAGTAGACCAATTGTTCGATCCTTTTATGATTGTTAATTCTATTAAAAATAAATATCATTTGATTTTTTTTAATAGTATAAAAATTAAATTGATTCATTTAATACATGAAGATGATAAATATTTTTATCGATCAACTTTCATTTTGCGGACAAAACGGGTTTGGATCCTGTCCAATATTTTTTCACCTATTATTTTCTAATACATTAATCATCATGATTTAAATGTGTAAAGTGCATCTATGAATTGTCAGATTCGTACTTTTTTAAATAGTAATTAAAATTGTATCGGATAAAAATTGATACAAAAGTAATGAATGGAAGCCAAATCCCAGCAAAATAATCTCACCCTTAAGCATTGAAATCTCCATAATCTCTGGCAGTTGCCCAAACTTCTTGACCTGGTTGTAGGGGGTGAAGGAAGAGATTTTGTTTAAAGAGGGGCTCTAAATAAAAAATAAAAAAAATTGGCTTTTTAGTCCCTTAAAATTTAAAATTAAAAATAAAGTCTTTTCAAACATGATAAAATCATAATCCATACATGATAAAATTACACTTTAACTTTTCAAAAATTTATAATATAATTTCATATCATTTAAAAAAATTTCTAATTTCACCCCTATCAGCAATCCCATTGACCTCTTTATTTTTAATATTTTAAAAGTTAAAATTTGAATAAAATTATCATGTTCATATTTCCTTCTTTATTTTTTATTCAAAATTAAATTATTGTTTTTGGACAAATTTGATTAGGTTTGTATGTCTTTGTATAGTGAGGGGCAATGACACATAATTTCAAAAACCTCAAACTTTCACATAAAATGAGAATTAATTATTTAACAACATTTAATTAAATATTTTATTAAACACAAAGAGTGGACAAAGTGTGATGATGCTCTCATCAATTTCTTCCACAATAATGTCAATATCCCAACATTCCCTCTCAATATCATAGCTTTAATTCAACAAGAGGTGACAATTCACAAATACATGATGACATTGGCCCCTTCCTAAAGCATAGCATGCTCCTTACTTCACATTACAACTCTCAACAAATTGAAAATTTAATCCAATTATTTGTAAATGTATTAATTTAAATTATTAATTTTTATTAATAATTACACATAAATTATTGAATTGTTTATTTTCAGGTCACTAATTTCACAACAAGATTAACAATGTTACTAATTAGACTAATTTCTTAATTTTTATAAAGTATCAAGATCAAATGCTGACAAATTTAAATATATGGACTCACTTCTCAACTTGATATATATATATTATGGGGGTATGCCTCGCATTTATTAGACGTTTTGTAAGTACTTGAAAAGATGTTCGACGATTTACTGAAGAAGAGGTAAAACAGAGGCGACGTCATGACATGAAGACAAGTGATGTCGTGATGACGCGAAGAAATCCCAAACGAACGTTGTGGCGACATCGTGACGAGCATGCATGGGACGTCACGATAATTTCTCCAAGTTATGCAGTCGCGTTTTAAACTTCAAGTAGGACTTCTTCTCCCAATTGTATTCTGATTATTTCGTGGATATTTTAGTACGATTAAAACTCTAATCTAATATTTTTAAAGAGATTTTTTTTAAACGATAAGATGTAATCTCATATGAAACTTTGATGAAAATTTTTTGTGATAACTATAGAAAAAATTTTATACTCAAACTAAATCGAAAATTAACAATCTAACCGATTTTCAATTGATATAAAATTCTTTGTATGTACTTTCTGTTGAGGAATGGTTCATTTCCCACCTTGTCACATATATATAGTTTACTATTTGATCATAAAATCCAATGTTTGCAATTAAAATTTTTGTCGGCCACCATCAAAATATATCTTTCTTGATTTGACAGAGATAGATTCTAAGAAGGTGACAGCCACATGGCATCTATCAACCCAAGTGTTTGTTACTCTGCTTCCTGACCACCGATCTGTCTCCCACGTCGCTTTCAGCTTGATGAATTGCCAATTGCTATCTAATCCCTGAAATAGTCTCAAGTTTATAATTTATTCAATTTAGTACATTTCCAATTATGTGGGATTGGACTCAGAATTTTGGATTTTTGCAATATCTTTAGCTGAAACATTAAATAATCTCTTAGTTAGAAGAATTTATAAGTTCATACAATTTTTAGCGTTATCTAAAAATTATATATGAAATGTAAAAATTGAGAAATATACATCTTAGCAATGAACTTACATTAATTATTTTAAAATTATAAAACTTCATTTTACATTTCGCTCAATGTACCATTTATAAGTTTTAACTTTTTTTAATTTTGAAGTAATACTCATATGATTCATAAAATAATTTTTAGACTTATAAAACGTTTTAATTTATACATATAATCGACCTATGTGTTTGCCCGTGAGCAAGTCAGCCAACCGATGAAACAAGCCCCTCTTAGTGTTGGCAAAGGCCCCAGATGGGGACAGAGACAGAGGCCACTAAGGGTGTAGAAAACGACCAACAAGGGCTTAAGAGGGCCTCCTCAAGTGTAGCAAGAGCAAGACTGGTGTATGTGCGAGAATAAGGAGTCCAAGGGTTCTCTGAACGTCTCGAAATGTTCTAGAATATGTGAGAACAACTTAGAAGCTCTATAAGTTTGAAAATCCGAGGAAGGAACCGTACCCTTGTAAACCAATGTATTCAATCTCAAACCATTGGATGAAAGGGGCTTGGCCTATATAAAGGAGACAACCCTCTCTCATAGTAACATAAGCTTAAGAGTAATAACACTTCCGACATTCTCTCAACTCTCTTGTGCTATTTAATGTTTTCTTTTTGGTGTGCTTGTTTAGACCTAAAGGCTTGTTAAGTGCTTCTCTGAGTGGTTTGAAGGTTATACTTAGGTATACATTGGCGTAAGACTTGAGAAAAGTGATATCAAATAGTTCCTTTCATCACCTTATCTATCAGTATAGTTGAGTGGCAAACTTAGATTTAACATGGAGTATTTTTTTTTTTTGACAAGTTATATCCAAACTCTTCTCATAATAAGTACAAATTGCGAGCTTTAAACATGTTTCACATTATATTCAAGTTAGCATATAACATCTAAATTGACGAGTCACCTAAATTGACAGTAGACCCAAAAAAATCTTAATATAATTACGATATTTAATAGAATATTCTGACGAATAAAGACGAATTTAAAATTTAGACTATCCTTTTAGTGTAATTTGTATTTTTAGTAAAAGATATGCTTTAAGGTAAGTGTAATTGAAGTTTGGGAAACTGCAAAACTCTACAAATTCAAATACTTATCATAATTTAGGAAGTAAAAATAACTTATAAAAATGAAAATTAAATATTTATTTAGGTTTTAAGGTTTTGAGATATTCTCGGATCTGAGTGTTTCCAATTTAGTATTTGTTTTGACTAAGACACAGTCTACAATTTTTTAATATCTTTTTATCCATATTAAAGAAAAATAGTTTTTTTTTTTTTTTTTTTTTTTTTTTCCTTTTTAGTATCTTGAGAAAATCCACTGGTCATTTTTGTGTAATTGATTAAAATTTGTTCAGCAATGTATTCTCACTTGATATCACTCAACACCAATGTCAATCCCTATAACCTTATCAAAGGTCGTAGTTATGGTGATTCTATTTTTTTGGGTGAGAGAATCAGCATTAAAAGTAGGGATTATGGAAGAGTTTTATGGAGGAGTTTAAGAATTGAAAATGATGTTAGAAAAGCAAAGACTGGTGTTGTTCATTGTGTTCAAACCCCAACCAGTGAAAATGATGATCCTACGGTAAGAGTGTTTGATTTTTCTGTTAAAATTTTTAATATTATTTTCAATGTGATTTTTTTGATCATCGCTAAGTATTTGAATTTTAAGTTCCTAGATGGCAGATCCAAAGGAAGTGGCTACTATCATATTGGGTGGTGGTGCTGGCACTCGCCTGTTTCCTCTTACTAGCATGAGAGCCAAGCCAGCCGTAAGGAATTCAAATTCTTTTTACTCTTTTTATGAATAAAATTAGGATCCCAATGATTAGATTTAGAGGTTTTGGTGATTTTTTATTGGTTTGCAGGTTCCTATTGGTGGTTGTTACAGGCTGATCGATGTTCCAATGAGCAATTGTATCAACAGTGGCATCAAGAAGATCTTTATTTTAACTCAATTTAATTCTTTTTCACTCAATCGTCACTTGTCTAGGACATACAGTTTTGGCAATGGTGTAAATTTTGCAGATGGATTTGTGGAGGTAAGCCAATTTTAATTTAACATCATAGGTTATTTATGTGAAGCTTTTGATGAAGCTATATTGGCACTGTAACAGGTTCTTGCTGCCACTCAAACATCAGGAGAAGCAGGGAAGAAATGGTTTCAAGGGACGGCTGATGCCGTGAGGCAATTCATTTGGGTCTTTGAGGTTAGTTACTGAAGTTTTATTCAAGCTGAAATCATTCGATGTTCACCGGCTATGATTTAATTTTCTAACAGGATGCCAAAGTTAAGGATGTCAAGCATGTACTGATATTGTCCGGTGATCATCTTTACCGCGCAGATTATATGGATTTTGTGCAGGTAACTAGTTCAATTTCTAGGAGCCGTAGTGTAGCTCAGAAAATCATTATGGCTAATACACAGTTATGCTTCTTGCAGAAGCATATTGATTCAAATGCTGATATCACAGTATCATGTCTACCAATGGATGATAGGTACTTAATCAATGTTATTTTGTTATGATGAGTATAGTGGCTATAATAGTTATTAATATCGAGTTTTGTGCAGTCGTGCATCGGATTTCGGACTGATGAAGATAGATGAAACAGGACGGATTATTCAATTTGCTGAGAAACCGAAGGGCAAGGATCTTAACGCTATGGTACATGCTTTTACTACTCCATCACTTCTTAATCCCATTACCATATTTGTGTACATATTTACATATACTACGGCTTGTTTCACATTTGTATGGCAGCAAGTTGATACCTCGATATTGGGACTATCAACGGAAGATACTGCAAAATATTCTTACATTGCATCAATGGGTGTGTATGTGTTCAAAAAAGATATCTTGTTAAAGCTTCTGACACAAAGCTATCCTTCATGCAATGACTTCGGCTCGGAGATTATTCCATTCGCGGTAAATGAACATAACGTGCAGGCAAGATAACTTTTCCAAGGACCTTTACCTATAGCTTTCACTAGTAATCAAATGTCAATAAGTACTTGTTTGCAGGCATATCTATTCAAGGATTATTGGGAAGACATTGGGACTATAAAGTCTTTCTTTGATGCTAATTTAGCCCTCACAGATCAGGTTTGCATTATTATGTTATTCGGTATGGAATATGGTATTTGTTCCCTGAAAATCGATTTCTTTGTATGCTCTATGCAGCCACCGAAGTTCGAATTTTATGATCCAAAGACACCGTTTTATACATCTCCGAGATTCTTGCCTCCTAGCAAAATTGATCAATGCAGGGTGTTAACTTCAAGCCTTTTGTTTATATCATGATTAATAAATCCAGTGTCTTATCTCACGGCAAACTGATTGTTGCAGATTGTTGATGCCATAATTTCACACGGTTGTTTCTTGCGGAACTGTAGTGTAAAACGCTCTGTAGTTGGGGTGCGGTCGCGTTTGGAGTCCGGTGTTGAGCTTGAGGTGATCCACAACATCCAAAAGCTCTGCAAATTCCAATACCACATCTCTATTTATCTGTTATGTTCCTTTCTTTGTAGGATACCATGATGATGGGAGCAGACTTCTACCAAACGGAGAAGGAAATCAAGTCTCTCCTGGGAGAAGGAAAGGTTCCGATCGGTGTCGGACAAAATACCAAGATCAAGTAAGATTTAGATTGAAAAACCAAATGTTACAATCGATAAATATTTCCTTATTGTTGCTACCTGTGTGGTTTGGAAGGAATTGCATAATAGACAAGAATGCCAAGATAGGAAAAGAAGTGATCATATCAAATAGTGATGTAAGGATTGCTTTCCTTTAATGAATGTTTAGTATAATTAGACTTTTTTTTCAAATAATTTTCATTTACTTTGGTCATTCAGGGTGTTGATGAAGCTGAGAGACCACAACAAGGCTTTTACATTAGGTCTGGAATTACGGTCATAATGAAGAATGCAACAATTAAAGATGGATCTGTAATATGAAATTCAAGTGGTTCCGGAGGTTGTCGTATTCGATGGAGCACGTCATCGGAAAGCTTAGAGCCCTAGTTTGCTAGGTTTTGCTCGGCTGTTTTTGCAGTGAAAAATATATAGCAGTAATGCTTTGTACATGTAAAGTACAAGTTCCTCTTCGAATTTTACAAAGGAAATTTCATTGCCATTTTGTTGTAGTGGCTTGTGCTTAAATTTATTAATTTGATTCTCCAAATTCTATAATGTTATTAGTTAGTCTAAATTATTAACATAGATAATTATTCTCACTAAAATGCTGATGTGGATTTAAAAAAATTTTATGCCAATCGAATGTAAGATTTAAAATATCTATGCACTAGGTTTAAACACCATTATAATTTGATCTACATGTTTTAAAAATGCATATATTAAGCTTTTAACTTGTTAGCTAACGGCACGTAGGTTGACGGAAAGATCTTATTGATACAATATTGATGAGTTGAAGACTGAAGTAAAATGTTCTAATGTTTGAGGACCAAATCAGAATATAGGTCATAGTTTGAGGATGTCCAGTGCAATTAACCAAAGTGTTGGGTGTAATGACAAGACACTTCACACGCTCAAAAAAGAGAACACGAGTTTGAATCTTGGAGACGATGGTGTAGAAAGATGCAACCACAAATCTTGATAGGATTATTTTGTATAGATCTTAAAAAGAACATGGAAGATACTTCGATCATAGAAAAAAAGATAAACTACACTCAAGGTCACTAAACTATTAGTAAGTTTATGTTCTGATCACTCAACTTCAAAAAGTTACAAAATAGTCACTAAACTATTCGAAAGTGTTCATTTAAGTCACTGAACTATCCAGAAGTTTTTAATTAAGTCACTAGGCTATTACGGGTTTTTTTTTAAGATCGACTAGCGAGCTTCAAGTGGCGATTCGATGATCAATAGGGTGGATACGTACCCATCGACAACTAGAAGAATATACATTAGATCCAAGCCAGTTTGACAGTCAGTGTTGGAGAACAAAGAATAAAATTGTTTGGATTTTGGTTCGCAGTTTCGTGAAATTCAAAGATGTTTCATGAAAAAATTGAACTGTGAAAGATAAAAAAAAAAAAGAGCTTTCAATTGGTATACGCGGTACAATTACAAAAGGTCACACAATAGCTATTTTAACAAGCTAGTAACTTAAATGAGAACTTTTGAATAGTTCGATAACTATTTTATAACTTTTTAAAGTTAAATAATCAAAAATAAATTTACTAATAGTTTAGTGATCTTGCATACAATTTAAACCAAAAAAAAGTCTTTAATGGTTACCAACAAACCAGCTAAGAATTGGTGAGTAGACCACGTGACTGCTAGATGGGAAATAAAACATCAATAAATAGAAATGGAATCATTGAAATTTGAATGGCTTTTTTGTAAGGGATTAAATCTTAAAATTTTACATGAATTATGATTTAATGTGTAATTATATACATGAATTTTAATTTTATGTAATTTTATATATGAAATTTTGATTTGATCCAATTCTTGTAAATTATTAACGCAATTATTGATATAACATCATTTTATGTTTATATATTATATAAATAAATAATTATATTTATCTAATATAAAAATAAATTGATATATTTATTTCTTTAAATTTACATGATTAAATCAAAATTAAAGTTTCAAGTTTACATTTGAATCACAATTAGAGTTTCATGTGTATAATTACACCAAATTAAAGTTTATGTTTACAATTACACATTAAATCAAAGTTGATGTATAATTATATTAAAAAGAAAAAACTGATATATAATTTTGAAATTTATCTCTTTTTGCAAGTATATCATTCTTATGTAAGTATCCTCTTATCTTTGCTAGTTTTATCATCGTCTTCCATTTTTAAAAGTATTTTTTTTATCTCTCTCATCAAGCACATCTATAAAAAAAATTATATTTTTCATCATTCTAATTTTCTATTTCTTTAATTTTCATCCTTCAAATTTTGGTTTCTACTCTACCAAGTCTTAATGTTTCACCCCAAAGGCAATAACTCCTATTAGAAGATAAATTACTTAATTAGATACAGTGATACACAAATAAATTAAGCTTCAAAATTTTCCAAAAAAAAAAAGAAAGTAAAGGAAAAAAAAATCTAATAAACACTTTATTATCATGGATAGTAGGTTTTTTTTATTAAACTAATCCAAAAATAAATATTTACAAGAATGATCCAACTTCAAAAATAATAATAATAATTATCTAAAATGAATAGTGGAAGGCAATGCCGACACTTCATGTCCGACACCCAAGTCAATCATTCCTCATCATTGGCTGCTTATTGCTGGGGGGGTTCAAAAATATATATATATATATATTTTTTATTTTGATAAGTATCAGCGCTGAAATAACCGACACCGATTCAAAATTAAAAAAAAATATATAGATTGAGAAGGAAAAGAGCAACACTCTGGTGGTGTCAATTTTTTGAGGGACATCGGTTATGGCTAACTTCATAGTGGAGTGAAAACGATGACTAGAGTAAATGGAGAAGGAAGAAGAGGAGTAAAGAGGCTAGGGCAAATGGAGAAGGAAAAAGATGAGTAAAGAGTGATTAGAAAAGAGATATTTGAAAAGATGTAAATTTAAAATCTCATTTGGTCCATTTGGTTGGCTCGCAATGAGCTCGTGTTCAGTAAGAAGAGGTTACCGACTGATGAAATTGTGTTTCTTGCTAAGCTTCGCTCCCTTTATTGGGTAAAAGCATCCAATGAAGGATGTATTGTGATTGAATCCCAATGGTTGTCGAACCCAAGATTGTGTGTTTCGTGTTTGAAGGGAGAGGGACTTAGGTTGGGGATAAAAAAAAAACCTTTTATAATACACACTTATTCAACTTATTCAATTTAGTCCCTAAATTCAATAATGATTTTTTTTAAGTGGCGATTAGTGTAAAAAATAACGGTGACGGTGAGATTAGATATTTTAACAATACTGTAACATGAGACAAAAAATAAACTCAATGCATTGCACTACACCGTCGATCCAAATCCACACTAATGTATGGCTGTAATTGAATGTAGGGGCTGTCCGCCTTTCTATTTTTCTTTTTATAATACAGATATTTTCTTTGCTGAGAAAAAAAAGGTGAGGTGCTCATTGCAATGGCTACCACCTAACAAATATTTCACTCTTTCACAAATTGATTTGACAATTATTTTCTCATGTTTATTATGATTATAATAATTTAGCTGAACGTGTTTTTCATGAAATTAATTAATTTTTTAAATTGATTCAAAAATTTTAAATAAAAATAAAAATTAACATATATTTTTTTTAATCGATTACAATCACAGTATAATTATATTGTATTTGATTTAACAATTATATTATCACAATTATGATAATTTATTTACTTCATCAACATTATTTGTGAGGAAAATACTTGTGTACCATAATATCTCATTACTAGATTTTGTATTCTCTTTCTTGTAACATTTAGGAAAAGTTCAAGTTCGATGTGCTTGTGTACTGTAATATCCCATACTACGCATGGGATGTAAAGTGCAATACAAAAGTAAGGTTTAAAAAGTTTCTTTTTTTTTTTTTAATTTTTTTAAATGATTAATCGGTTATTTGGTGCTTCAACTTGGTAATTGTTTTTGTATCGAGGGTTTGAATTTTTTTATCCAAGTTAATCCTTAAACTTGGAAATTATTCCCACATTAGGGACTAACTTGAAATAAAATTCAGGCCTTAACGTAGGAACAATTGTCAAGTTCAGAGATTAACTTAAACCAAAAAAATTCAGGTCTCAATGTGAGAACAATTGTTTAGGTTAGGGGCTAACTTGGACACAAAAAAACAATCAAGCCCCTTACAAAAACAATTATCAAATTCAGGTTCCAATCAATTAAACTATTGTATGTTTTTAGCTCAACCGAGTATTTAAACCATGAAAACGAATCAATTAAACCATTTGAGCAATATTGACTGTTAAGTTTTAATGTTGACCAGCGTTGATCATTAATATATGGGGGTTTTATTTGCTTTTGCAATGTGTTACACCAAGATTTTACCATGTGATACTTAAGGTTTTTTACTTAGAAATGTTTAAAAATATTTTTTAACGAAAAATTGAAATATTATTAATAAGGAAAATGAAAGAAACAAGAGCTGGATTAAACTAAATCCCAATGCACATGTTCCTATTGTCATCTTCTCCATTAGTTTCAACAATACGAGCTTCCGAATTAATATTAATAGATAAACAAATCAAGGACATAGATTTAGTCAACGGAAAATTTTTTATTTAGGTTTTTGAAAATTTTTAAAATTTTAAATTAATAAAAATAAAATTATATTTTTACTCCTTAAAAAAGATAAATTTAATTTTTTTTAAATTTCGTTTTTACTATGATAAAAATTACAATTTAATTTTGACCCCTTAAATTTTTTTTCGAGTTCACTCCTACTAGCATTTCTACGAATACAATAAAAGGATAAATCATTGAAGTGAGACTTAACATGAATACAATTCTTGCACAACGATATAGGTGAGAATAAGGTTAGAGCAAAACCAAAAACACATTTGATTTCGTACTCTTTTTTTTTGGTGAAAAATACTTATAAAATTAAGTTACATGATTTTGTGAAATACAACAAATCATATCTTTATTAGCTTGGATAAAAGTTAAAATTGCTTCCGGAAAAATCTCAACCAACTGTAAATCTTTCTTTCTTGCAAAAGCCAATTTGATTCCGTACCTTCTATCATTCCTCAGCACAGTTAAAATTATTGAAAATTAATAAAAATGTGTTTGTAAATCCAAACATCTCACTCATGAAACTTAAAGTTTGATCAAGCGATCCAAGCATATGGTTTTAAGCAAAGCATTCATGATTCTTGTGTTTATAAATGAATTAAGGATGAAAAGGTAATATTCCTAATTTTGCATACCAAAAATATTATACTAATTAAGAATTAATGACTAGATATTATCATTGATTAAATCATAGCTCACTCAATAGTTTAGCATGAATAACTTATGAGAAGTTAACTATGTCATTGATTTCGAAACGTTGCACAGCAAATTATGTAAATAAATGTGGGCAATTTTTAGTATCAAAATTTCATCCAAAACGAGCTTTTTTTGCCTTTAAATTTTGATTTTTTCGGTTTAAATTTGAATTTTGAAACATTCAAACTATTATTTTCCTTGCTTACTCGAAGCAAACACGAATTTGTTTTACAGAATTATAGTATTATCTTTTCAGATTTTACACGTGTACGGAATAAGTCCGATAAATCTTTAAAACACGTAATATAATAATATTACTTTCTTAATATGTTAATTAATCAATTTAACTTTAACGGTTAAGATGCTTGCTTATTTTCCTTATGACCCTAGTTCAAATCCCATTGTTAACAAATTATATTATTTTTTTTACAATACTATCTAAATATAATTAAAGATAATTAGAATTTTCCCTTAATGTATCAATTAAATGATTTAAGCTTGTGTGTGCAAGGTGTGTGTACCATATGTAATCACACCAGTTTAAATAAAAAAATTATTAGTTAATTTAATTTAAGATATATAAAATTTAAATAAATTAGCGGTGTTTTTCATATAAGCGCCGCTAATGTTATGACTTTTAAAGGCGCTTGTCCATAAGCGTCGCTATTGCTCTGACCTTTAGCGGCGCTTGCCCATAAGTGTCGCTATTGCTCTTACCTTTAGCGATGCTTTCCCATAAGCGCCGTTATTGCTCTACCTTTTACGGCGTTTATGTAAAAACGCCGCTACTGCTTTACCTTTTGCGGTGTTTTCTGTCCAAGCGCTGCTAAAATGCCACTAACAACCTGTTTTGCTGTAGTGATGGTGGGATTTTTCCATCTCAAAATATCATAAGTGTTGTAATAAAAGAACATAAAGGCAACTTCAACCATGAAAACCAACAAGACGACCCATAACTTCGGTGGAAGTATTTTAGGATGTTCATCCTAGTATTCCAATAACTTAAAAGACTGAAAAGGATAGGTTTATTAATAAATTTACGTTTTGATCACTAAATTTTAAAAAATTATAAATAGTTATAATTATTTGAAAGTTTTCATATAAGTTAATGGGATGTTAAAATCGTTGTCGTATGACATTCTTTGTTAATACCACCTGCACCAATTGAAAGCTCTCCTCCTTTTCTTCTACAGTTTGGTTTTTTCATGAAACTACTTTGAGCGTAATGGATTTGCGAACCAAAATTCAAACAATTTTCTTTTTCAAGCTTTGACACTGACCGTCAAATCAATTAGAATCAGAGATATGTTCTTCTACTCTTCGATGGGTATTGATCCACTATACTGGTCATTGAATCCTCGCTTAGACCTCGATAGCTGGATTTTTTTTTTTAAAATTAAACTTAACAGCCCAGTGACTTAAATAATTTCGCGAATAGTTTAGTGACTTAAATGAAAACTTTTGAATAGTTTAATGATCATTTTGTAACTTTTGACCAAAACGTAAACTTAATAATAATTTAGTGACTTTAAGTGTATTTTATCCTAATTTAAAAGAAAGAAAAGGACACAATGAATAAGTTTGATGGAAATTGTATTTTAGTATGTTGATGTTAGGATCCCAATAATTTAAAAGAATGGAAAGCATAAGCATCAATAAGTTTGGTGGAAGTTGTATTTTAGTATGTTGATCTTAGAATCCCAATAATTTAAAAGAATGGAAAGCATACAATGAGTAAGTTTGGTGGGAGCTGTATTGAAGTGTATTGATCGTTCGATTCCAATAATTTTAAGGGTAAATTATATTCAATGTGATTAAACTATTAGTAAGTTTATGTTTCGGTCACTAAATTTTAAAAAATTATAAAATGATTACTGGTCTATTCAAAAGTTTTCATTTAAGTCATTGGACTGTTAAAATCATTGTCATATGACATTTTCTGTTCGCACCACCTACACCAATTGAAAGCCACCCTCCCTCTTCTCTTTTATGTTTTAGATTTTTCATAAAACAACTTTGAACGTCACAAATATGTAAACCAAAGTCCAAAAGATTTTTTTTTTCGATTTCTGATACTATCAAGGTCAATGGATTTTCATACTACCTACTTTTTTTTATATTTAAAAAAATTGGGTATTACTACCCAACTTTCGTACTGTCAAGGTCAATGGATTTTCAGTCTTTGTTGAAAATCAAATGGTATTTAATTAAGGGGTTACTATAGTTTTCACCCTTCAAATTATAATTAAATAAAAAAATTAAAATTCTAGCTTTTTTGAAAAATAGTAAAAAAATGAAAAGGTATTTCATTAAGGGGTTTACTATAGTGGGGGCCTGCCTATTTTATTACCAAACATTCAAAGACAGTGATAGCACTGAAATCTACTAAAAAAAAACTGAAGAATCTAACTTTCCAATCGAATAAAAAAAGAAAAAAAATTACCTTTTCATTGACTCGAAAAAGAGAATGTCAGGGTATTTTCTTGTAATTAAATAATTTTTTTGTTGATGATTTCTTTTAAATGGTTAACTTTCCCTTATTAAATTATTAAGGCTATATGTAATTAAATTAAATAATTTTGAACTATCGGTACCACGTACTCAAGGACAAAACTGGAAATATATTTTGAGTGACAGCGTGTAAATTAACGTGTAATTTTAAATTTTGAAAGGACTATAGAGCAAGTTTACCAATTTTGGAGGGGCCATCGCTTGGCCGTTGTCTATGCCGAGAACCCCATAAAGACTTCCACAAAGCGACCCGCGTGACGGCGTGACCTACCAACCAAGCACGTGCGTTTAACCAAACTGTTGGGCTAAATTGTTAGATAAGAAAAAAAGACATCATCAATTACTAGAAATTGCATCATTGACTTTGAAGGTTCCCCCCTTTTTTTTTTTTTTTTTTTTGGGTGAGTGAAGGTGCCCTTTTTTATTACAAGCACATACTCCAAATCCTATATATACAAGGTTCCAACACAGTTTCAGTACACAAGACTTTGTTTTGAAACCCCAAAACTGAAAAAACACTCCAAATTTTATCAAATCTTCTGGACAGTGATGGGATCTGAATCTCAGGTCGTTTGTGTCACTGGTGCCTCTGGGTTCATCGGTTCATGGCTGGTCATGAGGCTACTCGAACACGGTTACAGCGTCCGGGCCACCGTCCGTGACCCCGGTTCGTTTCCCTTTTCATTTTCGATACGCTTTTTCAGTACTTGTTTAGCTTTGCTTTTTGTTTGTTGGCCTAGCTTTTGAGGTCACAACGAACTATTTCCGTAATAAAAATAATGATCGGTTCATATGAATGACGCATCCATAGTGAGGAGATTAATCACAGATACTCTACCCCTAAAAAAATAATGCTTTTGGCTTAATTAATTTCTTATCAAATACGTGTTGTGTTTTTAAAGTAACGTTAAACTAACAGCAAATCCAGTGAAATTAATTATTTTTTTTTCAAAATATAAATAGATAATGAAAAGAAGGTAAAGCACTTGCTTGATCTACCAAAAGCCGACACCCATTTGACATTGTGGAAAGCTGATTTATCTGAAGAAGGAAGCTTTGATGCAGCCATTAATGGCTGTTGTGGTGTCTTCCATGTTGCCACTCCAATGGATTTTGAGTCCAAGGACCCTGAGGTTTGTTTTCCTTTTACACTGGTGTATTCGTACGTCTGTTGTATATACTATATACTTTTTATATTATATATTGTCCAGTGTTTTTGTTGTATGTCCTCTCGGCTAAGAGGAATAGGATATTTATAAGATACGATTACCGTTCATCAAAATTATGTTTTAAATAAACTCCATACATGTCAACACGTATACTGTTGTAAGTTAGATAACAACTAGCAGTTAGCTAGTTTGCTGAGTCAATTAATCTGTTAGCGGTTAGTTGAGTGTTGAGAGCTCTCGCCGCAAGCCCATAATGTGGGGCCCAAGTTCCTCTGCATCTACTTAGATTGTGCATTGGTAATTCAGGATTATGTTCGAATTTCAGATCGGTAACGGGAAATACCATAACATATATATTATTAAAGTTGCATGTATATGTATTATGATAAGACAAAAAATGGGTAATATTTTTTGGCCCTTTGCTAATCAAAACATTATACTGTAAAAACGGGTGTGTCAGCAAATAGCAAACCCTATTTTGCTAGAATTTTTTTTTACTTTTCTACTGCTGAGCTGATTTTTTTTTTTTTTTTGGCAGAATGAAGTGATAAAGCCAACAATAAATGGAGTATTGGATATAATGAAAGCATGCATCAAAGCAAAGACAGTAAAAAAATTGATTTTCACTTCATCAGCTGGAACTGTCAATGTTGAAGAACACCAAAGAACTGTTTATGATGAAAGTAATTGGAGTGATTTGGAATTTGTCTATGCCAAGAAAATGACTGGATGGGTTAGTTTCTCTCTTTTTCTTTTTTAAATAATTATTTTTCGGTACTTCGATACTCAAATGTTTAAAATGTTAGAATTAGATTGAATCGGTTGAATCGTGAACTGATACGAATCATCCGAACTGACTAAAGATCAATTGAACAATTGAACCGAATTTTTTATTTTTTTTAATTGTACCGATCAAACTGAAAAAACAATGAGTTTATTAATCTTGTCGATTCGATCACTAGTTCAATTTTAAAAATATTGATCTAAACCCAGTCATTCGAATTAAAAGATGACATATGCTTTTAAGTTATAATAAAGAAAAACAAAAATTTCTGCATCGAAAAAATTAGTCATAACTATTAGCTATGAACATCTTAATTTTCAACTTAAAAAAATTAATCTGAAAATAATTATTTTTTTAATCTCGTTCATAGATTTAAAATATTTGAGGGGAAGACAAAGGAGGTTAGCAGGCAGTAGCCCCCAAATAAATTTCTGGTCTTAGCATTTATCAAGAAACAAAAAGAAAATTTGTGTGTTTGGTCCTTCAAAAAGTTTAATTTTCTTTAAATAATATATTCTTTATTAGAATAAGTAAAAATGTATTTAATCGTTCTAAACTTTTATTTTGATCCCTTTGAAAGTTTATTAGTTTGATATAATAAATTGGATAACACTTTTGATTAAAATATATCAATTTTTATTTCAAAACATATTTAATAATTAAAATTTAAATAAAATATTTTTAAACCAACGATCATATTTTAGATAAAATTCCAACTACGAATTTACTAATCTCAACAACTTTTATTTTACTATCTCGACTCTTTGTTTATTACATTTCCGACTTCGCCCTTGCAAATACGAATATTTTTGGTAAATATAACTAAAACAAATTTTCTTTTATGGTTTGTAGATGTATTTTGCCTCCAAAACATTGGCTGAGCGAGCTGCCTGGAAGTTTGCAAAGGAGAATAACTTGGATCTCATCACTATAATTCCAACTCTTGTCGTTGGTCCATTTCTTATGCCTTCAATGCCACCTAGTCTAATTACCGGCCTTTCACCTCTTACCAGTAAGTTCATCTTGGCATTAAGTTTCGAGGGACTTAATTTAAAAAGTTTTCAGGGATTTAATAAGATTTTTTAAAATTTTTGATTCGTCTAATTAAAACTTTTAAAAGTTTCGAATGTTTATTAAGAATTTTTCAAAAATTTCAGGGGATTTATTGAAAATTTTCAAAAAAAATTGAAGGGTTAAGATCTCTTTATTGGTGTTCATGGGTCGGGCTCGACCCACCAGAACCCACCCAAAAGGCCCATTCACTATTTAAAAAAAAAAAAAAAACTTGTTTGTATTTAAATTTAATTATAATATATGTAAATATTAATATAAATTATTGTTATATTTTGCATTACTTATAAATAATAAATTTATTCAAGTCGGGTTAGCACGAGGTTAAAAATTTTAAACCCAAGCCCGGAAAAAAAGCAAGCTAGATCAGGTGGATCTCTTGATCCATGAATACCTCTGCCTCCCTACTCCTATTGATCGTCAGTCCCTATTCTTTAAGGATATATACAAAGACGAAGGGAGGGGAGGCAAAGGCATTGGTCTCTCTAAAATGAAAAATTATGTTTTTTTAACCGCTGAAAGTTTATAAAATTTTAAGTGAATAAATGGTAAACTTATGGTTTGACCCCCTTAAAAATGATAAAATTTTAATTTAATCCTTCTACAAGTTATATATATATATATATATCAATACTAGGATGAAATTATATTTTAGCTCTCATAAAAATATATAACTCAGCCTCGGACCTTAGAAAAAAGTTCCAGCAATAAATATATATATATTAATTTTTGCACTATTTACTGTAATAATGCAGGGAATGAAGCTCATTACAGTATCATTACGCAAGGGCAGTTTGTGCACTTGGATGATCTCTGCATGTCTCACATATTCCTGTTTGAAAACCCTAAAGCTGAAGGCAGATACATTTGCTCCTCCCATGAGGCCACCATCGTTGAGCTTGCCAAAATGCTAAGAGAAAAATACCCGGACTACAATGTTCCTACTGGGTAAGCCCATTTTTTTTTAAAAATCAAATTCATAATTTTCGTTGCTTTTTTAGAATGCCTAAATTCTAATTCGAACTCAAAAACTTGATTCGATTAATCAAAGTTCAAATCCGATACAACTTGATTCAATAATAAAAACTCAACAACCCAAATCAGATCTTATTAAATCATAATGACAGTGGTGGAACGTGGCATTAACTTTTGGGGCTTAATTAAAATTTTAAAAAAATTTAGGGTTTATTAAAAAAAAAATTAATGGGGTTTAATGACATTTTTCAAAAAAAAAAAAAAAAAAACTAAGGGATCTAGTTTAAAAATTTTTAAGAATTGAGAAAAAATTTTTTAAAAAATTAAAATATTAGAGGATTTAATCAAATTTTTTGAAACTTTTTTAGAGCTTAATTGGAATTTTTAAAAATTTTACAATTCTAAGTAAAAATTTCAAAATTTTTGAAGAACTTAATGATAATTTTCTAAATTTTTGAGGGGCGCACTCTAGCTCCTCTTTCATTCCACCCCTAATAATGACCTAATCTAGAATGGCTCAAACTCAAAATGACTCGAATTTGAGTGTCAAATCAAAATAACCCAAACCTCAAACCGACCGTAACTTAAAATGATCAATAAATTTTAAAACCCGATTTAACTCAACCCACCCAATTATAACCCTAATGGGTAGCTTGTCTAATTGATTATATGAATGTTTTCGTTACATGATCAGGTTCAAAGATGCAGATGAAAACTTGGGAAACGTGGTCTTCAGCTCCAAGAAGCTGTTGGATTTAGGGTTTCAGTTTAAGTACAGCTTGGAAGACATGTTTGTAGAAGCTGTGAAGACATGTCAAGAAAAAGGGTTAATTGCACCTCCAACAAAGATTGAGACATCAACCACTGCTACATGTTAGAATAATATATATCTACCATGGATGGATCACCATTGTCATGTTAAGGACTTTGGTGTTCTTTTTTTCGAATTAAAATAAAGATTTTCATGCGGCTTTCATATTAATTTCAAGCTTTATTTCTAGATAATTTGTACCCTTTTAGTCGCTATTAGAGCCAATAGGCACTGTCGAAACCTTTTTTTTTGTACGAGTTTTGAAAATAATTGAAAAATGGGAAAATGGGAGTCGCCACCAATCATTTCGTTCGGTGTGATTGGGCCACCTAAAAATGCTTAAAATTCATTTTAACAAAAGCTTTGGTGTTCGAAATCCAGAAAAACTGGTTCGAGAGTTGCTTACGTGTAAGGAAGGGTTAGCATCCTTACACGCCCAAAATTGGCACCTAGTTGATTATTTAGTGTCTTAAATGTCGAAAATCGAAAATTCGAGTAGAAATTCGAAATGTCATTCATGAATTAGGCGTTAAAACAAGATGTTCAAATATTTAAGTTCGAAACAAAATCACACCCAACACATTAGGGCACAATTTTGAATCCCTTAAAACAAAAGAACATCGAATAATTATCGTTTTTGAGTAATATGCTCGATTATTTAAGTTTAAAGAAAAGATCGTACCTAACACGTTAGAGCACAATCTCTCAAATCCCCTTAAATAAAAGAGTATAATTTTTAATTTGAAATAATTTACATGTCTTCAAACATGATAAGTTTTATCCCTCTTTTTTAAAAAATGATTTTGCAAAAGGACGAGTAAAAACATATGATTTTATAAATTGAATAGCCGTTATCGATTTTAATAGATCATTCAATGTTTTGGGTTCAAAAGAAAATAACACCCAACACGTTAGGACATTATTTTCAAATTCCCCAAAATAAACGAATTTTACCCACAAGATGATAATTTATGTATTTTCAAAGTAAACAATTTAACCAAAACATTTTACTAAAAGTATTGAAATAGACATGCATTTCTTTTTTGAAGGATTAAAGGTAGTCAAAAGCATGAACCGGATATATCACATGAAATGATATTTAAAAAACACAAGTAAAACAATGGTATACACCATGACTATATAATATAATAAATAATAAAAGACAAGTTAAAATCATGCTAAGCAAAACAATTAGTAAAATAATTAAAACCTAAAATTTAATAAGTTGAGGTTAAAAATATTTAATTTTAACAAAAAGGAAATGGAAATGATCTATTCGAAAGAAAAATAAGAGATAAAAAATATTAATTTAAAACAAAACAAGATTTAAAATAAATAAAAGGAACCAAGGCTTAAGTTTGAAGTTTTTTTTTATTTTTAAAATGAAGTTATTGGAGTTTAGGAGGAATTTAAAGATTAAATTAAAAAAAGGTTAGGGTTAGAATTTAAATAATAAAAGGCAAGGGGGTCAAAAATGAATTTTTAGAAAGTTTAAGTGTCAAAATATAATTTTTGAAAAGTTTAGGGGTAAAAATATAATTTTTTTGGGAAGTTTAGGGGTCAAAATATAATTTCTCAACGAAACAGGGACTAAATGGGCAAAAATCCCGAGAAGTTGACACGTGGCACAATCCCAGGAACCTAAAGTGCTTAAGGACTAAATCAGAAGAATGATACAAATAAAGGGGGAATTTCAAAATAAATTAAAAATACGGACGGACAAAATTGTGAATTTCAAAAAAAATGGAGGGACTGAACACGCAAACAAACCATCAATAGAAAAACACGCGGATCTGCTCCAAGGTCGGGTTAGGATTCAGGTTAAGATGTCAAAATGACGTCGTTTTAAGACCAGTAGCTCAAACCCTAAACGACGTCGTATCCCTATGCCATATAAGCGAAAATTTTCACAAAAAAATTCATTTCTTGCTTCATTTTAAAAAAAAAATGACTTCATTCCCCCTTTTTCTCTCAAATCTGCTCATTGCTCGATGTTGAGCGCCACCGTGACTCCTCCGTGTCCACCAATCTCTGACCATCGCTCACGCCTCTAACGCTGCCCGTCAGCCACGCGCCATCGTCTACGGTGATTGGGTAAATGAAAAGCCGCCCCTTTTTCATTTCTTTAGATCTAGATTTAGGTCTAGATCCGATTAGATCTAACCTGGATCCGTTTAAAACGAAAAAATCCCTTTTTTAAAAGTTCTTTTTTTTTTAAAACGGATCGATATCCTTTTGTCTGTTCTTCCCTTTTTATTTTTTATTTTTTTATTTTCGAAAAAATTAGTAGAAATTTAATATACATATGTGTATATACATATCTGCTTTCAAAAGTGTAAAATAAATAAATGGATGCATATACAGTACGCGAAGATACCTTGAAGGAAAATATTCTGGAATGCTTGTATTTAACTCTGTGATCCTTCTCTGTATCGATTCTTTTGTGAATTTCTTCTCTATTTCTTATATATTGTGTCCAATGTTACAGATTTAGTAATGGCTTTTATAGCCATCAAAATATTACATGAAACACTGTTGTTTTCCCCTATTATGTCGTTCTTTGCTGTCTCTGTTGTTCCTTGCTCTTTGCAAGTCTATTTCCATGTTGTGGTGAGAGTCTCCTCCGGTCAAAGCCGACGCCGGGGAGAGCGCCCTTGCCATTTTGGTGCAAGGCAGATGAGGAGGCATCGGGGAGAGGTGAAACATCGGGCAGATGGAGCCTTGTAACACCCCTTAACCCTAAATCGTGATCGAAATAAAGCTACAGGGTATTACCAGACATATCGAACAATTTACAAATAATAAATAATTAATTAATGAACATACTATAAAATAATCATAAAATTCCTTAATTGGACCCTCGAATCTCAAAATACGTATTAGAAGGGAATTGGGACTTATTCTGGTGCTCCGCAGATTTTTCGTAAAAAAAAAAATTTCAAACTCGATATAACCCCCTTTATAAACATCTAACATTCCCTGCAATTTCAACCCGCAACCAAATTAATTTATACTCAAATTCACCTAAATCATAATCATTTCATTAACATATTAATTTAATAATTAAACATTATTAATATTATTCAAAATTTACTAATAACTTTATTCATTTTTCATTCAAACTTAATGCCAAATTTTATAATATACTCTTTATCATTTTATTAAACTAAAATCAAAATATAGTGTATATATATATATATATATATATTTTTTTTTTTTTTTTTTTGACAACCAAAATTACAAGCATATACATGTAACTTTTACAACGCTTAGTACATGTCATTTTTACCAAAAGGGAAAGATTACATCACCGAATTTATACTGAGATCAGGATCGATCTGGATGCTGAATCAGGACTTTAATTTCTACTAACCTGCACACAGAAACAACCGTACGCTGAGTATTTCATACTCAGTGGTATTACTATAATTCAAATTATAAATAACCAAATAAATTTCACATAATCAATCATATAATACATGAACACATATTATCTTAATTTATACACCACTTTCAGTCCATATCAATAACAAATCAATTTAACCAAATAACAACCAAATATCATAAACAATTAGATACTAATAACTTTTGAAACCTCTGATTTATCCATTTCATTCTCATTTCTCAATTTCATCACATATCATTTTATATGCATCAATTTTTTATTTCTATTCAATTTTTCTCTTTCACATTGTTTACCCCTATTAACAAGACTCGGACCTTGGCGGATACACGGATCCAACCAAACACACCAGAATGGCACCCAGTGCCTCATCGGATAGTTCGAAGCAATAAAGTGACACCCAGTACCTCATCAAATCTATCCGAAGTAAAATAATGACACCCAGTGTCTCATCGACTCAAGGTCGAAGTATCCCTAAACTCTTCCAATCTTATGGGATGCCAACTATATTCGACTCAGCCCGACTAGTTAATAGGGACTTTCAATTTACAATTCATATCACTTTCAATTTCAATTTCACTTATTAAATATAAATATCGAAATAAACATTAAATAATGAATAATTTAAATTATAGTAATACAAACCCGAATTTCACGATTACTCCTCGATAACTTTCTCCTTTCCTTTCTGTGCCGATGCTTCGGGTTCTTTGCTAGCTACGAAAATAATAATAATTTACACTATTAATTACAGCACTAATTTATAATAATAATTGGATTTCTATCCAATTTATACCCTAATTCCAATTTAATCCTAATTAACTCATTTGTTTTTTTAACTCAATTCATACTTTATTTTTATTCAATTTCCTTCCATATTCTACTTAACTATCTAATGTTCATAATAAAACCCTAATTTAAAATTTCTTTTAATTTAATCCCTCTATCACAAAACTTATAGCTTCTTTTACAATTTAATCCCTTTATCAATGCTAACTTGAAATTCATTCAATTAAATCCTTAATTCACTATTTTGTTCAACATGAACTATGTTCAAAAACCTTAAAACTTCCAAGACCTCAACTTAATTTCATCAAAACTTTGTTCTAAAGCTTCTAAAACATCTAATTTAAGAAAAAAGGGCTTAATTAACTTACCAATTAAATATTAAAGCTTCAAAATCCTAGTTTCCCCTTTTTCTTTTTCCTTCCCTTTTCTCCCTTCTATTTTCGTTTGAGCTTCTGTTCTGTTCTTCTATTCCTTCTTTTGTTTCTTTTTTTTTTTCTTTATTCTTTTATATCTTTTATATATATATATATATTAATTAGTAATAACATTAATAAATTAAAAAAATAGATTGAGAAGGAAAAGAGCAACACTCTGGTGGTGTCAATTTTTTGAGGGACATCGGTTATGGCTAACTTCATAGTGGAGTGAAAACGATGACTAGAGTAAATGGAGAAGGAAGAAGAGGAGTAAAGAGGCTAGGGCAAATGGAGAAGGAAAAAGATGAGTAAAGAGTGATTAGAAAAGAGATATTTGAAAAGATGTAAATTTAAAATCTCATTTGGTCCATTTGGTTGGCTCGCAATGAGCTCGTGTTCAGTAAGAAGAGGTTACCGACTGATGAAATTGTGTTTCTTGCTAAGCTTCGCTCCCTTTATTGGGTAAAAGCATCCAATGAAGGATGTATTGTGATTGAATCCCAATGGTTGTCGAACCCAAGATTGTGTGTTTCGTGTTTGAAGGGAGAGGGACTTAGGTTGGGGATAAAAAAAAAACCTTTTATAATACACACTTATTCAACTTATTCAATTTAGTCCCTAAATTCAATAATGATTTTTTTTAAGTGGCGATTAGTGTAAAAAATAACGGTGACGGTGAGATTAGATATTTTAACAATACTGTAACATGAGACAAAAAATAAACTCAATGCATTGCACTACACCGTCGATCCAAATCCACACTAATGTATGGCTGTAATTGAATGTAGGGGCTGTCCGCCTTTCTATTTTTCTTTTTATAATACAGATATTTTCTTTGCTGAGAAAAAAAAGGTGAGGTGCTCATTGCAATGGCTACCACCTAACAAATATTTCACTCTTTCACAAATTGATTTGACAATTATTTTCTCATGTTTATTATGATTATAATAATTTAGCTGAACGTGTTTTTCATGAAATTAATTAATTTTTTAAATTGATTCAAAAATTTTAAATAAAAATAAAAATTAACATATATTTTTTTTAATCGATTACAATCACAGTATAATTATATTGTATTTGATTTAACAATTATATTATCACAATTATGATAATTTATTTACTTCATCAACATTATTTGTGAGGAAAATACTTGTGTACCATAATATCTCATTACTAGATTTTGTATTCTCTTTCTTGTAACATTTAGGAAAAGTTCAAGTTCGATGTGCTTGTGTACTGTAATATCCCATACTACGCATGGGATGTAAAGTGCAATACAAAAGTAAGGTTTAAAAAGTTTCTTTTTTTTTTTTTAATTTTTTTAAATGATTAATCGGTTATTTGGTGCTTCAACTTGGTAATTGTTTTTGTATCGAGGGTTTGAATTTTTTTATCCAAGTTAATCCTTAAACTTGGAAATTATTCCCACATTAGGGACTAACTTGAAATAAAATTCAGGCCTTAACGTAGGAACAATTGTCAAGTTCAGAGATTAACTTAAACCAAAAAAATTCAGGTCTCAATGTGAGAACAATTGTTTAGGTTAGGGGCTAACTTGGACACAAAAAAACAATCAAGCCCCTTACAAAAACAATTATCAAATTCAGGTTCCAATCAATTAAACTATTGTATGTTTTTAGCTCAACCGAGTATTTAAACCATGAAAACGAATCAATTAAACCATTTGAGCAATATTGACTGTTAAGTTTTAATGTTGACCAGCGTTGATCATTAATATATGGGGGTTTTATTTGCTTTTGCAATGTGTTACACCAAGATTTTACCATGTGATACTTAAGGTTTTTTACTTAGAAATGTTTAAAAATATTTTTTAACGAAAAATTGAAATATTATTAATAAGGAAAATGAAAGAAACAAGAGCTGGATTAAACTAAATCCCAATGCACATGTTCCTATTGTCATCTTCTCCATTAGTTTCAACAATACGAGCTTCCGAATTAATATTAATAGATAAACAAATCAAGGACATAGATTTAGTCAACGGAAAATTTTTTATTTAGGTTTTTGAAAATTTTTAAAATTTTAAATTAATAAAAATAAAATTATATTTTTACTCCTTAAAAAAGATAAATTTAATTTTTTTTAAATTTCGTTTTTACTATGATAAAAATTACAATTTAATTTTGACCCCTTAAATTTTTTTTCGAGTTCACTCCTACTAGCATTTCTACGAATACAATAAAAGGATAAATCATTGAAGTGAGACTTAACATGAATACAATTCTTGCACAACGATATAGGTGAGAATAAGGTTAGAGCAAAACCAAAAACACATTTGATTTCGTACTCTTTTTTTTTTGGTGAAAAATACTTATAAAATTAAGTTACATGATTTTGTGAAATACAACAAATCATATCTTTATTAGCTTGGATAAAAGTTAAAATTGCTTCCGGAAAAATCTCAACCAACTGTAAATCTTTCTTTCTTGCAAAAGCCAATTTGATTCCGTACCTTCTATCATTCCTCAGCACAGTTAAAATTATTGAAAATTAATAAAAATGTGTTTGTAAATCCAAACATCTCACTCATGAAACTTAAAGTTTGATCAAGCGATCCAAGCATATGGTTTTAAGCAAAGCATTCATGATTCTTGTGTTTATAAATGAATTAAGGATGAAAAGGTAATATTCCTAATTTTGCATACCAAAAATATTATACTAATTAAGAATTAATGACTAGATATTATCATTGATTAAATCATAGCTCACTCAATAGTTTAGCATGAATAACTTATGAGAAGTTAACTATGTCATTGATTTCGAAACGTTGCACAGCAAATTATGTAAATAAATGTGGGCAATTTTTAGTATCAAAATTTCATCCAAAACGAGCTTTTTTTGCCTTTAAATTTTGATTTTTTCGGTTTAAATTTGAATTTTGAAACATTCAAACTATTATTTTCCTTGCTTACTCGAAGCAAACACGAATTTGTTTTACAGAATTATAGTATTATCTTTTCAGATTTTACACGTGTACGGAATAAGTCCGATAAATCTTTAAAACACGTAATATAATAATATTACTTTCTTAATATGTTAATTAATCAATTTAACTTTAACGGTTAAGATGCTTGCTTATTTTCCTTATGACCCTAGTTCAAATCCCATTGTTAACAAATTATATTATTTTTTTTACAATACTATCTAAATATAATTAAAGATAATTAGAATTTTCCCTTAATGTATCAATTAAATGATTTAAGCTTGTGTGTGCAAGGTGTGTGTACCATATGTAATCACACCAGTTTAAATAAAAAAATTATTAGTTAATTTAATTTAAGATATATAAAATTTAAATAAATTAGCGGTGTTTTTCATATAAGCACCGCTAATGTTATGACTTTTAAAGGCGCTTGTCCATAAGCGTCGCTATTGCTCTGACCTTTAGCGGCGCTTGCCCATAAGTGTCGCTATTGCTCTTACCTTTAGCGATGCTTTCCCATAAGCGCCGTTATTGCTCTACCTTTTACGGCGTTTATGTAAAAACGCCGCTACTGCTTTACCTTTTGCGGTGTTTTCTGTCCAAGCGCTGCTAAAATGCCACTAACAACCTATTTTGCTGTAGTGATGGTGGGATTTTTCCATCTCAAAATATCATAAGTGTTGTAATAAAAGAACATAAAGGCAACTTCAACCATGAAAACCAACAAGACGACCCATAACTTCGGTGGAAGTATTTTAGGATGTTCATCCTAGTATTCCAATAACTTAAAAGACTGAAAAGGATAGGTTTATTAATAAATTTACGTTTTGATCACTAAATTTTAAAAAATTATAAATAGTTATAATTATTTGAAAGTTTTCATATAAGTTAATGGGATGTTAAAATCGTTGTCGTATGACATTCTTTGTTAGTACCACCTGCACCAATTGAAAGCTCTCCTCCTTTTCTTCTACAGTTTGGTTTTTTCATGAAACTACTTTGAGCGTAATGGATTTGCGAACCAAAATTCAAACAATTTTCTTTTTCAAGCTTTGACACTGACCGTCAAATCAATTAGAATCAGAGGTATGTTCTTCTACTCTTCGATGGGTATTGATCCACTATACTGGTCATCGAATCCTCGCTTAGACCTCGATAGCTGGATTTTTTTTTTTTAAATTAAACTTAACAGCCCAGTGACTTAAATAATTTCGTGAATAGTTTAGTGACTTAAATGAAAACTTTTGAATAGTTTAATGATCATTTTGTAACTTTTGACCAAAACGTAAACTTAATAATAGTTTAGTGACTTTAAGTGTATTTTATCCTAATTTAAAAGAAAGAAAAGGACACAATGAATAAGTTTGATGAAAATTGTATTTTAGTGTGTTGATGTTAGGATCCCAATAATTTAAAAGAATGGAAAGCATAAGCATCAATAAGTTTGGTGGAAGTTGTATTTTAGTATGTTGATCTTAGAATCCCAATAATTTAAAAGAATGGAAAGCATACAATGAGTAAGTTTGGTGGAAGCTGTATTGGAGTGTATTGATCGTACGATTCCAATAATTTTAAGGGTAAATTATATTCAATGTGATTAAACTATTAGTAAGTTTATGTTTTTGTCACTAAATTTTAAAAAATTATAAAATGATTACTGGTCTATTCAAAAGTTTTCATTTAAGTCATTGGACTGTTAAAATCATTGTCATATGACATTTTCTGTTCGCACCACCTACACCAATTGAAAGCCACCCTCCCTCTTCTCTTTTATGTTTTAGATTTTTCATAAAACAACTTTGAACGTCACAAATATGTAAACCAAAGTCCAAAAGATTTTTTTTTTCGATTTATGATACTATCAAGGTCAATGGATTTTCATACTACCTACTTTTTTTTATATTTAAAAAAATTAGGTATTACTACCCAACTTTCGTACTGTCAAGGTCAATGGATTTTCAGTCTTTGTTGAAAATCAAATGGTATTTAATTAAGGGGTTACTATAGTTTTCACCCTTCAAATTATAATTAAATAAAAAAATTAAAATTCTAGCTTTTTTGAAAAATAGTAAAAAAATGAAAAGGTATTTCATTAAGGGGTTTACTATAGTGGGGGCCTGCCTATTTTATTACCAAACATTCAAAGACAGTGATAGCACTGAAATCTACTAAAAAAAAACTGAAGAATCTAACTTTCCAATCGAATAAAAAAAGAAAAAAAATTACCTTTTCATTGACTCGAAAAAGAGAATGTCAGGGTATTTTCTTGTAATTAAATAATTTTTTTGTTGATGATTTCTTTTAAATGGTTAACTTTCCCTTATTAAATTATTAAGGCTATATGTAATTAAATTAAATAATTTTGAACTATCGGTACCACGTACTCAAGGACAAAACTGGAAATATATTTTGAGTGACAGCGTGTAAATTAACGTGTAATTTTAAATTTTGAAAGGACTATAGAGCAAGTTTACCAATTTTGGAGGGGCCATCGCTTGGCCGTTGTCTATGCCGAGAACCCCATAAAGACTTCCACAAAGCGACCCGCGTGACGGCGTGACCTACCAACCAAGCACGTGCGTTTAACCAAACTGTTGGGCTAAATTGTTAGATAAGAAAAAAAGACATCATCAATTACTAGAAATTGCATCATTGACTTTGAAGGTTCCCCCCTTTTTTTTTTTTTTTTTTTTGGGTGAGTGAAGGTGCCCTTTTTTATTACAAGCACATACTCCAAATCCTATATATACAAGGTTCCAACACAGTTTCAGTACACAAGACTTTGTTTTGAAACCCCAAAACTGAAAAAACACTCCAAATTTTATCAAATCTTCTGGACAGTGATGGGATCTGAATCTCAGGTCGTTTGTGTCACTGGTGCCTCTGGGTTCATCGGTTCATGGCTGGTCATGAGGCTACTCGAACACGGTTACAGCGTCCGGGCCACCGTCCGTGACCCCGGTTCGTTTCCCTTTTCATTTTCGATACGCTTTTTCAGTACTTGTTTAGCTTTGCTTTTTGTTTGTTGGCCTAGCTTTTGAGGTCACAACGAACTATTTCCGTAATAAAAATAATGATCGGTTCATATGAATGACGCATCCATAGTGAGGAGATTAATCACAGATACTCTACCCCTAAAAAAATAATGCTTTTGGCTTAATTAATTTCTTATCAAATACGTGTTGTGTTTTTAAAGTAACGTTAAACTAACAGCAAATCCAGTGAAATTAATTATTTTTTTTTCAAAATATAAATAGATAATGAAAAGAAGGTAAAGCACTTGCTTGATCTACCAAAAGCCGACACCCATTTGACATTGTGGAAAGCTGATTTATCTGAAGAAGGAAGCTTTGATGCAGCCATTAATGGCTGTTGTGGTGTCTTCCATGTTGCCACTCCAATGGATTTTGAGTCCAAGGACCCTGAGGTTTGTTTTCCTTTTACACTGGTGTATTCGTACGTCTGTTGTATATACTATATACTTTTTATATTATATATTGTCCAGTGTTTTTGTTGTATGTCCTCTCGGCTAAGAGGAATAGGATATTTATAAGATACGATTACCGTTCATCAAAATTATGTTTTAAATAAACTCCATACATGTCAACACGTATACTGTTGTAAGTTAGATAACAACTAGCAGTTAGCTAGTTTGCTGAGTCAATTAATCTGTTAGCGGTTAGTTGAGTGTTGAGAGCTCTCGCCGCAAGCCCATAATGTGGGGCCCAAGTTCCTCTGCATCTACTTAGATTGTGCATTGGTAATTCAGGATTATGTTCGAATTTCAGATCGGTAACGGGAAATACCATAACATATATATTATTAAAGTTGCATGTATATGTATTATGATAAGACAAAAAATGGGTAATATTTTTTGGCCCTTTGCTAATCAAAACATTATACTGTAAAAACGGGTGTGTCAGCAAATAGCAAACCCTATTTTGCTAGAATTTTTTTTTACTTTTCTACTGCTGAGCTGATTTTTTTTTTTTTTTTGGCAGAATGAAGTGATAAAGCCAACAATAAATGGAGTATTGGATATAATGAAAGCATGCATCAAAGCAAAGACAGTAAAAAAATTGATTTTCACTTCATCAGCTGGAACTGTCAATGTTGAAGAACACCAAAGAACTGTTTATGATGAAAGTAATTGGAGTGATTTGGAATTTGTCTATGCCAAGAAAATGACTGGATGGGTTAGTTTCTCTCTTTTTCTTTTTTAAATAATTATTTTTCGGTACTTCGATACTCAAATGTTTAAAATGTTAGAATTAGATTGAATCGGTTGAATCGTGAACTGATACGAATCATCCGAACTGACTAAAGATCAATTGAACAATTGAACCGAATTTTTTATTTTTTTTAATTGTACCGATCAAACTGAAAAAACAATGAGTTTATTAATCTTGTCGATTCGATCACTAGTTCAATTTTAAAAATATTGATCTAAACCCAGTCATTCGAATTAAAAGATGACATATGCTTTTAAGTTATAATAAAGAAAAACAAAAATTTCTGCATCGAAAAAATTAGTCATAACTATTAGCTATGAACATCTTAATTTTCAACTTAAAAAAATTAATCTGAAAATAATTATTTTTTTAATCTCGTTCATAGATTTAAAATATTTGAGGGGAAGACAAAGGAGGTTAGCAGGCAGTAGCCCCCAAATAAATTTCTGGTCTTAGCATTTATCAAGAAACAAAAAGAAAATTTGTGTGTTTGGTCCTTCAAAAAGTTTAATTTTCTTTAAATAATATATTCTTTATTAGAATAAGTAAAAATGTATTTAATCGTTCTAAACTTTTATTTTGATCCCTTTGAAAGTTTATTAGTTTGATATAATAAATTGGATAACACTTTTGATTAAAATATATCAATTTTTATTTCAAAACATATTTAATAATTAAAATTTAAATAAAATATTTTTAAACCAACGATCATATTTTAGATAAAATTCCAACTACGAATTTACTAATCTCAACAACTTTTATTTTACTATCTCGACTCTTTGTTTATTACATTTCCGACTTCGCCCTTGCAAATACGAATATTTTTGGTAAATATAACTAAAACAAATTTTCTTTTATGGTTTGTAGATGTATTTTGCCTCCAAAACATTGGCTGAGCGAGCTGCCTGGAAGTTTGCAAAGGAGAATAACTTGGATCTCATCACTATAATTCCAACTCTTGTCGTTGGTCCATTTCTTATGCCTTCAATGCCACCTAGTCTAATTACCGGCCTTTCACCTCTTACCAGTAAGTTCATCTTGGCATTAAGTTTCGAGGGACTTAATTTAAAAAGTTTTCAGGGATTTAATAAGATTTTTTAAAATTTTTGATTCGTCTAATTAAAACTTTTAAAAGTTTCGAATGTTTATTAAGAATTTTTCAAAAATTTCAGGGGATTTATTGAAAATTTTCAAAAAAAATTGAAGGGTTAAGATCTCTTTATTGGTGTTCATGGGTCGGGCTCGACCCACCAGAACCCACCCAAAAGGCCCATTCACTATTTAAAAAAAAAAAAAACTTGTTTGTATTTAAATTTAATTATAATATATGTAAATATTAATATAAATTATTGTTATATTTTGCATTACTTATAAATAATAAATTTATTCAAGTCGGGTTAGCACGAGGTTAAAAATTTTAAACCCAAGCCCGGAAAAAAAGCAAGCTAGATCAGGTGGATCTCTTGATCCATGAATACCTCTGCCTCCCTACTCCTATTGATCGTCAGTCCCTATTCTTTAAGGATATATACAAAGACGAAGGGAGGGGAGGCAAAGGCATTGGTCTCTCTAAAATGAAAAATTATGTTTTTTTAACCGCTGAAAGTTTATAAAATTTTAAGTGAATAAATGGTAAACTTATGGTTTGACCCCCTTAAAAATGATAAAATTTTAATTTAATCCTTCTACAAGTTATATATATATATATATATCAATACTAGGATGAAATTATATTTTAGCTCTCATAAAAATATATAACTCAGCCTCGGACCTTAGAAAAAAGTTCCAGCAATAAATATATATATATTAATTTTTGCACTATTTACTGTAATAATGCAGGGAATGAAGCTCATTACAGTATCATTACGCAAGGGCAGTTTGTGCACTTGGATGATCTCTGCATGTCTCACATATTCCTGTTTGAAAACCCTAAAGCTGAAGGCAGATACATTTGCTCCTCCCATGAGGCCACCATCGTTGAGCTTGCCAAAATGCTAAGAGAAAAATACCCGGACTACAATGTTCCTACTGGGTAAGCCCATTTTTTTTTAAAAATCAAATTCATAATTTTCGTTGCTTTTTTAGAATGCCTAAATTCTAATTCGAACTCAAAAACTTGATTCGATTAATCAAAGTTCAAATCCGATACAACTTGATTCAATAATAAAAACTCAACAACCCAAATCAGATCTTATTAAATCATAATGACAGTGGTGGAACGTGGCATTAACTTTTGGGGCTTAATTAAAATTTTAAAAAAATTTAGGGTTTATTAAAAAAAAAATTAATGGGGTTTAATGACATTTTTCAAAAAAAAAAAAAAAAAAAACTAAGGGATCTAGTTTAAAAATTTTTAAGAATTGAGAAAAAATTTTTTAAAAAATTAAAATATTAGAGGATTTAATCAAATTTTTTGAAACTTTTTTAGAGCTTAATTGGAATTTTTAAAAATTTTACAATTCTAAGTAAAAATTTCAAAATTTTTGAAGAACTTAATGATAATTTTCTAAATTTTTGAGGGGCGCACTCTAGCTCCTCTTTCATTCCACCCCTAATAATGACCTAATCTAGAATGGCTCAAACTCAAAATGACTCGAATTTGAGTGTCAAATCAAAATAACCCAAACCTCAAACCGACCGTAACTTAAAATGATCAATAAATTTTAAAACCCGATTTAACTCAACCCACCCAATTATAACCCTAATGGGTAGCTTGTCTAATTGATTATATGAATGTTTTCGTTACATGATCAGGTTCAAAGATGCAGATGAAAACTTGGGAAACGTGGTCTTCAGCTCCAAGAAGCTGTTGGATTTAGGGTTTCAGTTTAAGTACAGCTTGGAAGACATGTTTGTAGAAGCTGTGAAGACATGTCAAGAAAAAGGGTTAATTGCACCTCCAACAAAGATTGAGACATCAACCACTGCTACATGTTAGAATAATATATATCTACCATGGATGGATCACCATTGTCATGTTAAGGACTTTGGTGTTCTTTTTTTCGAATTAAAATAAAGATTTTCATGCGGCTTTCATATTAATTTCAAGCTTTATTTCTAGATAATTTGTACCCTTTTAGTCGCTATTAGAGCCAATAGGCACTGTCGAAACCTTTTTTTTTGTACGAGTTTTGAAAATAATTGAAAAATGGGAAAATGGGAGTCGCCACCAATCATTTCGTTCGGTGTGATTGGGCCACCTAAAAATGCTTAAAATTCATTTTAACAAAAGCTTTGGTGTTCGAAATCCAGAAAAACTGGTTCGAGAGTTGCTTACGTGTAAGGAAGGGTTAGCATCCTTACACGCCCAAAATTGGCACCTAGTTGATTATTTAGTGTCTTAAATGTCGAAAATCGAAAATTCGAGTAGAAATTCGAAATGTCATTCATGAATTAGGCGTTAAAACAAGATGTTCAAATATTTAAGTTCGAAACAAAATCACACCCAACACATTAGGGCACAATTTTGAATCCCTTAAAACAAAAGAACATCGAATAATTATCGTTTTTGAGTAATATGCTCGATTATTTAAGTTTAAAGAAAAGATCGTACCTAACACGTTAGAGCACAATCTCTCAAATCCCCTTAAATAAAAGAGTATAATTTTTAATTTGAAATAATTTACATGTCTTCAAACATGATAAGTTTTATCCCTCTTTTTTAAAAAATGATTTTGCAAAAGGACGAGTAAAAACATATGATTTTATAAATTGAATAGCCGTTATCGATTTTAATAGATCATTCAATGTTTTGGGTTCAAAAGAAAATAACACCCAACACGTTAGGACATTATTTTCAAATTCCCCAAAATAAACGAATTTTACCCACAAGATGATAATTTATGTATTTTCAAAGTAAACAATTTAACCAAAACATTTTACTAAAAGTATTGAAATAGACATGCATTTCTTTTTTGAAGGATTAAAGGTAGTCAAAAGCATGAACCGGATATATCACATGAAATGATATTTAAAAAACACAAGTAAAACAATGGTATACACCATGACTATATAATATAATAAATAATAAAAGACAAGTTAAAATCATGCTAAGCAAAACAATTAGTAAAATAATTAAAACCTAAAATTTAATAAGTTGAGGTTAAAAATATTTAATTTTAACAAAAAGGAAATGGAAATGATCTATTCGAAAGAAAAATAAGAGATAAAAAATATTAATTTAAAACAAAACAAGATTTAAAATAAATAAAAGGAACCAAGGCTTAAGTTTGAAGTTTTTTTTTATTTTTAAAATGAAGTTATTGGAGTTTAGGAGGAATTTAAAGATTAAATTAAAAAAAGGTTAGGGTTAGAATTTAAATAATAAAAGGCAAGGGGGTCAAAAATGAATTTTTAGAAAGTTTAAGTGTCAAAATATAATTTTTGAAAAGTTTAGGGGTAAAAATATAATTTTTTGGGAAGTTTAGGGGTCAAAATATAATTTCTCAACGAAACAGGGACTAAATGGGCAAAAATCCCGAGAAGTTGACACGTGGCACAATCCCAGGAACCTAAAGTGCTTAAGGACTAAATCAGAAGAATGATACAAATAAAGGGGGAATTTCAAAATAAATTAAAAATACGGACGGAGAAAATTGTGAATTTCAGAAAAAATGGAGGGACTGAACACGCAAACAAACCATCAATAGAAAAACACGCGGATCTGCTCCAAGGTCGGGTTAGGATTCAGGTTAAGATGTCAAAATGACGTCGTTTTAAGACCAGTAGCTCAAACCCTAAACGACGTCGTATCCCTATGCCATATAAGCGAAAATTTTCACAAAAAAATTCATTTCTTGCTTCATTTTAAAAAAAAAATGACTTCATTCCCCCTTTTTCTCTCAAATCTGCTCATTGCTCGATGTTGAGCGCCACCGTGACTCCTCCGTGTCCACCAATCTCTGACCATCGCTCACGCCTCTAACGCTGCCCGTCAGCCACGCGCCATCGTCTACGGTGACTGGGTAAATGAAAAGCCGCCCCTTTTTCATTTCTTTAGATCTAGATTTAGGTTTAGATCCGATTAGATCTAACCTGGATCCGTTTAAAACGAAAAAATCCCTTTTTTAAAAGTTCTTTTTTTTTTAAAACGGATCGATATCCTTTTGTCTGTTCTTCCCTTTTTATTTTTTATTTTTTTATTTTCGAAAAAATTAGTAGAAATTTAATATACATATGTGTATATACATTTCTGCTTTCAAAAGTGTAAAATAAATAAATGGATGCATATACAGTACGCGAAGATACCTTGAAGGAAAATATTCTGGAATGCTTGTATTTAACTCTGTGATCCTTCTCTGTATCGATTCTTTTGTGAATTTCTTCTCTATTTCTTATATATTGTGTCCAGTGTTACAGATTTAGTAATGGCTTTTATAGCCATCAAAATATTACATGAAACACTGTTGTTTTCCCCTATTATGTCGTTCTTTGCTGTCTCTGTTGTTCCTTGCTCTTTGCAAGTCTATTTCCATGTTGTGGTGAGAGTCTCCTCCGGTCAAAGCCGACGCCGGGGAGAGCGCCCTTGCCATTTTGGTGCAAGGCAGATGAGGAGGCATCGGGGAGAGGTGAAACATCGGGCAGATGGAGCCTTGTAACACCCCTTAACCCTAAATCGTGATCGAAATAAAGCTACAGGGTATTACCAGACATATCGAACAATTTACAAATAATAAATAATTAATTAATGAACATACTATAAAATAATCATAAAATTCCTTAATTGGACCCTCGAATCTCAAAATACGTATTAGAAGGGAATTGGGACTTATTCTGGTGCTCCGCAGATTTTTCGTAAAAAAAAAAATTCAAACTCGATATAACCCCCTTTATAAACATCTAACCTTCCCTGCAATTTCAACCCGCAACCAAATTAATTTATACTCAAATTCACCTAAATCATAATCATTTCATTAACATATTAATTTAATAATTAAACATTCTTAATATTATTCAAAATTTACTAATAACTTTATTCATTTTTCATTCAAACTTAATGCCAAATTTTATAATATACTCTTTATCATTTTATTAAACTAAAATCAAAATATAGTGTATATATATATATATATATTTTTTTTTTTTTTTTGACAACCAAAATTACAAGCATATACATGTAACTTTTACAACGCTTAGTACATGCCATTTTTACCAAAAGGGAAAGATTACATCACCGAATTTATACTGAGATCAGGATCGATCTGTATGCTGAATCAGGACTTTAATTTCTACTAACCTGCACACAGAAACAACCGTACGCTGAGTATTTCATACTCAGTGGTATTACTATAATTCAAATTATAAATAACCAAATAAATTTCACATAATCAATCATATAATACATGAACACATATTATCTTAATTTATACACCACTTTCAGTCCATATCAATAACAAATCAATTTAACCAAATAACAACCAAATATCATAAACAATTAGGTACTAATAACTTTTGAAACCTCTGATTTATCCATTTCATTCTCATTTCTCAATTTCATCACATATCATTTTATATGCATCAATTTTTCATTTCTATTCAATTTTTCTCTTTCACATTGTTTACCCCTATTAACAAGACTCGGACCTTGGCGAATACACGGATCCAACCAAACACACCAGAATGGCACCCAGTGCCTCATCGGATAGTTCGAAGCAATAAAGTGACACTCAGTACCTCATCAAATCTATCCGAAGTAAAATAATGACACCCAGTGTCTCATCGACTCAAGGTCGAAGTATCCCTAAACTCTTCCAATCTTATGGGATGCCAACTATATTCGACTCAGCCCGACTAGTTAATAGGGACTTTCAATTTACAATTCATATCACTTTCAATTTCAATTTCACTTATTAAATATAAATATCGAAATAAACATTAAATAATGAATAATTTAAATTATAGTAATACAAACCCGAATTTCACGATTACTCCTCGATAACTTTCTCCTTTCCTTTCTGTGCCGATGTTTCGGGTTCTTTGCTAGCTACGAAAATAATAATAATTTACACTATTAATTACAGCACTAATTTATAATAATAATTGGATTTTTATCCAATTTATACCCTAATTCCAATTTAATCCTAATTAACTCATTTGTTTTTTTAACTCAATTCATACTTTATTTTTATTCAATTTCCTTCCATATTCTACTTAACTATCTAATGTTCATAATAAAACCCTAATTTAAAATTTCTTTTAATTTAATCCCTCTATCACAAAACTTATAGCTTCTTTTACAATTTAATCCCTTTATCAATGCTAACTTGAAATTCATTCAATTAAATCATTAATTCACTATTTTGTTCAACATGAACTATGTTCAAAAACCTTAAAACTTCCAAGACCTCAACTTAATTTCATCAAAACTTTGTTCTAAAGCTTCTAAAACATCTAATTTAAGAAAAAAGGGCTTAATTAACTTACCAATTAAAGATTAAAGCTTCAAAATCCTAGTTTCCCCTTTTTCTTTTTCCTTCCCTTTTCTCCCTTCTATTTTCGTTTGAGCTTTTGTTCTGTTCTTCTATTCCTTCTTTTGTTTCTTTTTTTTTTTCTTTATTCTTTTATATCTTTTATATATATATATATTAATTAGTAATAACATTAATAAATTATAATTATCTATTTACTTAAATAATAAGCAAATTAATATTTATTTTACAAAAGTACAAATATAATTTTTACACATGTATATTTTATTACCATACATTTGGCTTTAATTTATATATATATATATATTTCATTAATCTAATAAAACAATACCAATTAAATAATAATTTATACTATTGTATTCTAATATTAATTAATAATAACTTAAATCATAAAAAATCTTTAGATTTTTCTTATTGTCTGCCGCCTCAAATTATGCAAAAGGCATAATTGTCATTTTAGTCCCTCTTTCTTTCTTTTAATCTATAATTAGGCTTTCACCCCTTATTCAATATAGATTTTTTTACTAATTACTCTAAATTAAATTAAATTCACCTAATTAAAACCTAATTAAACACACTACTCGACTCATAATTACTCCTAATAATTATTTACGAACTCGGTTTACTAAGACGGAGGCCCTATAATTCACTTTTTCGGTGCCCGTGATTTTAGGTCATTACAAGCCTTGGGATAGCCAAAGAGTCTCGGGCAGAGGAAGAGTCAACAGTCAACCACTGAAAGGTCACATGGCTGACGTGATGATGATGTGGCACTGACGTGGCAATGCTAACATGGCGTGTGACGACTGGAGCAATAAATTAGGGTTTCTAATATTTTTTTTAAGTTTCTGGGCTTGTAGGGTCTGTATGGGTATTGGGTTTAGGATTTGGTTAAGCTTAGGATTGGGCTTATAATTGATTTTTGTAAATGGATTTTTAATTTCAAAATTTGGATTCTATTTCTGTTGGGCTTGTAATTGAAATATTTAATTTAAAGATTTTATTTTTATTTTTATTTTTATTTTTGGGTTTCATTTGTTTTATTATTTTAAGTCCGGTCAAATTTGGGCCCTTACAGGCACGATGTTGGCATGACTCAACATCGAAAAACAAGAATACTTAACCATCTGGTCAATCATGACTTCTTTTAGGGTAATTACGTCAAAGGTTATTAAATTATTTATAGGTTTATGTTTTGGTTACTCGATTTCAAAAAATTATAAAATATTTATTAAATTATGTGAAAATTTTCATTTAAATCATTGAATTGTTTAAAAGTTTTATTTAAGTAGTTGTTAAGGGTTTTTTTTTTAAGTTCGACTAGCGAACCCCACAACGAGTAGAATAACATTCCTCAAATACAAATCAATCTAACAATCAATATCGAAGAACAAAAAGAAAACTGTTTTGATTTTAATTCACATTTAAAGTTATTTCATAAAGAAAAAAAATTAAATTATAGAAGAGAAAAAAAAATGTTTTCAATTGATGCAGATGATTGGAATAAAGAAGGCCATATAAAGTAATAATTTTACAATCCAATAATTTAAATGAAAATTTTTAAAATATATTATTGCACTAAGTTTATAGAGCTTGAATCTGAATTCATTCTCTAAAAATGCAACGTGATTTAAGAAAAAAAAAAAAAAAAAAAAGGCAAGCATGCATGCATGCACAAAATGCCATAATTTACTTAGGCTATAGTTGCATGTGAATGCTGCATCTTCAATGTTAAATAAAAGAAATAAAAAAACAACTAAAACATTGTAGCTATTTGTGATTGTGAGCTAATATCTTTTCATGGATATTAATAGGTAATAATATCATGAAGCTCTCGTATTAGGTAATAGATTGTATTTTACCTTCATTTTATTCCCTACTTAGAAAATGATTATTATCGACACAACAATTACACATAACATATTATATGTATTTTATGTTAATGTATAATGATCAATTTTTAACCGTAAAAATAAAAAAAAATTAAAAATTTTATACAATGATTAATTTGTCCATTTTTAAGAGCAAAATATAATTCATCTTCTCATACAAAGACCTTCATAGTTATGGTGAACATTTGATCAAATCAATTGAAAATTGACTTAATCAAGTTGATTAATCATATTTTATCATTTCAACTTGATTTGAAATTTTTTTTGAATCAAATTGAATGGAATAAAATTCAAGTAGAGTCAAAACAAGTAAAATTGCTGAAGTTAAATTAAAAAATTAAATATGTCAAATTAAAATATCATTACTATATAACTAATTTCATATTAAAACACATAAATTTAAAGTCATATATATTTGAAAATTTTTCAAAGCAAAATAATAAAAAAAATAAGATACTTTAATATGATAAATTTAATTATTAATTAAGTTATTTAAATCACAAAATTATTATTTTAGAAAATATAATAAATATTTTAAATTTTAAAAAAAATTTGACAAAGACCAAAAAATATATTTATACCAATCTATTATTCAAATTATTCGAATTATTTAAATTATAAAATTCAACTCAACTCAAATTACATACTTGAATTGACTCAAATAACTCGATTCGATTAACTCAAATTTCGAAATTTTCTTCGATGCTTTCAAATTAAATTAAATTTTGTTCATCCCTATTTATAGTACTTTTATTGTGTAGAAGGCAAAGAAGCTTTTTAAATTCAAAAAATATTTTAGAGTTTAATGTGAAAATTATATATAATATAATCCAATTTTCAAATGATGTACATTGAAGCTTTTTTTTTTCTTTTCCATTTCAATAAGGCACTTAAACATTGACTAATATATATGACAGCACCGTCCATTGAAACCCAATCTCTACCTTTCTTCTGCACTAAATCGGTTCCAAGCCTCCTGTAGATTTCAGATATAAAATAATATATATACACATAAAAGTTGGTACTTGTGATGAACTAGGAATGTAACAACTCAATTTTCGTTTTCTTTTATTGTAGGTTAAACTATGATTTTGGTCGGATTTAATCTATCTACTTTAACCTTACATAGTTTTGGCAGATCCCTTTATTACAAGGACCAAATCAAATTAGTCCTAGTATTAAATAGAATAATTTAGTCCCTCTACTATTTTAAAAAATAGTTCTACAAATGAAATTTTTTGTTTAGAGTTGAATTTCACATGAAAAAAATAATATTTTGAAACCCCATTTGATTCTTTTTTAGAGACTAATTTGAGGGACGTTCACCTAGTTTTATCCCCTACTATAATTAATGTTATACTTTAGTCCAGACCACTAACACCATTAAAATTTCAGTGAAACCGATATAAAATTTTTTATAAAAAATCCAAATCATTATGTTGAGCTGGAAATTTTCTTTTAAATGAAAAATTAGTCGAAAACATTTATATCATAATTTCACTATTGAAAAGATATAGGGAATTTTAGGCTTCTGAGGTTTTTCCAAATTACACCGACTAACAATTTTTTTAACCATGTTAGTGATATGGACCAAGGCATAGTAGTAGAATCAAATTATGTCAAATTAAACTACAAGGACAAATCCTATAATTTAACCTTTTGTTGTCTTGTTTCCCTAACTCAATATAAGAAATAAATAAGAATAAATCAATGAATGCTTTGGTTAAAGAAGGAAAGCAACAAACCTTGAGAAGATCAAAAACTTTCTCGCAAATGTACTTTTGTTGTATGGTAGCACCTCGTTGCTGCAACTTATCAGGATGAACACAAAGTGTAGCTTTTCTATATGCTTTCTTTACAGCTGCAGCGGCTAGAATATCCGTAAGCGGTATTGACTGCCAACCGCTATCAGGGCCAAGGATCTGCCAGCAATGCAAATACTCAATTAAACTAGGGCGTCCTAAGCAGTATATAGCCAAATATCTCCAACCCCATGGCCACAGGCCAGTGTATTTGGCAAAAGATTTAATCCTACCATCATAGGATGTATTTATGAACAAAAATAGAAAAGCTGTTACATACATATTGTAATGTCGATAGCAGTGCACGTAAATTTCCTTGCTTTCCACTTGACCACCTTTTGACTTCGGCATCCAGAGTTTCTGCTAACCTCTGCAATATAAATTACGATCCAAAATCGTAAGACAAGAACAGAAACCAGCCTCCTTGCGAAAAGATTTATCGTTTCATTTGAATGTATAAATTACATTTCTTTCAGATTGTTCCTTCTGAGCAAGAAGATCACGCTCGTTCTTCTCTGCAAGTGCTTTGGCCTGGAAACAAAAGAAAGTGAGATTCTCAATACTCGTTGTAAAATCCATATTGGAGATGTGACAAAGATAGTAGAAGGCATACCGCTCGTTCTGCTGTCCTTTGATGCCTTTCCAACCTAGCTTTACATCTTTGAGCTGATTCACCAACAGCTCCATCTGATATAAAGATGATTCAGAATTTAAGGGTTTTCTTTTCTTCTGCCCAAACAAGTAATCTAATCATCGTAAAAGAAAGAGCCGTTTATTTTTCAGTTTTGCCAAGTCCATGCAGAATATCTTTAAATACCAGTTTACCACATACCACTCTGATTTGAAGAATTAGGGTATCTGGAAGTTGCAGGAGTACATGAGCCTTTGTATCGGGAATCCTGCAAAACATTCCAGTAATCATTTCTTTTCCCTTTTGTTCCATTTCAGCAAAGAGGAAAAATGGATGACAAAAGAAGACACTCACATAAGATTGGTAGCTCTGCTTTGAATCAAACTTTTCAGCCTGGTTCCTGGCTCCAAGGGAAGCCTTTTCGGACAAAGCTTTCTCCAAGGCACGCTGCCGGGCCTCTGCAGTTGCTCTCTCTACTGCAGCACGCTCAGCTTTAAGTTTCACTTCCATAAATGTCTTATCATTAGTATCAGCAGAATGCTTGGCTGACTCTCCTTGGGTTGTTTCAGCCTTTACCTTACGCTGTGTTTCTATATTCGTTCTTCCAGCAGCAGCCCTCTCCCGGGCTTCAGCAAAGGCCCTTTCACGAGCTTCACGAATAGCTCTTTCAACAGCTATTCTCTCCTTTTCTTTTTCTTTTTCCTTTTCCTTTTCCTTTTCCCTTTCTCTCTCTTTTGCTTCATCTACTCTTATTTGTTCTTCCTTAACTAGCTTAACTTCTTCCTCGGAAGCATTTTCGGTTTCCCTCTCTTCCTTCATCAGGGTTTTAGGACAATTTTCCTCTTCGTATTCTGTACTTTGGCCTGCTTCAATCTCATGACCTATTTGAGTGGCTTCATTTTTATCGCCAAACTCGCAATGTAACTGGGAATCAACGAATCTTACCTCATCAGTGTGTTCAAAGCTATACTTGTTCTCTTCCTGTTTCAAACAAATGACAGCCTCCCTTACATCTTCTGATTTACAAGTCAGTTCTTCAACATGCTTCTCCATGGTGAAGGTTTTTTCAGACTTCTTGGAATGCTGCTCATATTGATCTTTCTCAAATGTTACGTCAACTGGATCAACGTCTATACTGCTTCTTTCAAAATTAGATGCATCAGCTGTATTTTCTGCTTGCCACTTAATCTCATCGGGTTTCATGTTGCTTTCAGCCAAGTCAGACTTATCAAATTCCACGTTTTCTTCCAAGTTAGTAGCCATTTCGTCTGCTTCTGAATCTATTTCAGTTTCTTTACACTCACTATAAGCTTTGCATCCTCCCACAATCCCTTCATTTTCTTCATTATGAAGGAACTCCGGAGTCATTTCACAGCTGTCTTCACTAATAGAGGGCTCCAAAGTGTCACCTAGATCGTTAAATTCATTGCCATTGGATGCATTATCGGCTACTTCAAGGTCTTCCCAATAGCAATCTAGAGCATCTTCCCTTGCTTCCATCATCTCATCTGCTTCTTGATTGGTCTGTTTTTGCACCTCTTCAATTCCCACACTCTCAGAAGCCATCATCTGTCCCTCATCCGCTGCTTCCATCTGATAAGCATCTTCAAGCAATTCTACATTCTCTTCAGCCTCCATAAATTCCTCATTCCCCAACGAATCACCATTTTCTTCAAGTTTCCTCATTTCTTCCTCATGATCAAAAGCATTATCTCTAGGATCAATTATTACCGGTTCCTCTGTTTTGTCGGACATTTGCTCATTGTCTTCTCTATCATAAGCATCTCCTTCTTCATTGTTTGCTTCTAGTCTACAAGTCGCTCTAAGTTCCCCCTTCAGTTCTGATATCTCAAAAGCTTCTTCAGATATCTCCTTAAATTTTTCCTGTACAGAAACATCTTCTAACAGCATCTCATTCTCTTCCTTCTCGGAAACATTTTCTTCCTGAGAACCATTTTCTTCCGGTTCAATCTTATGCTGATGTTTCTCCTCCATATCCACCCCTTTCTTAGAAACTATTAATCTCTCCAAGTCGTCAGAATCCTTTACTTCTTCCATTTCAACCTTTTTCTCATCTTCTATTGGTTGCTCTGGATCATCCGATTTCCTTTCACATTGTTCTAGTTCATTGCACATGTTCTCTTCGGTTTCCTCCCACTGTTCACCAAATCTTAGTTCGGTTTCATCTTCTTTTGTATCATGAAACTCTACATCAGGCACTGATTCATGCAGACATTCCTCGTTATCAGAAAACTCTCTCGATTCATCTATTTTCTTCTCCAGCTCAGTATCTTCCTCAACAACTTCTGATACCTCATTATGTTCTTCGGGTTTGTCGATGGTTGTCTTCTCTTCTCCTTCATGTTCATTCAGATCCTGGGTTACATCCTTTTCCCTTTCTCTGCATTTTGCGGCTTCCCTTTTCTCCACTTCATCTTGTCTACAATCAGCCTGCAAAGATATGAAATCCTTTGCACATGTTTCACCAGCAGCTTCTCTTGCAACGAAACCTCTCTTCCCGTCTTCTAATTCAGCAGCCACTTGGTGAACTTTGATCACATTTTGAATGTTTACTGCATCAGAAGTTTGCTGAGAAGCTACTATCTTTTCACTGGTCTCCTGCGCTTTATATTCCCTGAAATTATTTTGTTTGACAGTATATTTACTCTTCTTTCTCTCCTCAACAGTCGAACTACCATTGGAACGGGGTTTGACCAGTCTCATATAACCTTTTCTTCTTTCCATTATTTCTTTTGCAACTTTTAACCTAGCTTGAGCCTCCTCTATTGCTTTCTTCACTGCTGCTGCAGAAGTAGCAGCAACTGAATTCACGTCCAATTCATCATCAAAGTAAGGGGGAGAAGAAACACCCACATCACAATCCAAAGATTGACTCCTCAGAACCCCAAACTTCATAGAATCACGCTTATTAACACCATTGTTATACAACATGCTCGAAGCTCGCTTCACTTTCGAAGGAGGTGTTCCATGGCCAAAATCATAGGTCCCAAATAGTACATCACTACAATCAGACCCATTACTTTTAGGCTCACTACGCAACTGATCCGCACCTTTCGAAGTCTCTTTACCAACACCACAAGCTTGAACATCGGACGCTGGTTTCTCACAATGTACGCCATCATCCCCTTTCCCCCCACCTAACTTCTCAGTCCCATAAGGCTCGTTTACAGCAGAAGAACCCGGGTTCTCCCTCGGCGGAGATATGTTTTCATCAACAACACAAGTGAAACCAGGAACAGCTACATGTATCGTTCCATTCGTCCCATTTTTGCTTCCAAGACTACTTTTATTATACGACATTTTGAACTGCTTCACACCATTACTTGATCCATGGGAAGCCTCATCATTCGACACAACTCGATTCCCCGTCGGATTACTCGAAGGACACGAAAACGACCCTTCCGAATGTGATTTTGTCTTAGCTGGCCTCCTACAAAATTGATCTAATTTATGATAGATCTTTCCTCGTATATATAAACAGAAAAAAATCACAATATTTAACGTGTTAAATTTAGCAGTACCACTTTCTAATGAATTTAGCATTCAACATTAAATGCAGAGATCAAAAGTTAAACACAACTATTCTCAAATCAAACAAGCTCTTAAAGATCAAGGTTTTACCGATACATAAAAACACAAACATATTTCAACATCCAAACACGCCCTAACACCATATTTACATATGTAAGTAACTAAATAGAAGATCAAAAGGAAAAAATAAAAATAAAAATGAACTTACTTTTTTTCTCTAGTTGGCTTAGCAACGAATTCTTCATGACAAACAGCAAAATCCACATCCCCAAAACCACCAAAAATGTTGGAATAATCAAGCTTCGAGCTAGAAACATCGACGGAGAACTTCCTCTGGTTCAGTTCAGGGACATCGAGGAACGGAATCGAAGAACCGGAACCACCGCCGAATATCTCGGCGTAATCTTCGACGGCCGATCCAACTTTGGTTTGACCACCGAAAACGCCGTCGTACAAGCTTTTACCATTGAAACTATGGCCGTTACTAAGTTTCTTACTCAAAGATGTAGCAGCCGAAGCTCTTTGGTACTCCATTGAAATAACAAAAATAAAAATAAAAATAAAAAAGAGATCTTTAGGGTTTGTTTTTCAGAGGATTCTTTTTCCCTCTGTTTCACTGCAGTGTACAAGACACGAAGAGAAGAAGAAGACTCTGTGAGAAGACGAGAAAATGAAAAATAAAATTATTTGAAACGAGAAATTGAAGAGAAAAAAAAGATATGTATTAGTAAATGTGGGGGATTTTTGTCAGTGTACGGTGAAGGTTCAAATTTATCATAACTCCCTGTATTTTTTGAAAATTAGGAATTTAGTCTTTATATGTTTATTTCTAGGAATTTAATCTTTTTACTTTTTAGATTTTAAATTTGAGGTACAATTCATACTTTATTAACCCTTTGATAGGGCACACACACAGGTGCTCGAACTCAGGACCCCTAAAATGAATAACATTTTTTTTTCACTGGAACCACTTGTTGGATTCACTATTACTCTCATTTTAAATTGGTCTTAAACTCCAAACCATTCTAATTACAAGTGGCAAACGGGGTGGCTTGGGTGAGCTCGGATTGGGCTTTCTTCATATTCGGATTTTTTCAATCCCAATTTAACTTGGACTTAGATTTTTTAGGCTAGGAATTTTTCAAAGTATGATTTTCTCAAGTTCGAGCTCTTTTGGACTTGGATTTTTTCAAGCTCAATTTTTTCGGATTTCGGGCTTACGTCCAAGCCAGCTGACTTTGATGGGTTCAATAATTTTGAATTTTTGTAAGTTATAGATATTTTAACTTTTGAATGTAATAATTCATTTTACTTTTATACGATAAGAACACAATTCAGACTTTCTCTGATTCTTATGGACCCAGGTTTTGTCAGGCTCGGTTTAGATTTTCTCGAGCTTGAATCTGTTATAGGCTCGGGTTTTCTCGAACTCAAATCGTTATGAGCTCAGATCGACATGGGTGAGCTTTCGGGCTCTGGCCTATTTTGTCAGTTTTAGTTTTAATTACATCTCCAAACTATTAATGTTATGTCAATTAGATCCTTTCGTTATTAAAACTGTTAATTTAATCATTAAATTAAACGTCAAATATTGCGCAGCTAAATTTAAAATAAATTTTTTTTAAGAAATAGAACTTTTTCACCTAACTTTTAAAAGTAAAAATTAAAAATAAAGTAAAACTAAAACTAAAACTAAAAAAAAAGTGAACACTAAAACTTCTATAAAAGTTTTTAAAATCTTAAAATTAATTATTTTAAAACATTTATTTTTATAATATTCATTTTTCTTAAAATTTCATTCTAAATTATGTTACATAAGATTTGACATGTCATTTATCATTTAAATTATTGATTTTAGTAACAAAAGAACCTAATTGATATAAACTCGATAATTTGGAGATGTAATTAAAATTATTTGAAGTTTAAGAACTGATTTAAAATGAGGGTCATAATTTTGGAGATGATTGATACAATTAACTCTAATTTTTTTGCTGCGACATTCTAAAATAGAAAAAAAATCACTTGATAATCTTGTAATTGAAAAAATAGTTTTGTAATTAACATGAATTTTAAAATAATAACGTTAACAGTTGGATCCAAAGTTGTTTGAATTGAACCAGACCAAACGGTTCTGATTGGACACGGAACTGATCGAGGTACCAATCTAAAGAAGGACATTAAATCGATTAACTTGGAATCAATACAAACTCGTTGAACCAAGTAATAAACACGTTTTTAATTATTTATTTAATTGAACCAATCAGATCGATTGAGGTATTGGTCCAAAGAACATCGAATCGATTGACTTATATGAACTGAAATAACCAAGCAGTTGAATCAAATTTTTAATATTTTTATTTTTATAATTTATTTAATTGAATCAATTAGATCGATTGGACTGATAAATCGATAGCCTGACCAGTTTGCTTTTGAAAACTTTGATTGGACTTAAATTTAAAAATCTGAAAAGTAGAAAGATTAAATCTTTGGAAGGACTAAATTCAAAATTTTTGAAGAGTATAAAGAGTTATTGTATATTTTAACCGTAAATTAAATTTAAGAAATTATATAAAAAAATAAAAAGGAAAAAAATGGGAGAAATGGAGGGAAAGATGAAAAGGAAGTGACCAGGAAAAGCCGGTGGAGAAAGGGAGTAATTGGGGGATCACATTTCTCGATGATCAGCTTTTTTTAAAAAAAGTTGTCGTTTTACGAGAGCTAGAATGTCGTCTTTCCAGGCTCCAACCTGTCACCAACCAACCATTCGACGCCGACGCCGTGGTCAATGAAAGGGTAGTTTGAGGTCACGTTATTGCTCCTATTTTCATCCTTTTTCTTCAAATATTTGCATTTAATATTATCTCCGGATACATAGCAACATTTCACCTGATTTCTTTTTAATTTCATGACAATGTATCAAATAATTTTTTATTTAATTATATTTTTACATATGATATTTTATCATTCTTTGAATTAATTGGATAATTCAACTGAGGTTATTTGAATTAGATCAGTCAGTCGAATTAATTGGATAGAAAATCGATCGGGTTATTAATTTAGAGAAAGGCATAACTTGATGAATTCATAACTTGATCAATTCAAACGATCTGATTCTAAAAAATTTGCTCAATAATGTAAAAGAAAGAGTCCCTTTACGTCGTGTCTAGAGGTGTTAATGGGTCGAGTTGAACTGGATTTGAGTTGGACTAAATGTAATATTAACATATTTTATATTTATCAAATCTCGACCCGACCTAACATCTGGATCTAAATTTTTATCCAAACTCGTTTATATTTTACAAAAGACTAACTCGAGCCCATATTAGGCTCCTTTGTGTTATTTTTATTTTTTAAAAAGTATTTATTTTATTTTATTTTTAATATTTTTTTTATCGAATTTTTTATGTAGTCATTTAATATTATTTCATTGTTTACATTAAAATAATATTATATATTTAGTATATATTTATTTTTCATGTGCTATAAATTACATAATATATAAAAAATAGCATATAAAACATTAAAAACGTAAAAATGGGTTGAGACTCCGGCATTGAATGTTCAAACTTGAACCCAACTTATATTTTAAACGAACATAATTTTCTTGCTCAAGTTCTTTTTTGAGCCTAATATTCTTGTACGAACATTCTCAATTTTTAAACGAACCTTTAAACTTGCGTAAATAACCGGATCCATTAACATTTCTAGTCATGCCCCACAAGGACTAGGATTAGGTGTTTTTGCCATTTCCAAGCTTACTTGTTACTGATTTTTATTTTTGGTATAACAACTTTTGTCATGAAATTTTGGTGATTCAGTATCTCTCTTGTACTTACATCTCACAAGAGTTTAATTAATGTTAAAATATGTTATAGGTTATTATATTTTTCATAAATTTAAAATTTTGTCTATATATTTTTATGTTTAGGAATTTAGTTTTTTTTATTTTTAAATTTTAAAATTCAGGTTCGATTATTAACACTATTATTTTTTATTAAATTTGTTGGTGTGAAATTTAAAATTAAAAAACAAAAACCTACTTGGTAAAAATGTAATTAAAAAATAATATTGTAATGAACCTGAATTTAACAAAATAATTTTAACAGTGTTAAAAGTTATATATAAATTTTCGAAAAGTAGATGGACTAAATTCTTACAAATAAAAGTATAAGAATTAAGTTCCAAAATTATGAAGAATACAATGACTTATGACATCTTTTAACCTTTAATTAATTGTGGTTTTAGTCCTTATATATTGTTGAAATTTTTTATTTTTTAGAACCAATGTAATTTTTGGTTTTATGGCCTATGAAAATTAATTCTTACAAGGTTCACCCTCCCAACAACATCGTCTTTAGGGTTTGAAGCTCAACTTTCTATTTGGAAGTGCAATGTGTCATTCCACTCCAATTATAGATATTTGTAATTTAAACATTTTATTTTAATTTGACATAATTTGATCTCATTATTTTTTATAATGTTATTAGTAAGTTCAATTTGATAACATCATTAGTTATTGCATTTAAATTAACAACGTGGATTTTTTCTTAAAAACGGGCAATTGATATCAAGATTTTCATAACCGTATTGGTGGCTTAATTGATCAAACCACCAATTCAGTCAATCCGATCAGTTGATATGGTTTGATTTAATAAATCATTAAAAAAATAAAAATATAGAAAATCGATTCAACTAATTTGTAAGCCAATCAACCTAACCCCTCTAATCCGACTAGTACCACAATTTATTCTCTGTCCATCCGATCAACATTGGTTGGTATATAAATTTATTATTCTTTAAATATTATTGATTGAATCTTCACTTGACTTTGATTGAATGATTGAATAACAAATAACCACGTCATCATAATCATATTATCAACGGTGAATAAAATTGAGAGATCCCTCTATTATAGGTATTTGATTACATTAACCCCTCTACTATTAAACGGATCAATTTAGACTCCATATTATTAAGAAAAATTGAATAAAGTCAAACTGGAATAGAGTTAACATTTACTATTTCAATTATATCATTTACCATTTAACGAAGTTCATATTTTTTAAGTTTTTATGGATTTGTAAATAAAACCTTTTGTTTAAAATTAAACTACAATTGAAAAAAAAAAAATTTCAATACAAAAATCCATCCATTTAATCTATTATAAATTCACCAAATCATACAATATTCAAACATAAAGAATAAAAATCATAGTTTCATCTTTTCTTTTCTTTTCTTTTTTTGTAATGATAAAATGATCCCCAACTTTCACATTGATTGATTTTTTTCTCCAAATGTGTGAAATAATTGCCAACAATAACATTGTGTGACTGTAGCTAACATTTCCAATAAGATTATACAGTTTATGACCCCTCATCAAATAATGTCCTCACTTTACAAATTTAAAATTTCAAAGGCTAATACTTTGTTTTGAATGTTTAACTTAAAGACCCAAATTATGACTAGCTTTTCACTATTTAGCATCATTTTGGCATTTGAAAATTGGCCAATCACCCACCCATATGATGATGCTTCTTATCTCTTTTCCATTCATTACTTGCATCTATACACCATCTAAATATCCTAAATTTTGTGTCATCATCGGAGTTGAATTGGGTTAATGGTTTTTTTGGATGGGTGTTTATTTTGAGTGTAATGCATTTAATTTTTTTTCGTTTTATGTTACAGTATCGTTATAATATTTAATTTCGTTGTCACTGTTATTTTTACGTTAACAGCAAGTAAACACACTGTCCATCCAACGAGATCTAAGTTCATTAAATTTTTTGAAGTTTTTTAAAATTGGATTTAGTTTTAGATTTTTTTTTTTTTGTTTTTAAAATTTATTTTGATAAAATGAGTTTTGTTTTTTATGATTTTGTAATTTTATTTAAAGCTTCGGTATATCTTAAACATTATGTCATCGTTAGAGTTGAGTTTGATTCGGTTAAGTTGGATTTGATTTTTTTTTGGAACTTTTTAAAATCGTGAATGTTAATTTAGTTCAATTTAACTTTTAATCTTTTCATATTAATTCGGGTTTTTTTTTGTTTTTGGAATTTTATTTTGATACAACGAGTTTTACTCAGTGACTTTTGATAATATTTATTAAAATTTTAAAGTTTCAAGTAAATAAAAAATAACTAATAGCTTTTATATAATATTTTAAAAAAAACTACATAATATTTGGAGTTTTTTTTCTCTATTTTAAATATAGAATATTAATTTTTATATTATAAAGAATAAAATCAATTATAAATTAAATGTATTTTTAGAGAGTTAATCCATTTTATATATTTTTATCTTTTTCTTGTTGTGCTTAAAGTTATCAAATTAACTCTATAAACAGAGGTGAAATCAAAAAAAAATTTAGGAGGTTAAAATTGAATTGTAATTTTTACAATAATAAAAATATAATTTTATCATTTGAATAGTCTATATTTTTACAATTTTGAAAGATTAAATGAAATTTTTATTATTTTTAGAGGATTAAAATATAATTTTTATTTTTATTAATTTAAAATTTTAAAAGATTTAAATAAAAAAAATTCATTTTAAGGAGATCGAGAGCCTTACCAACCCCTCCATATGTGCCCCTATCTATAAATGTAAGCATCACTAAAATGGATTATCCATAAGTCCTCCAAAACCCTTAATTAAAAAGGTAATACGCTTTAACGCACTCAAATTCACGTTTTCATGTATTTACAACAATGATGATACTAATCGAATTAAAACTTAATCAACAATAATAATTTATTTTTTAAAGTAAAAGATGTAATAATCATTACTAACATAAATCTTTAGGAATACATCTAATAGAGCATTATTATAAATGATGGTGATGTGGAAAGCTTGCTTAATTATCAGTATATTATGTATTATCCAAAGATGTAATAATTATTATATTAACAATAATCTTAGCAAAATGCAAACACTATAATGGATCTAAACAAGCTGTTTTTTTTTTTTTTTAGAATCTAAGAAGGTGAAACACTTTATCCAAAAATATATATGCAATTAAGTCTTTATATTTATAAAAATTTTATAATCTAGTCTTTGTATTTTTATTTTCAAGATTTTAATTTCATTATTTTTTCGAATTTAAATTTTATTCGTGTGGCATTTTGAAATTAAAAAAAAACAGTCATATAACTAAAAAACTGATCGTAATAAACCTAAATTTAACAACAAAAAATAATATTATTGACAAATTAACCTGAATTTTAAAATTTAATCACGAAAACTTATGACATATTTTAATTATTTTTTCATTACTCGTAATTACATTGGGTTTTGATAAAATTTAAAATCAAATCAAATCAAACATTTTATTTCTTTCATCTATGAAATTAAAATCCAAAATCTTACTTATAACACATCGAACATTTTATTTCTTGACTCGATAAAACTATATAATTTAAAATCATGATTGAATGAGAGTAATTTTTATGAAAGTAATGAAAGCCCTTTTGATCTAAATCTAACACAAAGTGAATCTCTCTGCCATATCAATAATATATCATAGAAGAAATCCGAATCCAAAGCATAAAAAGCAGATTTCTGCTCTGCTTTTTTTTTTTTTTTTGTGTGTGTGCTTTTGATCTGGACTACCCATTTCTCTCAATTCAGTGACTAACAGCTCACCTCATCCATTTTGGCCTTTTAAGCCTTTAGCCTTCAAATACTATATTATTTATCCATTATATATACGGTGTAGCAGTACTTATCGATAAGTATTAAAAGAATATATCTTAGATTCAATTTGATTTGATGGTTAGTGTCAAAGATTAAAAAATAAATTTATTTGGATTTTGATTTACGAATTCATAACGTTCAAATTTGTTTCATGAAATAATATTGAACTTTAGAAAAAAAGGGGAAAAATAACTTTTGATTGATATAAATGGTATAAATAAAGAAGGCCATACAATAGCGATTTTAATAACTTAGTGACTTAAATAAAAACATTTGAATAGTTTAATGACTATTTTGTAACTTTTTGAAGTTCAATGATCAAAATATAAACTTAATAATAGTTTTGTAGTATTGGGTGTAATTTACCCAATGTTTATATTTATTTTACTGTTTATAAAAATTAAATTTTTAGGATTTTATACGGTCCCTTTCAACAATGTCATATCAAAGAGAGAAACCCGTCATTGTATCAAATTTGTAATAGATTGAAATACATTGCACATGATCCAAATTTGAGTGTTATTAACCAGTGAGGTGAGCAATAAAAGAAGACGAAGGTAGGACAAAAGGAAGGACTATGAAGGTTGGAAGGAGATTGTGGTTTTGTGGAGAAAGTTCAGAGATTCAGTGAAAGGAGAATAAGAAAAGCGACTTACGTGAATTGTTTGCATGATCCTTTTATAATGAGGGAGAAACTAATTGCATGTCTTAAGATTGTTGATATGAAAGTCTGATTTGATATCTTTGGTAATGGTGGTGACGTGACAGCCTAAGATAAGATATGTTAGGACGACTAGCAATTAATTACTCTAAGCTTCCACGTGATCCTTATATAGACTTAGTGAAGGTGCATAGTTCTAAAGTTCATCAAGCTGTGGTTCGCGAACTAGCCGTGGGTCCACAGCATTGTTGGTTCCATTAAGAAATACGTGTCAAGTTCTCTATGTGTGCTTTGTGAGGTTTGGTACACAATGTATAACAAGTGTCAAAATCCGAATGAAAATATCTAAGATGATTTAGAAAACCTAATTGACAAACCTAATCCTTTGGTGACTCGAATTAAAACAACCAAATTCGAAATGATTTGAATCGAAAAATGGCTTAAATCCCAAATGATTAGAAAGCAAAATTATCTAAGTTTGAAACAACCCAAACTCAAATATGATCGGAACCCAAAATGACCCAAAACCAATTCGATCTGCCTAATTAACTAGTTGAAGAGTCTAAAAATGCTAGCATTAGTGCACTAATTACAAGTTCAAATCCAAAATAATCAGAACTCTAAACAATAAGTGGTCGAAAGGACTCGAACCTCAAACTATCCAAACTTAAAATTACATGAACCAAAAATGGTCCCAAACCCAAATGATCCAACAATTATAAGTTTAAATTCACCTGGTTCAAATTAACCGGCCCAAATATTAAAGATTCATTGGGTCAATTCCTTAGAGTGCAATCCAAAACCAGGCTAATAGCACATTTACTCAATGCCAAGAAGCCTTATCAGTGACCCAACCTACGTAATGGGGCAGACCCGAACCATGAAAAGGCCCAATATTTTCTTTAGGTTAAAACTTGATGTTAATCCCTATACTTTGTCAAAATTTAAATTTTAGTCCATATACTTTATTTTACTTTTCCAATTTAAAAAATTCAGTGCAATAATTAACATCATTAGTATTTGGTTAAATATTCTGTAAGTCCTCATACTTTTCATAAATTAGGAATTTAATTCATATGTTTTTATTTCTAGCAATTTAGTCCCTCTAATTTTTAGATTTCAAAATTTAGGTTAAACTGTTAACCGTATTAAAATTATTTTATTAAATTATGTTCATTAACATCAATTTTTTTAATTACAATGCTACCAAGTGAGTATTTTATTATTTCAAAATGTTACACCAACCAATTTAACAAAAAAATAAAATAAAGTGTTAACAGTTGAACCTGAATTTTGAAATATGAAAAAGTAGAGAAACAAATTTCTTAAAAATAAAAGTATCAATACTAAATTCCAAACTTGTGAAGAGTATACGAACTTATAGCAATTTTAACCTTAATATTTTCCTTCATAGTTGTCAACTTGTCATATTGATTAAGTCGCTCTTATATGACTCTACACGTGATTGACATAAAATGAATAACGAATTTTGACACAAATAGCTAATTTTGTCAATGATTGAATTAAGATTTTTAAATTGAAAAAAAATAAGTGGTTTGTTTTTTAACTTTTAAAGGAAGAGGACTAATCTCAAAATTTTGTAAAAGTACAAGTACTAAAAACAAAATGTAACCATTTTCTTTATTATGGGTGTTTTCTCTCTCTTTGTCTTGAAGAAGAAGAAAAGAAGAAAAAAACCCTTTTAAATTACAGTCCAGAGAAGAAGAACCAAGGGGAAAAATCAAGTTTTTTTTTTCTTTTGTAGAACCAAATAGATAATGTTCAGGAACCAATACGATACCGACGTCACTACATGGAGCCCGGCGGGCCGGTTGTTCCAAGTGGAGTACGCGATGGAGGCCGTGAAACAAGGCTCGGCGGCGATCGGACTCCGATCTAAGACCCATGTTGTTTTGGGTTGCGTTAACAAGGCTAATTCCGAGTTGTCTTCTCACCAGAAGAAGATCTTCAAAGTCGACGACCATATCGGTGTCGCCATCGCAGGTCTCACCGCCGACGGACGCGTCCTTTCTCGGTATATGCGGAACGAGTGTATCAACTATAGCTTTACGTACGAGTCGCCGCTTCCCGTGGGCCGACTTGTTGTTCAACTCGCCGATAAAGCCCAGGTCTGTTTCCATTTTGTCTCAATTGAATCACTTGGTGATGTTGATTTATGGTTCTTTTTATAGAATTGGGAAAATTTATTTTTTTAGGGTTTGAACCTCAATTGGGTCTCTGCTGAAAAGTCTTCACAAGCATGAAAATTTCAAGTAATTGAAGCTAAAAAATAGTTATTGACTTAGCTAGAATACTGTTCTAAATTGAAAATTACTTTACAGAGAAGACTATATATGTAGTAAAAGATTGAAATGATAAAAAATGTGGAAATTTTAAGTAAATAAGACTACCCAATTGCATTATTGTTGAAATGGTTTATGATTAACTCCTAAAAGTACCATGGAGGCGTCTCTACAAGGAGTTAGATAGTATTTTGCCCCTCTACTAAAAAAACAGTCAAATTAGTTCCTGAATGTTAGTTCAAAGAGCCTATTTTTCCTTTCCTTTAAAAATTTCATCCATTTGCTTTGTTAAAAACTGACACACCAGGTGGAATAACCAGATGGTAAACGTGGCATCATGCTGACATAATTTATAGCAAGGATCAGTTTACTTTTTGATTTAGCATACAGGGATTAATTTGCCCATTTTTAAAGTAGAGGGTCAAAATGCAATCCAACTTTTAGTACAAAGGCCTTCATGGTATTTTTACTATTATTAACATTGTAAAATGATAACTGAATGTCCAATACATAATAGCAAATGACAAATGGTTATAGCTGAGGGAATTTCGATCTTATGGTTTATTCAATTATTGAGTTAGCAATACTTGGATGTCGAGGATAAGAGGCGGCATCGAGTGATTAGGGAAAAAGCTTTATGGTATAAAATCAGGTTAGAGAAATCAAAAGACTGTTGTTATGAGTGCCTTCCATTGACTGTTAATCGAAGGTCATCCGTGTGCTTATGTTTAACTGTGCGGGTGTTATGTGATCAAGTAGCGTTTTTAAGATAACTCGTGATAAACTAATACGGACCGTGTACTTTTGTTGATGTAAGAGGTGAAGATTGTTGGTGCTACTGTGCATTAAATGATATTAAGTATTTGAGGTGAGTTATAGTTAGTATGGATAAGTACGTTGTATGATCTCTTTTTTGCTTATGCCGCTTCGATAGTTGGTTTGTTGAAGCTTTCAAAGTTTCTCTTTTGTTTCTTTTCATCACTGTTCTCTGCTTATTCAGTTTGCTGCTCGAAGTTTTGTATATTTCTTGAATGTAATAGGAGTATATTCTTGATTCTATTACATACTTGAAGGTCTAATATAATTTGTATATCTTCATTTGTATCTTTATCTAGCAAGCTTTTTGTTTTGCGGTGTTAATTTGTAACCCCGATTAGAAACTCTCTTTTTCCTTCTTGTGGAACACCGACCTATTGGATTTCTCGAAAGCCAAACTATGTTATTGTTTGTGCAATTGAAATGGAAAAATGCTTCTGTTTTCGGTGGCAGGTCTGCACCCAACGTTCTTGGAAACGACCTTATGGTGTCGGTTTGTTGGTGGCTGGCTTGGATGAATCCGGGGCTCATCTCTACTATAACTGCCCGAGCGGAAACTATTTTGAGTACCAAGCTTTTGCCATTGGATCACGCTCGCAAGCTGCAAAAACTTACTTGGAACGCAGGTTTGAGAGCTTTACAGACGCATCACGGGATGATCTGGTCAAGGATGCTCTTATGGCAATAAGGGAGACCCTGCAAGGAGAAACCTTAAAAAGCTCAGTATGTACGGTTGCCGTGGTAGGGGTCGGGGAGCCATTCCATATCTTGGATCAAGCGACCGTACAACAAATGATCGATGCCTTTGAAATTGTGGCGGACCAAAAAGGTCCTGATGCTGAACCTGATGCTGAACCTGATGCTGGTGCAGGACAGGAGGCTTCAGACGAGCCCAAACCTGAACAGGGTGCTGCTGCTGGCGAAGGTGTGGCCCCGATGGATATTTGAGGATGAAAAAACCCACTTCTCGGTCTTCTAGATGAGTTTTTTTCGACAATGTGCTTGGAAATTCGGGTTAGTCACTATATAGACATTATTGTGTTGGATATTTGCTTGCTAGCCTGAGCTGAAACTTGAAACTACATTTACATTTATACTCAAGACAGTGGTCATTGATGTTGTTGACTTATTTAAGTGTTACTGCCTCTTGAATTATGAAATTTGGTGCATTCTCTTGGAAAGACCAATGTCAATGTGCATTGTGGTTACTGACAGAGTCACTCTTTGAACCCGTTCGGGTTTTAGGCAGAATAGGGAGATAAATCTTGGGGATAAAACCAAACATAAACACTCTGAACCCAGCATTGGACATGTTTCGGAGTACAACACACTTTGCAAACTTACTCCGATAGGTCAAAATCTAGGGAAAGTACCATTAAAAATCTGATTGTATTTTGCTTCCTCTTTTTTAAAAATAGATAAATCAGTTCATGTAGGTTTAATTAAATCGTTGATCATCATTCTGTTAAAAATTTCATTCAAATCTATTGTTAAAAATTGGTTCCTATGTATCAACATGAGGTACATTTGGCAGATCACATGTTATTGTAAATGAATAAAATTTTTAACAGAAAGTATTAATATGTTTTTTGATATAAGGTATAATGATTAATATATCAATTTTTTTGGTGAAGAGGATAAAATGCAATTTAATCTCTACAGTCAAAAGTTGCTTTAAATAATACACAAAAAGACATCACCTATGTGAGATGTTTAATAACCACAAAAATAATGTAATAAATACACAAAACACAATGCATATATACGGTCTTAAGATGATAATGGATAATGAGAATTCGAATATTTGTAAATATTCGATTTATTTTTACAGATTCATATATTGAAGTTTTACTAGCCAAAAAAAAAGAAAAAAAAACTCAAATTTAGATGTTTAAATTCATTAGTCGTTTTACTTCGAAATAATTTTTGAATTTTTTTTTAAGTTGATTAAGTAATTTCTAATATTTTGTAGATTTAAATATTCAATGGATGATTTTTAATTAATTTGGATTAGGATACTAGTAATCAAATTCGGATTTGATGTAAATAATTAGCATCTCCAAAATTTAAAACAAATTTCCAAATTAAAATATATTAGAATGGGATAACATAATTTTTGGTCCTTGAAGTTGTTAACTAGGTTGATTTTGATATTTGTATTTTTTTTGCTTTGATCTTTAAACTTGGTAACTAAATTTATTTTGATCCTTGAACATGAATTCTGTTAAGATTTGATAATGTAACCAATGTTATTGGAACGACGAATCTAGGATTGATTGATATAACGATCTGAACAAATGAGTTGAATCGATTGACTGAAAAATTACTTAAAATTGATAAAAATCGAAATAAAAATCAACAATTGAGCATATTGATTCAGTTAAATAGTTTTTTTTTAGATTATTATAAAAATTTAATTTATTGTTGATCTGACTATTGAACCAATCAAATTGGTTGAATTAAGAATTGTTGGTCTAGCTTGTTCAATCAATGATAAATTATTAAAAACAAAAGAATATGATACTCTGAGATTGTACTGCACCATTAACTGAAAAATTATATAAAATTTTTAATTTTCAAACGATGATGTGGTATAATTTTAAAGTATCGTATCATCAAGTTCGGGGATGAAAGCCCATAAAGACAAGGCCCAATTTAGTGAAATGAACAAAACGTCGTGATGATGGTGCGTTTGGATGCATTAGACACGGGCGAAATAACTGTAAACTACCTGCAAATTTGTCCTTTTTATTGTTTTCAAAATTTCTTACTATTTTCGTGAAATTCGGCATTAAAATCTTCATCTTCCATCAAAGGCAACCCACAAATAAGAAATTTGTTTAAAATTTTTAATTAAAATTTGTTTATATAAAATAGTTGATTAATTTCTAAATTCATCATCCATATTTGATTTTTGTTTTTGTTTTTAGGGAGGTGTTTGAAAATTAAAATTATTTTTTTTTTGAATGGACGGATCCGGTGACGACGTTGCCGCGGTGATAGCGCCGATAGCGAAGTGGAAGAGCGATTTCTCACGGACGTTTCAGTACTTATTGGATCGTTCAACGCCATACCTGATGGAAAGATGGCTTGGAAGTCTCGCCATTGCGGCCGTTTACGTCCTTCGCGTTTACTTATTGCAAGGCTTTTATATCGTGTCTTATGGCATTGGGATTTATATCTTGAACCTATTGATTGGTTTTTTATCGCCTAAGGTTGATCCTGAACTTGAGCATTTGGATGGTGCTTCGTTGCCGACTAAAGGTTCTGATGAATTCAGACCTTTCATTCGCCGACTTCCAGAGTTTAAGTTTTGGTAAATTTAAATTTAAAACCCCTTTTTCGATTTGGGAATTACTTTAAATTTTTTTATTTTATTGTTATGATCAATAAATTTCATGAATTTTTTGCATTTAATGACTGGAACTTGAAATGCTGAAATTGGTAAGAATTTATGGAAATGTTTACTGTATGAATAGCAAATTCGGATAATAAGCACTGTCTTAGTGATTTATAAGGTGCTAGGAAAAGAAATTGATCGCTTAATTGAAGTTTGTTGATACTAGGCTGGGATGATGGTAGTTGTAGACCGTTCATTTAGTGGGTAGAGAGCCATAGGACATATTACGAGTGTTCAAATAGGAAGAAAGGTGGTTGAGGGATGAAAATAGAGATAGAAGAGAGAGACCGGAAGAGAGATTTCAAAGCCTTGGCCATCTTATAAAAGGTGCTTATGGTTCTTCTTGAGACGTCACATGTCAGTTTCATGTCGGTTTCGTATTCTTGAAGTTTAGCCGACCTATTGATATCACTTCCTCCTAAGGACAATGGGTAAATACGGTGTAAGAATTTGTTATCACAAGTTACCTTAGCTGACGACAAAGTTATCTTTAATTTCTTTTATTATTAAACACTATAATTCTCAGTATTTGAGTATTCAACAACATAAATGGACCATAACAAAATCATGCACATATTGACCAATAAAGAATTTGCATGTTTTGTTGATAAACTAGAACAACTCTAGAGTTTATTACATATCTTTTATTTATAGACACATCCCTCATGCTAGCACCTTTTCTTGTGTGTGTGTGCCTTGAGCATGAGTCAATATGAGAATTGTAGTGCCTAGAGTGCCATGCGCCCTTTACAAGACTGCCAACTACACTGGATCAAAAATGACTTGCTTTTATTTGGTATTATGATTTCAGGTACTCAATAACAAAAGCTTTTTGCATAGGCTTCTTGATGACTTTCTTTTCAATATTTGATGTTCCTGTCTTTTGGCCCATATTACTCTTCTATTGGATTGCTCTCTTTGTTCTCACGATGAAGCGTCAAATAATGCATATGATCAAGTATAAATATGTTCCATTCAGCATTGGGAAACAGGTCATAGCTTAGATCTTACTTGCGGTAAAACTTGTATCATTGGAACACCTCATATAACATTAACATTTTTACCTTTTGGGTTTCAACAGAGGTATACAGGGAAGAAGACCTCTCCCACTGGCGCAGGTTTAGTGATGGATTGAAGGGGTTGTTTACATCCTTTTCTGGAAAAACAATCCAGAAAGTTGCAACCTTTTCTAAGTTCCAATTTTCATTCTTTTAGATTTTTAGAAGGAAGAGTCGTTAACCACATCACATGTATGTATGTCGGGAATTCCGAGTTTTTATTTCGAATGGTCGACTATGTTCCACATTGAAATTGGTTATTCTTCTCTCTATAACTTCTTCCTATGTATTAGACTATTAGTCAATATATATTCTTTTTCATTGCTTCATTAAAGTTTGTTGATACAAGGCCGTGATGATGGTGGTTGTAGAAGATTTATTCAATGGGTGGGTAGAGAGTCGTAGGACGTATTATGAGTGCTCAAAGAAGAAGAAAGGTGGTTGAGGAATAAGAATAGTGATAAGAGAGAGAAAGAGATCAGGAAGCCTTGGTGCTAGGGGGATCTTATAAAAGGTCTCGTCGATCTTTCTTGAGGTGTCACGTGTCGATTTCTTATTGGTTCCACATTCACTAGAGCTCACAAAGGCGTATTTAGGGGGGTTGGCAGGGCCCCGACCCCTCTAAAATGGTTTTTTTTGTTATTTTGACCGTTTAAATTTTTAAAAAATTTAAATTAGTAAAAAAAATTAAACTTTGACCCCCCTAAAAATAATAAAAATTTAATTTAATATTTTAAAAATTATAAAGATATAGATAATTTAAATTTGACCCCCTAAATTTTTTTCTTAGCTTCTCCCCTGAGAGCTCGGTCAATTTATTGACACATTTCCTCCCAAGTATAAGTTGTCTTGTTAGGAAAGCGGGTAAATAACGATGTATCTATATGTCACCTTTGCCAGGTGTGTGTTCCCCGTGCTGTGGGTTTGTGAGGTAGAGAGTTCATTGGCCCTCGTCAGCAGGATTTTGTTCTTGCAGGAGACCTTAGCTCGTGGAACACTCCGCGTGGCTGGCGGATTGTGAGGTGACCTTGTGAGGTGTAGGCATAACAAGGTTATCTTTAGGAGGAAGAGTCGTTAGTCGTATGTATGTATTTATGTTGGGAATTTCGGGTTTTTATTTCCAATGATCAACTATGTTCCACATCAAAATTGGTTAATCTCCTTTCTCTAAAGCTTCTTCCCATGTATTAGATTATTAGTCAATATATATATTATCTTCATTGCTTGAGGTTTTAGGCCTTTTCCCCCATGTTTTTAGCTAATAAGAATACTCATTGCTCAAAAACTTATTTTGCTTGCATTGTTGTTTGTTGACCTGATATTGATTTTTGTGGATGGTACGAAAAAAAGGGTAGTTGTCAAGCAGTCATCAAGGAGAGCTTCTTGGGAATCTTTTCAAGCCTTGATAACACAATATTTAAAGCTTTTAGAAATTATTTTCACTTGTGAATTATATGGTATTTTAATGGTGGTTGTATAAACTGAGTGCAGGGGAAATTCTTCAAGAAAATTGACTTTGAGGGATGATGGTATATAAAATGCCAGATGGATTCCTAATCATTACACACATCTTAGAGAACAACTCTCCAACAACTGAGCCACAGTAATCCCCATGAGTTTCTTTTCTTTAACTTTTTTTGTTTGTATTTGACTTTGATTACTCAAGGAAAAGAATATTACAATTTGAGTATTAAGTTTTATAATAGCATTGTTCCTTAAACATGGCCAGCTAATTGTTGAAGGTTTTTTTTGTGTCTGTCACTTCCCCTAGTTAGCCCTCTCTAAAAACACCTTACATTGAAGCTCTCCAACAATATTCCGTAGGAAAAGAAAAATGGGTGATAGAACCTTTGTTGTGATATTCTTCTTTTGGGCATTTCTTACAATAATCACCCCAACCCTTGTTATCTGGTCAGAATCTTCCAAACCCTTGATGGAAATGAATGGTAAGAGCTTAAAAAATCTTCACTTCTTTTAGTAATTCATGTCTGAATGTTATGTTTGAATTATTGTTGCTTTGCTTTGCTTTTTGCAGGTCAGAAAAATGTGGGAATAAAAGATAGGAGAATGATTGGATATGGAGTGGAACAAGTAAGCAATGCAAGGATATCTTCAACTCAAATGGAGGCAGCAACAACATCCACAACAACTGAACACCATAACTGGAGCTGGTTTCAAGAACTTGAAAGCTTAGCCAGCAAAGTCTTTCAAAAAGCAATGGGGTTGCTGATCAGTGTCAGTTAAATTCAATGATAATAAACCTTCAAAGAAACTGTATGTTTCAATACCACCTTCGTCAGGTTTAAGTGGTAAAAGTAGCATGGAGGCCTTGAAATAGAAGTCAGATTATATTTTGTCCTCTCTATTAAAAAAAATGGATAAATTAGTCTATGTACGTTAGATCGAAGAGTAAATTGATTCTTTTATTAAAAATTCCATCCAATTTTATTGTTAAAAATTGGTTCTTGTACACTAAAATGAGTTGCCATTTTTTAATATTAAAAATGGGTGAAATTTTTAACAAAAGAAAGCAGATTACTCTTTAATCTAACATACATGAATTAATTTATCTAATTTTTTAAGTAAAAAAGACAAAATGCAATCTGACTACTTGGAACTCCATGTTACTTTTACTGGTTTAAATTTGTTAAGTCATTACTGTAAAAAATAATAAAAGAAGGCAAATATTTTCAGATATATTGGTTCTTGTATACAAAAAACACAAAATTACATACTTTTCAAAGCCTATTGGTAAAAAAATTCTGGGTAGAGTAGGTTACTGAAAAACAAAACCTTGAGTTTATTGAATGATTTGTTATGTTAGACTTTGGACACAAATTTTAGACTTTGGCTTGTTGTCTCTTGAAAATGAATCAATTTATTCAATGATATTGAAAAACATACTGTATGATTGGTGGTTTTTTTTCTTTTTTTTTCTGGAAAAGACGATATGTTTGACATTGACAGCTTCGTATATAGGAGGCCGCCGAGCTTGATTTTTGTCCTAGTGTGAATTGTCTAAGTTTGGAAGAATAAGGTTAGTTGAGGAAGCTGACAGATGATTTGTTAGTTCTAACTAATGATTCCAATCGATTTTTCAATATATACACACACACACACACGTGTGTATATGTATGTATGTTATATAATATATGTTGTTAATCAGAGAACATCCAGGCCATGGGCTTTGAACAACCAGGAATCTTCTTGTTGGAGCCCGAGGTGATAAGGGATGAACTAAAATAGCTGCAAGTAAAAGGTTTGTCTTCTGTTACATAGCATACAATTAAGGCTAGTTTATTAGCGTGTTTTTTACAATAATAATTCCAACTTAAATTAGAAGCTAATTTATTAGTTATTGCGTCAATAAATTGATTGCTTATGTATTTGATGCACACCAATCAATTAGGCGGATAAGAATGAATTTGGATCGGATCAATTTAGAATAATTTATTTCAAGTGAATTTTAGATTTAATTCATTTTGAGTTCGGAACATTTTAGGTTTGGGTTTGAATTATTTTAGATTTTGATAATTTTGAGTTTGAGGAATGGGATTTTCAAATGAATCATTACGAATTTAAATCATTTCAAGTTCGAGATTTAATTTTTTCAGTATGGATCGTTGCGAGTTTTGATTATTTCGAATTGTGGTTACTTTAAATTGGGTCAGTTCAAATTAAAATCAATTTCAAATTTAAATTTAGTGTTAATTTAAGTTCGACTTTTTAATTTTTTATCCTAAATAAGATCAAATCGAAATTGAATTTTAATTGATTCAACTAAGATAAAATGGAAGTTTATACTAATATGATGGCATCGTTTTTAATAGTAAGGATAGGTGTTTTATTTGGCGATATCTTCGGGAAAACTATATTAAAATTTGGGATAATGCAATCTTTAGTCTCTAAATTTGATATTTTAAAAAAAAATTCAAATAATGATGTGACACAAACACCATCATAACTTTTAAGAATCAAATTTGGAAAAGAACTATCAATCAAATTTTGGAAAAAAAAAACTATCAAGTTTCGAGACTAACGTGAACAAAAAGAATTCAAGATCAAAATGAAAAAAATTATAAATTAAGAGATTAAATGTTATTTTATTCCTTAAAATTACCCAGTTATTGTTTTTCTTTTCTTTTTTGTCATCCAATTATATTTTTTTTTCTGGTCACCCAATTTTATTGGATGTTTCAGCGTTTCTAAAATTAACTAGTTGATTGATCATTTTGTAATTTTTCATAGTTAGGTAACAAGAATTTTTTTACTAATAATTAAATGATCATTTTATAATTTTTATAGTTGAATGAACAAAAACGAAAACAAAAACTACACTTACCCTATATAAAATGCTTAATTAAGCCTCCCTCTTTAAGACCAAAAGTTTGATGGGAAGTGCCTCATATCAAGGGAATTAGGCTCCTATTTAGAATATTGAAGACCAAAGGATAGTAGACACTGATATATCGCAGGCCCAATAACATAAAAACGTTTTAGATAGTAAACGTTATTTTATTTGAAAAGTTATGTTGACGTGTCGGGTCTTTCAAAAATAGTAAAAATATTTTTATTAAAATTTAAGGTTAAAATATGCGATAAGTTTTTATTTGTTCTCTTCTTAAATTTGAAATTTGGTCTTTATATTTTTATATTTGAGGGTTTCGTCTTTTGCTTTTCAGATTTTAAAATTCGAGTTATATTATTAGCTCAGTTAAAATTATTTTTGTTAAATTTAAGTTCATTACAATTTTATTTTTTTAGTTACATGGTTATTAAGGTTTTTTTAAGTGTTAAGAAATAGATTTGAATTTTGAAATTTAAAAAAGTAAAGGTATTAAAATTTTGAAAATAAAAGTATTAAGGATTAAAATCCAAGTTTGAGAAAAAGAACATATGACATATTTTAACCAAAATTTAATTATAAAATTATTTTTATATTTTTATTATTCTTGAAAAGTAAAAAGGGTCAAGTTAGATTAACTTAGAATTAAAAAATATAAACCTAAACTCAACTCAAAATAAATTAAATTTCTCGATCCAAGGATTTAACCTCAGCCCCCAACATAAGTTTTCTCAAAGGTTTCAAAGGGAAAAAAGGGTAATGGAAATATTTAATTAAACAGTCCCTATCTACATCATTGATTATCCGTAGGGGTACAACACAAGCAACTCCTCACTTTGTTTTAATTTGGTTCTTTCTTGTAGCATAAACTTTTGCCTTTTCTTTTTCACCCACTTTGTCTTAAAACAGTACCAATTCCTCCATTTTACATTATTTAAGCCTCACTATCGAAGCAACAACAAACCAACCATATGTTACAATATTCTATATGTATGTATGTATATACTTTGCTCTTTTTTTTTTTTTAATCACCATCGAAAGCCAAAACAATCACCTTCATGAAATTTATCCACATCGACAACACGAATACGAGTCGATATTATTCTCTTGAGATTTTATAATTACATAATTCTTGATATTATCACGAGAAAGCAGAATGATAAATTTAACCTCGAGGGCGAATCTAGAAAATTTTTTAAGAGGGTTGAAATTGAATTATAAAATTTTGAGAATCAAAATATAACTTTATCATATATTAGATTATGATTTTATCATTTTTACAAAAAATAAAATATAATTTTTTTTTTATTTTAAAGGTTCAAAGTGCAATTTTACCATATATAAATTTATAATTTAATGATTTTAATGGGATAAAATGTAATTTTTCATTTTTAGGGGAGCCATGCTTTAGCCTTGAAAAGACGATGAACATTCAAAGAAGACAATACTGATTGATACTCGTGACATTAACCAACACTAACTTAGAAAATAAAAGTAGGTAACTCATGTAATCAAAAGACATTAGGTAAAGTAGGGAGTATAATTTGGTTGACGTACCAAAAAATTTCATCATTAATTTTCATTTTTATTTGCAATGGGAGGCTAATAGTTGCCTCTAACACCCAAATCTTATCCAAGTGGGATATGCTTATCAAGTTCATGTCCTTGTGGGCATCCCTACTTGTTTGGCAAACTTGCATCTTGCAAAAAAAAAGATTGTTTATTTTCATCCAAACTGGTAATGCCATACACTTCATGCATGAAAAAAAAAGGGCTCCACATTTCACTTCATGATAATATTTTTTAAAAAAATATTTTCTATTTTATTTTGAATTTTTTAAGATGAAGACTAAATTAACCGTATTTATAAAGTTGAGGGTTAAATTTATTGATTTCATTAGAATTAAGATATCTAACTTTGTTAGTATGCCAATAAATAAGGACAAGTCAACATTCTCTTAATGATTTAAAAAAGAAATAACCAAATGCTGATAACGTTAGTAAATCGAAAAATTTTAGTGTTGAGTGACGAAAACAAAAATTTACTAACAATTGAATGATTAAGTGCGGAATTTAACCCTTTTATTTTTTTTGCTTTGCTTTGCTTCTACTTGGCCTCATTGTAAAGCTTGTCTGCATTTATATGTTCTTATATCCCAATTCTAGAAAGTTCATAACTAAAGCAATCAGTTTCCTTTTCCTTTTTTTCCTTATTTTACAATACAAACAGATAGACACGGAAGTTAGCACTTTAATTAGGTAGAAATTGTCCGATCCCAATCTAGAAAATTCGATTCGATCAATTTAAACGAAAATTTAATTTATCTTGATTTGATCATAAAATAATTAATAGCTCAAACTCATTGAATTTTAATCCGAAATAACTCAAATTCAAATAATTTAAATTTGAAAGATACAATTTTTTAACCCAAAAAATCAGAAAATTCTAAAATTCGAATTGACCCAAATTGGATTAACCTAATCTAAACCTAACGCAATACGAGTTAGAGGGAGCCTTGTGCCCCTCAATTCCCCCAATTTAGAAAATTTTCATCGAGTCCTTGAAAAGTTTTTGCGAATTTTAATTAGACTTTCCAAATTTTTTTAATAATTCTCGTTAATCTTCACAAATTTTTTTTTTTTGAAAAATTTAAAGGCAGTATTAAGAAGATTTTTGTACTGAGAGTCAGAATATTTTTTCTTTATTAAAAAACGAGTAAATTAATCCAATTACGTTAAATCAAAGAACAAACCGATCTTTTGTATTAAAGATTTTTTCTATTTCTATGATTTAACGTATACAAATTAATTTATCAAAATTTTAAATAAAGAGGTGGGGACTTATTTCGGTGGCCATGGTAGAGCACTTTCAGTTTCATATTCCATCAAATTATACGCGGAATCCAGTTTGTAGGTAGCATTCACCACAATCTAAACCCCACATTAAACTTTTGAAAATTTTTTCAAGCCCCCCAACTTTACAAAATCATTTGATTAAGCCCATAAAAAAAGTCCTATGAAAGATACTGAATAATATTACTATTTTAAAGCACTACCAGCAGTTTTCTGCTGTCAGGTCAAGAGTCTCCTCTAGGTTTCGCCGGTTGGTGAGTGGTGAGTGGACCCTAATGTTGGGATCCTCACATTAATCCCTACATGATTTAATTCCATCTCATCGTATCAACAATTCCACTTGATTTAATCGAAATTCGAAAATAATTTCAACTTAAAATGATTCAATTGAATTTGATTCGAATTATAAAACTTGAACATGAAATGATTTGATATAAAAATTTAAAATGACCCAAATCCAAAATAATTTACATCATAAAATGATTTGAACGAAGATGACTTGAAAATCTCAAAATTCAAATTAATCGACTTAATTTGATTGAAGAGAAAATCAATTCAACCCGCCTCACATAAAAATTGTGTACTTAGTTTTCAACTGAAAAAAAAAAACATCTATTTAATAGATTAAATAATATTAGCATCAAACTTATTTAATAATTAAATATATTGTTAAACTATATAAAAGAGAAAAAAAGATGATGCCATTCCTTGCTATAATTCAAAGCATGCATGACAAAATCTTTTTCCTATACATTAGAGTTCCTTTTGGAAACATATTAATTAAGGTAAATGCTTTTCATATATATATAAACATAAACATAATGAATAATTAATTAGTACTTCAATGTATAAAATTTTTTATTTTTTAAGTGGATTGTCGATTGAGTTCTAGCTCGATTGGTATGTGTATTGTTGTTAGTGGAGGAGAATGTGGATTCGAGTGCATTAAAGTTACGGATTGTGTCAAAAAGAACACATGTGATCAGAACCTATAATGAGATTGTTCAAAAAAATTTGTTAAGTGGATTAAAAAGTGGGTAAATTGACGATTGAGACAATGGATCAGAACTCATCGGCAAATAAAAAATCATATCTTAGATTCAAGTCGATCTAACGTTTAGTGTCGAAGATCGAAAAAAAAAACTGTTTACTTTTTAAAGTTAAATAAACAAAATATAAACTTATTGAGATTAGTTTAAAAACTAACATTTTGGTGAATTTCATTTAACCCGAATTAATATTAAATAATAAAAATAATAAAATAATTTTAAATTTAATTATAAAATATGTCAGTTATTTACACATTTTTAATATATATTTCAAACAGTTAACCAACACATAAAAAGCCCGCCAATTAAAAATTAACGGTAAACAAAAGTGAAAAAAAACCGGTTTTGTTTAAATTATAATCAAAGAGAAACTGAAAGAGAAAAAGAAGAAGAAGCAGAACCTTCATTGCGACGTAATCCTCACAATCGCAGAGCAACTTACGGCGGCGGTAACGACGGCGACGATGGAGAGAGGCGGAGCTAGAGAAAAGAATAAAAGAAAACAACGAACAACTAAACCACTGGGCTAATCGTTTCAAAAAATAGTAAAATTATTAGATTGAGATTCTCTCTTTCATTTGATTGTAGATTGTATTACATCTCAATTCCAATCTCTCCGTTTCGAGTTTTCCGATGAATTTGTCTCTCCGTTTCGAGTTTTCCGATGAATTTGTCTCTCCGTTTTGTAAATTTTGATATTTTCCCCTTTTTTTTGAAGAATTTTTGTTTTTGTATGAAAAGTTTCTCTCTTTTCTTTCTTTTTTGACAATTTAGAATCCTAATCTTTCAATTTAGCTTTGAAAATGCCATTTACAAGCTTTGCATGGGAGATTGGGAATATATCAAATAAAAGTTCGAGGAAGAGACATAGGCTTCGTCGAGGTCAAGCTCATATTACTCCAGAAGCTTCTTTCTCTTCTTCACCTGGCTCACCTGGTTCTTCAACTGTACAAATCGAACAACGGCAATGGGAAAATTTGCCTCCAGAATTACTCTTAGATATAATTCAAAGAGTAGAACAAAGGGAACAATGTTGGCCTGGAAGGAGAGATGTGGTTGCTTGTGCTTCAGTTTGCCGTTCATGGAGGGAAATTACTAAAGACATTGTTAAAACACCTGAGCTTTGTGGCTTCTTAACTTTCCCAATATCTTTAAAGCAGGTAAATTTTGATATATTTTTACCTTTTTTTTTTTTTTTCCTATTTATGATTGAAAAAATCGGGTGTTTTTTTTTAAAGCCTGGACCAGGGGATACGCCGATTCAATGCTTTATTAGAAGGGAGAGAGCAACTTCAACATTTCGATTGTTTATGGGTCTCAGTCCTGGTAATTTTTCTATTTTTTTGGGTGAAAATGTATGTTCTGATTCTTGTTGAGGGGGAGACTCCTTCGGGAGAAGTCTTCCAGTGTTGTCCACTAAGCAGTGGGTTGAACCCCAAAATGTCAAGGTATTGTTCTGTGTCGGGGTTTTGTCTCCCACCTCTGTTGAGAGCCTTGTACGTTCACAGAGGAAGAGCACCTCGGTGAAGATACGGCTTGCAATGCTCAGAGGAGAGATGTTGGTATAGCGCGTCACGATAATTATGGAAGTGACCTGCGTTTGGGGGACTCGAACAATCAACCTAAAGCTTATACTTGCAAATACGGTACCCCTTGAGCTACCTTGACATTGTTGGGGGTCCAATTGGCTGCTTGGCAGATGACACTTAGAAGACTTCTCCTATAAGAGTTGGCTTACCTCAACAATTCTTAAAACTGTGTTTCAGACTTAGTATTATGTTCATATAACTGATATTTATTAGTATGTTCTGAATTTAAAGCTTTGTCAGGTGAGTTGAGTAAACTGTTACTAGCAGCAAAAAGGGTCAGAAGGGCTACTGGTACTGATTTTGTTATATCTTTAGTCGGGGATGATTTCTCTAGATCTAGCAACAAGTATGTTGGAAAACTCAGGTAAGCTTTTAGATATGTGGAACTGTTACTTTCTTAAGGATTGGTTGGTTCCTTCTTTTGTGGAATTTAAGTGTGAAGCTTTAACAGGTCTAATTTCCTGGGGACCAAGTTCAGTATTTTCGACAGTCAACCTCCAAGAGATTCTACGGTCTGCTCCAGTTGTGAATCGTGTCGAAAAACTCATATGGGGAAGTTGGCTCCAAGGGTAACTACGAGTAACTATAACACTGCCAAAATATCTTATGAGCTCAATATTCTTCGCACTAGAGGTCCAAGGAGAATGCGGTGTACCATGAACTCGATCCCCATCTCCGCCATTGAAGAAGGAGGAACTGCTCCTACACGTACGGCATTTACAAGTTGCCTTGATGAGCATTCTTCTCCCTTGTTAGATTCAGCAGGAAGAAGGCCACAAGTTGGGTCCACTTCGAGATCAATGCAAAATGTACCCTTAGTCTTGAAAAATAAAGCTCCCAGATGGCACGAACAGTTGCAGTGTTGGTGCTTAAATTTTAAAGGACGAGTTACAGTGGCTTCCGTAAAGAATTTCCAGTTGGTGGCTGCTGTGGAGCCAAGTGAAAATGTTACAATAACTGAACAAGAAAACGTGATTCTGCAATTTGGGAAGATCGGCAAGGACATTTTCACCATGGATTATTGTTATCCACTCTCTGCCTTCGAAGCATTTGCAATCTGCTTAAGTAGCTTCGATACAAAACCTGTATATGAATAACAATTCTCTTGTTCCCTCTACTGGCATGATTATGCTAGTTTTAATTATATTTTGGTTGTAATTTGTAAATATTCTCCTTGGATGTACTTTAGGCTAGCCATTTCACCGGCAACCGCCTTCATTACTCTGCAATCTGCATGCTTCTGTAATAATAAGTTTAGTATCTATATATATATATATTTGGATGGCAATTACCAGACTCCCCCTCTTATCACATAGCTTTATCACATTCCGCAGCTTTTACGTTTACTGTCATGAAAAATATCTAAGGAAATTTTCTCCCTCTTGGTATTTACTTGCAGACTGCAGTACAAAATGCATTTTGCTTTACATAACAATATATCATGAAATTACAAAAGGTTATGGATCTGGAGCTTGGCTGTGGACAATATGGCATCATTATTATCAATGTATAATTATCATTCTCTATATCTTGTTTGCATATGCTGTCTGCAAATTGGCAGATAATTATTTCAAAGTTGCGATTTATATCATCAGAGATCCTCCATATCCTTTTGTTTGTTCTCCCCCCCACACTTGAAGCGACAACCGTGTCGTCGAGGCTTTTCGGGATTACCAGGGTCCGAATCACTTGATTCTGCAAAAAGCCCTCTGAGGCATCTTCTTCGTACCGTAGGTTCATATGTACGCTTCTCTGCTGGTGTAATATTAAATCTAGTCTTGCCTGGCTCGGTATGCTCTTCCTTTGCTTTAGACTTGGTTGATTCTGCTAAATTGTGTATAAGTTCCAGATAAACACCTGGATTTCTTGAATTCACAGAACTTTCACACACAATTGAATTATTAATGCTTTGTATGTTATTATTGGCATATGCTGTTGATGCAGGATTTTCTTTGGTTACTGAATCATTACGCTTCCTTCCCCTGGACCTTTCTTCTCCATCAGTGGTAGCTTCAGGGCTGTCATCCGGGTTGATCTTATAACCCCGGTGAATATGAACTAATCCCCCCTTTTTGCTTGATTCTGAACCTAAGTGAAAAGATGCCCCTCTATTTTCTCCTGCTAGTGTTATAACACTGATCGATTTTTCTTCTGTAGGTAGCTCCAGTTGCTCTGTGGTGAGCTTATCAACAAACTTACAAACATTTTCTCGGATCTCGTTCTGGAGGGGAACTTGTTCCCAATTTGAAGAGACAGGCTTTTCATGAGCTTTATTTGGTATACTCCAGTTTCTTGGATATGCTGAACTCACGGTTTCGGTTCGTTTTTCATCATTGCTTGAGGTTTTCAATGTCTTCTTTATTTCCATATCATCTTGCTTGTGCTGGTGCCGTTTTCCTGTTTCCAGAGCAGTCATTAACTGCTCTTTGGTTTTTGTCCCAGCATCTGTTGCTGCAGCAAGTAGTTTAGTAATTGTTCCCTGCTCTGGTTCTTCATGAGTTGAACTCTCTGGTGTTGCTTTCCCGTGTTCTTCTTGAACCTTCTTCCTTTCCGCTCTTTCCTTTGGCTTTAGTGGTGCTGAAGGTGTTTCCATAGTTGTGCCAGTAATTGGTGCAATTTCTGCAACACCAAATGGTTGAGTCTGTTGAGAGGCAGATGGTGGGGGTTGAGTAGAACTTGGAGGTTGGGACCTTTCTTGTATAGCTGTTGGAGAATCTTTTGGTGCAGACACGTCTCGAAGTGATGGAGAAGAGGGTTGTGGAGATGTTTGGCCTGCTGGCCGAGAGGCCAAACGGGATGAAGATTGTTGCTTGGAGGCTGCCTGCGCCGTTGATTGAGGCTGAGAAACCATGCGAGATGGAGATGGGGGCACAGAGATAGCCCTTGCTGGTGATCGCGTTTGAGAGGTAGCCTGAGTTTGAACTGTTCCACGAGATGCTGATACTGGCCGAGACATCCCTTGCTTGTCTGTTACTCTGCTAGATGCTGATGGTGGAACTGAAGAACCTCTGATTTTATGTCGAGGCGTTGATGCTGGCCGTGAAGTAGCTGGATGTGATGTTGCAGCTGGCTGAGGTTCTGTCTTTTGTCCTGGCACACGAGCCTGCGTAGGAGCAGTGTGTACTGGTGCGATCCCTGGAGGCCGAAATGGTGTCTGTTGGATAGATGTCGTAGTGCTTGGCTGGGAAGGGACTTCAGTTTGAGCTGTAGGACGTGGAGTGGCTGCAGCTGGCAGCCACGGGAGTCGAAAACGAAAAAGTTGCCTCCGTTCTGCCATATATGAAAACAAGAAAACAACGATTGAAAATCGAGACGGGCAGTGTTTGCCAATGATATACCTGACATCTGATGTCTGGTATGTATATATAGGTTCAAAGTCTGATGATGCCTTTGGAACATGGCTTTCTTCTTGCTTCTCCAAAAGGACAAATCATTTCATGCAATATTCCGGATTCTTAAGGTAAGCTTTTTTATCTTGTCTTGTCTACTAGGGAGAGCATCTAGTGTTTTCTCATCGTTGCCTTCATAGTTGCTTACATTCCATGTCTCTGTTATTCTTTTCTTAAATGCATAAACCATACTTACAAGTTCCACCACGTGAGTCATGCGGGTCTAATTATGGTTTCAGTCCTTATACTATGCTGAAATTTGAGATTTAACCCGTTTAATCTGACATAATTTGGCCGCTTTACTGTTATAATGTTATTAGTAGGTCCAAATTGATAGCATTACTAGTAGTTGCCGTAAAAGTGATGACGTGGATTTTTACCATAAAAAAGTTATCTGATCCATCTTTGCTATAAGAAGTTTGTTGACAACAAAATCCTCCTGTCAATTATGTCAATCAAAAGGATCAAATCTCAAATTTCAGAGTAGCAGAAAGATTAAAACCATGATTTGACTTAATACTTATAAGGGTTAATGCAACTTTTGTCTCATGAGCTTGACAATTAGATTCATTTTGGTACTTGTACTTTTTATTAGTTCACTTTGGTATCTGAACATACGATTGAGTCCATTTTGATCCTAAAATAGGAAAAATGTAAAAGTTTGATTATATGGCTCCACTTTTTTTTAGGTTTCACACCACCGAACTTTTACATTTTTCCAAGTTCAATGATCAAAATAGACCTAGTTGCTAAACTCTATTACCAAAATGGACAAGAGAAGGTACAAACGCCAAGTGAACTTAATTGCCGAGTTCAAGAACCAAAAATTATATTAACCCTAATTATAACCTAATGCAAACAAAGCCAAGAGATTCATACTATATTTCGGTTTTTCATACTTTATTCCATCTCTCTAATCCATGGAAACTTCTGGTTATGGGAGGCTAGGAAAGGAACCTTCTCAAAAAGACAAAATGAATAATAGCAGACCAAAAGTTTCCTTTTTCTTTGTCTTGTTAATCAAGTAAAGTATTCCCTTTCTCTAAATATAAACTTTAAGACAAAAGTGGATCAAAACAATATTCTTGTTTGCTTCATTGTCAATTGTCCAAGGAGCCGCTTTTCTAAGGTATATGCAACTCTGAATTATAATGTAAAACCTGTACATACACTTCTAAAAATGTATATATATAGACACACATATATTTGTATCTGATCTTTGATTTACAGTGCCAACATAATGCAAGGATTGATCCAAGGACTAAGATCTTGCTGGCAGGAAAGAATCAAGCTAGCAATTCTAAGAAATTCGGGAGGACATAACCGGAAAAATATGTTCTCGCGTACCGGTTCCGTTGAAACAGAGGAAAAGGGATTAGAAAACATTACAGTAGCAGATGTATTGATCAGTAAAGGCGAAGAAAACGTCGGGTCTTGGCTTTGGTGTCGGGTCAACGACAATGTCGATGATGCCATGAAGAATGCAAGTATCATACAACAATTTAACTGTTATTGTCTGGTCTGATTTGGTCTGGTCTGGAGAATATTTGCTATTAAAATGACACAAGGGAAATTTTGCAGATGGCACAACATAACATTGGGTCATTGGTGGTGTTGAAACCAGGAGATCAACTACATATTGCAGGGATCATCACAGAAAGAGGTAAAAGAAATATATAACAGTTACATTTTTTTGCTCACTATCTAGATTTTAGACTAAACCTGTCAATTAGATGGAATGGATAGGTTTTTAGGTGGGGTCAGTTTCAGTTTCAATTTTTTTTTTGTTCATTTTGGTTCAGGTTATTTTGAGTTTGGGTCGTTTTTGTGCGATGATTCAATTTTTTGAGTTGGGTCATTTTCGGGCTATTTCGAATTTAAGTCAATTTTGAGTTTCAACCAATTTATGGTCGAGTTGTATACTTTTTTTTAAGTCTAAGTTTAAGTTGTGTGAATTGATTTTTGTGTGAATTGATTATAACTGATAGATCTATTTAAGGATAAAAATAAGGATAAATCTCTCGATGAAATTTTATTTTTTTCCCTTTCAAATATAAATAATTTAATTTGAGCCTTTTGGGCAAATGAAAAACTGGTTATTCGTCCTTCCTAAAAACTAATTATTTAATTTTTAGACCTTTTAAAATATAAATTTTGGCTTTGAAGTCTCTCTCAAAACTTTATAATATTATCTCAATTCTTACTCAAAGTTGTTGGTTTTCTCTCTGTCTGCTCTTGATCATTGACCATTGACCAATTATGTTGTTAATCCAATATTTATTCACAAGAGTAATCTACAAACATGCAAGTTTCAAGCATCACAAGAAGTTTATAAATGAAATTTTCTAAACTTTTTAGCCTTTTTTTTTTTTTCCCTTAGACTACTTGAGAAAGATCATTGGGCAAGGAAGATCACCAAAGTACACAAGAGTGGGGGAAATCATGACAGATGAGGTATTTTCTCTCTATGCAAGCATTTTTTTTCATGAATTAATATAATATTTGGTATCAGAATTTAATTTCAATATTCAATTTAATACTTAAATTTTTCCCTCAATTTCATACTAGAGTGTAGTTTCAATGTTTACTTTGGTTCTTAATTTTTTTTATCCCTAGTACTTTTTATGCTCAATTTGGTACCTAAGCTTTTTTTCAACCCCAATTAAGTACTTATGTTTTCTTTAGTAGAGCATACATATCAAATATTCATTAAGCCACATGATGTCATTTAATCCGGATGTTAAATTAAACATTAAAGCCGAACTTAGGTATCAAATTGGAAAAAAAAACTCAAGCACCAAAGGGCATATTAATCCCTTTTATTTATTTATGTTCTTGCTACCATTAAAACCTGTCCTTTATGAAACAGAACAAATTAATCACAGTGAAATCTGATACAAGCATTCTTCAAGCAATGCAACTCATGACAGGTAAACTTAGTTTATTCATTGCCATAGTGTTTTAAGAATCTCAAAACTCATAGTTTTTCCCTTTGAATATTATAACATCAATCATCCTTGATAATGATCCCTCAGACAATCACATACGACATGTACCGGTGATAGACGGGAGAATTGTCGGCATGGTTTCGATAGTAGACGTTGTACGAGCTGTGGTGGAACAACAAAATGGTGAATTGAAACGACTCAATGACTTCATTAAAGGGGAATACTACTAGAACAAATACATTTCTACAATACAGATGTCTTCTTTCATTTCAATGCAATGCAATTGTAGTTCAATAAAATCGAAAATTGCATATAATTGACATAATTTGATTCTTCCACTGTCGGATGTTAATAATAAGAGAACTAATTCATGCTTGAAATGAACATTGCAATGGTTCAACCAATAATCAAAAATGAAAACCATGTTCAAGATCTCAAAAGAAAATTAGGTTGACAATTAAAAAAAAAAAAATCATAGCAGCATACTGGGTTTTAAACAAGTAGGTTATGTCTTGGGTCTTTTCTGACTGAAAACCTGAGATGTCGATACGGAGAATTTCAATTGTTCCGATGCAGCAAAGCCCTTAGCTTCCATCAACTGAAGTATCCTTTGAGCATCTTGCACGAATCCACCTGCACAAAGTGCGCTTATAATTCTCTCGAACTCATTGGGACCTAGTTCATCTTTCCTAGCTTCCAAAATTCCAACAGCTTGAAGAGCTTTTTTCTCGGATTTCGCCCTCGAGTACATATCACAGAGGCTTACGTGAACCTTTAGAGGAGGAACTTCGCCTAGTTCCGCAATCTTATCTAGTAACTTTTCGGTTTCATCAACCAGCTGCAATCTACCCAACCAATCCACAAGAACGGAATATGTTTCTATGCCGGGTTCAAAACCATCCTTCTCTAGCTCCATTAGAAGGTTTAAGGCCTTATCTAACAAATTTTTCTTCTCATAAGCAACAATCATGTTAGCGGTACACTTGTCATCCGGTTTATGTCCGAGTTTTATCATGTGGTCAAAATTGCTCCTGGCTTGATCACAGTCACCGGCTTGCGCGTATGCCTCCACGAGCAATGCGGAATACTCCGAAGAGTGTTCAAATCCTGCAAATTGCATGCTGTGCACAATTCGTGCAGCTCCAGCAGCCTCACCGCTACGAGAATAAGACCGAAGCAATGCCATGTAAATCTCTTCCGAGGGTTTGATGTCTCTTGTTTCCATATCTCTTATTAACTGCTCACAATGTTGAGGTTCACCAGCATTGATATATGCCATTATCATTGAGTTGTAGATCTTCATGTCCGGTTGGAAGCCATAGTTCCTCAAGCTTTCAAATGCATCTCTAGCACGGGTAACGTTCCCTACCTTGCTATACATGTGAACAAGAACTGTGATAGTTAAACTATCAGGCATTATACCATTTTCAACCATCTTCCTAAGGATCCTCTCAACATCTTCTACGCGATCCTCTTTAGCATAGGCATCAATCAGTTTGGTATAGTCACGAACGTTTGTATGGAAAGACTCTTCACCCAAAACCAGTTCCGTAACCTATAAACATTCAAAATCATAATAGCAAGTTCAGAACCTGTAGCTCCGCTGTAACAAATTTTACAACGCAAATACTCGTACTTACATGTGTTATTCAAATAGGACAAGAAGAGAATCATGCATCCAATTAAATATAGCAGATAAACAACTCCTAGAGTGTTTGAACAATAACGTATAACTATAAACGAAAAGCATACTTTCATGACCTCAGGAAGAAATAAAACAAGATGAAACACATGCACATACATATATATGATATAATATATCACCATACTGATAATCAATAATATGGGATGTAAATCAAGTAATAACGGGATAAACAACTCCTAGAGTGTTTGAACGATAACATATAACTATAGATGAAAAGAATACTTTCATGACCTCGGGAAGAAATAAAATGGGATGAAACACATGCACATACATACATTTATATATATATGATATAATATATCACCATCTTACCTAGAACAAGAAAAACTCAATACTGATAATCAATAATATGGGATGTAAATCAAATAATAACAGGATAAACAACTCCTAGAGTGTTTGAACAATAACATATAACTATAAATGAAAAGCATACTTTCATGACCTTGGAAGAAATAATACGGGATGAAAAACACACGTACATAAACAAGACAAGAAAACTTGATACTGATAATCAATAACATAGGATTTAAATCAAGAAATAGCAGGAAAGTATAATGCAAGTTATTGTGACATCATGAGGTGGACAAGGGAAAAAGTATACCTTTAAGTGTATGCCGGGATTTTGTTGCTCCAATTTATCAAGCAAAGTGATCCAGTCAACACGAGTAGGTTGTAAAAGTTGTATCCATTCAGCCAAAAGCTGTGAAGGATCATCTTCCTTTTTCAAAGAAAGGATTTTATCCATGACCAATTTGTTCTTCCCGGATATTGGCTTTGGCTCCAGAGGCCAAAGCATTTCCTCTTTCTCATGGATTTTATCAGCCACTTCTGCCCACTTAGGATCCGATAAATCCAGTCCATAGATCTTATACTTAATCTTTCCCTTTCTTTTCGGAAGAGAAGCAACTGCGGGTGTATCCTCTGCTGCAACAGCTTGTTCCTTTAAGACATTCCCACCCTTCTCTTGCTTTCCGGACCTAAAACGTTGCAAACTCTCGTAAAAATCATTCTCCTCCATCTTCTCTTTCGCCCATTTAAACCGTAGCTCCCTCAACAAATCCCCACGAATCCCAACTTCACCGGCGAACCTACACTTTTCTTTCACTTCTTCGGCTTGCAAAAACTGCTTCATTCTCTCCTTCTTCCTCGCCTTCTCCATATCCTCCAACACCATATTACTTGCTTCCCATACAGTCTTCCATAAATCTTCGCTAAAATCTTGCGATGGCATCGCCACTTTTGAACTAACCATCCGCTGAATACCGCCTTTCTCCATCTCTTCCACGACCTTCTCCACGATAACTAAAAGCATCCCATTAATCGTCTCCTTATCACAATCAGTATACACTTCGGATAACTTCCCTCTCATTATCCAAACGAATCGCGATAAGAACTCTTTCATAGTCCCATCATCCTCATCCTCAGAATCACTGGACACAACATTTGCTTCAACACTACCATAACTTAGCTTAGTTACTCTGGTTAAGTGAATACATCTAATAAAAGGGGAACTGGGTTTAGGGTTTTTAATATAAACAGAGCTTTGAACACTACTTATTGAATGGAGGGAAGAAAATATTGCGACTGATATTGTAGAAGCTGGTTTTGGACTTAATTTTGATATATGATTGATTGATTTCCTAAAAATTAGATGCTTCAAATTCATATTTAATCAGCAGTTGAAACCAAAAACCCTATGCCGAATTCCTAAAAAACTTAGAAACGATCAAGCAAAATACCAGTGCAATTACCTGAGAGATAAACGATCAGTGATGAAAGAAAGCCAGCGATTAAGCGAGAAGAGCCACTCTGTTTGCTTATCCGGAAAATAAGAACGGAAAACTAGCCGAGAAAAAAGGGTATAGGCATAGGTTGCCCTGAAAGTTAAGTGTTGAAATGGACGGCTAAGATTTTAAGGGTTTAGCGGAGGGACTGATAAGAAAGGGGAGAGATTATTAGGGTTTTTATTATTATTATTATTAAAAGCATCTCATATAAATTAATTATTAAAAAATAGTTTTCCTAGGTCAAATTCTACTATTAGACCATGTATTTTGTGGGTAAAAGTACTATGGAGGTTCTTGTACTAAAAATTAGATTGAAATTTATCCCTTCTATTAAAAAAAAAAGTAAATTAGTCTTTGTACATTAAATCAAAGAGCAAATTGGTTTTTCTATTAAAAATTTTATCTATTTTTGTTGTTAAAACTGAACTTTGCACATCAACATGAAATACATATGACATGCCATGTGTCATTGCCTAATTATTCGGCCAGCCACATCAGTTTTAATCATACAAATGGATGAAATTTTTAATGCAAAGGACCAATTTATTCTTTGATCTAACGTATAAGAACTAATTTGTCCATTTCTTTAGTAGAGGGGGCAAAATGCAATGTGACTTTAGTACAAGAAACCCATGGTACTTTAATTTGGTCTTTTTCAATCCTTGGTACTTTTAGACTTTGAAAATTCTAGTTCTAGTCAAATAATAACTATTAAATTCATTATGTTTTATTATTTTCAAAATTTGATGTGCACAACATATTATCGCATATATAATGATATGTTACCTTATTATTTCACGTATTCTTACAAAAATATAGCAACTAAAAATAATCCAATTGAAGAATATAGACTAAATCTATAACTTTAAGCATAATAAAAAACTAATAGCATAATTTAACCAAAAAATTTAACTACCGTCATTTGGTTAGGATTAAAATTTCAAAAATTGAAAAATATAGAAACTAAAATTGATCAAATTAAAGTATAAGTATTAAATCCACAACTTACACAAAGTATAAGGTCTAATAGTAGAATTTGACCTTTTTCTTATAGCTAAAAATTGGAAACAAGTCAGATGGTTCTCAGTTTGGCTGTTGGTACAAAAATAAATAAAGAAAGAAATGAAAAATTATTATTTGTCTTTAAAACTCTTTCTATCTTATGGTGGAATTATATGTTTTTACTTTATTTTTCAAGTAAGGTTTAATTAATGTTAAACTAATTTTGTTTTGATATAGATATTCAAAAATTATTATTTTTGATACTTTTCATGTTAGTTTTATCGTTCACGTTTAAAGTTTATTATTGTTGCATCATATAAAAATATTAGTTATAATAGATTCTAAATTTGTAATCAAATCAGTTAGACCATTGATTTTCAATTCAATCGGTTAAATTTTCAGTTCAATAATAATTAAATAAATTAGAAAAATTATAAATAAGTTTAACTGATTGAACCGTCAGTTTTCTTGTTTTTGTTTTTGGGTTTCCTCTAGATCATAGTCAAGGTGAAATTAGAAAAATAAATTGGGAAAGGGGTGAGATTAAATTATATATTTTAGAGTTAAAATGCATTTTCATCACTAAAAGTGGGGTAGTGGGATGATGATCGGCATGAATGGCAGTGATGGTATGGTCTCGCCGGTGGTGGCGAACGGAAGGGCTCCAAAGAAAGTGAGACGCCGTGAAGAGAAGCCTCCGGATGTTGGAGGGGATGAGGCGATGCAAGAAGATGGAAAGCCTAAGTTTTCTCTTTCCGTGAAGCTGTTTTAAATTCAAGATCGGATAATTTGAGTAGGGAGAATGAATGGGAAATAGATGATTTTGTTCTACAAAAGGATGACGTGACGAAGAGTGTGGTTGATGGTGTCCCAACCATTGACTTCTCTGAAAGATTGTATGGTGTCATTGATGACAGCATGTCGAAAACCTTAGTTATAAAATTATTGGGCGGAAAGATAGGATTTAACGCCCTGTGGAATAAGATGTGTGCGTTGTGGAAACCTACCATGAGGTTTCAAGTCATGGATATTGAAAATGACTACTATTTGGCTAAATATGAATCTGAGATAAATTACAGTAGTGTTCTTTCGAAAGGACCGTGGGTCATATATGGTCTTACTTGACCGTCCAACCATGGTCGACGAAGTTAACGTCTATGGAAGCTTTGCCACATTCTGTTGTGGCTTGGATCCGTATCCAGAGGCTGTCTGGTGCTTACTACAAAAAAAGTCTGTCGCAGGAAATAGGCAGTTTGGTGAGGAAAGTAGTGAAGATCGACGTGCAAACCGATTCAAGTGCAAGGGGTTAGGTTGCAAGGTTTGCGGTTCAAATTAATTTAGCTGAACCCTTGGTGTCAAAAATCCGGATTGCTAACAAAATCCATCGTGTTGAATATGAATCTCTTCCATCCATTTGCTTTTCTTGTGGACGATGTGGTCATTCAAAAGAATATTGCCTGAATGTTAACTTGGATCGGGATTTGGATGAGACCAAAGGCAACGGGGAAAGCAAGACTTCAATGAAATCGGACATGGGTGGTCCAAAAGTTCAGGAAAGAGTTGAAAAAGAAGAATCTGGTGACTGGATGGCGGTCGAACGCCGGCGACGGAAACAACAACGGCAAGAAGAGACGGATTCCGAATCTATTCATGGAAACTATCGAGTGGGATCTCGGTTTAATGCCCTTTCCATAATTGATGTGGATAAGGATCATAGGAATGAGCAATTGGAGGAGCCTTTTAAATTTGGGAACCACAATCAAGCTATGGATAAAGGAGCTGATATTTCGGTTTCTTATAACGACGACAGCTCAAAGGTGAGTGGCAAAGTGTCAACGTTTGGTGTCAAACAGGATATGGGACAGGGTGTTAAATTTGGAAATAAAAATAGGAAATCCAAGTTGGATTCTGCTAGACATACAGGTTTGAAGTTGGGTGTTAGGAAGGATGGGCCAAGAGGTGGATCAAGCAATGTTGCTGTGGGACTTAAAATTGGATCGTCTAAGAAGCAAAAAGATAAAGAAGTGGGGCCCCGAATTTTAGAACCAAAAAATACTCAGTGTAGTGATTAAGGAAAATAAAAATCCAAACCTGCCATTTGGTGGTAATGATAATATGTCACTCTTTGCGGTTCAAGAATTTAATATTCCTAGTTCATTGAAGGCGAAGATGTCGAAGGTATTGACAAAGCCTGAGGGAACCAGTAGTGGTGGAAGCAATTATGCGAAGGAAGGGATGATTCCTTTGGAAAAAGCCTTGTCTGATATTATTCATAAAATAGATGATAGAAATAATTCAGTGGGGGTTGGTACTGGTGGTTCTACGGCAATCTCCAAAGTAGGTGAGCATGATGTTCGTGAGTGGGAAGTGATCCAGGAGGATGACTCAGTTGAGGGTGATGAAACCATAGGAATGGATGCGACTGCAAATTGATTTCTGGGTACAGTTTGTTGCTCTGTTTTTATAATGAAAGCTGATATTTTTATTTAGAACTGCCAGAGGGCGGGAAATCCGAAGTTTCACAGAATTTTGAAGGAATACCTGAGGGATTTTGATCCCAAAGTTGTGGTGTTGGTAGAAACTAGAATCGGTGGTCTCGTTGCTGATAAGGTTATTAAAAAAATTGGGTTACCGTTCTCTCACAGGGTGGAAGCTCGAGGTTTCTCGGGAGGCATTTGGGTGTTGTGGAAAGGTAATGTCGATGTGGTAGTAGAGTACAATAATTTTCAGTTTGTGCACATGAGGGTGAAGTTTTCAGGGATGCAAGACTGGGTTCTTTTCTCTGGTATTTATGGAAGCTCTCGATGGATGATTCGGAAATAGCTTTGGGGGGATCTCGGGTATGTTGCTGGTAAAATCACTTCTCCATGGCTGTTGGCCGGGGATTTCAATGCGTTGTTGCATGAGGATAACAAGAAGGGTGGTTCTAAGTCTGGCAGCCACTCATGTAAGTTGTTTTCTAAATTTTGTAATGATTTATGTCTTAAGGATGTGGGTTTCCAAGGTTCTAAGTTTACATGGAACCGAGGTGCGGTGTTTGAGAGACTTGATCGGGTTCTTTGTAATCATTCTTGGGAATCGTTGGTCCCAGATACAAGGGTGTTTCATCTGCATAAAATCAAGTCGGACCACCGTCCTCTCGCTATTAATTTTGGTATGATTTCTACTCCTAAAGTCCCTCGACCGTTTAGGTTTCTAAGTGGGTGGCTGAATCATGATGATTTTAGTACATTAGTGGTTGCAAATTGGAGTCGTGAGGCTTGTTTGGAGGGATCTGTTTGTAGATTTGTGGATGCTGTTAAAAAGTGAAATTGGGAGGTGCTTGGGAACATTCATCGGAAGTAACGGATTCTTTTGGCCCATCTCACTGGAATTCAAAGGTGTCTAGAGAAATATTATTCTCATAAACTCATCATGCTTGAGAAGAAGATTCGAACCGAGTTGGAATTTGTTCTTGACCATGAGGAGTCGCTTTGGAAGCAAAAATCTAGAAAAGATTGGCTTGCTTTAGGCGATCGAAATACTAGGTATTTCCATAGCCAAGTAAACAAACGCAGGCACGTTAATAATATTAAGTCTCTAAAGCTTGCGGATGACTTGTGGTGTTACGATGAGGAGAAGATTAAACATGAAGTTGTTTCTTTTTTCAGGAAGCTTTATACTACGGAGAGTAATGTTACTGGAATTTTTCCTTTGAGAAATTCCTTCCCTAGTTTTGGAGCTGAGATGGATTTTTTTCTGAGGAAGTATCTAGTAAAGAGGTTCATGATGCTTTGTTCGATATGGTGTCGTTAAAGGCTCCAGGAATTGATGGTCTCCATGCCCAGTTTTGCTAGTCGCAGTGGAATATTGTGGGAGAATCACTGGTTTCTATGGTGAGAAAGGGGTTTAAAGACGGTGAGATAGAACCATTTCTCAACAAGACTCTTATTGCTCTTATTCCGAAGGTGCCAGGACCTGTGGATGTGACGCAATTTCGGCCTATCAGTTTGTGTACCGTACCTTACAATGTCCTTTCGAAGGTCATTGTCAACCGGTTAAAATCTGTTATGCCCAAGTTAGTCGCTGAGAACCAGTTAGTTTTGTTCATGGGCGCCATATTACGGAAAATGTCATCATAGCCCAGGAGGTGGTACACTCTATGAGGATTCGTAAAGGGAAGGAAGGGTGGATGGTAATAAAAATTGATATGGAAAAAGTCTATGATCATTTGTTGTGGGATTTCATCAAAGACACTCTTGAGGTAGCAAAAATTCCTAGCTCGTATGTTCGATTAATTATGCAATGTATCTCCTCTCCGACGATGCAAATTTTGTGGAATGGGGGGTTCACAGAGGAGTTTGTCCCGTCTAGAGAGGAGTGCTACATGGCGATCTCATTTCTCCTTATTTATTCGTTTTGACCATGGAGAGATTGAGTTATTTGATTCAAGAGGCTGTTTCTAAGGGGAGTTGGAGACCGATTATGCTTGGAAGGGGTGGGCCGGTGTTGTCTCATCTATTTTTTGCGGATGATTTGGTCTTATTTAGTGAGGCGAATCTTGAGAATGCGAGGGAGATACATGAAATTCTTTATAGATTTTGCTACTATTCAGGTCATAAGGTGAATTCTCTCAAGTCGAAAATCTTCTTTTCTACTAATACGGATGATGTTACAAAAGATGCTATTGAGAATTTGTTGGGATTTCAACAATCTGATGATTTAGGCACTTATTTGGGAATGCCACTCTTTCACTCAAGAATTAAAACTAGCACCTTCCACTTTATCCTGGATAAGATACAGAAAAAGTTAAATGCATTTGATGCCGAGTTGTTATCTTTGGCTGGTAGAATTCTTCTTGCCAAGTCTGTGTTGCTCACTATACCCGGGTATTTCATGCAAACAGTGTTGATTCCAAAAGGTATTTGTGACAAAATTGAGCAAATGGTACGGTGCTTTGTTTGGGGATCGACTACAAACGATTTTAAAGTACCATTAGTGAAATGGGAGGATTGTTGTAAATCTGTTCTTCAAGGTGGGGTTGGCATGAGACAAATGTTTTTGCAGAATACTTCGTATTTAATGAAATTGGCGTTTTCTTTTGTGACTAAGATTGACGCCCTTTGGGTTCGGGTCCTTTGTGCTAAATATAAAGTCGTGGAGAGTTGCCCAAAAAAGATCGATCGCACTCCTTGCTCCTATGTGTGGAGATCATTATCTAAAATTTGGGAACAGGCTTGTGATCGATTCAAATGGAGTATTGGTAATGGTCAGACAGCAAGCTTTGCACTTGACGATTGGGTACCATCAATTGGACCTCTCCATCGGCATATTATCCCAGGTATGTCTATTCTGGCTAATGTTAAAGTAGCTGATTTTGTTACTGTTGATGGCAATTGGGATCGGATGAAACTAAGTCTCTTTTTTAATAAGGAGATTTTGGACAGAATAGTCTCCTGTCATCCTCCTCCAGAGGAACTTGGTGAGGATATTTGTACGTGGAAACTGAGTTCTAATGGTAATTTCACACTTAAGTCAGCTTATAAAAGTGTGTCTTATAGCGAATCCATTTTGGAGGATGGGAATTGGAAGTTGATTTGGAAAAATCAGTTAACCCCGCGTATTAAGCATTTTTTATGGTTAGCAAGAAATGAACGGCTTCTTACGAATAGTGAGAGGGTTCGAAGGAAGATGGTTAATGATGCAGGGTGTGTCAGGTGTGGGGCTGCTGCTGAATCGGTAATTCATGGTCTGCGGGATTGTGAGTTTGCAGTGGCAGTTTGGAAGAAGTTGGTTGGCCAGAGGTTCTCACAACGTTTTCTTGCATTGATTTTGATAATTGGTTGCTTCTTAATTTAAAGGGGCATTTTGGCATGCTTCCAAGTGGTATAGCTTTCCCTATTGTTTTTGCAGTGACATGCTGGCAGTTGTGGAAGCAGAGAAATGAGTTGATTTTTCAACAAAAATCCGGTGACGCTCATGAGTTCGTTAAAACGGTAGTGTGCTTGGCGTCCAATATAGAGAGTGCAGCTCGTCGGAATTATGGGTATGCGGATGAAATTCTGGTACGGGAGAACAGATGGTGTCCTGCTGCATCAAGTTGGATAAAAATCAATACTGATGGAGCTGCTACTACTGATGAGAATTGGTCAGCAGCTGCTAGGGTGATGCCTGACTCACAGGGTGGCTGGCTTCTGGGATATCAAATATTCTTGGGAAGGGGCTCGGCACTGAATTTGGAGCTTTGGGCTATCCTTTATGGTCTACAGGTTGCGGCTTTAAAAGGGTATCACAATGTTTGTATTGAAAGTGATTGTCTTGTGGCTGTGCAAATGATCAAGGACTGTTTTGATCGGTCTCCCTCGGAGACCATTGTGAGAAAAATCAAAGAATGTGCATGGCATTTTGAGGCGTTCAAGATCCAATTTGTTTATCGAGAGTGCAATCGGGTTGCAGATTATCTTGCTAAGTCTTGTGCTAAAGACTTAATGACATACGAATTATTGATAGGCCTAGCATGATTGTTAGAAAGCTGCTCTTGGATGATTATCCTGATGGGTCTACTGTCTGATTTTTTTTTAAGTCTTAGGCATTTTCATGCCTTTTTTACTACCAAAAAAAAATGCATTTTCATCCTAATTATGGTTTACCTTTAAAACTCGTGATTAGCGTTTACCGCTTAATGAGCTTATCGAACGCGAAGGATTAGTCATTGAGCTTGCTCTAATGGATACTTTGGGCAACAACAAAATGCATTTTCACCTTATATTTGCTTACTTTTTTATGGTTTTCAAAAGAACTTAATTGAAATTTTAACATTAAGGCCCTACTCTCTCTCTTCTCCCGTGATTTCCAATTATATACAATCGGTCAAACCATCAATTTTTAATTTAATTATTTAATTAATCAATTTGATCCGATTCTGTCATCATTGTTGGTCCAAACAACTTTGGAATAAGAATAGAAATTTGAAGCTCTCATTTAAAATGGGCCGTTTTCTTATGGAAAAACTCAAATCTAAAAACCCAAACCAAGGTTTTGATATTTGAATCAAAGGTCAAATTTGTTAGACAATCAATTCTCAATCTAATCGGTTTATTTGGTTCAATTGATTAAATAATAATAAAAATCATAAAATTAAAAATACATTTACAAAATAGAAATAGCCGGTTCGACCTATTTTATTGTCCAATTTAACCGATCCATACCGATTGCTTGATCAATTAGTCCAACCCTTTGTTTCGGATCAATACTCTAACCAACTCTTGGTTCGACTAACCGATCTAATTCAATTATGAAAACAGTGACACAAACCCAGAATTTGTGTTTTAAGTTTGACCAATTATTATATCCAAATATATTATTTTTTTGTTCAAATCCTCTCTAAAGAATCTTCGAGCTTAAATAGATAACTCAAGGTTGGAGGTTTTGTGTAAGAATAATTGACATTAATGCCTAAATTTAGTATAATATTATTTGTAAGAGTTTCAAGATAAAGTTAAAAACACAAAAATTACTTGAGAGAGAAGTTATCAACGACTTAATCGTGTATGACCGTTTGAAAGAAAAAATTAGTGAAAAATGGCCCATTGAAGTCGCCACAAATGCCTCCTCTTAAAGAAACCTATAAAGTTGGTCCTATTTTCATCCATTTGAACCGAGACTCTTCCATTCAACATTTCTTCTTGTTTCCTTTTCAAGCTTTTTTCAAAAACCATGGCGAAGCTTGCTTTGGTTGTGGTATTCTTTTTGGGTCTTGTCCTTTCAACCCAAGGAGAATTCGGCCAATTCGAAGACTTCGCCGGAGGCATGTTAAGCTCTGCAGAAGATGAAGCCGAGAGTGCCAAGGGGTCGTTGTTCCAGATGTTTTCTCCCGATATAAACAAGGTTACTACAGAAGCCAAAGGTGCAGCTGAAGCCTTATCATCCTCCGGAACAGATGCTGCCAATATCATGAAAGAGAATGTTGAGTCATGGGTTGATACCACACCATCCCCTGATGCCTCCCCGGGCCCATCTGCCAATAGTCCGAAGAAGTCATCATGGACTGGTTGGATCACAGACAGGCTCAAGTAAAAATTATATTAAACCTATGCACGTGCAAGGTCGAATTGTTCTACAACTAGAATAGAGAATGGAAGGTTTAGTCAATTCAATCAGTGACATATAACTAAAAATAATTAGAATTATTTTTTGAACTATTTTTTTGAATTCATGTCTTCCTGCATTGATAACAATATCTATATCAATTGAGGTAAGATTCAATCGATAAAAATAGATAAAACTGTTTTAAATTGATAAAAAAATTGAAAACTATAAACTAGAAAAATCGATTAAAACCATAAAAAAATCTTTTTTTTAATTATGTTTATTTTTAATGAAAATTTTAGATTTTATTATTATTATTTTTGTGGTTATATTTTATTTTTGTAATTTTAATATTTTTTTGAATTTTTAATGTGGTTGAACCAAAAAATAAGAACTAAATATTCAACTGATTTGATCTCTTATCCAATTATAACATTAAGTTTGGTTCCAAAAAATTTCAATGTCTAAGTCTTGAAATTGACTCGACTTGATGTACTATTTACTTTTTACTTTTTATATATTACAAAAATATCAAATATATAAAATTTAAATACAAATTTATTATTTTTTAATTTGAGTTCAAGTCAATCTGACACAATATTAAAAAAAAATATGAGCTCAACCTACCAAATCGAGTTGATTTTCTGATACATGAACATATATTTAGGGGTGAAATAAAAAATTTTATATCAAGAGATTTAGATAAAATTATAAAATTTTGAAATTAAAATAAAAGAATTTGAATTAAAATCACCTAAATTATCATTTTTTTAAGAATGATAAAATTATAAATTTTTCATTTAATCAAAGGATCAAAACTTTTGTCTACCCTAATTTTGTCCTTGAAAAAAATCGTAATTGATTTGTATTTCTACCTTGGGGCATTGGGCTAATGCCTTCCGATGACTCAAAGAAAGAGGCAAAGAATTTGGCACCGGCTATGGCACCAGGACCAGCGAATGCAAGGCGGTTTGCACCTACCCCCCCCTGCACCCATGTAGTTGGTTAAGATGGGATTAATAAGTTTTGGATGCAATAGTAAGACACATTACAATTCTAAAGAGAGAATTCATGTTTTAACCTTGGAGATAACGTTGTTGAGAAAGGTAATCATAAACTCTGAAAGGATTAGTCTTCATATACCGTAAAGCAGATATGGAAGATACTTTGGCTTTTCAAAAAAAAAAAAATTCAATGTAATAATATTTGTAAAAAATACATACATACATACATTGTTTGATTTTTTTTAATGGTTGATAGAGATAAAGTGTAACGCCTTACGTTATGTAAGTTTCTTTAGGAAAAAAAAATGTTTTTATAATTGTTGTACTTATATCTCGTGAGCTCATTTTGCATCCTTGAGACTTCATAGGTTAACACCTTTGACTCAGAAAAATCACTTTGTGAACTAAAGATTCTTGCGAGCCCAAGGCCTCGTGACTCTATACCATTGAGACTACATGCCTAAAATGGATGAGGTACATCATATATGCCACTTCCAATGACAAGACAGTCTATATCTACGAAAATAATATATCAATAGATTGACTAAAATTTAAGAAATCTAGAATCAATCAATACATGGACGACACGTGACACCTTAAGAATGATTAGAGACAACCCCTTAAAAGCTTACAATCATCGGGATAGAAAACTTATTCATAATTTATTTTTGTTTAAATCGAACTTTATTTAAATCTGAATGTATTCTAATTATGAGTCTAATTGTATTTTATAATGCTTAATTTTGTATTAATATTTTGTATATTATTGTAATTGCAATTATGATTATATTTATATTTGTACTTTTAATTTTAAAAGAATGTGAAATCCTAACTGTTGCATCTTTATGTTTCAAGAACTTTTGCTACATGATTTGGGTTAGGAATATCAACGCATACATTTTTTTTTTTAAATTGAATATTGTGAATTTGAATATTATAATTATTACTTACGATTGTAGATATTAATTTTGATCATGGTGAATTCAAATTTTTTAGGGGATCGAAGTTGAATTATATTTTTTTGTGAGGTTAAAGTGTAATTTTATCTTGTATTAATTTATGATTTCATCACCTTTGAAAGGATTAAATAGGAATCTTTTTCTTTTTTGGGCTAAAATGCTATTTTACCACCTAATAACTCCTAATTTTATCATTTATTAGGAACTAAAAGATAATTTTAATTTTTTCATTTGATGGGGTCAAGGCTCCTGCTTGTCCCTTTAAAATTGTCCTTGACTTTCATATATCCATTATTTAAATACACTTTTTTGTGAAGTTACGACCAGCTATATCAACAATTCCAATAAGAATCGTTAATGAAGTTCTGACAATATTAACAAAAGTTGAAGCCTTGAAACTTGAAACGCTCAAGTTTTAGTCTCACTATGCACAAAGACGTATAATTGTGAATTTTGAATGTCGACTCGAAAAAAATCTCAAAAAATGCCTAATATGAATCTAAACTCAAAATGATTTGAACCCCGATGATGTGGAAGCCCTGGATCAATTCGAGCCCCCAAACACTCAACTCGGAGTAAACTCAAAAAAATTGGATATTGAATGAGGAATTTTGGTATGCAAGTAAGCCTTAATGAATATGATAATTTGAAACTTAGTTAATACAATAATTTTTAAACGAGCCTAATCTTTATATTTCATATTGTAAACGATCTTGTTTAAAATTTATAAAATCTTGAAAGTTGAAGTTTAAGCTCAACTCATATATTAAACAGGCCTAATCTTTTACCCAAACTCATATTTTAAGCCTAGTACTTTTGTCTAAATCCTCTCATATTTCGAGTAGGCTTTCGGATTTGATTTAGATCCATTTAAAAATCATTATATTTTCTATTACAATACTATTTAAAAATTAAAAAATATGTTAATTTGTCTAAAGTTAAAACTTTAATAAAATAAAAACCATCTAACATATTAAATATTAAATTAAAAATAATATATATTTAGAAAAAAAATATGGGCAAGTCTAAAACGACTTTTAAGTTAGTCATTTACAAATATGATCTGTTTTGGATAAAATTTTAAACTCATATCTCATGTCAAACTAAGTTTAAACAAACATAAAGTTTTCAAATGTCATACATAGGCTCGACACAAACCCAACTTAACCCGACCCAAAAATATTTTCTTTTTAAATTCTTAATTTACGCTTAACTGAACTCTTGTATTTATATTTCTTTTTAAATATATATTGATTTAGTTTGGAAGTTGAATCGGATAAAACTCTTAAATAGGGAGCAATGTTCTCTCAACATTGTTTTCACTATCCACAAAACTCAAATCAGAGGCCTTAGTTGAATAGCAAATTCATTACCACTCGATCCAGGTACCAATATAGCTTTTAAATTTTTGTTTTCAAAAGAGTTAATTGCACCAAACATCTTCAAACTATGACTTCCATTTTAAATTGGTGCTCAAACATTAAAACATTCTGATTACATCCTCAAACTATCAATGTTATATCAATAAGATCTTTTTGTTATTAAAATCATTAATTTAACCGTTAAATGATATGACATATCTTGTGTGATATAATTTAAAATGACAATTTAAAAAAAAAAAATATTGTAAAAATCTTGATTTTGAGGTTTTCAAAACTTTTGCAGAAACTATTGTTCACTCTCGCTTCTTCTTCGGTTTTACTCTATTTTTAATTTTAAAAGTTATGTAGCAACATTTTACTTTTTTTTTTTTTAATTTTCATTTTAAACTATACCATATAAGATTTCACGTGACATTTAATGGTTAAATTAATAGTTTCAATAATTGAAGAATCTGATTTATATAATTTTGATAGTCTGAATATATAATTAGAAGATTTTAAAATTTAGAGACCAATTTAAAATGCAGGACATACTTTAGAAATGTTAGGTACAATTAACTCTTTGAAAAAATATATTATTTCAATTTGGACCAAGAAGTAATGAAGATTTGGTGAGCACATGCTTAACAACAAAAGTAGGAACAATTTGATAAAATTTCAAAGTTTTTTTTTTTATAAATATTTCTAAAAAAATACTTTCAAGTGAATAAAAATAACTTTAATATTTTTTTTCAAAAAATAATTTTTTATATAATTTTTTACGTTTTTCATTATTTTAAATATAAATATTTTTACTATATGAAAAATAGAATTAAAAACAAAATTCAATGACCGGTAGTTGGAATTCCAAAATGGAACAACATGGGATACCATATAAAAATAAAAATAAAATTCTTTTTTATTTATTTTCCTTTGGTTGTATGATTTGCTTTGTTGGGTATATTGGTTATTGGCGCGAGATAATTGAAAATGTTGGTCAACAAATTTATAAATTTAATTTATTAAAATATGCTTTTAAGTTTTTATATATTTTTTACATTTGAAATTTTTTAACTTAAAATTTAAGTTGAATTGTTTATTTTATTAAAAGAATTTATTAAAATTTATTATTATTGTTATTCTATTACAATCAAAATCACGTCAAAATATTAGTTGTCAAGTTCAATCTATAATAAATTTATATGTTAATCGAATGTTTAATGTTGTCCTCTGAGGAAAATACATAATCACTTTAATACAATAACTAATATATTATCAATTTGAAAATATTAATAACGTTATAAAAATTGATAGATTAAATTATGTCAAATTAAAGTAAAGAGATTAAATCTTAAAATTCAACATATTAAAGAGACTAAAACCATATCTAGATCTAAAATTAAGTTCCTTTTTAACGGAATGAACTACCCGTAATATAAACTTGGAATTTACTAATAACATTATAAAAATAAATTACTGAATTATATTGAATTAAAGCAAAATAATTAACCAATGTAATCTTGAATATGACATTATTGGGAAGAGATTAGCAAGGTTCCGTAATTATTAATAAATTTTAACATAATAGAGGAACTAAAACCGCAATTATTAAGTTTCTAAAGAGATTAGCAAGGTTAAATTCGTCTATTAGTCCTTTTAATTTATGAAAGTTGTGGATTGAGTCCACGTACTTTAATTGATCATTTTTAGTCTTTGTATTTCTCGAATTTTAAAAAAAATTTCTTCACCAAATGATAACTGTTAAATTCATTAAGTTCTGCTATTTTCAAATTTTGATACAACAAGCATATTATCATACGTGTAATGTTGTATCTACTTGTTAATGAACAATGTCATTTACGTCAATAATGAAATTTCAAATTTTGAAAAGCATAGGAACTTAGAATTATATAATTAGAGAATATAGATTCAATTTACAACTATACAACGTACAGGGTTAGTAATTGAATTTAAAGAAACGGATTTAACTACTACTATTTGGATCATATTTAAAATTTCAAAACTTGAAAAATACCCAACTGTGATTCTTTTTTCTTTTTTGGTCACCCAACTATAAACAGTTACAAAATGATCACTCAACTATTAAATTGTCTTTCTAGTTCACCAGCTGGTTAATGTACAAATAAAAACACCCAAAACTCAAAGATAGTTGGGTGATCAAAAAAGACAAAATTGAACAATTGAGTGACCATTCTGTAATTTTTCATAATCGGGTGACGAAAAATAAAAAAAAAATATAGTTGAGTAACGTAGTTTACCAAGACTAAAATTGACTAATTTGAAAAGTATATTGTTAGTTAAAAAATACAGCTTATTAAACCTATACGAGTGATTGTGGTAGCTGAACCCGTCCTGAGGTGGAGGTTTGATTCTATACCAGCGGTGATTTGGACAAAAGAAAGAAAAAGTACCATCACTTAAGAACTTGAAAAGGATCTTTAATGGTAATTTTTGAGCTGGAACTAACGGTTCTCTTCCATTACAGCTGAGCAAATGAGCTTTTATATTATAGATAAACACACAAGATTCACGTTGGATTCATTAAATTCCAATCCCATTTTCTCAATTTCCCAAATGTTTTTCATATATTATATAGTTCACAAGTAGCACCCCATTTGTTTATTTACATTTACCAGCTCATAACATTAAGAGCCTAAAAGAACTAACAAAAGGGGTTCTTCATTCTTGTCCCTGGGTGATCACTAAGGGTTTGTTTTATTGTCTAAATCACTGCTGGTAAAGAGAAGAGGAAGATGAGTTTCAGGGATGATGCTGAAGATGGGAGAGGGGATCTAAGGAAGCCATTTCTACATACTGGAAGCTGGTATCGTATGGGTTCTAGGATGGGGTCTAGTATGTTAGGATCCTCTCAAGTTCTTCGTGATAGCTCCATCTCTGTTGTAGCTTGTGTTTTGATTGTTGCTTTGGGTCCTATCCAATTTGGTTTCACTGTGAGTTTTACTCTTTCTTTTTTTTTTTTTTTTCTGATTTAGCTTTGTGTTTGGTATCATTTGAATGAAGTTCTAAATTGGGTTTCATTTGTTTTTGTAGTCTGGTTACTCTTCTCCTACACAATCTGCAATCATGGAGGATCTTGGACTAACAGTCTCAGAGGTAATATTTATCCTTTTTTATCCTCCCCCCCCCCCCCCCTCTTTATTTAAATCTTGCTAATAAGTTCTATTTGTGGGATAGTTTTCTCTATTTGGTTCTTTATCAAATGTGGGTGCCATGGTTGGAGCAATAGCCAGTGGTCAGATAGCCGAATATATTGGACGAAAAGGGGTAACCGAATCTCCTGTTTTCCTTCAAAGCTATGTTGCTCAGACTCCTCATTTTTGTTGAAGTATCCTTGTTAGATGCAGTCCCGTGTCTGACTCTCACACTCGAGTCTGAGTAATATAACTTCAAAGCGGGTAAAATGGTAGCCCATGTGCTAGTTATCCGATTGCATTTTGGCCCCTCTAATAAAAAATGGGTAAATTAGTCTTTATACATTAAATCAAAGTGCAAATTGGTCATTTTTCTTAAAATTTTCATTCATTTTTACCGTTAAAAACTGGACCAAACAGTGCCACGTGTATTTCATGCTGATATACAAGACCAGTTTTTAGTAGTAGAAACGGATGGAATTTTTAATAAAAAGACCAATTTACTCTTTGATCTAGCGTATAGGGACTAATTTGTCAACTTTTTGTATAGAGGGAGCAAAATGCAATCTAACTCCTAGTATAAGGGCCTCCATGGTACTTTTACCCTTCAAAGCATTGTTTTCTGTTTTAGATTTGGATTACTAAGTATAGTTTCTTATTTTCACTGCAGTCTTTAATGATTGCTGCGATTCCTAATATAATTGGATGGCTTGCTATATCTTTTGCAAGAGTGAGTTCTGATGATAATGTTAATATCACCCAAGCTTGATGTAGCAACTTTCGTATAAAATAACTTGATTTCATTTTGCAGGATTCATCTTTTCTTTACATGGGAAGGTTGTTGGAAGGTTTCGGTGTCGGAATAATATCTTACACGGTAACGTGGAAAAATGTTCGGTCATTAAGATGGAATTTTTGTTCAAAAGGGTTTAGAGTGTATGAATTGTGTTTATTATGTATAGGTGCCTGTATATATAGCTGAGATAGCACCTCAGAATTTGAGGGGCAGCTTGGGTTCAGTGAATCAGGTTGGCCTTGGCTCCATTTATCATTAGCATTGTCAATGAATACTTTGTAGAAGACTTTGATCACCTATTAGGCTACTCAAAATATGCAATGTTGTAATGCTTAGCTATCTGTCACTCTCGGAATAATGCTGGCCTATCTACTCGGACTTTTTGTTGAGTGGAGGATACTTGCAGTTTTAGGTAATCATTCTTTTAAAGCCATAACTGAATTTGATCATTTATTTCATTTTCTATCTAAATGGATTTCAAATTCAGAAAATGGTCTCATATTGCTTCATTTTAATATAACTTGGTTATCCACTTCTTTTGTTGCAATGATCAACTTTCTCCTCCATGTTACCGAGAATTGTATAAAGCATTTACCAGTAAAATTTATGAGATGGATTCTTTTTTGGACACTAATGTTGTCCTTTGGCAGGAATACTTCCTTGTACAATTTTGATACCTGGTCTATTTTTCATTCCGGAATCTCCTCGATGGCTGGTAAGCTCAAGAATGAGGTCATAACTCAAGGATTCTTGCACAGACATCACCTGATTTACATTTCCTTTCCTAATTCTAGGCAAAAATGGGTATGACAGAAGATTTTGAAACTTCTTTGCAAGTTCTCAGGGGTTTTGATGTTGATATTTCTATTGAAGTGAATGAAATCAAGGTAATAATAAGCAATTTAACGGTAAAAGTACCATGGAAGCCCTTGTACTAGGAGTTAGATTGCACCTTGCCCCCTCTACTAAAAAATGAGCAAATTAGTCCCTGTATGTTAGATCAAAGAGCAAATTGGTCCTTCTATTAAAAATTTCATCCATTTCTATGGTTAAAAACTAGTCTTTGTATGTCAGCATGAAGTACACGTGGCACATCACATGTAACTGTCTGGTTATTCCATTAGTTACACCAAATAGAAATGGATGAATTTTTAAAACAAAATAATCATTTTGCTCTTTAATCTAACATACATAGACTAATTTGCTAATTTTTTTGAGTAAAAGGGGTAATACGCAATTTGACTTCTACTACAGGGGCCTCCATGGTACTTTTTCTGCAGTTTAACAGCTTTTTCTTCAATTGCAAACCTTCCAACATGGTCTGCCACTTGCAATTTTGCAAGTTCTTTGCTCAAAACTTAGTTGCTTATTAACTTTACAGAGATCTGTAGCATCAACCACTAGAAGAACTACGATTCGGTTTGCAGAGCTCAAAGAAAGGAGATATTGGTTTCCATTGATGGTAAATTTTACTTGCAAATTACAAGCTTTATTCTTTTAACTTTCCACTCATCTCAAAGAGGAATCTAATTGGTTTCATTTGGATCTTTCAGGTTGGAATTGGATTACTTATGCTGCAACAGCTTTGTGGCATTAATGGTGTTATATTCTATTCCAGTACAATTTTTGAAGCTGCTGGTAAGCTCATATCCAAAGTTTACTGATGCTTACGTTATGTTAAGCCATATTTGTTAGTTTAATGTTCAAGTTCGAATTTCAAAGGCTTAACGAGTCGATTTAACCGTAACTTGAGCAGGAGTTAAATCAAGCAATGCAGTCACATTTGGAATTGGTGCCATTCAGGTATTGCTCGAATAAATGCCACAGCTTTTTTCTTCTCATTGGTTAACAACGGCAACTTACCAGAATTTATGCACACTTAGGTCATTGCTACCGCCATAACTACATGGTTGGTGGACAAAGCTGGCCGCCGGCTTCTGCTTATAGTAAGTTCCCTCAACTCTACTGACCATTCCGACACACCCCTGACCTATTTTGGTTAGGACCGAAAACATACCTAAAGCGGAGTTAGGACCCAACACCAAAAAAGAGATCATTGTTTGCAAATGTACTTTCAGGTCTCCTCATTTGGAATGACTCTCAGCCTCCTAGTTGTAGCAGTATCGTTCTTTTTAAAGGTAAACAAATGATATATATACGTGTGATTCAATTAGGTAAAAATACCATGGAGGCCCCAATATTAGTAGTCAAATTTCATTTTGCCCTCTCTACTAAAAAATGAGCAAATTAGTCCCTATAGGTTAGATCAAAGAGTAAATTGATCCTTCTGTTAAAATTTTCATCCATTTCTAATATTAAAAATTGGTCCCTGTACATAATTATGAGGTTCATGTGGCACGCCACGTGTCACTGTCTAGTTTTTTTTAACAGAAAGGACCTATTTGTTCTTTGATTTAACATACAATGATCAATTTACTCATTTTTTGAGTAAAAGGGACAAAATGCAATCTGACTCTTAAAGCAGAGGCTTCCATGATGCTTTTACCAATTCAATTATATTAAAGTTTATACTTCTTCTTTTTTTTCAGTTTTTTACCTAAATAATAAACATTTTTTGAATTTTGGCAATTGATCCAGGATGTTGTATCTAGTGACTCTAGTGTTTATAGCATTATGGGAATCTTGTCAGTAGTTGGAGTTGTGGTATGTTTACTTTTCTTGTTTTTGATACTATGCTTATTGCTAGAATGGCAATTGTTCTAATTTAGTTCTTTCTTTCAGGCCATGGTGGTTACCTTCTCTCTTGGAATGGGTGCCATTCCTTGGATTATAATGTCAGAGGTACCAATATTTTACATTATTAAACATCACCTTTGATCACCGTAAAGCTTTAAACATCATCTAGACATGGCTCATACATAGTGGGATTTAAACCCAGAATGAACTATGAGAGAACCCTCACATGATGAGACTTGAATCTAAGCCATCAAGTTCCTAGAACCTCAACCTTACCAACACGGTCAAGGTATTATTGGAAAGAGCTTTAAACATCATTTAGACATGGCCCACACATAGTGGGACTTAAACCTAGAATAAAATGTAAGGGAACTCTTGCGTGACAAGTGCACATGACGAGACTCGAACCTAAACCATCAAGTTCCTAAAACCTCAACCTACCAACATAGTCTAGGCATTATTTTTGGTGCAATGCCTAAAATCATCTATAATCCCTCCTCAATCTTTAAATAGGAGAATAAAACACCCTTGAATGCGTTCAGACCCACGTCTTCCTGCATTGACAACAATGCCGATGCTAATCAAGTTACGACTCAATCGGTATAGTCAAAGCATTATTACAAAGCTTTAAACATCATCTAGACATGACCTACCCATAGTAGAATTTAAACCCAGAATACACTACTAAAAAGCCCTCCTATAGCAAGTGCACATGGCTAGAATCGAACCATCAAGTTTCCAAAACTTCAACCTTACCAACACAGTAAAGATGTTAGCTGATTTATTTAATTACTTGGATCCACTTTCAATCACTTGACTGCTTGTAATTGCTCTTCTGTTGAAATTTGCTGAATATAGTAAAAAATCATTTTCAATCATTTATATTGCATTGCAGATTCTTCCAGCAAACATCAAGGGTCTAGCTGGAAGCATAGCAACACTTTCCAACTGGTTCATTGCTTGGGTGGTTACAATGACTGCCAACTTGCTTTTGGAATGGAGCAGTGGAGGTACATTTCTCTCTCTCACTCACACATGCACCCCCAACCCTTCAATTCTAACCCGAATCCATAAACATAGTACGTCTCAACCCAATTTGACTATAAAACCAACAACCCAATCTAGCTCAAACCAATCTCAAATTGACTCGAACCTGAAATGATCAGAATCTCAAACAACCAAGACTCGAAACGATCAAAACCCGAATTGACTCCATTCAGATTAACTCGACTCAAAACCGACCTGAGGCATTTTATTTATTGTTTTGGCTTTTCCTAACTAACTCAACCTACATTCATCTTCAACAGGAACCTTTACAATTTACATGGTGGTGAGTGCTTTCACCATTGTATTTGTGACACTCTGGGTCCCTGAGACCAAGGGGAGAACTCTTGAAGAAATCCAATGGTCTTTCAGGTGAAACCAATCCTTCTCCTTGTCCCATATTTTTTGCTTAGAAGAAGTCCTGTTCCTGCAAATTTCCCATTTTTTTACAATAGAGATGAAAAAAAAACAGTTGCGGTTTACAAATATATATTCCTATATGTATTGTCTGGTGATTTGAGTGATCAATTCATTTACATTCTTTTAGCACATTGCACCTTAGTAAAGAGTAAACTATAGTTCGATATGACGAATCTGTACACTATTGAAGCTTTGGGGTCAAAGAATGTTTTGGGAATTTAATGTAATGAGTGTTAAAGGTGGACTCTTTTTGTCTAAAGATGGATTTGGATTTAATTTTTGAATTTTGATTTAATATGGAAAAATAGGGAAGGTGAAAGGAAGATGAAGACTTTTCAGGTCTCATTATTATTTGAAGGATTTTATTGAAATGGTAAAGATAAAAATTTAAGGAGTAAATTATATTTAATATTATTAAAATTTTAGTAAATTTATGTTTTGATCATTAAATTTAAAAAGTTACAAAATAGTTATTGAATTATTCAATCTTCTTTTTTTTTTTTGAAGAAAAAAAGGGGTTAAATTGTAAATTTGTAACCATATTATAGGTGAATATTGAAATTTGGCCCTATATTTTATTTTTATTGATTATTGTCCTTACACTTTGAGAATATGGGTAAATTTACCATTGAACTATTATGTGATTGAATTTTGCCACTAACCTTTAAATTTTACAAAGTTTTACCACTAAATTTGATTTGTTTAATTAAATTTTACCTCTCAATATTGTTTTTGAACAAAATTTATGAGGAAAAATATTATTTAAAATATTTTATTTTGATTTTTAAAAATAAATTAATTTATAAGTTATTGATAATTACCTTAGAATTTTAGTGCAAGAAACACTTGAATTAATAAAAAAGAAAAAAGAAAAACAAGTTTTTTTAAGAAATAGTTGTTATGTTATGTTATATTATATTACTTAATTTACTTTTTTAGCTATTAAAATAAAATATTTAAAATATTTTGTCTTCAAATAGCAAAATTTAAAGAAAAACCAAACATGAGTACCAAAATTCAATCGAATAAAAATAAACGTAAAATTTAATATATAGTCAAAGTGTAGTGGTAAATTTATTTTTAGTTCAAAAGTATAATGATAAATATCAATTAATGTGATATATAATGACGAATTTCAATTTTCACTTAAAATATAGTGACAAATTTACACATTAACTCAAAAAATATGAAATATTTAATATATTCAAATATTAAACTATCTAAAAAGACAGACCCTCACGAACTCCCCAAAGTTCAGCGCGAGCACTATCAATCACCCCTGTATTCAGCATTATTTTGAGGTATTTTTATCTTTTTTATATTTTTACATAAAATCTATAAAAACACATGCAGATGATGGGATTTGAACCCAAAACATCATAATTTTTAGGGATAAATATCAACTTTATACATTAACTTTGGCCCAATGTGCAGTTTGATACATGAACTTGCAAATATATATATAAACCACAATTTTAAGTTTCATGTGTATGTATGCAACTGTTTGTGGTTCATATGTATATATGAAACTTAGATTTTGATTCAATTGTACAAAACTAAAGAAATGAATACATACATTTATTTTCATATCGGATTAATATAATTGTTTGTGTATGTATATCAATGTAAAATGGTGCTAATTCGATAATATCGTTAGTGATTTGTGAAAATGTAATCAAATTAAAATTCCATGTATAGAATCGCACAAAATCAAGATTAATGTATGATATTGCACATTGTATCAAAGTTCATATGTAGTTTTGATATCTATCCCTAATTTTTACTATCTCAACTTCATCATATAAATCAAAGTCATATTTAATTTTTATGTCAATTTTTTTTTTAAAATTTATCACATATTTTTGAATTAATCTAATATTTCTATCATATTTGTCGAAACCATCCCTTCTTTTGGAAAACGACGAGTTTCAAAAATTATATTAAAATCGAAAAATAATGGGAGTCGCCGCCAATCCTTTATTCAGTGTGATTGGATCACCATAAAATGTTTTTTTTTTAAAAAAACCGTTTTGAGAACATGTAAGTCTTCGAAATCCAGAAAAATAGGTTCGGGAGTCGGTTACGCATGAGGAAGGATTAGCACCCTCATACGCCCAAAATTGGTACCATATTGATTATTTCCGGGTCTTAATTTGTAACATTTAAAAGCTTAAAGTTTAAAATATGATCCTTGAATGCATGAGTTGAATTTTAAAGAAATGGGGTTTATTTGGAAATCCCGTTATTTCGAAGTGATCGAAGAAGAAAGGTTGCGTCCAGTGAGTTAGGACACAACATTTCAGGATCCAAAAATTACGAGTTTTCCTTTGTAAAACCTTTTTTTTTAAATCTTTGGGAAAGGGATATTTGATTATCTTGATTTGAAGAAAAGTTGCACCTAGTAAGTTAAGGCGCAGTATTTCAAAATCGAAGATAAGAAAACATTGCCTCGATTAAGGGTATTCGATTATTTCGATTTGAGGAAAAATTGCACCTAGTAAGTTAAGGCACAAATTTTCGGAACTCGAAATAAAAGGATATTGTCTCGATTTTAAAGTTTTTGTATAAAAAATAATTTTGAAAATAAGCATGCGAGTTGAATATGAATGAGCAGTTAATAGTGGATATCATATAACGCAAAGTAAGATAAATAAGAAGATAAATTATTCATGAAAAATCAAAATGTAAAATACGAGTGCATAAAAAATGCAAATGTTGATGAGAAAGAAGAATGATGCAATCGGAGTTCAAAATGAGACCTTTCGAATGCACGGGGGCAAAATGGTAGTTTTGGGAAAATTTGGGGTTAAAATGGAATTTTAAACATTCGGGGGTAAAAATGGTTATTTTGAGAGCTTCGAGATCGAAAACGGAGTCTTCGGACATCCGGGAGTAAAATAGTAATTTTTGGATGTTTCGGGGTCAAAATGGGATTTTTGGAAGTTCGGGGGTAAAATGATAATTTTTAGAAGTTTTGAGGTTAAAATAGGATTTTTGGGAGTTTGGGGGCAAAATGGTAATTTTTAGAAGGTTCGGTGTCAAAAATGGAATTTTTGGAAGTTCAGGGGTAAAATGGTAATATTTAGAAGTTTTAGGGTCAAAATTGGGATTTTTCGAAGTTTAAGGGTAAAATGGTAATTTTTGGATAGTTTAGGGACCTCCGAGGTAATAAAACCAAAAAAAGTGACACGTGGCAGCCCCTGAGGCATCCTGAAGTCAGAGTACCATTTTGAAAACCATGGAAAATTTTTGGGGCAATTTTGTAATTAAAACGAAACTGATTTAAGGATTAAATTAAAACAAATTAGAAATAAAAGGGACCACTGTCGTAAATAAACCAAAATTATGACACGTGGCAGTTACTGGTGCTTTTACAAGGTCGAGGGGCTAAATTGAAAAACCATGGAAATCATAGGGCCAATTTAAAATTAATTAAAAGTACGAGAAGGACCTGATTGAAAATTTTAGAAAAAGAAGGACCAAATGCAAAAATATCTCTTCTCTTAAAAACACGCGGATCCTTCAAGCGGGTCGGGTTGGAACGGGTCGAACACGGGTAATGGCCTAAAATGACGTCGTTTTGGTGTTTAAGAACCTTGGTCAAAACGACGTCGTCTTGACGCCCTATATAAACATTCTCAATCCCTTTTTTTTCATTTCTTTTTTCCCTTTTTTACAAAAACCCTTAAAAACACTCTCAACTTCTCTCCTCCTTTCCCCATGGTCGACCGTTCCAAGTCGTCTGGCCCCCGTGGTTTCGCTGCACGCGCCTCACCGGCTGCGCGCGTGATCGCCTTGCCTCGTCAACCGTCACCTGCCGGTTCACGCATCGCCGCCCCCTTCGCGCGTTGTCGCTACGCATCACCGTTCGTCGCCGTTTTCGACCGTCGGTAAAGTAAACAACCTTTTGTATTCTTATATATTTTTAAAAAAAAACATAGATCTGGGTTTTAAAAGTTGAATTTGAGTTTCCGAGTTTGTTTCGAAACCCAAATCTGGGTTTTCATGTATGAAACGGTAATCAAAGGTAAAAAGAAAATTTTCAATCCTTACTATTATTATTAAACAATTGTTTTTGATCCATTTTCGTATTTTTGAAAGGTTGGGTTTCTTTTTGCTCCAGATCTAATTCCTACTTCGTATTTTTTGCAGGTCTGTGCGTATCGGAGCACGGTCGACATTCGGTGGTGGCTTCAGCATGACTCCGACGACGGCGCGACCACCAAAGGGAGTAACTTTGACTGACTCTTCGGTTTTTTATTTTAATTAATAATAATATTTTTAATAATAATAAATTTCATTTAATGTCTTTGAAACAATCGAAAATAATAATGAATGATAATGGTTGCAATCAATGCATTCGATTGTAAAAAAGAAATATAAATGGTTTTAGACACTTAAATTATGAACAATAATAAATGAGTGCATTAAAATTATACCTGAGTGATTCAATGCCTGAATATTTTGAGACTGTTTGTGGTTGCCTCGTACTTGTATCCTTTCCTATTCTATTGCAAAATGTTTAGTGTAGTGAATTCAAAAGTAAACTTGTATACCCTTATCACAAACGTTTCAAAGTATATTTCTTTGTATTGTTTTTTAGAATTTTTTTCGCCCCCTACAATTGGTTTGAATCTGGTCTTATAACCAGTCTTACAATGATGGTTTGCAATTTAATGCCCATCTTTTCTTCTTGCAGGTATCAGTGGTGGCTATGGCAGCTGATGGCAGAGGTGCAAGTTGAAGCTGGAGGTGGCAACTTGGTTGCTGACGTGGCGCGTCTTGGTTGGCTGAGGTGGAGGCGGCAGCAGCAGCACTTAGCAAATTAGGGTTTGGGTGTAATGGGTTTGGGCCTATTCAGGCCGTTTAAGTTTAGGTTTGGGTCATCTGAATTTGGGCCCAATTGGGCTTCGTAATTGGACATTGTTATTCTGGACATTATTTAAATAAATTTAAATTTGTTGGGCCCGGTCAAAATTGGGCTCCAACAATATTAATCTGGAATATTATTTATATTAACATATATTGAACGATTAATTGTTTTTAGGTAAAACAAGCAGTTAAAAAATTTTATTTTATACAAAACCTAACATACATTATCTACATGAATGCAATTAAAATATAACGATTAAGATATTATTCGTACAAAAAATTACAAAAACATGTAAAACTATTTTAATTTTATACTAGTACAAGTAAATCCCCTCCATATATATTTATAAAGATAAAATATAACAGTATACAAGGAACTTTCCGTCATGTATCAATGCTATGAAATCGATACATTTAACATAGCATATATGCAAATGAGACATTGACATTATTGATTAAGACGGCGGCACTAGATCTTTCCACCGTTTGTAATTACATGTGTGGGTCTTCCACCTTAATGCGTGTATATCCTTTTATTTTCGACTCTTCACTTGTTATGCTTTATATTGATTTAATCTTAAACTACAGTTAATCGAATATATATTTATACTTATATTATGCTTATGAATATATTGTAGCGCATATATGGAAAAGAAGTACATGAAGGTACAACTTCAGCGAAGCCTTAGATTCCTCACCCTGCAAGAGAAACATATATGATTTGTTTCAGCTTGGATTCCTATAAAGCATTATTTTATGTTAGGGTTACCATATTTGCATGGATGTTGAAAATATTCGTGTTGATAAATAGCAATGATATCAGGAACGGATTAAATCAGTCGGTTAAATAAAAAATTAATAGTCTATAATTAAATATAAAGTAAACCATTATAAACTTGTAAAAAATCGACAGTTCAATCGATTGAATCAATTTATTTTTTTTATCCGATGATTCAATTGATTAAATTAAAAATTCATGATATGATCGGATCAAACTATTAATCTAGTTTTTACAACATTAATAGATGCTTATATTTATAACCGGTACACTGTGATCTATGTTGTTTCACCCAACTTCTTTCGCTCAATGATTTTTTTCAATTTAATATTAATATATTAATAATTTATTCATGGATATGATTTCAGTATATATGATTTATTGAATTATGCATAATATGAATTATGACTATCTGGTTTTAATATTTATATACATACTAGACAAATGTGTTATTATACTATAAAGTAGACCTAATCATGGATTAGGTCGGGTTTGGGTCGAGTCGATGTAGAATTTAGGTTTTCGACCTAAAAAGTGCATAAAATTTTATTCAAATTCAGTTCATATTAAAAATGTTAAATCCGGGTCCGATTGTAATTTTTTTATATTATTTTTTATATAAAAACAAATTTGAAAATACAATACATCAAGTACACAAAAAATATTAACATAAATGTTTTCCAACAAATTGAAAATAAATAAAAAATAGGAATATGATTCGAGCAGGGCTCGGGCCAAAAAATTCTACCCAAAGTTCGGACCTTTTAGAAAACAAATCTTATTTTTTGCCCAATCCCATTTTTCATGTTTATATTTTTATCCAAACTCTCTTATTTTTCAAATAAATTTTCGAGCTGGACGAGTGACCAGACCCATGATTAGATCTACCACAGAGTTGATGAAAATTAATATATATATATATATATATATATATGGATGGATGGTTAAAAAGAATACTAGTAGTTAGTTTTTTTCTAAATGATAACAATATATAAATGTCTTTATAACCAAGTAGGTTCTGTTTTAATATTTGAAGTTTTATATATTTTTTTTATTGATCGAGTTGATATTCAATTGACTAAAGATATTGAATTCAGTCAAAATAATACTGAAAATATTATAAAAGGTAAAATAACAGTTTTAAAAATTGAGTAATAAAACGTAAAAAAAGCATTTACCGCAACTATTCCATTCCACTATTTTCATCTACTATTAAAAAAAATCATAAAACGGTTCGTATTTTGTCAACCCTACCTTTGTACACTATCCCCGCAATTATATCCTTTGCTACCTCCTCCTGGTATCTTATCATAAGGGGGTAAAGGCACATTGCCAGACTCAATTTGCTTGATGTCTTCAACAAGATTGTAGTAATGCATCTTCACTTCCTCCACGGTTTTGCCTCCGACAGCCTTGGCCAGGTTCCGCCACCGGTCCGGACTTTCCTTGTCGTAAATTACCAAAGCATTTTCGAACAACTTGTTTTGCTTTGGTGTCCAGCTCGAAGTTGAACCCATTTTTGCAGAATCTCAAAAGTTTTAAGAGAGAAAAAATAGATGATTTTGTATGCCCAAAATAGAATGTTGGTGGCACTTATATAGTGGAGAGAAAGGGAGAGAAAATGGTTTAATTCTAGTTTTAGTCCCTCAAATATACTGGATTTTGAGATTTAATTTGATTTCATCTGCTTTTTATAATGTCAAGGGACAAACCTCAGAATTATATATGAACTTTGATTCGATATACAATTTGATACTTGAACTTTTATTTGATACAATTATACACGTAAAGCTTTAATTGTGGTTCAGATGTATACATGAAACTTTAATTTTGATTCAATCATACACATTTAAATAAATAAATACTTTAATTATTTTTATCTAGGATAAATATAATCATTTTTGCAAGCAATATATAAACATAAACTGTTGCTATATAAATAATTAAGTTAATAATTTGTGAGCATTGGATCAAATCAAAATTTCATGTATAAAATCGCATAAAATCAAAATTCATGTATAGTTTTAAGATTTATCCCTAACCTAATAGCATATCCAAGTTGATGACACTGTTAGTTGCAACCATCGAAGTGGTTGGTTATGTGAATTTCATTTATTGTTTTTTTTTTTTATCTAGGATGGCAAAGTAACGGTAAAAGTATCATTGAGGCTATTGTACTAAGAATTAGATTACATTTTGTCTCATCTACTAAAAAAATGAGCAAATAAATCTCTGTATGTTAAATCAAATAATAAATTGATTATTTTTATAAAAAATTTCATCTATTTATACTGTTAAAAAAACACCTATTAAAAATTTCATCCTCTATCCTCGGATGGCAAATTGCCCCATCTCTTCTAATAGTGGCTAGATTTAAATATTTTATTGTATTTTATATTTATATAAATTTTAATAATTAATTATTTAAATAACATAAATTAGGGATGACAATAAAGCGAGCCATAATACATTTTATCTCGTTTACTTTTATCTTATGTTTATATGGAAGCCGAAAACACTTACTTTCTTGAATGTAGTTCCATAACACATAACTCATCACAATGATAACAGTAAATATTAATTTTATTAAAATTTAATTATATGTGATTTTTTTTAATGTTATAAAAATTAAACTAAACCATTTAATGGTAAAATGATCCCACCCTTAGATGGATATAATTAATGACAAACGACTGGCATTATTTAAATTTTTGTTCACTTCAAATAAAAAAATAAGCAAGGGAAGAGAAGTGTGGATAAGCATGTCGTTTCCAACTTTTGGGGGAATATCCAGAAAGAGGATTCATTTCAAGTACCTATCTTGTTGGTGATTAGATTCCTTATCATCTACCCCGTTGCAAGAATATATGTTAAATTATCGTCTATCCACAATACGAGTAAAAATATATTTATAAAATCAATAAATATTGAGAATAATGGAGACGGTATTATTAAAAGGAATAATTTCAAATTTCGAATATAATGTGTAAAATGTACATAAAAAGTATTAAAAATATATATTTATAAAAATAAATGAAGTTTTAAGTTAAAACGGTAAAATTGAAATTTTGTATTTATTTCGGGTTTAAATTTACTTTTACAGATATAAAAATACATTACAAAAATAAAAGTAGCCCTATAATAAGTTTGGTTACTTTTTAAATAGCAGTTTTTTTTTATAGTTTTCCGATTAAGCAAACATTTAGTTAACTTGTGATATCAATTTAGCCATACATTTTAAGTTAGGGTGTGCTTGATAAATAATTGAAAATTTTTATTTCATTAAAAATAAAAATTTTTAACATTTAATATTTTAAATTTGTTTGGTAATCATTTTAACTTTTTACCCAATATAAAGTAGGTAGGTAGAAACTTAAAAATATTTAATGCAGAAAATATTAAGTTGATTTTATTTTATTAAAAAATTAAATAAAATATATTTTTTAAAATAAGATATTCAAATTTCCCTATGTATATTTTATCCAAATCTATCTAAAATAATATAAAATATTATACTAATATGATTAGAATTAAAAATAAATAATCTTTTAAAATCTGTATTTACTTTTATCAAACAATATAATTTAATTCAATACTAATATTTATTAATTTATCAAATAATTTTATAATATAAATTCAACACTTAAAAAAATTAACAATAAATATTCAGTATATATATATATATTCATCTTGGTTTTTCACTAGATATGTCGTTTCTATTTCAAGGTCCTTTTATTTTAAGTCAGCCATTACCCTTTTTAAAGTATATAAGCTTATGATGTTAGCATTCACTCGTTTCTTGCATAGTAAGTTTCTTTAAGCATTGTGGGTAAAGTTGATTAGTAAAAATCAATTAATTTCATCGATTCGATTATAAAAATTTATGAATTATAATTGACCGAGTTAATTTATTTTAATAATTTATAAAATTAAATGATTATCATAATTGATTTGATCCAAAATTATCGTTTAATTCAATTTCAAACTTGCTCTTGCTAACCCCTATCACACAACATTCTATCATTATTTTTTTGGAATCCTTATCGTACCCATGTCATTATCACAATAAAGTGGTCTCTATTGATACCATTTTCCTCCCATCACCAGCTTTGAGAGAATTTTAATGAATTGTGAATTTTAAAATTGAGGATCTTATGCGTTTAGGCATATTAAAATCAAGAGTGAAGACAAAAAATTGCTTTATGATAGGTAAAAATGAATGATAAATTTTTTAGGGGATTAAAATACAATTTCATCGTTATAATAACTTGTGATTTCATAAAATTTAAAGCGATGGGGTAGGGATATGATGGATTTCGAATTGATACACTTGAAATGGATTTTTTCTTTTAGAAAATGGAGGCGAGGCGAGGTGGATTTTTTATTTTTGGATGGTGAATATAGAATAGTTATGGTAATTGATTGCCCTACCCCGTTACGCTTCACTATATAAAATTATCATTTTATCCTTATATATAATTATTAAAAGAGTATAAATATAATAATATGTTACAGAAAAAATCTATGTTTTACGTTTAAATATTTTTTTGAAGAATTATGTTTAGATATTTACTTGTCTTTCAAAAAAAAAATGAAAATCTTAAAGAAAGTAGTTAAAACTAAATTGAAACAAATCAAGGTTGGTGGGATGGATGCGTCCAACATCAATGGATGTGGCAGTGATTTTCAAAATTATACATCCATAGTGGAACAATATTGGTGGTGGAGCAAAACATGTTAATTGTGGAGCAATGGTGGATTTAGCAACATCCGCTTCCACCCCACTCCATTGCCATCCTTAATTGGGGGAAGGGGACATAAGGCTATTGCCTGCCCCTTATCTTCGTCCTTGGTTAAAACCCATATCTTCGGAACTATTATAATAACAATAATACTAACCGAATTAAGGCTCATTCGATAATAATTCATAAAGTTGCAACCCCAAATTTTAAATTAGGACCAGATGGAGACAGCATTTTCTATGGAATCAAAGTGGGCTTATCCTCTTCCATAAAATGGTGATTATCCTTATCGTATGCATTTCATCTTCACAATAAAGTGGTCACTATTTTGAGACGGACGGTCATAAGAGCTAAAGGCTAAATTTTTTTTTAAAATTTCTCTTTAGTTCACTGAAAATTTTAATTAAGCTGTTAAATTTTTTAAAAAATTGAAAATTTTTGTTAAAACACCTAAAACTTACTATCAAAATCGGTCATTGTGATCAATAGCTTCACTTTTTTCAGTAAAAGTCTTATATATATCCATATGGATTTTAATCCTTATACTTTCAAAATGAGAACTTTCATATTAAACAAACGAGCAAATGATTTTCTATAACTATTGAAAAACTATTAATTTTACGAGATGAGTTTAATTAAATTATGTGAAAGTAATTAAAAATATGATGTGGTATGTCCCTTGATCTATTCTAAAACCTCAAACAATTATATTTAACTCAATTTTTTTTTTTGTAGGTGTGTTAATTAAAAGAGGAGGACAAAACTCTAACAGCAATGCAACTAACGCAATAAAAATTTAAACCACATAGAGGACGATAAAAACCCTGACCATCACCAAGTCAACACACGGAGTTCTCAACCCAATCTAATTTTATATCCAAATCACAAGTTAAATGTAATAGTTTTAAACTACAATGGGTAAGATAAATATGACAAATCAAATTTTAAATTAATTTAATTATGTCCATGGTCCACCTCATAAAATTAATATTTTTCAATAGTTAAAAACATAACTATTTTATTCATTTTTCTAACCTTATGCTCATGTTAACATCTAAAATTGCAAGATGTGGTCACTTGTCCTAGCTAAAAAAAAATATTCTAAAGTTAGGATCTACTATCTGCATAACTTTTTTTTTCAAAGGATAATTCTCCATTGTAGGGGACCTAAAATGATGCATCCAACAAGCAAACAATAAGTTTTTGGGGAAAGATTTGAGGAAAATTAAGCAAATTCTAAGGAAATTCTAAGGTTGCTGATCGAGTTTGACACTTAAGTTCGGGTCATTTTAAATTCAGGTTATTTTTTGTTTTGGTCGTTTCAGGTTCGAATTGTGGACTTTTTATGACTAAATTGAATTGAATGAAATTTGAATTGAATTAAATTTTGAGATTCGAATTAAAATTCACACATCTCTAAGAAACAAGTAACTCACAGAATTGTTGATGAAAACCTGTTAGATAAAGGGAAAAGGGTTAATATACCATTTGATACTGAGTTTAACTTTAATGTTCAATTTGGTACTTAAATGAAACGATTCCTTGTGCCCCAATGACTGTTTGACATGTGTGTTGTAGTAAAAAAAGTACTTAATTGGATAAAAACAAGCTCAAGTACTAAATTGAATATTGAAGTCAAACTCAGCTACTTAACTAGGGCAAAAGAAAACTCAAGTACCAAATTGAAAAAAGAGTTAATGTAGTATTTGGGACCTGAACTTGACAAGTGTTCCCACAGTGAGGCTTAAAGTTTTTTTGTTCAAGTTAGTCCCTGAACTTGGCAATTGTTCTCACATTAGGGCTTAAGCTTTTTTTTTTCCAAGTTAGACCTTGAGATTTTCTTCAAAAAAAGTTGGACAAAAAACGTTTATTCCCCCAGTATGGGAACAATTGCCTAGTTCAGGGATTAACTTGGACTAAAAAAATTCAAGCATTAATGTGGGAATAATTGCATAGTTTAGACTTCAATGTGGGAACAATTGTCAAGTTTAAAGATTAACTTTGACAAAAAAAAAAAAACTTTAGGCCCTAATGTCAGAACCATTACCAAGTTCGAGCCTAAAAAATGGATTAACACTTGGAAATACTCAAGTCCCTAATTAAAAAAAACTTAAATATCAAATTGAACATTAAAACTAAATTCAAATACTAAATAGTATATTAACCTAAAAAACACCTCAAAAGGCAACCCAATAATGATTGAAGTGAATAGGTCAAAAAAAAAAAAAGAAAGAAAGAAAAAAAGTAGAAAAGGAATCCATTTTTGGTGAATCCCACTTTCGCCAAGCAAATGAAGTTTCTTAAGATCACATCAATTGGCAAATTCTTCCAGGCTGTATAAAAAAGTGGAGAATCTTAACATCAATGGAGACTCTCTTGCCTTTTATCATTATGTTGTCGGTAGAGGTAGCAATGAATCCCTCAAAGTATTATTCTTTATTAGGGGTGTAAATAAGATATTGATGCTAGCAAGTTACTCAAGTTTAACTCGAAAAAATATGAATTCGAGTCGAGCTCAAGTTATTGGTCGAGATGAATTCAAGCTTAGTAATATTTGACTTCAACAACTCATGAGTCGTATTGAGCTTTTCACATTTTTTATATATTTAAATTATGTTATTGTCCTTAATATACCCTTAGCTTAATTATCAAGCTCAAACTTGACTATAAAATTGGTAAACAAGTTTAATTGAGTTTGAGCCAGTTTGATTATATCTCGAGCCAAACTCTAGCTTAAAATCAAATGTTTGATCGACCTCAAACCGAGTATCTAGCTCTGAATTTTGAGTTGATCTCGAGCTCAAGCTTGGCAATATTCAAGCTCGGCTCAACTTGATTACACCCCCTAATCTTTATGGATTATAAAATGGACATGAAAGATACATCGGTTCCATTCAACTTGATTAGATAAAAAAAAAATCAACCCGAATCTAAATTAATACACCTAAATTCACTCAAACACAAAATGATCTAAGCAAGTAATCCTAAGTAACTCAAACTTGAGATTCCACAACTTGAAATAATCCAATTCAAAAACCTAAACCTCAAATTTGAAATAACTTGAACTTAATACTACTCATACTTAAAAAGACCTAATCCAAAATCAACCAAATTCGAAATAACTCGAATCCAAAATTAACTCAAATTCTCAAAATTTTAAAACCCGAATTAATTTGATTTAGATTAATTAGACCCAAAATATTGGGTGAAGTTGGACTAGGTGATTTTCAAAGGGCCAACTTTCTCATTTAGTTTTATCCTAAGTCTACAAACAAGTCCAACCTACAAATTTAAGCCACAGCCCAAATTTCCAAACACTATTCAGCCTATTTCCCTATGGTTTTGATTAAATATACAATGTGATACGTAAATTTTAATTTAATGTATTTATATAATTTTTTTTATTTTAATTTAATTTTATATTAGGAAAAAGTAAATTATTTTTTTCGACAAATATATTATTTTTATATGTAAAATAATTAAAAGGATGTTAATGTTAAAGAAATTTATAAAAAATTGAATTAAAACAAAAATTTTATATATAAAATTTCATCAGATCAAAATTAACATATTAAAAATCATGATATTTATCTTTTAGTGTTATTATAAAGCTTCGATTTTGTTTTTATTTTTATTTTTGGTAAATAGTGAATTTAGAACAATTCTAAGAAAACATCAAAATTAGAGAATTCTATTTGTAGTCAACAAAAAATTTCGAAAATTTTCTTTCAAAAAGTCCTTCGCATAACTCGAGGGATCGTCAAGAATAATCAGTTGGTCTATCACGTCACCATCTGCCTTAGCAACATGAATGCATTTCATCAACATTATTCACTGATGTCCAACCATTCCGAATGAATTTAATCAACATTGCATTATCACTTTTTAACTCAACTTGCCTCAATCCTCGGTTTCAAACCAATTTCAAACCTTCTAAAACTGCTCAGGCTTCTACTTGTAAAACATCAATCAAACCAACTGTTATTTTGAAACCCACCAACCAGTCGAGCTCTCGACCACCTGTAAATTTTACTTATTTCTCTTTTAAATATATATATATTTTAAAAATTGTATCGACTTAAAAGGAAAGAGATTATAATATTGTCTAATCGCAGGGTTATCACTTTAAATATGCACAATTATGTTTAATCTTCAATAATGGACTTGGATTTGAGTAGGTCTAACTATACTTTCAGTCCCTCTATTATGCTGGAATTTGGGATTTAGTCCTTTTGTTTTAACTTAACGAATTTAATCAGTCTATTTTTATAATGTTATTAGCAAGTCCAAATTAATAACATCAATAGTTGTCGTTGAAGTGATGATATGAAATTTTAAAATAGCCTTAAACATTCAAATTACATGTAAATTTGGACCTACGAATAATATTATAAAAGATGAATAACAGTAATGATTAACGATATTATCAACTCATACCTATGCATAACATCACAAAAGTAGAGGACTAAAAGCATGAAAATTTATAATAGAGTATTAAATTTCAAATTTTAACATAATAAGAGGACTAAAATGAAATTTAAACCAAAGAAAATACTTCGGTTTTATTAAGCTAAAGCAAACTTTGTAAAGATCAGATTCCGTTTCTTTCCACAGTAAAGTCTAAAGGTGAGATTTAAGATATTCTTTTTTAAGTATTATTGTTTAATTGCAAACTCCATCCCTGCACTTTATGAACATTAAGAAATTAGTTCTTCTGCTTTAGTTTGTCAGAATTTGATCTCAAACTTTACTAAAATTAAGAAATTAGTCCAATTAAATAACATTATTAGACCTTTTCATTAAACCATCGAATGAAAAATCAGTAGTTGAATCATTTATATGCAATTAATTATAAAAAAGAGCAACAATAATTTTGTAATTTATATACAACAAATTACCAAATCCAACGGTTTAAGCTTATGCGTATATCAACAATTAAACTAACCTTTCAATTTTCGTAAAGTACAAGGATTAAAATCTAACAAATTAAAATAAACGGACTAACTTTTTTAATTGTTTTAATATAAAATAATCAACTTCATAATTATACGGTAAAAGTATCACGGAAATCCTTGTACTAAAAATTAAATTGTATTTTACCCTTATATTCCAAAATTGGGCAAATTAGTCCATGTACTTTAAACCAAAAAAGCAAATAGATCATTTCTGTTAAAAATTTCATTCATTTGTACTATTAAAAATTGACGTGATTGAATAACCAGACAATGATACATGATGTATCACGTGTACCTCATCTTGATGTACATGACTAATTTTTAACAGTAAAAATTGATGAAATTATTAATAGATAGATCAGTTTGCTTTTTTATCTAATATACAATGATTATTTTATTTATTTTTAAAGTAAAAAGAGTAAAATGTAATCTAATTTTTAGTATAAGTTAATTTATGGCACTTTCACCTAATTGGGCAGTATTATTATTACTTTATTATTTTTCATTTTTTATCTTTATCTAATTATATGATTGTGATTTGTGTGTTATTTTCTAACAGTTTTCAACTTTTTTAGCAAAGACCAAGTCAAAAAAACATGCTCTCACTTTCGTGGCGGCTACTCATAAAACTTTCAACCAATAAAAAAATGACACGTATAACTGTGGATGATTTCAATAATCTGTCTCTTTCATTCGTCTTCGAATTGGTGGGGCCCATGACGTGGAATAATTGGACACGTAGCTTTATTTTTTTCCTTCTTTATATGGCAATTTTGACACGTAATTTTCATTGCTTTCAGTTTCATCCATTTCCTTTCCTTTTATATTTTCTTAATTATTTTACCGGTGAAATTTGGAAGGTCCCTCTATTATAAGAATTAGATCAAATTAATTATTTTATTATTAAATAGATTGATTTAATCTCTGTGTTATTAAAAAAGAATCAAACAAAATCGAAATGAAACTAAAATAAATACCCTTAGGTCTATCAATTTTAAAAATATAAGCAAATTGATTCCTCTAAGCTTTCAAAAAAATATAAAATACAAAAATATAAAAATTCTATAAGAATGTTATATAAAAAATTTATTTTTTTCAAAAATGATAAATTTGAGGTCTAGAACAAGTAATTTACCAAAAATATTGTTTTTTTTCTCTTATTTTGCTTCTAAAAAATTTTAAATTTATATGCTCTACCTTGAAATTTAGTCATATTGTTACCAAAGTTTTAATTTAATCTATTTAATTCTTTTTAATTAACTGAATATATTTATGTGACTCAAGTCTTATTTTATTTTACACAACTTACTTCAAAAAAATTTTAAATTAATTCAAGATAAAAAAATAAAACTCTTCAACTTAACTATTTTTAAATTAATTAATATTATTGACTAAAAAATAATTGGCTATGAAGAAAAATGATGTTTGATGTTACACGCGAGCTAAAATATTGTCGTTTTCTAAGATAAAGTAATGAATACTTGATATTTAGAAGAAAAACAAAAACCTTTTCCAACTGGGAAAACAAAATTAAAACGCGTTTGGCTAAGGGGGTCACATGGAAATCCCGCGTTGAAATGCCACGTCAACGACTATCTCATTTGTTTTTTAGGTTAATAATTTATAAATTATGAAAAATATTTAATACAAATTTTTAGATATAAAAATATTATACTGAAAATTATATTGTATTTTATTCCATCTACTTAAAAAAATAGATAACTTAATTATTGTACATTATATCGAACAATAAATTTATCATTATGTTTAAAAAATTATTTATTTCCATTGTTTAAAATTAATTCATGTACGTTACACATGCATAACACGTCATGTGTAATTATTTAATTTTCTTGTCAATCATGTTCGGCTCTAACGGTAAAAATTACTGAAATTTTTAATAAAAAATAATCATTTTACTCTTTTATCTAATTTATTGAGATTAATTTAATACAAATTTTTAGAGATAAAATTATTATACTGAAAATTTACCAATTTTAAAACTCTGTAAATAATAATCTTAAAATTATAACATTTATTTATTTTTATTGTATTGAAAAGTACTTTGGATTAGACCTTGACCATAAAAACTTGATCGTTGACTCCTAGTAGTTGCTTCATCTTTACAAATTGTTCCATGCATAATAAAATTCCAATTTTGCTTCGTTTTATGTATACGAATTTAAGCTTATAAAGATGGGTTAATTACATATGCGTCCCAAAACTATAAGCCAATTTTTAAATTAGTCTATAAACTTCAAAATGTTTCAATTTAATCCTTAAATTAAGGCTTATATGAAAAATAGGTACTCAAACTATCCAACTTCTCTAATTTAGGTACCTAAGGTTTTGTTCCGTTATCACTTTAGGTATCAACCTTTAATTTCGGTTAAAAAAATCTCTGAATTAATCAAATTATTACATGTGACATTTTTAATTAAATGGCTACTAAATTTTAAAATATCATACTAACAAATTTAAAATAGAATTTTCAATAGTGTTAACAATTTGACCTAAATTTTGAAATATGAAATGTAGAGGGATTAAATTATTGAAAGGCTTAATTCATGATTTGGCCCCTAAAGTATACCCATTTTCCCACTTTTGTACCTAATTGTTTTCCCAATTTGGTACCTAAAGTACACACAAATTCCTAATTTGGTACCTAAAGTATACCTCCATTATATTTTTTAGTCTATCTTTTATAGGCATTAAAAAAATTTATAACCAATTACAAAGCGCCACGTGCCGTATATATATGTAAAAAACTTATTTTATTAAATGTATACACACATTAAAAATATAAAAATGGAAATAGATATATATTCAGAAAAAATATATAATCTAAAAATATATAAAAATAAAACTGACAAAAAATAAGATAATTGAAAAAAAATTAGTTGAAATTAATAATATGATTAAAAAATGCTAAAAATGTAAAAATTATAAAAAATAATTTTAAAAAGTTTTAAAAAATAGTTTTTATAAAATTATAAATATATAATTCTAAAATTTTAAAAAGTATTTAAATTTTATTTTTTTTCAATTACTTGAAATTTAAATATTTTTTTAATTTATAAAATTTTCAATTTTATATATTATTTTGACTTTTTAAAATTTAAAATTCTATATTTTAAAATTTTATGAAAAAATATTTTTAAACTTTATTAAAATATTATATATTATATATGATTTTTTTACATTTTAATTAATATAACATATAAAATACTAAAAATAACACGTGGCAGATTCTAATAGCGCCATCTGACCAATTAATGTCAATCAACGATTGGTCAATACCGATCAACAATTTAAAAATATTTTTTAATATTTAATATTATATTTTTTTATTTTCAAATTTAAATTTAATATTTTTATTTTAAATAAACTTAATTGTAATGTGATATTTTTCATTTATCAAAGTTGTTTAACAGTTTTTTTAACATTTGTTACAAAATGAACCAAAAATAAATGAAATTGATACTTTAAATATTAAATTGAGTCAAAAAAAAATTAAATACCAAAATGAGTAAATGTGCATTAAAGACTAAATCGTAAATTAAACTTTATTAAAAATAAAAATACAATAATTAAAATTTAAATTTATAAAAAAAATAAGGAGTATTTGTAACATATTTTAACCTATAATTACAAACTGACAACTTGGTATGGGAACAGAGGGAGTGGGCCAAAAGAAAGCAACTCCGTTGATAATTCTTTTTCCAAGAAAAATTAGAAATGAAATACTCAAGGAAAAAGAAGACTTTAGGTCAAATTATGATTCTAGTCCCTCTATTATATTCAAACTATAAATTTAATCTCTATACTTTAATTTTCTACTTTTATAATGTCTTTACGAAGTCCAACTCCAAAATAATTAAACTCTAAAAATAACTATTCCGCTTAAAATCCCAATATTGATTTTTTTTTCTCCTGCACGTTTTATTTCATTATGTTGACGTAAACGTTTTTGTATTGAAAGAGTTTTTTTTTTTTTTTTGTAAAAATCCATGTCATCATTGTAATTATTTAAACAAATTAACGACATAACAAATGCAAAAATTAAATTATGTCAATTAATGATAAAGTCTAATCCCAAATTTGAGTAAAATAAAGGGACTAAAATCATTAATTTGACCCAAACTTTACCACTTCTCTCATATTCCCGAAGATTTAATCTTTATAATTTAATTTAACATAATTTGATCATTTAATTTTATAATCTCATTAATTCAAGCAAATAATTATTATTTCGAATCAAGTAATAGCATATTTCCCCTAAAAACAACCTTTATCTAACTTAGTAAGAAAAATATTCACATTTTGATTGGAATAGTTATATGTTGATGACATTATAAAATGGTTTAAATATAAAACTGGCTCTCGAATTATATCACTTTTCTCATTTACATATTTATATTTTTTTTTATCAAAAGTGGCATTCAAACTATCAATTTTATCTTATTTTATGCCACAACATGATACCAATCAATAAGAACGTGACATGTTATTAGATGTTTATACTTTTTTGAGTAAAACGAGATGAAATTTATAGCTTAGATATCACTTTGACAAAAAAAAATATTTAAGTAAGAAAAACAGTATAGCTTAAGGAACAGTTTTGTTGTCTAAGCCTTATAAAATTAGAGGATAAAAACAAAAATCCAAATTTGATAATAATATAGGGACCAAAAACATAAATTAACCGAAAACTTCACTACTCATCCTCATATCACATCCCAAGCTTTTACTATTTGATTGATTACAAGGCGCAATGATATGAAGCGAAAGCATTCATTAAATCATAGTCACAAAGTTTGTTGTTTAGCTCAGCGGCCATTCACGACTAAAATCAAAACATTTTTTTTTTCCCAATTTTTCCTAGTCAACGGAAACAAAAATCATAAAAATCCATCCACTATTGAAGCTAAAATCTGGTTCACATTTCCTTTTTTTTTTTTTTTTTTGGATAAGTTTTAAGTAAATTAGGAGTATAATTAAGTGAAAAGGGTGTTAAAGAATCTTTTCTACAGTTCATTGGAAGGCCAATTTTTTATCATTAAATAGCCTCGGTGGATAGTGAACTGAAACCTTCATTTTTTAACTCATCGATGGCTTATGACCCCCATTCTCTTAAAAGCTCGTGCCAACATTCATTCATTCATTCTTCTTTTTTTAAATTTTTTCTCGAGAAACAAACAACAACCCTTTTTTAGCCATTTTAGTTAGCTTAGCTTAATCTTGAAGATTACCCCTTTTTAGCTATTTTTCATTGGTTAAATTATTAAATTTTTTTGCAGAATTCAAGCTCGTGATCGAAGGTATGAATTTTACGAAGAAACAAAAAAATTCCCATTTCTTTATTTTTATTGGATAATTTAATGGTAATGAACAAGATAAGAAACTAATTTTTTTTTGTTTTTTTTTTTAAATTTTTTAATTGAAGAAGAAGACACAGAGCTTCATGAGGATTTAATTTACATCAATGGGAGCTCAAAGAAATGTGTTACCAATCTTATTTTTAGCTCTAATCTCGCTCTTGACTCATTCCGTGTTAACTCAGCGAGTTAAAATAAACTCACAAACCGAACGGCGAGCATTACTCGATCTCCGTTCATCGTTGGGTCTCCGAGGCAAAGATTGGCCGATCAAAAAGGACCCTTGCACCACCTGGACCGGCATCCAATGTCAAAACGGCACCGTCACAAACATCAACATTTCCGGTTTAAGAAGAACCAGAATTGGACGGTTGAATCCCCGGTTCAACGTCGATTCATTGGTGAATTTGACCCGTTTAATCTGTTTCAACGCTTCCGGGTTCCCTCTTCCCGGTTCAATCCCTGATTTGTTCGGAAACCGGTTGGTTCATCTCGAAGTACTTGATCTCCAATCATGTAATATCTCTGGTTCAATCCCTAGTTCACTCGGTAACTCGTTCCGACTCAGTTCTTTAAATCTTAGTAACAATAACCTTGCTGGTTCAATCCCTTTTGTATTGGGTGAATTGAAGAACTTAAAATCACTTGATCTTTCGATTAATTCACTTACTGGGTCGATTCCATCAAGCTTTGGGTCACTTATAAACATTGAAAAGCTTCAACTTAGTTCAAATTACTTATCTGGGTCAATTCCACTTAGTTTATCTTCATTAAAAGCTCTTAAAGTCTTAAATGTCTCTGATAATAATCTCTCTGGTTCAATCCCTGTTCCATTTAGTAACCTTTCTAAGTTACTTGAACTTGATCTTAGTAAAAATTCATTGTATGGGTCATTACCTGTTGAATTCACCATGTTGAAAAGCTTACAAAAGATGATAATTGAAAACAACGAGCTCGATGGTCGGTTACCGGTTGATTTGTTTTCGAATCTTGTTGAGTTACAAGTTGTGGATTTGAGTGGGAACATGCTTCATGGTGATGTTAATGGTAGTTTTTGGTCAATGCCTAATTTGACATTCTTCGATGTATCAAATAACAACTTTTCGGGTCATTTACCAGCTCCTTGTTCTAGCCATGGTGTTGCTACGGGTGCCGTGTTTAATTTGTCAAATAATCTGTTTTACGGAAATTTGAATTTTTCGCTCGGGATGTTCAAGTCCATTGATGTATCGGGTAACTATTTGCAAGGCATAGTTAATGAAGGTGAAAGGAATGTTAGTGTTAACATGAATTGCTTTAATGGACCGAATCAGAGGAGTTTGGATGATTGTAGGATCTTTTATAAGGAAAGAGGGCTACGTTTCGATAATTCCGGGCCACCATCGTCAACTGCTGTAAAATCTAGGTCTGGGAGCCGAAGATGGATATTTATCTTGGCCGGAGTACTTGGTGGACTTGGCTTCATTTTAGTTTTGGTATTGGTGCTAGTGCTGCTCTTGAGACGGTATAATACGGGGCTTACAAATCAAAGACGGAGTACCGATATAGGGCCTATTCGGGAAAGTGATAGCGCCCCTCAACTTCCTAAAGATCCTACAAGTGTATCTGGTTCCGGAGATCCATTCACATACGAGCAATTGCTCCAAGCAACCGGTAATTTTAGTGACACGAATCTTATCAAGCATGGTCACTCGGGTGACTTATTCCGTGGCATCTTAGAAGGTGGTATCCCCGTGGTCATCAAAAAGGTCAATTCGAGCTCTTTCACGAAAGATTCATACATGACGGAATTGGAATTATTCAGAAAGCTTTCTCATACGAGGTTCATCCCGCTGTTGGGGCACTGCTTGGAGCATGAAACCGATAAGCTTTTGGTCTATAAGTATATGCCGAATGGAGATTTGGCTAATTCGTTTTACAGGGCTATCAACTCGGATGACGATAGTTTAAAGTCCTTGGATTGGATTACGAGGTTGAAAGTAGCTACCGGAGCTGCCGAAGGCCTATGCTACTTGCACCATGAATGTAGCCCTCCCCTTGTTCACAGGTAAATTTGATAACTTTCACGAGCTTCACAATTCCCTTTTTGATAGAGTATCAATCCTTAATTCTGTATTTACTGTTTTGGTTAAAGGGATATTCAAGCAAGCAGTATCCTTCTCGATGATAAATTCGACGTGAGACTTGGAAGCTTGAGTGAAGTTCATTGCCAAGAAGGGGATACACACCAAAAGGTGCTGATGAGGTTGCTTCGGAAGCCAGGGTAAGTATCATACAAATTACTCTATTTTACCTTTTATTCGAGTTAGTATTAGTAGTTTTGAAACAACCTACTATATCTGGTTTTGCATTCTCTTCTTATATTCTAGTCTTTTAGTTTCGACTATACCCGGTTTTGCATCTTACGGTATGCAGTTCCAGCACCCTATTGTTTTCACCAGTCTTTTTATCTTATAACGAAAGCACTTGGTACCTTATTGCTATGCATATTGTAAGCCGGGCCCTATTCAAGCCAATACATTGGAGTCAATACCGGATTGGCTCGAGGTTCATATGTAAGGTTGAATGATATAATCGAACCGTTATTGGTTTGCAGGCCCGGTGAGTTGCCTGGCTCTTGATGAGTTCATTGTTTTTGACCGTTTGTGCTACGTTTGCATTTGCCGGGCTGTTTTATGGTATCGGTACTGTCAAAACTTGATATCCAAGGCAACCTAGACATGCACGAGGTTTGCCATACTCGTAATCCAACTCGGTTAAGTAATGGATAAGAGTTATAAACTTTTAAACGGAGTGATGAAATAATTCGACATGTGTGTTTCTATTATTCATTAACATCCAATCTCAATGTGGCCTAATAAATGTAAAACAATATGCATACAATCATCAAAGTTGTTAGGATTTGATCCCCAGTATTGTATATTTTGTTCGGAGATTGATAATTTCTCCTTGTAATGTGCAGGACCTCCGAGCCAGGCCCCTCAGGTTCGGGTACCTAAAACTCTATTTCACGGTTCTTAATATTCTTATATATGTATACATTACCATTTGGTTTACGCATGTGTGTGTATACCCTTTATTGAGTAAAAGTACCGTGAATGCTCTTGTACTAAGAGTTAGATTGCATTCTGTTCTCTTTACTTAAAAAATGGGCAATCCTTGTACATTAGATGAAAGAGCCAATTGGTTCTTTCTGTTAAAAAATTCATCCATGTCTGTTGTTAAAAACTGGCGTGACTAACAGAATAACTAGAGAATTACTTGTGGCAAACTAACATACATGGACCAGTTTTTAACATTAGAAATGGATGGAATTTTTTATAGAAGGATCAGCTTGTTCTTTCATCTAACATATAAGGATTAATTTGCTCATTTTTTGAGTAGAAGAGGCAAAATGCAATCCTACTCTTAGTACAATAGCCTTTATAGTACTTTTATTCTCTTTGCTGAAAATGATACGATTTGCATAAGGAACTATGAATTATCCCTAAAAACCATAGTTTGCGATGTCAAGGGGGCTGGCAGGGGCTTTGCCCCCTAAAAATAAAAATTTTCAATTTATTCCCTTTAAAAATAATAAAATTACAAGTTAGTTTATAGTAAAATTTTACTTTGACCCTCTAGAATATGAAAAAAATTATGTTTAGTCCCTTAAAAAATGACAGAATTATAAATTAATATATGATAAAATTACATTTTGATCGCTAAAAAAATTCTATAATTCAATTCTGGCCCCTCCCCCCAAGAAATTTTTTTTGGTTTCGCCCTTGGTTTTGGAGTCAGAGATTCCAAAATATAAAACAATACATCATTTCATAGGCTTTTTTCAGCATATTCTTATATGTTTCTTTCGGAATGGACAGGTTCTGCTTCAGTTACTTGCGCCTACGATGTGTATTGTTTCGGAAAAGTATTACTCGAGCTTATAACAGGGAAACTCGGGATCGGTAAAGCAGAAGATACATCTACGAAGGAATGGCTCGAGCAAACCTTACCATGCATCAGCATATATGATAAAGAAATGGTGACAAAAATCATGGACGCATCATTGATAGTAGATGAAGATCTATTAGAAGAAGTATGGGCAATGGCAATAATAGCAAGATCATGCCTTAATCCAAAACCATCAAAAAGGCCTTCAATGAAACAAATACTTCGAGCATTGGAAAACCCGTTGAAAGTTGTACGAGAAGAGAGTTTTAGCTCCATGAAGCTAACAATGACTTCGTCGAGACGGTCATGGAACGCCGCGTTCTTCAGTAGTTGGAGACAAAGCTCGTCTGAGAACACCAACATTTTGGCTCAACAAAACCGAGAAGGTTTTAGTGGTATAAGGCAATCAAGTAGAGTAGGTTCTCATAGTAGTGGGAATATCGATCACTCGTCTTCGAATAAAAGGTCGTCGAATGAAATTTTCCCGGAACCAATCGACATACAAGACACGGAGGGTTAGATGAGAATTAGCCGATTGAGTGTTTGCTATTTGTATAAAAGATTGTTAGTGCCGGTTCAACCTTCGGGTTTGATAGCTGTGTTACGAGGAAACCATATAGGCTTCGACCAGGCCTAACCAAAGCACCCTAAGCTGGCCATGATGACAACACGGGGAAACTATCGAGTTAATGAGAATTTTTGTCAAATGTGTCATTACAAGCAGCAATTTTTCAGTGTAATTGTCACTTTCTATATAGTGTAAAGTTGCATTAGTACTCCTTGCTGCATTATAAGTGCCATCACAACATTAAATTAGGGAGGAGTATTCGATCAAACTTGTTTGATTAAAAAAACTTGAAATACAAACTCAATCAATCAATCTTATAGTTGAATCAATTCATCAACAGAATCGGTCAATTCAATTAATTCAGTTGAACTCAATATTTTTCCTTCTATATACAATAACTTATATCAATTTGTTTTGGGTTTGGTCAATATTGTAAAAATCAGACCAATGATCACACTAATTAAAGCATTTATATGCTAAGTTAACAAAAATTTAAAATTTATAAAAATATTTTAAAAAATCAAAATTTTAAATATATGTAATTCAACAAAATTAACATAAAATACATGTAAATTGTTATATTTAAAATTTTAAAATTTTAATTAATATTTTCATTAAAAAACAAATTTAAAAAAAAAACAAGAGTAAAAAAAGAATCAAATTGATAAAATATGTAACCATTAAAAATTAATTCATTATAATACCTCAATTTGTTTTTTTATTAAAAACCGATTATAACATTACTTGTTTTGGTTACAAAACTTGTCCTTTTTTTTATAACCAATTTTTGCTCACCTCTTACATTAAACAATACCACAAAATCAAAAAGTGATAAATCTCAAAATCATACATAAACTTTAATCTAATGTGTAATTTTATATATGAAATTTTAATTTTATCCAATTTTAAAATTATTAATATAATATTATTTTATATTTCTATATTACATACCACAAATAATTATATTTGTCCAATATAGAAATAATCTAATGTATTTATTTTTTAAATAATGTATAATTAAATCAAAATTAAAATTTCACATATACATTTTAACCACAATTAAAATTTATATATCAAATTACACATTAAATTAAAATTCATGCATAATTGTACGAAACCAAAAAAACCAGAGAATCAAAAGTAATTGACACTTTCTCTTGCATAGCTCAACATATAATAGTGTGCAAAATCAAGGATCAAGACAAAAAGTACAAAAGCATATATATATCTTTTTTCAATCAAGTGAGAATTTAAATGAGTAAATTAAATACAGTAAAGGAACCCATGATTGCATGGACAAGAACATAAAATGAAGATGTTAAGGCTATGTTTTTAAGCCTCCAAATAAGGGTTTTTGGGGTTTTGCTTTTTTTCAAAGGGGAAGAATATGAAATTCATGGGGCATGAAATCTTCACTTGGTCTATAATACTTATCTGGGGAATACAAGCTTAAGTTGGAGACTTGGCTAGTGTATAGACAAGCAAATCTTTCGACCTGCATCGTGCAAAAAAAGGTAACAAATTCAGCGAATAACGAATAAAACATTCTACATGGTTTTTTACAAAGTCCTATTACTGTCACGACCCACTGTATCATGCACATAAGTAGTTATTGTCCTCTTGGGATGACCAACTGGTCTCTCAAGGCTTTGCCACCCAAAGGTGTGAAATGAGAGTATCCGGTTGGCTGATGGGTCGTGATCAAACTCTTATAAGCAGGATGATGGATGGTTCGGTTTACTCTTACCTGATGGGCAAAACGAGAATTTTGATAGCCAGTCTTCATGAGTTGTCCCCAGATATTATGGAACTATTATGTGAAAAGATAAAATAAGCATTGTTAGTGCCTGGATTCAAAGGTTGATCATAGGTAAAATATCATAGAGGCCCTTGTATTGAGAGTCAGATTGCATTTTGCCCCTGCTACTAAAAAAATAGACAAATTAATCCCTGTACGTCAAACGTGTATCTATTTGGTTATTTCATCAACCACATCAATTTTTAACAGTAGAAATGAATAATTTTTTAACAAAAAAACTTAGTTTGCTTTTTTATCTAATATATAGGGATTAATATGCCCATTTTTTTAATAAATGGGGCAAACTGCAATCTGACAACTAGTTCGAGAGCCTTCATGGTATTTTTACCGTTGCTCATACTATTAAGAAAATAGAAAAAGGAAGTTCCTCAACCTTTTGGTGACACTCCCGTTGAGCTTGTTGATGAGCAAGTCGTGCTTTATCCCTTTGAGACTGTTTTAAGGAAAACATTGAACATAAAAATCTGAGAAAGCTTTAAATCAATATTTCATCTGATGCTACATAAAATATATTGATCCTAACCTCCAGTTCACCCAAAGCAGAAGTCATTTTCTGTTTTTCATCATCACGAAGACTTTCAAATCTGAAGAATAGGAATGCAACTCTTAACAACAACAAAAACTGAGTATTAATAACATACTTTTGAATGATAGAATAGGCACTTACTTAAGACACCATTTCAAATGATGTATTTGATCTTCAACAAGATCGCGCTCGTTCCTCAACGATCTTAGTTGCTGCATGAAAGCATCATGCATTAATTGCAAGGGAAATAAAATACCAGTGGTAACAAATTGGCATCAAAAGAAAAGCAGCATGCAAAATGTTCATTACTAGAAAATCATCCAAGCTATGGAATTAATTGTTATTACAACAGATTCTTCTCAGTGAATTATATAAATTTACACTATATTATCCAAATAATATTAAGATTGAAAGACCATTGCAACCATCTCAATTTAACATCATATTAAAAACATGTAAAACCCACCTTTCGCATATCTCTTAATTCCCAAAGCAATTTGACCTCCCGCTCAAGCTCTGGAACAACAAGCATTGTTCTCCATCCTAATCAAAGGTAAATTACAAAATTAAAAGCACAATATTTGCTCATCTTAACAGCAATGGAAATAACGAAACAGTCGATGAAAATAACGATGACAAACATACAGAAAATTTTTTATGAATGCATACTACAAAATCTAATTATATATCATAGACTAGAAGTACTAATTGTCCCAATTAGATACCATCAAACATCAAAGGTCAATCTCACAAGATTAAACTAAACAATAATGAACAATTTAAATGCTACAGAAAACAAGGGAAAAGGGGGATCAAGAATAAATATAATTCATACCAAGAACCTTCTTGCTCCGCAAAATATCTCCATAGATATGGTCACCAACATAAAGCACCTAAAAGAAGCATCGAACTAATTAGATAATGAAAGACAAACAATGAAACAAGGGCCTCCAAGGTGGACTCAGAGACCAAACTATGTTAGAGAATCTACTATGGAATTTAACAAACCAAAGATTACATGATAAAACAACAAATCAAGGCCACAACTCATTTATGATTCACCACATCAAACAAAAATCACCTGTGAACTTGACTCTATAGAAAGCAACTTATGAAGATGAGCGACATTGCCACCCTGAAAAGTTCAAATAAAATTTAGTGGTAATCTCATAATATCTAATAATAACATTGAAATGAACAAAGAACAATCTGTCAATATCCAGTACTAGATAGCCTTCAAAATACCTGGAAGACTCGGCAACTCTTGTTTAATCCCTTGAGTAGAATGTTCGGTGATGTACTTCCCACCTTTTATCAAAAAATATGTTCAAATCACCAAATTACCATACAACAAAGTCATACTACTGAGTGAATCCAGAATGATGATAGTATATTTCAACCAACCTGGGGCATAGGAGTTCCATTGTCAGTATTGAGAAGCATTCCAGACTCAGGTTCGACCTCAAAAATATTGGCACGGTTCTCTTCATGAAAGAATCCAGGTTTTGCACTGTAAGGATACTTTCATCTTCAAAGTCAGAAATCAAAGGATAAAAGCAGATAACATGTGTTGTAGATATAAATAAAAAGAAAAGAGAAACTTTTACTATTATTATGATGAACTAGGAGGAAACTAAACCTGCCAGTGATGACAACATCAAAATATTGGAGCCAATCAAAATTGCAACTGAGACTACCATCCAACGTACGAGATGCACAGAGAAAGTTCATTACAATATTTGTGTAGTCCCATAAACTGCAAGAGATGTCCATTATTAACTTATCGTTCTAAACAGCCTTAGAAATTAAATCAGATATGGTAATATAAAGAAGCACTTGTACATACTTTCAATTAAAAAGCAAAAAACTCAAGAATCACCAAGTACAAAACCAAAACCATCGATAGCATTCATGCCAAAATCTTCCAACATTAGGCAAAATCTCTTAGGAAAAAAAAAGGACAACAAATTTGCATTGAATTCCTTACTACTTTTCACTCCTAAACAATGAAGATATGAAATCAGCAAGAGATATATACCTATTTGTCACCAAGAATGTAGAACGGCCAGAATCCCTTAGCATTTTGAACATTGGTACTATAGAGATATCTTCATTGATATACCTGACAATGAAATGGAAAACTAAATAAAAAATCTCAAAATGCATTATCAGAATATGTCAAAACAAATAACAATCTGCCCCATTTTGCCAACTTCCCTTGAATTTTAAATAGAGATTTGACAACCAATCTTAGTCTTAATTGTAATTTAAAATTATAAAATTAATGTCACTGTTTAATTACCTTTTTGGATCCTTTGCAACCATCTGCTTTAAGGTTCCATCCCTGTGGCACAAATCAACGGCAGCACGAACATCTTTGTACATGTGGGAGTAACTGAAAGCATCATTTATAGTAGGGATTGCTCAATATACAAAACCTGATAAGAGGAATCAGGATTTAAGTACCTAAAAGTTCTCAATTTATGTTATATTGAGTGTCAAACCATGTAGCATTTTTTTATATTACTGTTTGGCAATTTTATAGTAGAACCAAATAAAAAATTCCAACCGTGTGCTGCTTTCTAACTTAATATATCTCGTTAAAAACTTCTACTACCATGTGGTACTACCTGTTACACTGATGGCAACTTTTCAAACATTATTTGGATTTTTCTACAAGAGTAGAAAGAAGCAGTAACACAGAAATTTAATTAGTTATAAAATTCTTGAAGAAGCAGTAGTTAAATTTCTTACTCAGCACCCTCAGGAACTTTTCCAGGATTATTGTCCTTATAGTCAACAAGTTGAGCAAACAAGTAAGCTTCAGCTAGTGAAAAAAGTGTATCAATGAGGGCATAATCTGGCTCATCAAAAGAATCCCGAATGAGCGTATTCCCATAGGTTCCAACTTTATCTTCCTTGGACAACTCTCTGAACCCATGGTATGCTACTTTAACATACTTATGTCTATCCATCTGTTAAAAGGACAACCATCACAAGAAACAAACATAGTCAAGCACAGTAGATGACAGAGAGCAACTGACAACTATTAATTCAAGCTGGCTAGAGATAACTGTAGCAGAAAACAAATGTGTCAACCTTTAAGATATTTCCTCTCTTTTTGTCTAGAACCAAGCCTCTAACCATGTACTTCGGGTCAAAAGTCCACTCTAGTAACTGCATGAAATTTTATCCCTATCAGCATGCCTCTACATATCACTCAAAATCAACATTATTTCTCAGTTGGATTTAGAAATGCTTAAACTTAACAAACCTCTTGAGGATAGCCCAAATCATACACCAATTTTCTGATTGTGCCTTCGTATGCAAGGGACTCAAAAGTCTCAGGTTTATATTGTGCTAAGGTATAATCCATATCAAAGCCAACAGCAAGAATATTCCTCATATTCAGTGACCTGTTGCAGAAAATTTGTTTTCCTATATCAATTTTACAACCTCCTTCAGGAGATGACCATACATGCAGTCCCTCAACACCATTGCTGTTGGCCATAAGATGAGATTGTGAAGCTTTATCACCTAAAATGGTCCCAGCACTATCGTCCTTTGAGTAGTGAGAGTTCAATTGATTAAACCCTGAATATATTAGCATGGAGAAAACGGGGTTAGCACTAATGGTAAAAAAATATTCATATCCAAATTCCCTAATCCATTAACATGTGTCTCATGCCAACAACAATCATCATGTCCCCAAAGAACGGATATTACCCAAAAGCCACTAGAAGCCTGGTTAATTAAACCAGCAACATATTCACAGTAACTATCTTAACATTTTCACTAGATTCATATGAGAATTCAAGTATTAGATATACAAACCAGCAAGATGGCTCATACAATCAAATTAGTATAAACCTGAGTGCCTCATCATGCTGATAACACAAAGGCATTATTCGGCTCAGCAGCACCCAAAAAGGACAGTATCTTTGTTTTATTAACACAATACTCTAACATTACTCAATTAAAACAGTGAAGAAATTAGAAAAAAAAACTTTTTAAAATCTAAAAACAGTACAATTTCCTAGAGACAAATAGGCAAAAAAGAAAACCTTGACATCTTACCTCAGAAGTCAAATCAAAAGATCAAACAGCGCAACCACGTTTAAGGTCCAAGCCTAAGAATCTTCCAACATATGCGCCAAGTAACACCTAAAAATTCCAATTCCTCAATCAAAACTAATCCAATTTTCCAACTAAATTAACTTTCAAACTCTATTATTCCCTCAAATTTTACACTTATAGCACCAAAAACGAAAACAATTTCCCTTAACCTCAATCACAACAAACCAAACAAAAAACAATCCAAAAAATGAAAATGATAAATGCAACAGCGCATGCTAAAAGATGAGCTAAGTAGTATAACCTGCAGTATACATAGGTCTAATTTTGGCGGAAAATCCAGTGGAGAATCGAAGTATACGGGAAGAAAAAGGAGCGGGAAATTCAGGGGAGATGAGGGATAAGCAAAAGGCAACGTTCTTCTTGGGAATTCTCATTGTGGTGGAATTAAATAGGCATTGTTGAGATATTAAGTGGGAAACTGAAAAGACAAAAAAAAAAAGAGAGAGAGAGAGAATCTGATTCTGATGACGAACAAAAAAAATTTATTGGGAATGTGGGAATACAAGTAAACAACGACACGAGGAAGAATGGAAGGTGAAACAAGTTAACAATTAAATTGTTCTGTGTTTGGGGGAAAGGAAAATTAATTTAAAAAGAAAGAAAAAAAAAAAGGGAGAATATTGTTATTCCCATATATGGAATCGGATCGGAATCGAAACTAGATAATGAATTAATTATCCATTTGTTGGTTAATTGGGAAAAACGTGGAAGAGAACAAAAGGGTGGGAATTCAATTCTTTCTGATCTGAATTTTCTCGCTCTATACAGGGAAAAAGAAAAAGAAAAAGAAAAGGTATAATTTTAGTTTTAGTCCTTATAATATGTTAAAATTTGAAATTTAATTTGGGTAAACTATTACTCAAATATTAGTAAATTTGTGCTTTAGTTATTTTATTATGAAAAGTTACAAAATGGTCGTCCAATTATTAGTAAAAAACTTTTTGGTCACCCGATTATGAGAAGTTACAAAATAATCACTCAACTATTCGGTTTTATCTTTTTTAGTCACCCAACTATCTTGAAGTTTTGGGTGTTTTCATTTTTACGTTAGCTCACTAGTGACAAAAAATACAAAATTGAATAGTTAGGTGACCAAAAAATCAATTTACCAATAGTTGCATAACCACTTTATAACTTTTCATAGTTTAGTGACCAAAAAATAAATTTACTAATAATTGGGTGACTACTAATGTAGTTAGCCCAATTTAATTTATCCTTTTATAATGTTAATCGTAGCAGCTAGACTTACTCATAAATTGAGTTATCTACTAAAGCTTGAAGGTCTAGAAATTTAAGAGGGTTCAGATAAAAATATTAGGTTCGAAAAATAAATTTGAGCAACAAAATTAAACCCATTTAAAATATAGATCAAACTCAAGCTTGAACATTCAAAGTCCAAATTTGACTCGAAAGTTTCTCAAAGTTTGTACCATATTATATTATATTTGTATATTGTTAATTTTATAACACATAATTTTTAAATTTATATTAATATATAAAATATAAATATTAAAAAATGTTAAAATGTCTATATATAAAGTTTTTAACAAATAAAAAATATATATAATTATTAAATATTAAATTAAAAATAATATAGCAAGAACTAAAATAGTTTAATGAGAATTTTTAAAAAACTGGTGTAAAAATTCTTAGTTCTTATTTATAATTCGTCTCTAATTGATTAGATTCTCACGTGATTTTAACAAGGTAATTGAATAACAATTAAAAAATTGTCCTAATAATCAATTTGAGGGCGGTAATTCATAATGTTATCAATTTAGATTTATTAATAACACTATTAAACAAAAAATATATATATCAAATTCAAGTAAAAGGATTAAATATTAAACTATAACATAATTCAGTAGTAAAAGCAAAATTAAACCTAAAATAGAACAACGAAAATAAAGTGACACGTGGCATTATTACTTGTTAAGAGGATGATCAAAACAGTTGTACAATCTTTGTTGTCTTTTTATTTCACCACGAGGATTACGGGATTCTGTGGTGTATTATTTGTGGACTGTTTTCTTGGTCAAATTTTATAGAGGTCCCTGAACTATGTGTTTTTTGTAAGTTAAGTTCATTCACTATTATGTAATTGATATGGACATTGTTGCCAACGCAGGAGGACATAGTTTCGAGTGCGTCGAAGTGCATCTTTCTATTTATGTGTTGGAAAGAGGCTATCAGTAATTCTAAACATTGTGTAAAAAAAATAAACATAATCAGAATTTATAATTAGATTGTTCAAAAAAATGTATATTTTCATTTCAACATTTTTCGTGAATTTCGTCAAATAGTTTAGGGTAAACTATATTAGTAGTCATCCAACTATGTTTTTTTTTTTACATCCAATTATGAAAAGTTACAAAATGGTCACACAACTATTAATGAATTTCTTTTTGGTGACTCAACTATAAAAAATTATAAAATAATCACTCAATTATTTAATTTTATTTTTTTCATCCGACTATTTAATTTTTATTTATTTATTTATTTTTCTGGCTTTGCTTTGTTGATGCTTATGGTGATAAGTGATAACATAAATATTTTTTTTCCCAATTGAGTTGCAATGTTGATAAAATCCTATCCACTATTTTTAGATAATATACATGACATATATATGATGTATCAATTCAATGCATATATTTTCTTCACGAGAAAATTTTAAATAAAAAAAAATTGAACAAAAAATCTAAATATCATATTATAAAATAAAACAAAAATTGTATGAAATATTACGTAAGCATGTATCAAGTTGATTCAAATTATAATATACCAAAGTTTATTCTTAAAGTACAAGAATGACCTACAAATCAAAAGGCATTAGTATTGTTTGATAATTCATTGAAATATTTAAATTTATTGAAAATTAATATTTTTAATGTAAATTAAGTTTTAATTCAATTGGTATGAGTATTGTTGTCAATGCGAGAATACGTGAGTTCAAATATGCTGAAACGCATTATCTTCTTATTTATGAGTTGGAGAGAGGTTATGGATAATTCTAAACATTATGCAAAAAAAAAAAATCAAACCTTATAATAAGATTATTCAAAAAAATTTAATATTTTCAGATATTTAATTTTTAAACATGTTTGATAAATCAAACTAATAAAATAAATGATAGAATTTTTCAATGAAAGATGGTTGAAATAATAGATACAGAGAGATACTTATCACTTAATCATTTAAACATTTAATCATTTAAAATTTTAAAATTATTATTTATCTAATAATATACCAAACAGATTTTATAACTTAAAATTAGTATTTAATTGTTCAGATTATTAAATATAGGTATTAGTTAAAATATCTTGAATTTATTCGGTGATTGGGGTAAAAATATCATAGAGGTCTTCATACTAGAATTCAAATTGTATTTTGTTCCTCTACTAAAAAACAGACAAATTAGTTTATATATGTTAGATCAAAGGGCAACTTGATACTTTTATTAAAAAACTATCCATTTTTATTGTTAAATTTTGGTCACTATACGTCAAAAATAAAGTACACGTGGCGTGCCACGTGTAATTATCAAGTTATTTTGTTAGACACGTCAATTTTTAAGTGTAAAAATGGATAAATTTTTAAATAGAAATAACCGGTTTGCTTTTTGATCAAACGTACAAGAATTAATTTGCCTTTCTTTAATAAATATATTTATTAAAAACAATAAAAATTATGACACACCCACATTGTAAACAAAAAAAATTATGTAACAAATATATTTAAAAAAATAATATAGAAAAACAAATAAAATTTTGATTAAAATAGTAAAATTCAATTATTATTACGTGCAATATTTTAAATTTTTCATAAAATAAAAAATGATAAAAATACCCTCATATTTGTTATTTTATAAAAATATTGAATTTTCAGTAATTTTTCAATTGCATTGTGATGTAAACCTAATTAATAGATAATACTAATTTAATAAACTATTTAAATAATATTATATATATTATAGTGGTTTCCTAATCAACCATGATGAGTAATTGTATTACATTTTGGCATATATGGTCCATAATGTGATTCTTATATGATTATAATTATAATTTATTATTTTGTATAATATTAATGAATATGATCCAACATTCTAGAAGAGATAATGCATAAAGAGAAATTGAATAAATTCCTTTCCATATAATTAAAAAAAAAAATCAATCGTGATTCATGAGGTTACATAAAGGCACTTTAAGAACAAATTAGGCACGAAAGAAAATTCCCTAATTTTAATTAGAATCTGACACATCTATAATATATAAAATGATTATATAATAACGAAAATGAAGGTAAGTAGTTGATTGAGTCTTAATTCAATTAGTATCGATATCATTGTCAGTGCATGAAAACGTAAGTTCGAGTGCGTTGAATCGTATTATCTTCTTATTTAAGGGGTTGGGAAAAGGTTATGGATAGTTATAAGTATTGTATCAATAATAGTAGGTACAATAAGAACATATAATGATGTCTCTTCATTTAATTTATTCGTGAAGCCATAAGGGGCTAACAAGAGCTTCGCCCCCCTAAAATGATTTTTTTTTTCATTTAAATCCTTTATAATTTATAAAATTTTAAATTAGTAATGATAACATTGTATTTTGACCTCTCAAAAATAATAAAATTTTAATTTAATCCTATAAAAATTATAAATATATAGGCTATTAAAATGATAAAATTATATTTTTACTATCATAAAAATATACAATTTAATTTCGTCTTCAAAATTTTCTGATTCCATGATTAATTTTATCTAAAAAAAATAAATATAATCAAATAATTAAAAAAAAATCGAATCCGATCAAACTCACCTACGCGGCAGTAGCATAAGGCTTATCCTCTTGCCAATGGTACCTTACCAAAAATTGGGCTGCATTTAACTCATAGCCTCATAGGCAAGGCATGGTCGCTAAAAGACCAAACCTGGTTGGGACCACTTCAACTTAATGCAATTTAATAGATACTAGGTTCACGCCCACATAAACATGTACAAATAACATTGATAAATACGAGATTACGACACACCGATAATATGAGTGAAAAAATATATTTTAAATATTTATATAAAAATAGGTTTTAGTTAAAATGATAAGATTGAGGGTGTGATAATTATAGTGTCTTCTATTTAAATTTTATTATGTATGTGTTTTTTTTGGTATAATTTTTCTATGTTTGACCTATATAATAGTATTGATTACTTTTTCGGTGGGTTCATGACAACAATTCAATAAAGGTAAAATCAGAACATTTTTTAGGGCAGGGATGAATTAAATTTTAAATTTTTATGAGAGTTAAAATATAATATCACCATTTTAATATGGATGAAAAAAATATATGTATATATTCATTGAAAAAAATATATGTATATATTCATTAAAAAAAAACAAATGAGGTTTTAGTTGAAGACAAAATCGAGGGTTCGAAAACTATAGTATCTTAGGTAAAAAAATTTGCCTAAACCAGTCTATATTTGCAAAAAAAATTAACCAAACCCATTTTAGGCTCATCCATATTACTTTTTAATTTTTTTAAAAATATTTATATTGTTTTATTTTAATATTTAATAAATTTATAAATTTTTATTTATTAAAATTTTTTATATAGTAATCTTAATATTTTTTTCATGTTTATATTAAAGTAGTATTATATATTTAGTATAAGTTTATTTTTTTAATATGTTTATTTTTTAACATCAAAAGCCAATCGAATTTATTAATGACGGTAATAAAAGCACTTAACCACATACACCAAAGAAATAAAACCAAGAAACCAAAGAAACAATTCTAAAATAAAACGACAAAAGAAATGGAAATTTGAAACTACACCTAATAACAATCAGTTGTTCGGCCGGTAGCTGCTCAAACAACAATAGAGCTTTAAAAATCACGAGCAACCCAAACAAAACAGCTGAGGTTAATAGAATTTGCAAATCCCCAAAAACTCCCAAAACACCAGCATCCTAAGGTAGATCTTGATGGCGTCGATCCCTCGCAGCCGCTGCAAGTACCAACTCTGGTGCGTCCTTTATCCAGAACCTGTCCTCAGCCCGACGAAAACCCTCCCGTGCCATTTCATGCTTGACTTCATTGCTCGCCCTTCCCAAAAATCGAAACACGCAGGTATGAAACTCTTTCGCCAGTTCTTTGACAGACCATATTAATGAACAAATATCAAAACAATCCCGCTCATTACTGTTTATTTTCTGTAAAACCATTTGGGAATCTCCCTCCAAGATTATGTTGAGTGTTAGCCCTAGTTTTTCAAGTATTTTGATATAACAAAAAGTATATTAAAAATTCCTACTTAAATTTGCAAAACTTGTTCATAAGTCCTTAAAATTATTTTCAAAGTGTTGGACAAAATAAAATCTTAAAAAGCCTTGAAATAACCTTTTTGTTGAAGTCTGGAAGACTTCTAACGATACTTAGTGGAAAAGTATCGGTAGAACACAATGTAGAAAAACCTTTGTAAATGCTTCAGATTTCTACCGGTAGAACAAGACAAACTACTGATACCTGCCTGACTTCTACCGATACAACCATGACTTCTATCGGTAGAACAAACTCCAGAGAGCAAAGAAGTTGTGGCTTGGGACTTCTACCGATACATTGAAGGCTTCTACTGAAACAAGTCAAGTCAGTAGCCAAAGTTCAGCATCCCCTGCACTTCTATCGATACTCTGATGGATTTTACCGGTACCAAATGAAACCCTCAAAGTTATACCGATACAAGGTTGGATTTACCGGTACAACGACTCCAACGGTCACTTTGGTTGGATCTACCGGTACAACGACTCCAACGGTCACTTTGGGCAAAGGATTCTACCAATACAAGTATACTTCTACCGAAACAATGATGCTGTTGTCTGCATTAAATGCTGGTCTTAATGGCTGCAACGTCTCTAATTTATTTCTAACGGGTACAAATGTCCACAAGGTTGTTAGAGGACTTAAATACAAGATCAAAGCTCCCTATTGAAGTTAACATAGACAAGAAACAAGTGCTTAACTTTGAGGAGCTTATTTTTTCATCTTTCATCAATCTTCTAGCAAACTTTTCTTGTACACACTTGTGGGTTAAGTTTTCAATAATTCTTTCACGTGTTGTAACTTTGTGTGAGAGTGATTATTTGTTGATCATTTGCCTTTTGGAGGTACATTCTCATTCATTCTTATTTTCTCTTATTTTGTGAGGTATTACTTAAGGTTTTTGGTAGAAAACCTTAAGGGGTAGTGGTTCTATCTTACCTTTAAAAAGATAGAGATTTGTAAGGTTAAACCTTGCCCTTAAAGGTTCAAATCTAGTGGATTTGGGAAATCATTAATTGAGAAAAGCTAAGGTAGTGGACGTAGGCAATTGAGGTCGAACCACTATAAATTCTTGAGTCTTTTGTATTTCTCATTTTACCAAAACTTTTTAAAAACACTAACTCACCCCCTCTTGGTGTATTTTGATCATAACATTGAGGAAACCCAACTCTTTAGCAAATCTGAGTTCGTGCATCACCGCCCTAGCCTCAGCTACAAAAACCGAAAGCACTGGGTAAGTTATCCTACAACAAGAACCTAAAATTTCCCCAAACTCATCTCTAATCACTATTCCTGTTGTGGCCGTTCTATGATTGAACCTGTATCTAGCATCAAAATTAACTTTAATTAACCCCGCAGGAGGAAAAGACCATCGGATCTGAACGGGAACAACTGGGCCATTCCGTAACACAGGTATTGATGACCATTCCCCAACATAGCTGCGCACAAAATTGACAATCTCACCCACACTCTGAATCTTTCCCTCATGAATCATACGGATGTGGGCAAACCACAAAGCCCACATTGTAATACATATTTCAGTTTGTTGTAACTTGTCATGCATCTGCAAAAACCATGACAACCATTCATGGAACTCCATCTGGACAGCAACAGTACTCTTTGGATAACCTAACATTACCCAGACATCACGAGCACATACACACCATCATAAAATGTGGTTAACGACTCCCTCTCAGCAGTACAACGAGGGCATAAAGGGGTTGGGGCAATCCACCTAAAATACAAACACTCTCTTGTTGTCACGAATCCACAAACAAACTTCCATACTGTAATCAGAACTTTGAGGGACATCTAACGTTCCACAACAATTTGAAAACTTCATGACCCGTATAACGCATTTTAGATGACTGTAACAAAATTCTATATCCACTCTGAACTGTGTATTCACCAGACCGCTTCCCTCCCCAAACAACAGTATCAGGTTGTGGAACACTCGGCAATGGAATTCCCTTAATAAGGGTAGCCTCCTCCATACCAAATAGCGAGTCCACCAAATCCCAATTCCACCGTATACCATCCACCCAAATGAGCTCAGACACCCTCTCGACAAATCCTACTCTAGGAGCATGTACTCTACTAGGGATAGACTTTGGTACCCAACAATCCTCCCAAATCCGAATGTCATTGCTCAATCCCACCTGCCATTTAAGGCCCATTTCAATCAATTTCTTTGAACTCCAAATACTTCTCCACACCATTAAAGGATGTGACCCCAACCTTGCATTCAAGAAACTAGTATTAGAGAAGTATTTTGCCCTCAAAATTCGAGCCATTAACGAAGTAGGATGCATAAGGATCCGCCAACCTTGCTTTGCCAAAAGTGCGACATTGAATTTTGCAAGGTCCTTAAAACCCATTTCACCGTCTTCCTTTAACTCACTTAACCTCGCACAACTACACCAATGAATGCCCCGCTTATCAACACCCCTTTGCCACCAAAATTTCGCCAAAATACCTTCAAGTTCATTACAAAAAGAACATGGCAGGAGAAAGCGCATCATATATTAAAAAAAACATAATATAAAATATTATAAACTTAAAACGGATCAGATCGGACTAGGTTTGGGCTAAATATTTAAGCTTGAGCTCAACCCATATTTTAAACAAGCTTAATTTTTTTTGCTCGAGTCCATTTTTCAAACCTAATATTTTTACTCAAATCCTCCCAAATTTCGAACGAGGTTTCGGGCTTGGGTTGATAACCCGACCCATGAAATATAACTAAAGAACTAAGAATCAATTGGCTTCATAATTAATATAGAATCAAAATTAATATAACTAAAGAACTAAGAATCAATTGGCTTCATAATGTTAAATTTAACCTTTTAAGTTTTTTTTTTGAATATACTGATGTGATTACATGGTAGTATCTGTTTATATTTTCTTAACCCTTTGACAAGACACACACACATTGCACACATAGGCGCTCGAACCCGAGACCCCTATGATGAATAACATCATCTTTTCCACTGGAGCCACTTGTTGGGTTCACCTTTTAATATTTTAAAAAGAGTCAAATTTGATCGTAAACTTTAAAAAAAGTCAAATTGATATTTTAATTGAAATACTAACTAAAATATTAAATTTTTAAATATTTCAACCCGCATGACAATTCACATATACTTCAAGCTATTTTTATAATTTTTATGAAAATTTTATAATTTTTTGGATTTATTATTTGAATATTTTTATAATTTTTAATTTATTTGTTAGATAGAGTGTATAAGACAAATAATATCATATCAGTAAAAAGTATACTTGGACTGCCACATTGGTTTAGTTACCTTAAAAAAACGATTTGATTTTTTAAAAAAATTAATAATCAAATTTAACTAAAAAGATAATAAAAACCAAATCAACAAAAGATTAAATTTGATATTATACTTTTTTTTTTACAATTATTATTGACATTAGGGACATAGTTAGGAGGTTGGTAAGGCCCAACTCCACCTAAAATGAAAAGCTCTTAAAATAGAAAATTTTTAAAATTTTAAAGGTAAAATTGCATTTGATTTTTTTAAAAATGATAAAAATTTAATTTAAATTTTTAAAAATCATAAAGATATAGACTTAAGCTATTCAAATGGTAAAATTACATTTTTACAATAATAAAAATTACAATTTAATTTTGATTTACCATAATTTTTTTTTTTTGACTTCACCCCATATTTAACTATGTTTTTTTTTGTTTTGTTTTGTTTTTTTTTTTTTCAAGATGGTTGTCTCATTCTGTTCAATTTCTGGTTCTGTTTTTCATAATAAAAAAAATCAAATTACGCCAAATCAATATACAAAGACCAAATACAGTCACGCGATCCGAAAATAGACCATTAATAACATAAAAAAAAAAAAAATGGAAGTTGCAGAGATACGTATTCAAGTAGTGGCCACTGGCCAGGCTGTAGGTAAGCTGTATATATGTAAGTGCTGGTCGCGTATTGAATTTCCTTTTTCTATTTTCATCCATTTTTTCAGGTACCCCAAAGCAGTAAACTCTTAAAAAAATCACTTAACCATAAGCCGCCCAAAAAATTCCATTTCTTGAACTGATTGAATTTGTTTTCTCTGTTATCCGATCAAAATTCTCTAAATCCCAAAACCCTTTTTTTTTTTGCTGCTCAATAAGCAGAGTTCGGGGGGTGTAAAAATGGCTTCTGATGTGCCTTGTTGTGGTGCTGAATTTTCGTTGTATTTGTTGATCATAGTGGGGTTAGTGTGTTTTGCCGGGTTAATGGCTGGTCTAACACTGGGTCTCATGTCTCTGGGTCTCGTAGACCTTGAAGTCCTCATCAAGTCTGGCCGTCCTCAAGATCGTATCCATGCTGGTATCCTTTGTTTCTAAAACCTCTTCTTTTTAGATGAATCATTGATTGGAATTTTCTTGTTTTTTCATTGTGCTAGTAGTTGGTTTCAAGTATATATCATTTCTGTTTGAAGAGTTGAACTGAGTTGAATCACTGAGTCTCTTCGCCCTATTACCTAGTATGTTAGGCTGGTTGCTGAGCTCTGATTTGGTTTTTGAACTGAGTCTTGTTCACTCTTGTAGCTAGTATGTTAGGCTGATTGTACGATGTAGTGGTTGTAGAAAGGGGAGAGAGGCTGGTTGCTGAACTCTGCTTTGGTTGTTTTCTTTGCTATTTGCTTTTGATTATTCATAGTAACAAAGGGAGTAATAATTAGTTGCTGAGCTCTGATTTGGTTTTTGAACTGAGTCAACTCGAGGTTTTAGTGATCATTTGAGCTGATCTTTATGTTATCTGGAACTCAGATCGGTCTGGTTCGAGAAACTAGAACTAGAACTAGAACGCAATTTGCTACTTCTATAAAATGTCTTTGATTTGTTTAGTAGGAACGAAATACGATTTATTGGAATGTAAACTGTTTTTCTTGAACTTATATGTATTGTTTTTGTGTTTATATAAATACATAGTTCTACATATATAAATTTTTAAGTCCGTGATTGTGGAACTCAGATCGGTCTGGTACGATAAACTAGAACTAGAATTAGAATGCAATTCTCTACTTTTATAAAAATGTAATTCATTATGGGTAGTCTTCTCTGATTTGTTTAGTAGAAATGAAATACGTAACCGGGTTTTTGAACTTATATGTATTGAACATGCATACCAATTCGAGAATCACTACGGAGATAGCAATTTATGGTAACAAAGCTTTTAACAATAAAGAGTCTTTTGTTTTGGTTTCTTTTTTGGCAGCAAAGATATTTCCTGTGGTAAAAAACCAGCACCTTCTGTTATGTACTCTATTGATTGGAAACTCTTTGGCAATGGAGGTTATTACTTCATGAAACCATTATTATTATTTTCTTTCTTCAGTGTTTTTACTTGTGAGCTTAATCTCCTTTCCTTCCATGTAGGCTCTTCCCATTTTTTTGGACAAGCTTGTGCCTCCATGGGCTGCAATTTTGGTATCAGTCACTCTGATCCTCATGTTTGGAGAGGTTTGTTGTTAACATGTTGAACTTAGCCATCTTTTCGAGTAATTTGCAAAAAAAAAATAATAATACATTTTTGTTGAAAATTCTAGAAAATAGCCCCTTAAAATGAGTTTCTTACTAGCTCAAGAGAATTTTGTAAGAGATTCAGTATTATCTAGTTATAAGAGATTCAATAATTTTGTAAGAAATTTAGTAATTTAATGGAAACATTATACTATTGGAACAAATTCGGTAATTTTAGTAATTCTAGTATTATCTTCATGTTTGGAGAGGTTGGTTGTTAACATATTGAACTAGCCTTCTTTTCGAGGAATTTGCAGAGTATTGTTTTCAATACATGTTTGTGGAAAATTCTACAAAATGCACCTTAAAATGAGTTTCTTACGAGCTCAATAGTATTTTGTAAGAATTTCATTAATTTACATTATTAGGAATTCAGTAATTTTAAGTAACTCACACTAGAACACTCTCCATGTTTGTTCATCTAACTGCAGATATTGCCACAAGCCGTATGCACTCGTTATGGCTTGAAAGTTGGAGCGGCAATGGCACCTTTTGTCCGCGTTCTTCTTTTTCTTTTCTTACCAATTTCTTATCCAATCAGCAAGGTACCGTGCTATATGAATGCTCTGTTATTTCGTCTTGAATAATGGTCTTTTTCCATGCCATACAACCAAGTACTGCCTAAAAGCTGTTCTTAGACATAGTTGAAATTGGTTTTACATATTATGTTTAGTTTATAAATGCCATGTACTTTCAGGTTTTGGACTGGATGTTGGGTAAGGGACATGCTGCCCTCCTACGAAGAGCAGAACTAAAGACATTCGTGGATTTTCATGGCAATGAGGTATTGGATTCAACTTGGAAGGTTTTAAATTTTGAAGTTTAGGACCTTGTCACATTCGTGTTCGACATTGCGGCTTACACTTAATGGTTTCATGCATTCCTTAGATTTTCTTTATCTGTCAGTACATATTATGCTTTTTTTAGGCTGGGAAAGGTGGGGACCTAACTCATGATGAGACAACTATCATTGCCGGGGCACTTGAAATGACTGAAAAGACTGCTAAAGTTGCTATGACGCCGATATCGAATGCATTTTCACTTGATCTGGATACAACTCTTGATTTGTGGGTTTGTGGATTCTAGTGTGTTGCAACTGTAGGATTTTACTACTCCTATGTTTTCTCATGTTTTTTTCCGGTCTCTTTATCGTTGAATTTCAGGGAAACGTTGAATAAAGTAATGACTATGGGTCATAGCAGAGTTCCAGTTTATTATGGGAACCCGAAAAATATAATTGGGATTGTTCTGGTAAGGTCCTTTCTCTGCATAAGCTTATTGTTTCTTATAGTGTCAATTATGCAAAGTCACTCAACTGTTCCATTTTATCTTTTCTGGTCACCCGCCTTTACTTGACTGATGGAATGATGACTTGGCAGCTTTTAAAATGGGCTAATAGCAACTTTAGCCTTGACATTTATACGTTGTGTTTATTTAGTCTTGATTCTAAAAAAATGAACTCCTAATGTTTACACATTGTATAATTTGGTCTTTTTTTTATATGTTGTGTTTATTTAGTCTTGATTCTAAAAAAATGAACTCCTAATGTTTACACATTGTATAATTTGGTCTTTTTTTTTCTTTGTGACCCTTTCAACTAAAAAGCTAAAAGAAATCAATCTATCAACTAAATTTGATCGGAAATGTACCCAAAATGGAAACACCCAAAATCCAAAATAATAATTTTTATTTTTTCTCATTCTTTTAAAATTAACTCTCAATGTCACAAATAAAAATTAAACTGAAAAGATATATCAAATTATATAATGTGTAAATGTTGAGGGTTAACTTTATTGGAATCAAGACTAAATTGACCCAATGTATAAATGTTGAGAGATAAAGTTGCTATTTTCAATTTTAAAAGCTGTCAAGTTATCTTTTCGTTAGTAATTTAATGGCTGGTGACTGAAAAAAGAAAAACTCGAAAAGTTGAGTGACCAAAAAAGAAAAAGTCGAATAATTGGGTGATCATTTTTTAACTTTTCATTTGTATTATCATCTGCAGCATGGCTTTACTTTAATTCCTTTTTCTGTTTATCTATCTTTAATTATAGATTCATCTCCTTGGTCTGGCTTGAAACATGCAGGTTAAAAATCTTTTAACAATTGATTCAGAAGGTCCAGTTCCGTTGAGAAAAATAATCATAAGAAAAATCCCGCGGTATAGAATCTCCTTGTTTTTGTCATACTGTGAACTTTTTTAGTTAACAATGGATATATGTCCACTTTGGGGTTATCCAAAATCGGCTTAAAATTCAGTCAGTTTATTTTGCTTTCATGTTTCCCCTACTGCGAGGACTGAGCTTAACACATTCTTCTTTGCTTCTTATTCAACCTACAGGGTATCAGTTGACATGCCACTATATGATATTCTTAATGAATTCCAAAAAGGTCACAGCCATATCGCCGTGGTATATAAGGATCTTAATAAGAGCAAAGAACGTCTCGAGTTTAAGGGTAGCTGTAAGAAGCGAAGAGGCGAACCTGAGATGTCAAGAAAAGGTGAGCCTATAAGTGTTTGTCATGATTGATTCCGTAAGGTTTTTTATTGAGCTTATGTTCATTAATTTGCCTAATGTGGTCTTTCTGTAGTAATATAACCCATCTTCATTTCCAGATGATTGTAAGATTGGTGTAAGTGCCCAAAAATCGGGGCTTAATTTGGACTTGCAAGATGTTCAGACACCTGTGGCTAACAATGATGGAGGTCAGCTGACAAAGAAGAGCCCACCAGCTACTCCTGCCTTTAAGAAGCGACACAGAGGTTGTTCGTTTTGCATATTAGACATAGAAAATTGTCCTATTCCTGAATTCCCATCAAATGAAGAGGTAGTCGGTGTTATCACCATGGAAGATGTTATCGAAGAACTTCTTCAAGTAAATAATACATATCATGTCCTCTCATAGTGGCCTGAACGACTAGCGGTATGGTTTATAGTATTTACGTGCTAATTTCTTTTGCTATGCTTGCTTATGACAGGAGGAGATATTAGATGAGACGGATGAGTACGTTAATATCCACAACAGGTAAAATTTTCACCGTTTCTCCATGTTCATTTGGTATTGAATCTTGTAGGAAAAACTACCATAGAGGTCCTTATATTAGGAGTTGGATTGCTTTTTGACCCCTCTACTAAAAAATGGACAAATTAGTTTCTATACCTTAGATTAAGAAGAAAATTAAGTCTTCTGTTAAATTTTTTATTATCTATTTTTAATGTTAAGCCACTAGTCCCCGTACATTAGAATGAGGTACACGTGGCATACCATGTGTCACTATTTGGTAATTTTGTCAGCCACGTTAGTTTTTAACTGTACAAGAGGATATAATTTTTAACAAACAGGACTAATTTGCTCTTTAATCTAATATAAAGGGACTAATTTGTCTAATTTTTTAATTAGATTGGGAAAAATGCAATCAAACTCCTACTATAATAGCCTTTATGGTACTTTTACTTTTGTTGAAAAGTTTAGTTCAACATGGTCTTTAAACGGACCAACATTGTGTTCATGTCCCACGCAAATGCAAGTAGTGGACTATAGTTAAGTACAGTAGCTATCGTAGCCGTAGAAATAGTGACTTTAGCAATTCATGACAATGCAGGATAAAGATCAACATGCATGCACCTTACGGAAATGCTCCGAGATTGAATTCCACACAACCTTCAACCAATGGCAGCAGCATCCCAACTCCTGCATCACCGTCACCCTTGGCCGCTCCAGTTCCTACACCAACCCTTTCGGTCTCCACCAGTACTTCAAATACAGGTTCACCTGCCACAACCCTTTTCCCGATGTGATAGTCAAATACGGACGAAGAAAAATATGTTAATATTCCGTTACTTGGTAAGAATTAATGACTGACCATACTTAGTTTTAGGCCGGAATTGCCTGTAAGATACATGCTTGTATAGAGAACCGGTGCTGCTTGTCGTCAAACTCATATATAGACCTCATCCTATATAGAATTAAAGATGGATCATGAATCATGATTGTTTTGCCTAAAATATGCTTTGAAATCATTAGTTTCATTTATTTCATAGCAATCTTCACTACAAACTGATACACTTTGAATAGAATGTGATGAAATATATATATATAGGGGAGGATAAAAGTATCATGGAGACCTCTATATTAAGAGTCATATTGCATTTTGCTCTTAGTAATAAATAGGTAAATTAATTTTTGTATGCCAGATCAAAGAGCAAATTAGTTTTTTTTTTTGTAAAATTTTTTATCCATTTGTACTATTAAAAACTAGCATTACTGACGGAATAATTAAACAATCATGCTGTGATGATGTACAAAGATTGGTTTTTAACTGTAAAAATGGATGAAATTTTTAATAGAATCAGTTTGCTTTTTTATTTAACATACAGGATTAATTTACTCATTTTTTAATTGAATCAATTGAACCGATGAATTAGTGACTTAACCAGTTCAACCACTAGTTCAATTCTAAAAACATTGGAGAGAAGACCCTATTAAATTTGATTCTAATCCAAATCTTATGACACAACATGGAAGTGTAAGATAAATGGCATAATTAAAAGACAAGGCAATATTGAGGTTTAATATGTATTTGGTACAATTAATGTGTTTTTCATGTTTGTTTTATGGTTTATGAAAATTATCTTTTTTGAGATTCGTTGCCCCTCATAGCTAAGATCCACCAATAGACTTCTCGAGTCAAGTCACTAGTGCCGTTTTTCTCCCTCCCTCCATTATGATCTTTTCACGGGTTGTTTTCGTTTATCATGTATTGTTAATTGGATGAGTCAATATTAAGTATCAAGGTTTAATTGAATCTTAACAATTAAAAATTTGGATTTACAAAACCTCAACCCTTGACCTAACGACACTAGGTGTTTACCCTAAAACAAACTTTGTGGGTTCGAGTACAACGATAATCTTATTTATGATGTGTGAATTGACAATGATTTACTTCAATCAAAAGTGTGAGTACAAAAAAAATAGGTTTATAGTAATCGAAAAACATTGTGCTTGTTGTTTTGATCAATATATGTATATATTGGTTTGTACGAGTTAGTACAAGAATTTACTATTTTAAACCAATTTTTAATTTTTTGGATAAAAAAATGTGTTGATGGTATCATATTTTGGATAAAATAATACAAAATTAATAGTTTAATTATCATTAGATGCCTAAATGTGGAAGCAAAAGTTTTTTTCAACATTAACTTCATTATAGATTCTTATTATATATATATATATATATTTTTATATAATGCTTAAAACTACTCATAGTTCTTTCTCAATTCTTAAATAGGAAGATAATGCGCTTTAACGCACTCGAATTCACATCTTCCTACACTTGCAATAATACCGATACCAATTGAGTTAAGACTTAATCGATAAATGGAAAAATAAGTTTACACATAATTAAGAAGGTTAATTTTTTTCCAAACATGGAAAGACCAAAACGAGGAAGAAGAAGTCAAGGTCTGGGATGGGACCAATTCAAATTACTTAAAAAATTCCATTAGTTGGTTCATATGATTTTTTTTTTTCATAATTTGGATTATTTTAGCTCCAAATTTCGTTTAATGATTTTTGTCATTCCTAGGCTTCACACTCCAAATTTCTCCTAGAATGGTGCTTGCGTTTCTGATAGACAAGATTGCTGGAATCTTAAGCTCAACCGCGTCGTGCAGTTTCCAACATGAGACTTATCCAACGAGCTCGGTGCATCATAGATTCGGCAAGCAATGATACAAAGCCGATTACTCTTTGCATCCCAAGATCCTTCTCCAATTAATGAAGTGTTGCGATTGGAAGAGCTATAGTATCCCTGATAGCTATCGTTCCGAAAGTCTATCAGAAACCTCAAGCTTAGCTTATCGTTTGAGCACTGAATCATACTCAACGATATTACTGAAGGCAAATATCCAATACCATCACCAAATGGATTGCAACTCTTTGAAGAATTACAACTGCCACTATACTCCAATTCGAAAGCATTGCTGCCACCTATCATATCACAAATAGTTCGAGCTTGCGATAAACGGAGGGACGACATCGGTTGAACTTCAGTTCCCCAAGGACACCCTTCGCTAAACTGATTTGAAACCATTGTGTAAGCGTACTTTAGTTGAGGAAACATCAGCTGTGATATTTGCTCAAAGTGATTTGGATCATTAGCGGAACTCAAGCTAATAGGTATGTATTTGCTTTACTTGGTGGAGCGGGAAAAAATTAAGAAGATGGGTAAACGAAAGAGGATAAAAAAATATAACTTTTCTTTCCATAAGTATGCTTTGTAGGAGAGAATGGGAAACTTGATTTTTTTTTTTTCAAATTATTATTTGATAGAGTTGAAAAATGAAATAAGATAAAACTTTTTTAAAAAATGTATATTTTTAACCTAACATGCATATGTTTCTCATTTTCACTCTTATCATTTTAATTTGGAATGATTTATTTACTGTATTATGATGGAAAAAAGTCTATCTCTTATGCAGGTCCGTCCTGGGAGTCGTCCAGAGGTGCAACAACTCAAGGCCGAAGGTTAAAATAATTCAATTTTTTTTTATCAACTTTTAAGGGCCTTCAATTTTTTTTTTTTAATTTTTAGGGGTTCAAAAAAAAATTTTACCAACTTTTAAGAGATATAATTTTTTTTTTCAATTTTTATTATTTTACTTAGGGCACTAAAAATGTCAAGAACGAGTCTGCTCTTATGTTGTCTTTCCTCACTTTATTCTTTACCACGTAGATTCAAAATTTATTTTCCATCTTTCTATTCATCTTTTAGTTCAACTCAGCATTGATATTTTTTTAATAGGTATGAATTTTAACAATATTGCCCTACTTCTATTTTCAAAATGTCTAATGTTCCATGTGATACTTGAAATTTAATTTTTATCTATCAATTTGGTATTTCTTTTTAATGGTGTTTATTATTGAGCTTTTTTACACATGATCTAATAATAGTCTATCATGTGACATTGCAGGTTAGAAAAAAGTTCAATTGGTCAAAAGAAAAGAAAACAAGTTTCTCTTTTATTTTTAAGGCCAAAATAAGGTAAATTAACAATATATGTGGTTTTTAAAAAGATAATTAGGGTTTAAGGTTATTTTTTTCTATATTTAGAGAAATAAATTGATTTTAGAGAGAGAAAAAAAAATGTTTTGTAAGAGAAATTGAATTTTTTTTTTTTAGTTTTTGATTAAAAAAATTAAAAAAAAACAATCATTAAAATGGTTGACATTAGTGTTTTCTTTTAGTTCTTGATTACACCATATGTTACTCGGATTCAAGTGTGACTGTCCTGACACGGGTATGATCATATTTTATTATATTTTTCCTTATATTTGAGGATCTTTTGTGGTCATGTTTATATATTGATCTATCAGACACTAATGTCGAACATAAAAAAAACGAAGCCAACAATGGGGGCAGATAGTTTTTTTTTTTTAGTTCTTGTCATAGGTTACTTAAGCTCGGATTTGAGTGTTCTGTCCTGACACAGATATGATTAGACTTTCCCAAGTTTTCTCATATATTGGGGGTTCTTTGGAGGTCATGTCTCGATATTCGTGTATCGAACACTAATGTTAAACTGGGGTACTTCAAAAAGAATGAAGTCAACAATGGGGGCAGATAGTTTTTCTTTTAAGTTCTTGGTTACATCGTCATTGTCATAGGTTTGCTTAGACTCGGGTTTGAGAGTCCCCGGCACGAGTATGATTAGATTTTCCCTAGGTTTTCCATATATTAAGGGATCTTTGGGGGTAATGTCTCCATATCCGTGTATCAAACACTAATGTCGGGCAGGGGTACTTCAAGAAGAATGAAGCCAACAATTGGGGCAGATGGATTTTCATTTTAGTTCTTCGTTGCACCGGCATTGTTCACATGTTACTGGACTCAGGTGTGAATATCCCCGACATGGGTATGATTAGACTTTCTCAAGTTTTTCCAAATATTAAGGGATCTTTGAAGGTCATGTCTCCATACCCACATATCAAACACTAATGTCAGACAGAAGGTACTTCAAAAAGAATGAAGAATCCGAGCATCATATATTGTAAACACGTATAGATTGATTCATTTGTAGGTATACTTTTTTTCATAGAAATTGAAAGAGTTTTTCTTTGAATGTGGATGGCACTTTTTCGGTATAGGTTATGGCACACCCTGGGCCTCAATATATGGAAAGGGGAAAGGTACCAATGGGTCCTCCTCGGAGAAAGCCCCGGATTCTACTTGGTGCTTGCGGAAGTGTAGCTGCTGTACAAATGGCAAGAATTTGTCATTGTTTCTCCGAATGGGCAGAAGTAAAAGCCGTTGCCACACCAACCTGTTTACGTTTCATCGATATAGCATCACTTCCTGACAATGTAGAGCTTTACACCGACGAGCACGAATGGTCCAGTTGGGGAAAAGTAGGTGACAATGTGCTTCACATCGAACTTCATCAATGGGCTGATCTTATGGTCATTGCCCCGTTATCCGCAAACACACTCGCTAAGGTAACGTGATTTGCCCATTTTTTGATATAATCCCGTTCCTGCATTACTTGTTCATATGCATTTTATGTAGCAGATTGCTGGTGGAATATGTGACAACTTGTTAACGTGTATTGTACAAGCCTGGGACTACAGCAAACCGACGTTTATTGCTCCAGGTATGAACACTTTCACATGGAGAAACCCTTTCACGGAAAAACAGCTAATGTTGGTCGATGAACTTGGAGTTTGTTTCATCCCCGGTGATGATGCAATGGCGGAACCTACTCAAATCCATTCAACCGTAAGACTATACTTGGAGGATCGGCCTCTACCGAATTGAAAAGCCAGTCAGTCGATTTTCGAACCTGAATAACAATACTACAATTTTTGTGTGTGTTGTAAACCACTGATTCTGTGCATTGAGTGCACCTGTTGTTAGCCATTTTGTCCATAGTTTACTGTACATTTATACCTCCATTTTTTGAGTTTTGCATATCATGAAGAATGGTACTTGAAACATTATTGAACAATAAGCTGATGATATTGAGGAGTTAAAGAAACAGTAGCACATTGCTAAAAGCTAAATTTCATGATTTCTTTTTATATGGGTGTGATTGATGTAAATGTTGTGTTGAGTTTGGGATGAAATTGAAAGGTGTTTAAATATGGAGAAAACCAGAAAAATTATCTGTTGTCTTTGTATGGTAATTACTAGAAACTAGACTTAAATGACAACTTTCAACTTTCAAATGATTTAGTAACTATTTGAAGTTGAATGACCAAAATGTAAATTTACTAATAATTTAGTGACTTTAGGTATAATTTATCATTTATTTACTAATAATTATTTGTTGAATGACCAAAATCACGTTACCTTGGGTATAATTATTTATTGATGTGGAAAAAAGATAACTGTTTAAAAATAAAAAGTAATGATTTAATTAATTTATTAAATTTAATAAATAATTTTAAAATTTATAATTGCATATATATTTATATGTAATTGAGATATATTTGTGTGTATATAATATTTAAAAATATTTAAAAAATATCAAAAAATTCAAAATGATACACTAAAACACATTTGTATCTATATATATCAATATCAAACAAAAACAATATATCTATTGGTTTGGTACTAACCCGAAAATATCTCTAATTGTTAAAGATGATTGAATATATATAATATATATTATAGTTTATCAGCTCTAAAGTAATGGTGTATATATATATATATATATATCTTTGCTACTTAAGCTTAAACCCAAAAAACTAATCCGTGTTTACAGTTTGATATAAATTGATGATAAAGCAACAAGGAAACCAAAATCATTTTACCATCTTCTCATTTTACCAATTATATATATATATATATATATATTATACTTTTAAGGAGTGAATTTAGATTCAAATCGACATTGAGGGAGATAATCATGAATTTTGAAAAATTAATCTTCATGTCAACAGTTATTTTTTTCCATGTCAATAAATAAATGATAAATTATACTCAATGTCACTAAACTATTAATAAATTTACATTTTAATCATTTAACTTCAAATTGTTACTAAACCATTTGAAAGTTGAAAGTTGTCATTTACGTCTAGTTTCTAGTAATTACCATACAAAGACAACAGGTAATTTTTCTGGTTTTCTCCATATTTAAACACCTTTCAATTTCATCCCCAAACTCAACACAACATTTACATCAATCACAACCATATAAAAAGAAATCATGAAATTTAGCTTTTAGCAATGTGCTACTGTTTCTTTAACTCCTCAATATCATCAGCTTATTGTTCAATAATGTTTCAAGTACCATTCTTCATGATATGCAAAACTCAAAAAATGGAGGTATAAATGTACAGTAAACTATGGAAAAAATGGCTAACAAAAGGTGCAGTCAATGCACAGAATCAATGGTTTACAACACACACAAAAATTGTAGTATTGTTATTCAGGTTCGAAAATCGACTGACTGGCTTTTCAATTCGGTAGAGGCCGATCCTCCAAGTATAGTCTTACGGTTGAATGGATTTGAGTAGGTTCCGCCATTGCATCATCACCGGGGATGAAACAAACTCCAAGTTCATCGACCAACATTAGCTGTTTTTCCGTGAAAGGGTTTCTCCATGTGAAAGTGTTCATACCTGGAGCAATAAACATTGGTTTGCTGTAGTCCCAAGCTCGTACAATACAAGTTAACAAGTTGTCACATATTCCACCAGCAATCTGCTACATAAAATGCATATGAACAAGTAATGCAGGAACGGGATTATATCAAAAAATGGGCAAATCATGTTACCTTAGCGAGTGTGTTTGCGGATAACGGCGCAATGACCATAAGATCAGCCCATTGATGAAGTTCGATGTGAAGCACATTGTCACCTACTTTTCCCCAACTGGACCATTCGTGCTCGTCGGTGTAAAGCTCTACATTGTCAGGAAGTGATGCTATATCGATGAAACGTAAAGAGGCTGGTGTGGCAACGGCTTTTACTTCTGCCCATTCGGAGAAACAATGACAAATTCTTGCAAATTGTACAGCAGCTACACTTCCGCAAGCACCAAGTAGAATCCGGGGCTTTCTCCGAGGAGGACCCATTGGTACCTTTCCCCTTTCCACATATTGAGGCCCAGGGTGTGCCATAACCTATACCAAAAAAGTACCATCCACATTCTTAGAAAAACTCTTTCAATTTCTATGAAAAAAAGTATACCTACAAATGAATCAATCTATATGTGTTTACAATATATGATGCTCGGATTCTTCATTCTTTTTGAAGTACCCCCCTGTCTGACATTAGTGTTTGATATGTGGATATGGAGACACGACCTTCAAAGATCCCTTAATATAAGGAAAAACTTGAGAAAGTCTAATCATACCCATGTCGGGGATATTCACACCTGAGTCGCGTAACATGTGAACAATGCTGGTGCAACGAAGAACTAAAATGAAAAACCATCTGCCCCAATTGTTGGCTTCATTCTTCTTGAAGTACCCCTGTCCGACATTAGTGTTTGATACATGGATATGGAGACATGACCCCCGAAGATCCCTTAATATATGGAAAACCTTGGGAAAATCTAATCATACTCGTGCCGGGGACTCTCAAACCCGAGTCTAGGTAAACCTATGACAATGCCGATGTAACCAAGAACTTAAAAGAAAAACTATCTGCCCCCATTGTTGGCTTCATTCTTTTTGAAGTACCCCAGTCCGACATTAGTGTCTGATACACGGATATCGAGACATGACCTCCAAAGAACTCCAATATATGGGAAAACTTGGGAAAATCTAATCATACCCGTGTTGAGGTTGGGGACACTCGAACCCGAGCCTAAGTAACCTATGATAAGAACCAAAAAGAAAAACTATTTCTTCCATTGTTGGCTTCATTCTTTTTGTGTCCGACATTAGTGTCCGATACACTAATATATAAACATGACCACTAAATATCCTCAAATATACGGAAAAACATAAGAAAATCTGATCATACCTGTGTCGGGACAGTCACACCCGAGTCCGAGTAACATTTGGTGCAATCAAGAACTAAAAGAAAACACTATCCCCCCTATTGTTGAATCCATAAAAAAAAATCTTATTAATTGATATATGGAAACAATTAGATTGATATTTTTATTAAAATCTAAACCATTTTTCTCACTATTCGATGCCAAAAGGATCAAAATAAATTTTACAAAAAATAATCAAACTTTCAGAATCTTCTTTCTTATTTCTTTTTCAACCCAACCATTAAAATCGGAACTTAAATAATAACCCCACAAAATCCAATTCCCACCCCCCTCCCACAATAAAACAAGTCAAAAACTGTAAATTCTTGACTTGAAAATCAAAACCCACATCGAAAATTTTCATGATACGCAAGATTATGATTTGAACAAGAAGATTAAAATAGAAAGTAATAAAGAAAATGGGGTCACCTGGAGAATCTAAAATATCAGCAAAAAGAAGAGCAGGATCTGTGGCTCCGGTGTTGAAATTTTTTGGCGATGTACCCAAATGATTAAAAAAACAACGAAGAAGAAAAGCAGCTATGTTTTTACGCAGATAAAGAAGCGCGAGACTGGACCTTTCAAAAATGGTGATCTTTTTTTTTTATAAAGAAATTCTTTTGGGTAAACTACATTAGTAGTCATCCAACTATAGTTTTTTTCTTTCTTAGTCACCCAACTATGAATAGTTACAAAATGGTCACCCAGCTATGGTTTTTTTTTTCCTTTTTTTGTCACCCAATTATAAAAAGTTACAAAATGATCACTTAATTATTCAATTTTTTTTCTTTTTTTTTGGTTACCTAACTATCTTGGATTGTTGAATATTTTCATTTTTACATTAACTAATGGGTGATAAAAAAAACAATTAAATCGTTAAAATCTCATCTTAAAACCGAAATTTATTACAGATAATTTATATAGTCATCTTTTAAGTCATGATATTCAATAAATCTAAAATATGGCATCCTCAAGTTTAGGATCAGAAGAATGAGAACTCATTCTTTTTTGAAAAAATTAAAGTACGAGTCTATTTTCATTAAAGAAAATGATTCCGATACTACTTATAATTCATTCAACTTATCATAATTCATAAAAATTTCATCTTAAAATCGAAGGTAATTCTTATAAAATCCCACGTTCAATGAATCTAAAATTAGAAATCTTGATGAAAAAAAATGAGATCATAATCTCATATTTGTTACTACTTTCCACGTGAGCTATAAACATGCATCCTATCAACCCTCGTTGCTTCAATCATCAGTAGTTAGGTTCTTTTGACTAAGCAAACTATTTTCCCTTTTACCATATAAAAAGGGGAAATAACACGAGAATAAGTTAAAATTCTCATAGGTTTTTGTATCTTTTACAAATTCAAAATTTAGTTTTTATATTTTTATTTTAAGAATTTAATTTATTTTATAAATTTTAAAATTTAAGTTCAATTATTAATATTTTTGTTAAATTTATCGATATAATATTTTGAAATAAAAAAACTTTATCTGGTAATAACATAACTAAAAAAAAAGACATTGTAATGATTCTAAACTTGACAATTGTACCTGAATTTAAAATCTTAAATGTAAAATATTAAATTTATAAAAATAAAAGTACAAAGATTAAATTCTAAATTTATGAAAAGTACGAAAGCTTATATTTTAACCCACAAAATAATCTATTTTTTGAGTAAAAACCAAAGCTGAAATTGTATACCTCATGTCCCTTAAAAGACTACATATATTTGTTACATAATAAGTCGAGCGGTTAAATCAACTAACCAACGATGCGATACAGATCGAGTCGGGTGTAATCTCGAGTCGAGATTGATCCGTACCAATAGGTTGAAGTTTATTATCAAATCCCCACAATGTGGCAGATTTAACATCGTCTTGGACCATTTGCTTTGAGAATTCTTCATGGTTATATTCCAATATGGCTTTTCCTCCAAATTCAGTTGGGAGATTTTCTTCATCAAAATAGGATCTCATTAGCTCCACACTTTCTTTGTTTTTAGGGTACACAAATTTCACCTTTTGGAAGGTTTTGGCATCTAGTAAATATTTAACAATCTGTAGAAAAATGAAAGCAAAATCCAATTAATCGAATCCGACAATCCAACTCGGGCTTCATTTTTAACTTAAACTTTAAAATCCATACTAAACTCAATCTTACGTGATTTAACATGAAAAGATCAATACATTAAACCTACCCGACATAAATTATAAATGTTAAAATATGCCATAAGTTTCCATTCTTTTCAAAAATTTGAAAAATTTTGTTATTGTACTTTTATGTTCAGAATTTAGTCTATTTATTTTTTAAATTTCAAATTTAAATTCAATTGTTAACATTGTTAATTTTTTTTTTTGTTAAATTTGTTAGTGTGAGATTTTGGAATTAAAAAAAAAACTCAACTAAAAATATGACCTAATAAACTTAAATTTAACAAAAAAAAAAAAAAAAACATCTTAACGATTAGACTTAAATTTTAAAATCTAAAATGTAAAAGAACTAAATTCTTGAAAATAAAGGTATAGGGATAAAATTTTAAAATTTTGAAAATATAAGAACTTAGGGCCTATTTTAACCAATTAAAAAATACTCCAATTTTAAAATGAGACCTAAATTAAAATGATTTGAACTCAGAGTGTCAAACCTAAACCTTGAGCCAACCGAACCGAAAATTTAAAACCTACTCAAAATCAACCCAAGTTGCCTAATTAACCATAACAAGTGATAATGCTAGTGTAAATGCACTGATGTTATCTCCATTTAAGTGACATTCAACACTCAAGAATTCAGAAATTTTGTTTTACAATGCATTAGAATTTCATACCTTCCAAAATGCTTCGAAAATTCTTGGCGGATTGTATAGAACCGCCATTGCCAACCTTTCGGGATAGTGGTTTTGTAACACGTTAATGGTGTCACGAGCAGACTTGATCGGAACACTCGTGCTCAAGCTCCAACCGGTGAAGTCTATCAACCATACCATCTGTTCTTGACCCTCTGGAAGGTTTAATATAGCATTCTCAATCATATACACCAAATGACGGAGCTGATTGTCTAAGGATTTAGTGTTCTGCAAAACATTTCGGGACATGTTAGTTACGGATAACTCAAAAAAGGATTTCGGTTTTCGATTTAACTGAAGTTTATTACCTGTTTTCCCGGTCGCAATATAAGGACAGTCCTACCATCTCGGTCGTGAAAATTTGCTCGGTATACTTTTCCAGTCTCGCCTTCTAGTGCAATTTCATGCTGGCAACAAAAAATTAGAAATTAATCACGACCATTTATGATTTAATTCTCTTTTAACTTAACATTCAAGGGAAGAACAATATGTTACCCAACGTATTTCCTCAGGCTTATGGGTTGATCTCCATTTGAGTGTCTCTTCCAGCATTTTCTTCGATTTGTCGACATTCCAGTTTCGTGCCTCCAAGTATCTCCTCAAGCAGGCATCGGTGCAATATTTCAAACCGCGGTCAGATAGTGGTCTGAGTGCTGCTCTAAGCTCCTTAACCTGCTGGTAAGTAGAGCAAATATCAACCAAGACACGACCAGAAAATATGTTTAACCCCAAAGCTGGCATTTGATGCCCTAGCTAGCTAATGGAGAGACTAACAGAAGGACATTATTAATACGATACTTATACTTCAAGAACTTAATTAGAACATTTTAAAGTTTATTACCCTTACTAAAAAGGCAGCAAATGGAGATTTGTAGACAAAAACAGAGGTTCTGCCATAGTTAAACAAATTCACTTACAGTAAAAACTTTATTACCTCGGATTCATGCTGCAATGAATCATTCTCTTGGCCATGATGAGAATGGCTCCATCTACTAAACATTGTGACTGATGCTAGAAATCTAGCAAAAACCTAGTCCAACCTGCAAAACATTGCATAACACTAAATTGGGACTAGTTATTAAGAATTAAACAATCTCAAAGAAAACCAGACAAGTTGAGAGGAGGTGACTCTTTCAGGAGAAATTTGTAAGGTGTTGTCTATCCAAAGTAATGACCCCTCAACGGATGGTATAGTCGTTGAGTTGAGCCAAGGTTCACAGAATGGAAGTGCTTTGGACGGACCACACTATGGAGACTTCTTCAAAAGGAGTTTACCACCGCTCAACAAGACAATAAACAAGCTGACACAAAATCACATCCAATAAAGCAACAAAGTAGAGGAACAAACATGATTAGATCAGGAACTTTAGGGGTAGGTAAAAATGTCAAGAAGGTTCTTGTATTATGTATTAGATTGCATTTTACCTCTCTACTAAAAAAATTGACAAATTAGTCCATATACATTAGATCACAGAGCAAATCAGTCGTTTCTGTTAGAAGAAGAGCCAATTTACTCATTCATTTAACGTATAAAGACTAATTTACCCATTTTTTGAGTAAAGGGAATAAAGTGCAATCTGACTCCGACTCCTAATACAAGGGCTTCCACGATACTTTTACGAATAATATACCACCAAAATCAACAAAAAGCAAACTTTACCAATGGAAAAGATTCTTCAAAGTCAAGCGGCTAATGAAAGCCTATGGAACTTAACATGATACAAGGGAAAAAATTCAGGGAGAAAAAAGATATACCCATGGAACACAGATGAAATCTTAGGACATTAAACCTTGTATAAAAACCAGAGAAAGAGTCAACCTGGTTTCATTTCATTGCATCATATTCAGCATTAGATTTACAAGCAGTAATTTTCACAGTAACAGTAAAACTAGATCACACAATTTTACAAGTTAAATCAATGGAAAAGGCATGATTCAACAGCTGCTAAAACCTTCTAACTACTTAAAAAATGGAATAAGATTCTTTATTCAACGATGCCATTATTAAGGGAGAAAAATAATGCCTGCTACCCTTGAACAGGGGAAAGTAATAATAAAATACTTAGCGTGGTCCTGAATCAGTGAACCTTACTCTATAGATCGTGGCGCCACTAGTTTGACCAAATTACAATTTGTATTCAACTAACATTATTAACATAATGAAAGAGTGTTTTTCTTTTTGATGAAAAAGGCAGAATTAAAACTAGGGTAAACAATAAAATACCAGGAAAAAGCTTCTGCATTCATAAAAAATCTCTAGAAGTAGGCTTTAAAAATTCAGTAAAAGTCATTCAACATGTAAATATGATAAAAAAAAGGGGTATTCAAAGAATTAAGCTTTATTTTTGTCGAAAACGAATAGATTTAAGCTCGGGTAAACCATACAAGACCAGGAAAAAGGTTCTGCATTCATAAAAAAAATCTATAGAACTTAGGCTGTAAAAATTCAGTAAAAAGCCATTCGACATGTAAATATGATAAAACAAACTACAGAAAAGGGTATTCAAAGAATTAAGCTTTAATTTTTATGAAAATACAGAGAACTAAGCTCCGGTAAACCATAAAAATACCAGGAAAAGCTTCTGCATTCATGAAAAAATCTCTAGAACTAGGCTGTAAAAAATTCAGTAAAAATCATACAGCATGTAAATATGATAAAAAACAAAAACAAAAAGGGTATTCAAAGAATTAAGCTCGGTAAACCATAAAATACCAGGAAAAGTCTCTGCATTCATTAAAAAAATCTCTAGAACTAGGCTGTAAATAGTTCAATAAAAACCATTCAACATGTAAATATGATAACAAGAAACAAAAAGGGTATTCAAAGAAGTGGAGATGAAAAAAAGAAAAAAAAACCAAAGCTGCAGCCTTAAAGTAAAACAAGAACAGACCTTCCTTGAGACTTGCCTGAGAAAAGAAACAGTGCAAAGACACTGTTAAGCTTAAAAGACAAGAAAAAGGGTTTGATCACTTGATGTCGATTTTTTTTTATCACGAAAGTAGCATGGAATTCTTCAACATGACCAAAACCAGTAAGTGAGTAGGTATGGCTTTTTATGGTTTTTTGGTCCAGAGATCTTTCTTAAAAAAGAGTAGCAAAAGGTGCACGGTATTCGTGGTAAAGGAGACTTGGTTGATGTTTTATGGGTTTAGGTTTTTCGGACAGGTGTTAAGGCCACATGCTGTTGCTGTCGCTTTTATGACAGATTTGCAGAAAACAGAACCTATAATTTATGGAGAAGAACTCTTCATTTTCAGATTTCAGGCAGAGAGTAGACAATAGAATATAACAGGATTTTTTACTTAAATAATACAAAAAAAAATAAATTAATAACCAAAATATATCCCCAAATTATTATTTACCAAAATGGTATGTTTAGTTAAGTGGAGAAACTCTAAATGTCGGCACTCAGGGATATTTTTGACACGTGTTTTTTTAATTTTTTTTATTATTTTTATATATTTAAAAATAAAAAATATTATTTTATTAGTGGAGGGATTTAAAGTGACGGCATTCAGGGGTTATTTTCAAAAAAATACGACAAAAATACGACAAAAAAATACTTGACACCCAGTGGAAGAACACAAAGTGGCGGCACCAATGGAGGAGTATCAAGTGGCGGCACTCTGGGGTGTTTTGCCACTTGGCAGCACCCCATTGTGTCGTGTGTATGTGTTTGTGTGAGTTTTTTAAGAGGTGAAAATTAATTTGAGTGGTTGATAAATTTTTTGTTGGTGATAAAAATTAAAAAAAATAATTTTTTTTGTTATAAAATAGGTGGGAGGGGAGGACCAACGAAAAATGAAAGAAAAAAGAAAGAAAAAAGAGAAAGAAAGAAAGAAATAAAGAAAAAGGAAGAAGGGGAAGAATGAGAGGAAAAAAAAAAGGTAATGTGTTTATTTTTAAATTTAATTTTAAAATATTTTAATTTGTTAATTAGTAGTGGTAATGTGTTTGACTTGTTATTATAATTTTATTTGTTTAATAGGTTGATTAAAAGAGTAAATTAAGAGGAGTGAAAGAAAGGTAAGTTTAGTTAATATTTTAAGTATGATTAATTTTAAAATATTTTAATTTGTTAGTTAATTTGATTATTTTAAGTTTTTTGTTTTCTTTAATTTAATTTTTAATTGATTTGTTATTTAATGTTGTTATAGTTTGTGAGTAAATTAAGAGGAGAAGAAGAAATGTAAGCTTGTTATTATGTTATTATTAATTTACTTTAATTTAATTTTGTTAGTTAGTAGTAGTAAGTAAAAAATATTGTTCATATTTATTGATTTAAAATTTAATAATGTTTTAATTTTGTTAGTTAGTAACTTTATTATACAAGTCATAAGATTGTTTAATAAAATGTGAAAGAAAACTATTACAAGTGTTTAATAAAATTAACAATAATCTATTTTTAAGTTATAATTAAAATTAGTTAAAATTATGAAATTAAAAAATTTATTATTTTATAAAAATAAGAGAGTTTTAATAATTCATAAAAAATTAAACTTGGCTAATTAATTTTCAAAATATAATATACAAAATAATTAATTATCAAAATAATATCCCCATCATATTATTGACCAAAATATAATATAAAAAATAATTAATTATCAAAATAATATCCCCATCATATTATTGACCAAAATATAATATAAAAAATAATTAATTATCAAAATAATATCCCCATCATATTATTTACCAAAATGGTACAAAATAAATTATTTTGTACCATTTTAGTAAATAATGGTGTGTGGATACTATTTTGGTTTATAAATATATATTTTGTATAATTTTAGTAAATAACACATTTTGGTATTTAATTATTATTTTTGTATTATATTGGTAAACTTATGTATTGAACTAATTGATAATTTTTTTTCAAGTTACAGAATGATTTCATTAATTAACTCGGAACATCCTCACATAGCCAAATCAGTGAATGCAGATACACACAAAGGCAATATGAATGTAAAAAATAATTATTTTTTCATTATGTTATTCACGATATTATTATTTGTTTACAAAATTAATTTTGGTTATACTAATTATTTTTGTAAATTAACAGGAAGAGCTCGCGTATCGTTCATTGAGGGGTCGTGCACAGGGCCTTAAATTCCCCCCTCATGAACGTCTGCTTTCGTACTTGCGGGATGCCGGATTTGCATCTACAGCATTGATCCAAAAATTTGAGTTAAGATATTATTTAATCAGCGCATTGGTGGAGCGTTGGCGCCCGGAGACCCACACATTTCATCTGCCTTGTGGGGAGTGCACTGTGACATTGGAGGATGTTGCAGTCCAACTAGGGCTACCAATCAATGGTGTACCAGTCACCAGTGTTAGTTCGTTTCAAGAGCCGACAACGATGTGCATCCAGTTACTAGGTCGCTCACCTAGTAATAACAATGACTTCACGTCGTTGTTATTTACATGGTTGAAGAGCAATTTTCAGCACTTACCCGAACACGCAACTGAAATGGAGGTTTCTTGGGCCGTTCGAGCCTATATTTTGCTAATGATAGGGGGCATACTCATGCTGGACGCAAATAACAATAAGATCCACTTGATGTATTTGCCTTTTCTAAGAGATTTGCGAAAGATTCATGAATATAGTTGGGGATCTGCGGTGCTTGCCATGCTATACCGAGAACTTTGTCGCGCCACAAACCCTTCTTCTCGGGATATAGGTGGATGCATAGTGCTATTGCAATCTTGGGCACTATATCGGATGCCATTCTTGGCATCCATTAGGCACCAAACATATGTTTTTCCACTCGTTAACAGGTGATTATCATATACCCTAAATTTTAATAATTTGACATATTTTATTAATTATATTAATCTAACAATTTATTTTTTGTTTTCTTAGATGGAAAACAAAATCGAGGATCGGGAGGCAGTACACAGTTCCCATGTATCGTTTGATGCTAGAGCAATATGCTGGGGAAGGGGTATGTTATTCATTAACATGTTAAATTATATTACTTGACTCGTGTTAATATGGTTGCATGTTAGTAAATTATATTACTTTAATCTTATTAATATTTTGACATGTTATTAATTGTGCAGTTCATCTGGACCCCATATATACAGCCAGAAATTACCGCTGTTATTCCCCGCCTCAACATTCCTCCACTCAGACCAATGGTGCATTAACGCACCGATAATCAATTTTCAAACAGTGGAGTGGTATGCCGGGGATCGAGTACTCCGGTAGTTTGGTTGTAAACAGCCTATCCCGCAGTCGTCATTCCAATTAGGGTCTATCCATGGTATGGATAAGAAGGAGAAAGCAAATTGTGATTGGGGGAGTGTGCATAGACAATATGTTTATGTGTGGAACAACCGAATGACTCGAGTACCTCCGATGGAGTACACTCCGGATTTACAGCCATCGGTGCAGTACATGCAATGGTTCATTGAGTTTGGCCAACCATATTTGATTGGTGCTTCATCGACGATAATTCCCCCATACATGTCTCGACAAGATCGCCCCTATCATGTAGCTTCTGCCCCAGAGCCACAGCCAGTGCCACAGCAACAAGATATAAATAATGAAGAGGCATTGAATAACGATGATTCTTATCGTCCTGATTTTACGGGATCATCACATATGCATAGCTCATCAAGCCAAGGATATCAGCCTCAGTTTGAAGAGCCACTGCAATGCTCAAGCCAAGGATATCAGCCTCAATTTGACGAGCTACCGCAATGCTCAAGCCAAGGATATCAGCCTCAATTTGACGAGCCACCGCAATCAGGCTGAGTTTGACGAGGCATCGCGATACACTATTCCTCCCGGGCAATACTCTACTCCTCCGGTGCAAATGGACCCTAATTATGGTGATGAACTTGACGAGCAACCTCGACGTAGACGCCGGTTACCACGAAGATATACCCCGAGAACCACACCATCTAATCATGGATACTAGGTTTGTATCTAATAGTGTTTAAATTTGACTGTTGATGAATTTTTCCTCCATAATGTACATATATTTTAACCTATTTGATCATTGATTTAAATTTCATAACATTAAACCTGTTACTTGAAACCCTAAACCATAAAGTTAAAAGGGTTAGGGACTTAAAGCGTAATTTTACCATTTTTATTAAGTGAGATATTTTTGAAGAAAAGTGTAGAGAATTTGAGAGATGAAAAATTGGAAGATATATAATTTTTATGCTAAAATGATATTTTAGTCTAATTTCAAAAACATCAAACGAATTATAATTTTGAATTCTTTACCTCAAGATATAAATAATTTAGTAACTAGGACGCAAGTGGACAACATTGAAAATTAATGTAAAAATAAAATTAAGAGGTATATGATGATGAACCGGGTTTAGGCCCTATTCGATCCGGATGACTGCCCAATATGATAGGTTCGTTGAGGGCAATTACGTCGAGTATACCCAGCTAGCCTACATAGTCCACACAGTTTGCCCCCGTCTGTTTTCTCCATAATGTCCATTTCGTTGCGGATTCTGGTGATATGAGGATGACCTTTTGGATTCCTCCGTAAACCTTTGTTCAGGATAAGCTCGAAAGTCATCGGAGGTACCTCCCATGTAGACAAGTCAGGCAGGACGGGGAACTCATTTTCCCAAATACGTAACGTACGATGGAGAGTGTAAACGGGGTCAATAAACTGTTCAACATTGAGTGACACTTTAGCACAAGCTGCAACGACATGCGCACAGGGATAACGAAGTGTATCGAACCTCCTGCAATCGCAGTGTCTGTTTTGGAGATCAACCCCGTATGACCTAGGTGGGATACCAGGTCGACGACCAATAGTCTCAGTAACTTGAAATCGTTGAAACTGCCGTGAATATATTTCAACGTTCATCGTCCTCGTACTCTGACGATTTGCATCTATTGCATTCTTGACAGCTTCGACAAACACGTGACCAGCGTTCATCTGATCGATTTGTCGCGTTCCCATTACTGGCATCAAGGTAGCTAGCCTATAGAACGTAGCGGAGAACACGGATGAAATCGAAATATGTTGTATTCTCTTGAACACACCGTTAATCGATTATGCCAGGTTGGTCGTCATTTGACCATATCGATACCCCTCATCAAAACTTTGAGACCATTGTCACGGCTCCATGGTACCCAACCACTCGCGTAGAGGCTTGTTCGTTTGACCTTTCATGTCACTCTCAAGTCTGGTCATTCTTTGCCGGAATCGGTGTGGCTCTAGCTCGTACGCTGTAGGAATATTAAGAAAACATAAGTTACAGTCTAAAATTAAAACCTTAAAAATATAATTTGGAACTTTATTTTTTTACTCATTTTCACAAGTTGTCTCCGCCAGTCTGCATTCTTATATTCTCGTTGGAAGTTAGCCGCAATGTGTCGGCTGCAGTAAAACGATTTCCATGGTACACCAGTACGCCTAATGGCCGCAATAATACCCTTCGCTCTATCAGAGATGATGCAAATATTATCGTTATGAATCACATGCATCCGCAGGTTTCTCAAGAAGAATTCCCAATATTCCATGTCTTCTTTGTCCACAATAACAAATGTTATTGGGAGCACGTTTTGATTCCCGTCTTGAGCCACCGCAATTAGTAAGATCTGCGTATATTTCCCGTATAGCCACGTTCCATCTACCTGGTGGCTTGCAGTGAGGAAATGCTCGAACGCAGGGATCAAACGTCCAAAATATATACTGAAAAATTCTTCTTCCCGATTGCATGTTGTTATCTGAGCCATAATAAGGTCGTGTCACCAACTCAATCGCAGTCCCCGGTACGTACTATCGCATTGCGGTTATCCATCCTTGCAGCTCATTGTATGATGCATCCCAATCACCGAACAATTGTTCCATTGCCATCTGTTTCGCAATCCATGTTTTTCGATATGAAACTCGATAATGGAATCGTGATTGCATGTCCACAATCAATGTAGAAACCTTGATGGTCGGGTCGTCCTTAACCATTGGCATGATATGTGTGCAGATGATTCTGAAATCAAGTTTTCAGTGATCTTCTGACAAACGTGTTAAACTGCATGTGTGAGGCCCATCAATTTTTCTTATCTCCCACATCTGCGACTTCTGGATAAATGCAGCTCGCACCCGCCACTTGCAACCTTCCGTCGACTTCCAGCACTCTCCAATATACAATGTCGGTTTAGACACTGCGACTTTGTAGTCTATCGACACATTCATGCTATATCGCTTAATAGCAAATATGCATTCTTCCTTGGATTCAAATTTTTGGCCCACAAACAACTCTTCACAATCTGCTGCGACGGCCAATCGGTGAGCAGGTACTATTTCAGGGTATTTCGCGAACTCGGCATGTGTCGCATCGAGGTTTATAAGCGACGTGTGTGCCCCAGGAGGATTATTGTGCATCACAATATGTGTAACTGGATTTTCGACTGGATTTTCATCGTCATTCGCCCCTTCTTCGTCAATATCATCTAAGACCTCATCCACATCCGGATCACTATCAATATTGACTTCATTATCAGAAGGAATACTACTATCATATCCACCATCTTGATCTGCATCATTCTCGGGTGCAACAGCATTAAGATCGATGTGTAGCCCACGTACGATTGATTGACTTTCAATGTACAATACTGGAACCACCATACACGGAGTTGAATCTTCATTTTGTACAGGTTTCACATCAACTAACTCAGCAAACAATTGAACCGGTGCATTTGGGTCACTTTGATTCTCACAATAAAGAGCGATCATTGTCTCCACGTCTTCGTCGTCTACAAGTTCCATCTCGGTGAATTTGATGGGATCTATCGAAACTGGAAACTTGTAGAAAAGTTTCGAGATCCTTCTTCCACAACGTCTAAAAATTTTTGCACTAATCCTTGCTTTCATATCATCAACCGAGATATTTCGACTAAATCTCATTCCTATTTGTTCCCGACAATCAAATATACATCCAACCGATGTTCTCGAAATTACTCCATCAAAATAAATGCATACAAAAAATTGATTATCCATCTTCAATAAATCTGTTAAAAATTAAATAAAATTTATTAAATAAAATATGATTTTACCCATTTATATCATACTCAAATAAAATTAAAATTAAACACATTATTTTTCTTTCCTTCTTCTTTCTTTCCTCTCCTTCTTCTTTCTTTCCTCTCCTTCTTCCTTTCTTTCTTTCTTTCCTTTCTTTCTTTCCCGTTTATTTGCTTCCCTCACTCCTATTTTATAACAAAAAAAATTTTTCATTTAATTTTTATCACAAACACTAAAAATTCTCAACCATCCAAATTTATTTTCACAAATAAAATAAAATAAACACACACACACGGCACAATGGGGTGCTGCCAAGTGGCAAAACACCCCAGAGTGCCGCCACTTGATACTCCTCCATTGGTGCCGCCACTTTGTGTTCCTCCACTGGATGTCAGGTATTTTTTTGTCGTATTTTTCTCGTATTTTTTTGAAAAAACTCCTGAGTGCCGCCACTTTAAATCCATCCACTAATAAAATAATTTTTTTTATTTTTAAATATATAAAAATAAAAAAAATTAAAAAAAACACGTGTCAAAAATACCCCTGAGTACCGCCATTTAAAATTCCTCCACTTAACTAAACATACCATTTTGATAAATAATAATTTGAGGATACCATTTTGGTTATTAATTTATTTTTTTGTATTATTTAAGTAAAAATTCTAATATAACATAGGCAGACTGGGTAAGTAAATCTCTTTCTCACATATATATATTGGAGTAGTTTATTGGTTCTTTCCAATTTTATCGCAAGTGCATTGAAGAGTGAAATCTTTCTTTTCACTTTAATAATTTTTTTAAATAGGTAACATTTAATTTTAACCTCGACAGCTTTCCTATTTTAAATCTCTTAATTTCTTTTTCATATTAATTCTGAAAAATATGATAATATCATACTTTATTAATTCTAAAAAATATGATAATATCATATTTTATTAATGTTGATTTTTTTAATTTCTTAATTTTTCTTATATTTTTAGATTTTATATAATATTTACAAAATTTTCATATGGTTATATGAAAAAAATCTCCTAATGCTAAATATAAAATTTATCTAAACTATAACTAATGTGATTATAAAAATAAAATCAAGTGATGTCAAATTAAGATACGAAAGCTAAATTATGAGCACTACAAAAGGATTAAAATAAAAATTGAACCATTATTTTATAACCGTAAAAATTTTAAACACATTTGGTATGAAAAATCCCTTAAAATCGTTACCTCATTTGACCAAACATTACATTATTAAAATTTTTATTTTTTTTATATTATTATAACTCACGTACTCGCTACACGGTTTAAACATCATGTTCAAAATTTTTGTTCTAAAGTCTAAACTATATCAAAGCTTCAAAAATAAAAAGTGCTAGCATTTAGATGGAAACAAAGTCAACCATTATATTTTATAGTGGACAAAAGGGAAAGAAAATAGAAAAAGGAAGAACAAATAGGAAATAAGACCCGGCGTCGGCCATAGGACACTACAGTTTAAAACAAGGTGGACACGTCGAAAGGAGAATTTTAAAATCGTGGGGGAAAAAGGCCAAAAAGGAGTTGTAATTTGTGTTAGGATAAGAATGGGTTGATGCTGCTGAGGTATACGGCATCAGATTCCATTCTTATATTAAATATAAATATACAATTTATGTAACACGGCAAGCCGTCCATTGCACATGATATTGGCAATGGAATCTGCGGCAAATTTCATAATTATTGATATACAAAACATTACCACGATATTAATTGATGCTCAAATAAACCAGAGAAATCTCATTTATTTGACTGAGTTTAAATTAATAAATTATTAAAAAATTATAAAGTTTAAAAATAAAAAAATTATTTAATTAAAATTTTAGTTTAATTTAATTAAAAAATTAATTTTTTTATTTCAATCAATTTTTGATTTCATATTTAATCTAATTTAAAAAATATTGAATATTATTGATATAATGACCTGACTTTTCAAGTCATCATATACAATTTTGTATGACTTAATACATAAATTTACCCTTTTTATAATAAACAATTGCTTAATACTTCGAGAAATTTTTTTGCTTGGTTCATTTCACCACCACATTAGTAACTCGTCAAATTTTCGTTAAAAAAGAAAGCTAACTTGACAATAAGCAGTCTATGCCAAGTTATAAAAATCAATTTTGTGTGAGAAAATGAAAATCTCATAATTCATTTTCTGAAATCATATTTTTTGGAAATTATAATTATGCAAAAAGTAAAAAGTACCATATTGTGAGGGATGGAATGGAAGTATACGTATCAAATTGACCAAAAATTTATCAAAGTATCAAATTTTTATCTATTGGCCAAAATTAGGCATTACGTTTGGAATTGTTCTATTCGAAAATTTATGTGTAGAAGTGGAATTATTCATGATAATTTAGTTCGGTTAAGTTCAGTTTTTAATTTTTTTCATACTAATTTTGGATTTGAACTTATTTTGATAAAATAAATTTTATTTTATGACTTTTGAACATTATTTTGTTAAGCTTCAAAGTCTTTTTCATAAATGCTTCTAAAAAATAAATTTCAAATAAATAAAAAAACTCTTGAATGGTATTTTTTGGAAAATATTTAAAAAATATTTATTGTTTTATCGTAAAAATTAAATTAATTATAAGTTAAACAAAAAATAAAATTCAACTCAATTTGAGTGATAAATTTTTAAATTGTATTCTATAAATTATCCAAACACCTCAATTTAGATCGATTTTTTATTTTGCTTGCTCAACCTTATCTATAGATGCAATCCTACCTGAAAATTTTCAAGTTTTTTTTTAAATTTAATAATTAGGGATAAGGACAGGATTATTAGAGATTTTGAACTCAAATTCTCATACTACAAAATATAATATTTTAAACACTAAAAAATTGTTGATAAATTTGAATCTATCGAAATACACTTGCAATCAGAGACGGACCATAATAAATGCCTAGGGAGCCTTACCCTTCAAAATTTAAAAAGTTTTCATTATGTTTTTTTATTTTTTAAAAAGAATTAATTATTTTTTAATTTTTTTTGAAAATTTTCATTAATCTCACAAAATTTATAAATATTTGAATTAGATTTTTTTAAACATTAAACATATAAAAATTTTGAAAATTTTAGTTATTTCCTCCAAAGTTTAATCCCAAAATCCCCTACTGCTTGCAAATAGCTATGACTACCCAAAGAAAATAACTCCATATTATGCACATGAATTGAGCCCGATGGGTTTGGGTCGGATCCCTAAAAACAGTGTAACTATTAAGAGAGTTAAAATCATTTAAGTGATCCATCAGTCCACAAACCTCAATTTTTGAGCTTATGGATCCACATCAGGTTAACAGGTTTGGGTTCTAATTCCTTCGGTAAATACATCCCCAAAGCCCTTTGAGTAAAAAATAGGGCCCAGAGTATTGGAGTTACCAGCCTATAGTCCACATCAAAAAGGTACTAGAGCTGACAAGAAAAAATCAACTGAAAATCCACTCGAATTATGATGTCTGGATTTAAAATATAAGTTGAAAACAATGGTTACGTAAACTGAATACTATTTTCATTTAATTTTAATTTTTCATAATGTAAAAATAAATATTTATATTTGAAATGATGAAAACAATTTTAAAGCACTATATAAAAAATAGTTTTCAAAAATATTATGTAAAGATTACTAAATAATATTTAAAAACTATGTATAAAAACTAAACTTTTGTATTAATTAAAAATTGAACCGAAGTAAATTATCATAAAGTTTTTTAAAAATCAGATTTCAACCAAACCGAAATCATCCCATTCTCATTTTCCCCTCCAAGTTCCAATTGGCTGGACTCAACATTCCACTAGGATGTCTTCCTAGTCACTCTATTCTTCATTCTAATCACTACTTTTTCATAACTAATGAAAATTGCAATGGGCTCAAGGAAAATGCTTTTGGGAGTGAAAGAAAGGCGAAGTTTTGTTTAAATCCCTCTAAAATTTATAAAATTATAAATAATATAAATAAAATTACGTTTTTGACCTTTCAAATTTTAGAATTTCATTCTACCTCTAGATTTTCTTTCTACCCTCGACTGTAATGCATATTGCTAATAAATCTTCAAAAATTATGGATTTGAAGCTAAACATTAAAGTTAGTTGTAAAATACTAAAGGTAGTTGTAAAATTTTAAAGAATAAATTTAATGACAAGGTATTCAATTTTGCACTAATTTCAATCACATTAGTTAGTGTACACCAACCCAATAATAAACTACAACACCCAATTCTCCTTTTCATATTAGAGAAAATTAAGGTAAAAAAATGTAAATTAACATATATGGAATAATCATGTTATTTAATGTATTAAATAATCTAGTTGATTAATGTATGAGATGCTTTTTTTTTGTGAAAGTATGAGATGCTTTTTTTCTTTACTTATTTTGAATTTTTATTCATTGATAGATTTTTATATAACTGATAAATATTTTGTATTTAAAATTTATTTAATTTTATTTATTTAATATTTGTATAAATCATTAAATATTTTTAAAATATCAATAAATTCAAAATGATAATAAACCTTTGACTGAATGGATTAATTCCTATTATAATGTAAATAGTTTTATTTAATCCTTTTTAATTTGTTTAAATAGAAAAATTATAATTTGACCCCTAAAATGTATAATTTAAATCATTTCAATACAAATTTTTTAGCTTAAATCCCTCTAATTTTTTAAATTTTATGTCGATCCCATTACATTATTCCTAACTTTGTGCTGCAAAAAGAGACTAATACCAATACGTATAGCTACCTTTCAATTTTGTTTGGTGGTACACTCTATCCTAATTTATGCCCTTATGTGTTAATAATTCTCCTAAATTCCATAAGAAGCCATTTCTTGCTGTAGACAACACAAAACAGAAATTCCTTCTGGTATCCTTTTTATGTTATTTTATATGTTTACCAATATCAAATGGTGCCACATTCCTATCTAGTAGTTAGCTCAAGATAAAGACCAAAAAGTAGAAAAAAGGTATAAGGTACTTCCATCCACACATCATTAATTTGATGTTTTGCTGAGAAATATTTAATGTTAGCTCCATTTTCACTAATCACATTCAAATATCAGTAAAGCATGAGGATATGAATTTCATTAAATATATAAAAAATTAAAAATAAATATATTCATGTTAAATACTCACATATGATATTCAATTTAAAACATGAGTAACATAAAGAAGGTTTACTTATACTCCTAATTTCTTAACTCTTCAAATTTTTTTTTTAGAATTTTCAATTTTTGAGTTAATTTTTTTCATTTTTTTTGAATTTTTGATATATTATTTTGAATTTTTAGGAATATTTTTATGTTTTTGGGTGTTTATCACAAATATATATATATTGAAATTCTGATGCTTTTTTGTAATTTTTTAAAATTTAACTATTTTTATTTTATCATTTTTTAACTTTTTTACATATAATTTTTATTTTCTAGAATTTAAATTTATATATTTTATGATTTTCTAAAATTTTATTTTTTAAAAAAAACTTCAAAATTTTTTGAAAAATTGAATTATTTATATGTTCTATATATTTTTAATTTTGTAATTAATATAATTTACATAATATTAAAAAAATTAAGAAAAATAACGTGGCATGTTCTAATAGCACCACATGTCAATAAAATTTAAGGGTCAAAATGAGAAAACGAGTATAATTCAAGGGCCAAACAAATATAAGTCATGGGCTAAATTTTGCAATGGAGTGATAGTTTAAATATCAAAATAAAACAAAAAAAATTAGATACCAAAGTGAGAAAACAAGTATAATTTAAATATCAAATTAAGCATTAAGCCTAAAAATATATAATAATTATTTTTATTTTTAGTAATTTTTAAAATTATTCATTGATTGATAATGTCTCTTAATATGGTTTACTAATAGTATATGAATACAATTAGTACGTCAAATACAACTCCTAATTTAACAGAGTTATCAATTAGATTTAAAATTTTAAAGTAAATTACTAGAAGAATTAAATTTTTAGGATTAAAAATAGGATAAATTTCAAAGTCCAGAGAATATAAGGACTAAAGGCATAATTAGATCCATAAAGGAACACAACAAAATATTTCAATTCACAACTATGGAATCATCCTTATTTAAGTAATTAAAAAGAAAAAAAGAAAAGATGGAGTTATTTCTTTTCATCACCAAAGATTAATTACTTGACACACCTTCTCCATCCAATTTTGGTTTCTTTTGTAATGGTGGGGTCAGTTTAAAGTTCTCATCTCTCTCCCAAAATGGTCTCACTTAATGCTTCTCAGATCACCTTTCAAAAGCCTGCCATTGCTAACTATCTTTAATTTTATTCTGTTACTTTCAACTATAAGAATATCACACAAACCAAATGGATGGCTTGAATGTTGAGTTCACAATTTTGTATTTCGGTGACCAAAAAAAAAACTTAAAGACGGTGAAAGAATAAGAGAGAGACCTTGTTTCCTTTTTTCTTTAGAATTCCAAGTTGCTCCACCAAATGGTCCAAAACCAGTGTTTAGGGATATGCCCCTAAGGGCAAATGCTGCCCATTGACCATTAGTTTTTGATGCAAAGGTTTTCAGGTGACTAATGAAAAAAGGGAAGATGCTGGTAATTGGTAAAGAAGGCTTGGGATGGAAGCCCTTTGAAAGGGAACTTTTTTTTTCTTCCATTGCTTGGATTAGAATCAAAGTCAGGAAATGCTTACAGAGACCCCTCTAGAGAGAGAAAGAGAGCGAACTTTCACGTCAATCTATCTAAGATAAATTTTCAAACTCCATTTTCATTGCTAAGAGACTGGACTTCCCAACTTACCCAACTTTGAAAGAACTCTCCCAACTAAAAGAGAGAAAAAAACACAAAAACAAAAACATTCATGTTCTTACCTCTTGTCTGTAAAAAGGTAATAAGCAAAACACAAATGTAAAAGAGATTCCATCTCAGACAGTGTTGAAGGGTTACCTTGTTTACCAAACATGGCTAAGAGATCAGATTTTGCTCAGAAGCTGTTAGATGATCTTCGGTTGCGAAAGGAGCGGATGGCAGTCTCTCAAAACACAAAGGGTTCAAATGCAATGGTTGCAGGTGAGTATTTTTCCTGAAATATCTGCTGAAAACAAGCATGGTTTGGTCATGAACCAAAGAATTCCAACATCCTTCCAAAACATAAGTCAAAAAACCCTGTATTCAACGTCTTCTAGATGTTAGAATAAACAGTTGGCATAACTTACTGTCTGAACACTCACAGAAGTCATGCACATGCATTCAATTATTGAAATGTATATCCTAGTTTGAAAGCAGTTATTGATTCTAACTCCAATATAATTACTCTGATATAGCTGGCCCTTTTACCTGAAAAAAACCAATTCTTAGCTGTTGGGGACTTTTTTTTTTGATAAATAAAGAGGCAGATAGCCTGCCTAATTCTTATTTTATTTCATCATCAAGTATTACAATGTAGATCATTCAATAGCAAATTCCTAAAATATTCATTTGGAATATCAATAATACGAGCATCTACTAAAGTAGACTCACACGTTTTTGCTAAAAAATCAGCCACCAGGTTATGCTTACGGTTAACATGTTTGATCCGAAATGCTTCAAAATGATGAATCTCGTCTCTAACTTTGCTGTTGGGGACTTTGATCAAAGAAGCTTAGAGGGTTTAGAATCGTTTGATCTTTTCTTTTTTAAGGGAATCTAGCTATGTCTGGTATACGTTGTGCAGCATAATTGCTCTACTTAGCTACCTCTTCCAGACTAATTGTCTCCAATTATGATTTGGAACCATTGCACCTAAAGTAAAACTTAAAAATGAGAGAACATTTTAGTGCATAGTATGACATAAAGGAGAGTTTACCAGTTTGGTGGTGTGTTTGAAGCCTGTGTTAGGTAACTCAAATGCATAATTTACTCTGCTCCTTTTGTTGCGTGTTTGAGCAGATGCATATGCTTACTCCAAGTCAACCTATAAATCATCAAGGGAACCAAAGGCAGGCAAAGCTGTAAGTTTCCATTGATAAAGTATAGTCAGTTCATACAACAAATTAGTTAGATAGTAAAATTTCATTTAGTTAAATGTTTGGCTTCCTCCAGAATGGCTTTAGAGCTGGAAGCACACAAAACAGGCCTAGCGGAGGCAAGAAATCAGTCACCACTGGGCAGACATCAAATCAGATTGTTCCTTTTGGTGGAGGCCATAAGGCGGAACAAATGGGAGATCTGTCAGTGGCCCTGACTTTTGCACTCGAAAATGGAGGAAAGATAAGAACGGAGTCTTCCAGAAACAGTTCAATATTCAGTTTTCTACAAAACATTGGTAGGAGACAGATGGACTATGGGAAGATGGAAAGAGGAAACAGAGTAGTAACTAGGCATCAGCCTTCAAGTAGCCAACTCCCTACTCTGTCTCATATACACATTGAAGAAATATCAAGGGGTGCACAAAAGTTAAATCAGATCCTCCGGGCCTGCTCTAATGGTCTCAACTTTGACAGATACTCGATAGAAATTGGACAGGAGCTGTTGAAAGGAGCAATGGATTTGCAAGAGTCTCTAAAGTTGCTTGTTGACATGCAGGAAGCTTCGGATTACTTGATAACACCGCAGAGAAAAAGTCGGTTAACATTGCTAGAGGAGGATGAAGATGATGATGAGAATACCGTCACGATAGCTGAGCAGAAGCAATTGAGTAGACCAAGATTTTCTTTTGATAGACCCTCAAGAAAGTATAATGACATTCAAGAAGCTGCAAAGACGGAACTTAAGCTGAGGCTGGCAGCTCTTACCTACTCTACAGATGTTACTAATTCCAAGCATGAGAAGAAAGTTTTAGGTGCCTCAAATTTACGTTCTCACAAGCGATCAGTTAGCTGTGGTTCTGATGTTAAAACTCTTAGTGCATTCTCAGAACAAAATCACTCAATTTCATTGCAGTCCAAACAAGAAAAGTCCAGAATTCCAAATGTAATCGCAAGACTAATGGGGATTGAAGAACTTCCAGGAAATGTAGATTCAAAGATTAGTACAAAAAAGGAGTCTGGAAATAAAAAATTAGAAGGGACAACTACAAAGAAACCTGCAAAGGAGAGTACCAAGAAGGCTGAAAATAGGGAAAAAGATTCCACAACCCCAGTTCTCCCACCAGCAAAACAGAAGGCAACACTACCCAGCAAGATTCCACTGGTTCAGGATACAGTTACATCACAAGCAGGAAAGACGTTGGCAACTAGAAATGGTAGCACAAGGATTGATGTTCATGACAAGTTACCACCTCGGAAGGACTTGGAAGATGTTAAACCAGTGATAAGCTCGAGAAAAGGCATGATTAAGGAAGACAAACGACAAAGTGACTCTGCCCAACTAGATCATAATTCTGGAAGTAGAAAAGAAATTCAGGAGAGAAACCACGATAGCATAAAGCACAGGGAGCAGTACACTGAAAGAAGTGAAATCAAGGAACCAGTTTTCAAGGATGAGATGCAACAAATGATGCCATATATGCATAAAAGATCAGAATCTACACTTACATTGCTAGAAAAGCCAGAGTACGGTGAAAGCATGCTTCATGGGGAAAATAGTTCTGCTAACAAGCTTCGTCTAGGCAATCAACAAAAGCAGCAAAATATTTATGGATTTCAACAGGTGCACATGCTCCATAAATCTGAGCCTCAAGAGAAAAAGCGACAATCAGAAGAAAGAGAACAACAAAAACAGAAATTGCAGAAGAAACAAAAGAGACCTGAATCAGTATCCAGCAATATCTCCAAACCAGTATCTGGTGCAACCGGTTTGCAAAAGAAGCAGCTGCAACTGATCCAAGCAGCAACTAGTAGGAAAGGCTCCACCGAATATACTGATGCAACACAACTCAATGGATTGGTGAATGGTAGGCACCAAGAAAATCCAGCCGGTGAGAGGAGTTCAAGAAACTTAAATTTCAAAATTAAAGATTCATTAAGCAGAAACTCCAGTCAGCATTCCACTCGAGGAGATGTAGAATCTGAATCAGCAAAAGCTCGCATCCCGTTTGCTGTGGATGAGAAACCTGTTCAAGTTCAAAAAACAATAAATGGGAGAAGAGCAAAAGGGCAGAAACTCGAGGCCTCTCGAAAGATTGATGAAGCAAAGACCAAAAAGAGTGCAAATGTTTATAACATGCCGAGGACAACGAAGAATCAAAGTTTCAATTTGCAAGAGGGGAAACAGACAAGGCAGGAAAAACCTGCTATCTCAAGAGAAGCAGATCATGAAGCCAGCAGGTTTGAAGAAGCAGAAACACAGATCATTAGACCCAACATGTCAGTAGCAAGGCCAAAATCATCACGCGTAGCACAAGTACTGCAGACAGAAGCACAAAAAGATTCAATTTTGCAGAGTCGTTTAGAAGATGAATGCCAAGGTCAAAATGAAGAACAAACTTTAGCTACGAAACATAGCGTAAGATCACCATAACTGTACTCATTAACCAACTATATTCGCCAAAGCCCAAATAACTGTTTTGATCTTATGCAGTGTCAAAATACAGTGCCAACAGTTACAAAAGAACAGCAAAATCAAGAACCTGGTTTTGGCAGAGATGATGAGCATGAGGTTAAAGATAGTGTATCTGATCCACTTCAAGGTAAGTAAAATTTTGCATATCTTTTCTCAAATTTTCAAATTATAATTCATGAATGGTTTTTTTTTTCTCTAATTTTTTTCATTTAACTGAAGTGCCTAAAAAGATGAGCTTATATCAACTTCTAACACCTAATACTTAGAAAAAATGCATGCACATAAAAACAAACATGCATAATTTCCCACTTCACTATATGGAAACTAACCGAAAATAGTCGACTACATGTATAAGATACCACCCTCTTAAGGAAACCTCAATTCTTCTAATCATTCTATCAATTAAGGCATGGTAATAGCAGTATCAGATGTTTTCTTTTTTATTGTTTCTGGAGGGGTGGTTTTAGAAGAGGAAGAAACTTATCCACTAAAGTTCATTTCTTTTTAGGAACTCGTGAAGAGGGCACAGAAAGTTCTTATATCCCACAGCCACAGAATCAGAGAACTTCTATACCAAAGAAGCCAGAGCCACTAACAGAAAGTGAAAATCACCTCAAGCAGATACTTCTGAAAAGCCAACTATTTATGAACACAGCAGAGGCGCTTTTCAAGCTCAACATTCCTATCAGCATTCTTCATTCAAACAGTTACGACCATCACAACGACCAAGACAGCAAGCTCGTTTTAGACTGTGGCTACGAAGTAATGAAAAGGAAAGGAAGAAGGCAGGAACTAAGTGTTCACCCATTTCTAGAGGTACCCATCACTTCAAACAAAGCAAAATCCTTGGATGAGTTGGTCAAACAAATGTGCAAGGACTTTGATAAGTTGAAGTTATATGGAAAGGACGGGAGAGAAGATTCTCCCTTTGAAGACTACCTACCCAAAATGCTAGAGGCTGATGTCAACAACAAGGAACCAGATCTGAATTGTATGTGGGACTTGGGTTGGAACAACACCATGTTTGGATTTCTTGAGAAAGATGATGTTATAAAAGATATGGAGAAGTATGTGCTTAATGGACTCCTAGATGAGATTACCGGAGAACTTTTCACAAGCATAACTGTCACAGTTTAATTGTAAAACAAAACAAAACAAAAAAATTAAGCATAATTGCCTGGTTTTGATGTTTCTGTTTGTATCACTAAGAAAAAATTTTCGATAGCTATTTCTTTCCCTGTAAAGTATCTAAAACTGTGATTCTTATTTGCATATTTCCAGTTTCCAATTGTTTTGCATATAAATAATGATTACTCCATCTCTCCCTCCCTTGAAAGTGCTGTTTTATCAATTTCTATACACATTTAAAGGCAAATTTTATCACAAAACCAAATGCGTAACCTTAATAACCTAACAAAATTTCAGATCATTACCAGTATATATAAACACAGTTGCCTGGTTTTGATGTTTCTATTTCTTTCCCTGAAAAGTACCTAAAAATATGATTCTTATTTGCACATTTCCATTTTTCAATTGTTTTGCATATAATCAACGATTACTTCATCTCTCCCTCCCTTGAAAGCACTGTTTTATCTATTTATATATGCAAATTTCATCACAAAACTAAATGCATAACCTTAAAAACCTAACAAAATTTCAGATCATTTCCAAATAGGAAGGATCGTAATAGAATAATGGTGAAGCTTACCAGATCTTGATCTAGACGAAAATGAAATGGAAGATCGATTATCCGCACCCGAAATATGCTCTGAATTTCAAAGACTTAACATAAAATTTCGAAGAAACAGCGAATCTTGCACTTGAATTGCGAGAACTACGGTTTATTGTTTAATTTTTTATCCAAAATCCCTCGTAAATTCAAACTTCTCTTCTCTCTCTCTCTCTTTTGAATTTTCGTTGCATTTTCGCGCGGCAAAAAACCAGATTTGTTACTCTTTTGTGCTAGGCCCAAATATGTATTTTGGACCTGAATATAAAAACCCAGAGGGGCATCCTCATTAAGACTTAGGGGCCTTGGTCCCAAAAGTTTTTTAAAATTTTAGTTATATCCTTAAATTTTTCTGAAAATTTTAATTAGGTCTCCCTAAAATTTTTGAAAGTTATTATTGAACCTTTGAAAATTTTAAAAAAAATTCAATTATACTCTTCAATTTTTTTTTGTAAATTTTCATAAAACCTCTAAATTTTTATAGTTTTAATTAAATTTACCAAAATTTTTAAAAATTCTCACTAAAATCTTTAAAGTTTTTAAAAAATTTAATTAAACCATCTCAAACTTAATGGCAAGATCCACCACTAAAAAAACCCAAGACAATATTGTCATTTAGCCTATCAATTGTGACATATTTACTAAGTGAAAAATTTTATATAATAAATATATTCATTAAATGTACATGTAAAACATAAATTAATGTTTGGCTTAAATAGTAAAATTATATATTTAACAGTTAAATCTATTATGTATGATTTTTTTTAATTATAGAAATATAAAAAGGCAAAATAAAATAAAACCCCGTGATGACGTAGCGTTAAAAGAATTATAGATGCTTATGTACTAAGAGTCAAATTACATTCTGCTTTCTTTTATTTAAAAATGATAAATTAGTCCCTACATATTAGATTAAAAAGCAAATTGATTATTTTTGTTAAAACTTTCATCCATTTCTAATGTTAAAAAATGGCGTGGGTAACAAAATTATTAGACAATTACACATGGCATGTTACATGTACTTTGTGTTGGCGTACAAAGAATAGTTTCTAACAATAAAAATGGATGGAATTGTTGACTAAATGATCTAATTACTCTTTGATATAACCTATAATGACTAATTAGCCCATTTTTTTAGTTGAGGAAGTAAAATGCAATCTAACTCCTATTATAAGTCATTGTACTTTTATGTCTTTAAAGTAAAAAAGAAAAAACTATTCGAAGAAGTGACCCTTCTAATTCAGAAGGTTGAATTCCGTTATTAGTCACTATAAATTGCAAAAGTTATGGATTTAGTCTATACACTTTAATTTAATCAAATTTAGTCCATGTAATTTTGCGTAATGGTCATTTTTAGTCATTGTACATTTTGACTTTTGAAATTTTAGTCTTGACCCAAACGAAAGCAGTTAACTTCATTCGGTTAATTTTAATTATTAGTCTTGTATACAATTGTAAATTTGGTTCGTATTCTCCAATTGGATAATTGTAAATCCCCATTGAAATTTCAATTTTAACGCAAATGACAATCATTAATCTATTAACTGGATTTGTAGTGAATATGTAGAAATAATAAGTTGACACGACATTACACATTTAATAACATGTTTGCAACATTAAATTTTAGAAATAGCATAACTTAATGAATTTAACAATTATCATTTAGTGATGACTAAAAATTTAAAATTCAGAAAACCAAATTATAATATGGAGAGTAAATTTACAAATTTATGAATTAGATTAATTCGACCGATTAATTCAGTTTTAACCAAAATGTTAACACTCCTATATATAATATACACATACAAAGATCATTTTTGTTCCTCCATTAGGTTCAAAACAAAATAAAAATTATGAGCAAATGTTTAATGCGACAATAAGGCGCATTGCATTCTTAAAAAAAATAATTCACATTCAGATTTTAAATACAACATTGATCAGAAAAGTAACTACGAATCTCAAAATGATTAATCTTCGTAAAATTATAATAAAACATTAAAAAAATAAAGTGAAACTAACAACAAAAGTATCCATTTTTATTTTTTTACAGTTAAACTTCATTTAAAAGCCTCAAAGCTCCCACTATTACACTTTTTCTTTCTGGTAATTGCAAAGCCAAAATTTAGGACTGCAAATTCCCATTGTAAATACCCTTCTCTTTCTTTTTATAAGCTTCTTTATTAGTCTTTTTTCTCCCTTGACTGCTGCTAATCTGTAAATTATAACATCACCAACAAACACATGAGAAAATTTAATGCATTTAATTATAATTAAACTTATTTATTGTATTTTATAAAAGTTATATATTTTAATTTATTATTTTTATTTTTTAATTTGAATTTTAAAGTTAATTCTAATAATTTTAACAATCAACTTTTATCAAATCCACCCTAAAACTTATAAATATTTATTTAAAAAATTAAACACAATTAAAAAATTTACAACTAATACTAAAATTATTCTATTCAATAAAATCATGAAAATTCTAACCATAGCAATTATTTTTATCAAATGTATACCTTTTACCAAATATAGTTATCACATTGAACTAAAAAATAGAAGTACCATATTAGAAAAAAATAAATAAAATGTGTCATAAATCTATGTACTTTTCAAAAATTTAAAATTCAATCCCTATATTTTTTAAATTTTAAAATTCAAGTTCAGTTATTAATAGTGTAAAAATTATTTAGTTTTTGTTAAATTTACGTTTATTACAAAATCTTTTATTTAGTTACATGACTATCAATGGAGTATTTTTTTTCCTTTCAAAATGACACACCTAACAAATTTAACAATTGATAGAAGGACTAAATTCCTAAAAATAAAAGCGCAGGGACTAAATTCAAAATTTGTGAAAAATATTGAGACTTATGACAAATTTTAACCTGGAAATAAATATTAAAACTTAAATATCAAATGATATATTAAACCGAAAAAAACCGAGACTGACCTTTGATTGATCCAAGGGGGGAACAAGATTTAGGGACTGCATAGATAATTTAGCAATTTCAGAGATGGCATTATCACGAACTCCATTAACATCACTTGATAAATTCTCATAAGCAGCTTCAAAAGCTTCAAGCCAAAATCTAGGCAAACGAATGCTTGTGCTATGTGTATAAACATCCCACATCTTCCTCACTACCTTCTCTCTTTCCTCCAATTCCTATTAAACCAAAATAAAAGAAGGCTCAGGTTAATTTTGACCCAAACTCGAAAATATGATTAATCTTCTTCAGGGTCGGATCGAGTCAAGCCCTCAACACGTTCAATATTGCATCCAATGGTAGGTTTTGGCTTCATTTAAGTATCCGAATATATAAAGAGGCGACGGATTTACAAAACGAGAGTGTACGACACTCAAGGACAAAGGGAGGGACAGAGGGAGAGATCAAGGAGTTGTCATGACCCCAAATTTTTTTTTTTTTTATATAATTATTTTAGTTTTTAGAAAATTGTAAATTAATAAAATGATGAAATACACTTTTATCTTTAATTTTTTTCACTCATTTTTTTACCCTAAAACAAAATTTTGATTTCACTTGTAAGGAACACTTGTAGAGTTGTACATGAATTGGACCGGGTTCAAACCTAGCTAATTAAAAAAATATAGGTCCGTTTTTTCTTAGGCTCGACCCAAAAAATAAATATAAAATTTTACTAAAAATCAATCCAGATAAAAATGTTAAAACTCAAGTCCCGCTAAGCCCGTATTAAATTTTTTTTATAAAAATAAATTTAAAAAATATAATACATAAAATATGCTAAAAACATTAAAATAAATATTTTTAAAAAGTAGATTTTAAAAAAAAAATAATACTTAAATAACATTAAGATAAGTGTAAATTAATAAGTAAATAGCTCTACATTAATAATAAAACAAAAATTATATAATATTCATACAGTAACAATAAAATAATAATAATATAATAATAAAATGATAGAAAATAATGAAAAAATAGTAAAAAAAACAACAACAATTTTTATTTTTTGTAAATTTGGGTTGGTCTGAGCTCGGGCTGAAAAAACTTACTCGAGACCCGATTCATTTTCATTTTAAAAATAAAGTTTATTTTTATTCAAAAATAATTTATATTTTTACTTAAACCCTTACATTTTTCAAAGAAATCATTGGATCGGGCCGGAAGACCAGCCCATGGACAATACTAATTAAATTTGTTCTTTTAGCCCTTTTAAATTTAATGACATTACAAATAAATTATAAAATTATACGTTAGACCCTAAAGGAATTATTATTCAATTTTTACTCCCTTAAACAATATTCTTGCTTCGCCCCATAGAGTAACTAGAATCATAAGAGAATTTAATGAGATTTCCATAGCACCATTTCAGAGAAACAGACCCGGTAAAACTCGATCCGAACTCGAAATGACCCGAAATTAACTCACAAGCTTAAATGACCCAAAACCAGCCGGCCTCAAATTCACAATTCTACCCACAAATCCAAATAAAAATCGAAAGAAAAATCCAAAAAAAAAGATTGAAAAAAGGTTCGATTACTTACAAGAACATCAAGATCTTCACGGATGGAGAAATCAGAGTCGTAGGAGAAACTAGTGACATTTCCCGAAGACCATTTAAGAGAGACAGAACCAGTAAACATGGACCAAAAAGCAAGTAAGATGATTGCAGTCAAAACCCAGAATTTGTACCCACTTTTACCAAAGAAACCAGCTATAGAAGAAGACGAAGAGCTGTCTTTTCTTAAAGGAGTTAACGCCATGGCTTGTTGATGGGAATGATGGATTGATATAGAGAGCGATGTGGGTGAATTCTGATTCATTTTATTTAGCTCTCAAAAAACCCACAAAACACCATGAATGATGAAATTGAAAGCTCTTTGGTTTTTTATAGTGATTTTTAAGTGTTAATAGATAGAGAGAGGGAGGGAGGAGAAAGTGGGTGAAGTGTCATAATCATGGGTGGATATGAATTATAGCTGGTTTTAGGTTAAAAATGTTAATTTTTGTTTTTGGTCCTTTTGTTATATTTAATTTTTTAAATTCAGTCCTTTTTATTTTAATTGGATGTAATTTGGTAGTATTACTGTTATTTATGGGTTTTTTAAATAAGACTTCGTAGTTTTTATTTATATTTTAATTATTTATTGATGTAAGGTGTCAAAGAACATGTAAACAAATGGAAAATGATAGACAAAAAAATAAGGGAAAAAATAAATTAAGACTATTGTAATAATGTCGTCTCTCGTACTATTTCGAACCACTTAAAAAAAACCCATCAACTGTAGGAGAGCAACAGCCCTTTGCTCGACGTTGATCTCTCCTCAAAAACACAAGCTATCACGGAGCTCTTTTCACCCAAATAGCTTGATTGAGCTCCTTCCAACGAAGATTCAATTATTTTTTTTAATCCAATTGAACTGACTCAACCGAGCCAAAACTTTTCTCCGCATCAATACCTTCCTCGATTCTTGATTCCATCCAAATTAAATAACATCCCAACAAAGATTCCCACCAACAAAACTACCCATAGAGAATTTTTTAAAAAGAAATCCAAATAATATGTTTGAGCACAAATTTTTTAAATGATAATAAATCAACAAAGGAATATTTTAATTACCATAATATCACCTAAAGTGATAAAAATATATATGGTTTAGAGTTTTTTTTTTTAATTTTAAACAAAAGCATACATTAATAATTACTAAAAAATAAAATTGTCAAATTAAACTGTATGGACTAAACACATAAATTAAATATAATACAAGGGCTAAAATCACAAGTTGACTCTTTAGAATCTACCGACACAACGCTTGTTTTTGGGTGTGGATCCTACAAGTACAACGCGTTGACTACCGCGTCACTTATATTGACTTTTGTGGTTGTGACGGTGCGAACTACGAGATTAATTACAATAATTTTTTTGTTAGGATATGCTTTTAGTCACTGTAGTTTAAAAAAATTACAGATTCAGTCTTTGTATGTAATGTCACGTACGACAAAAATAAAAAATAAAAAGTAAACAAATTTTGACAAAAACTATTTTGTAATTAGATTGAATTTTTTTTTAAACTGTAATCTCATTTTAAATTATTTGTCATATTTGCTTTATTAAAGGTAAATTACATTAATAATCAATTAATTTTGATATGAAAAATAAACAGTCATCTAATTTACATTCCAATCATTGAACTTTAAAAATATGACAAAACAATATTTGTTCACGTTTTCCGTCACAAACATCACGAAACAATGACATGACAAAATTGACGGCGTTGATGGACTGTGGAAAACGTCCAGCTGACCTGTTACATTTAACACAACAGTCACTCAACTTTGAAAAAATGATAAAAAATCACTAACATTATCGAAAAATAACAAAACAATCACTCACCATATGCAAACAGTTCAATTAAAACACCATCTGCAATTTCATGATTATTTAAGTTTCAATCTCAGGCTAACCCTATATATCATGAATAGGGTCTTATTAATTGCATCTAAACTAGATCTAACTTAGGTTTTAACTTAATATATGTTCCTTTATTTTGCTTGCTTTATTTATTTATTTTTTCAATGAATTGATCTGGCTAGGTAGCATATAATCATGAACATCAGTGTTAGTATATATCATGTAAAGTATATGATTCTATTATGTTAGTTAGCTTGATAATGTGAAGATGCAATTGCATGGTGGTGTGGAGAGTGAAGAAGGATCAGATTTTGGCAGTGCAGTTAAGTGTTTAATTAATGCATATTACATGATGTTTTCGTAAAATAATTTTTTCAGTATGTATAAGGAATAGCTAAAGTTTCTTTTTATCTTTCCCTCCTCTTTATGATCTTACTTACTGCTGAAATACATATGGGAATAAATCTCTTCCATATATTGTGAAATCAGATCTATAGATATTTCACACTGAAGCATACGTACATACAACCAAAATCTGCAAGCTAATGACCCATGAACATAAGAACAATGTTTCAAAGAGAGATAGCTAGTTCTTAATTTGTCAACTCTTATGTGAAAAATCAAAACACCTTGAGTTACACATAAAGATTGACATATTGTGTTCAACTTCAGCATAGTGACAGAAGATGGAAGTTTCTCAAGTATACCTAAAACCAAGAAGGAAGAAGATCAGTTTCCATTTCTTCTAAATAGAAAAAACAAAGAGGAAAAAGATCAATTTTCATCTCTTTTAAAATGTTTCTATTTTTTTTTCCTAATGGGGAAAGCTTGAAATGCTGTAAAAGTATTTCAGTTGTGGTCCTTATGGAGTTCATTTCATTCTGTTAAGATTCATGATTTTACCTGGCCTATTCAGAATATTTATATATATTTCCTTTGCATGCTCAGCTGCAGAAAAGGGCAACAAAGTAATTAACAATAAAGGTAAATTACACCATCTGATGTCAATGACTCGATTCGTTTAACTCAAATAATTCGATTCAAACTCGAAATTCAAAAAAAAAAAATTCAACTCAATTCATTTAACTCGAATAACTCGATTCGAATAATTCGAAATTCAAAATTTTTTTCAAATTTTTAAAATCAAATCGAATTTTGCTCACCCCTAAATGAAAATCTTTTCTTCTAGAGAATTATATTTTTGTTTGATTTTTAGACTCTTGATGTTCTGCAATCACATTAAACACCATTAAATTGCAATTGAATAATTAATATTTTAACAATTCAATTTTAAAATAATTATATTTATCATGAATATAAAAACTTAAACTAATCCGATATTTATATCAAAGTAGGATCATAATCGAATTCATCAAGATTCATGTTGAGAAAATATTCACTCCACCCCACCTCATTGTCATCCCTAAATTTAACCCGTAAAAAAATAAAAATCATAAAATTCCAAAACTCATGTGATTGATAGTCCATAGCAAAAATAAGTAAACTATATATTTCAATTAAATAAGAAAAAACAAAATCTAAAATGTAAATAAATCAGTTAATTATATACTTCAAAACAATTTATAAAAACACTTTATTAAATAATAATGTTAAATTAAAAATAACCTAAATTAGAAAAGTAACCAAAAATAAAAATAATTAGCCAAATAGACCATTTTTAATTATTTTGGAGAGTGCGAAAACCGCATCAAGCTGAAGAGTTCTTTGACATTTCAGCAAAAATACTTGTCCAGCTTGATACGATTTCGCACTCTCAAAAAAACAGTCTGTTTGACGAATTAACCTTTTTTTTCGATATAATCAACTAATTCAGCCTTAAAAACCTAATAAAATTTGAATAGAATAAAATCAGAAATCTCGTGTGGAAAGTGCCACTCATTGCACCAATGATGGGTGCTGCGTTTGCACGAACATACGATTTTCATCCCTTTTTATTTCTTAAGATAAATAGATAATATTGAAATTAAGTTGTTATTAGTAAAAAGAAGGTTAAAATTTAATTAAAATCAGAGAAAGTTCACAAATAGTGAAAAATGCAGACATCCATGGCATCAGATTCAAACCGTCCGTCTGCTTCTTCTTTTCATTGAAAACAAATGCCCATAAAATCATAAGCAGTTCATAAAAAATTAGGGTTTCAATTTGTTTTTCAGAAAAAATAAAACAAAAAATGGCATCAGAATATCAACAAGCAAAGATTTGAATCTACACAGTTTAATCAGAATGTAGGATAAGATAAATATTCATCCCTTGCCACCCAATAAACTCGAAAAATAAAAACCCTAACAATTTTTTTAAAAAACTTAAAACAAAAAGGGGAAATTAGTCATCATTGAACAATACCCTCAAAATCACCATCAATTAAAAAAGCCAAAATTGAAGAGAAATTATATGATTAACAGCAGGCATCAGATAATAAGCGGAGTTCATTAATCTACATTTAAATTTTCAGTATATATAAGCAATAAACTTTAACATCATTTGCCTTCACTTTCAAATTCCCACAATCAATTCAAAAAGAAGAAAATTAAACAAAAAAATGACATCGGAATATAATTAAGCGAAAATTTGAATCTCCACAAAAAAACCCCGCAAAAAACCATAACAAAATAAACAAAATAAAGAGGAAAATTTGTAGGTAAGTCCATTTGACACGAAGGCAAAGAAATAGAATGCAATGGGCTGGTAAGCTTACCCCTTTTTTTTTCATTATCTGCATCTGTTGCATATCTTCCTTTAGCAAAATCATTTGATATTTTTTGCTGAGAAGATAAGAGGATAAACAGATGCAACGCCAAAAAGGGGAAAAACCTTAAAAAGAATTTGAGTTTTTTATTTGATTTGGCTTTCGAGAATTCTATTGAATCAGAAATTGAAATAAGGGAAAGAGCAGAGAAGAGGGAAAACTTTGTGGCGGAGGCGGCTATTCGATGAGTAGGAGAAGAGGGGTTTAGTGGGTTTTTATAGAAGAAATTATACGAATTAGGGTTTTATCGGGCTTTTATTTGGGCTTTTTATTTAAACGTAATAACTATGAGAATTTATAAAATAATTATTTTATTATTAGTAATTTTTTTATCATTAATTATAAAAAGTTATAAAATTATCATTTAATTATTTAATTTTTTCTTTTTTACCACTCAACTATTTTGGATTTTTTAGATATTTCATTCTTATTAGAAAAGACGAAATTGAATAATTGAATAATCATTTTATAATTTTTCATAGTTAAATAACCATAAAAGAAGAAAAAACAAAATTGGATGACTACTAATGTAATATTTTATACTGATATGATTGTATGATAGTATCTGTTCATATTTTTTTAACCCTTTAACAACGCACACATACCTTGCACAAATAGATGCTCGAACCCGAGTCTCCTAAGATGAACAACATCTTCTTTATCACTGGAGCCACTCGTTGAATTCTTGTTGAATGAATTTTATGTATATTTGCTTGAATATGATGTGATTAAAATTGAAGCAATGTTCGTTCAACAATTATACACATGTTAAAAATGTCAATATATTTTAATATGCTCCACATGAAATTTAAGCTAACAAATACAGTATAAAATAATGGTTAAGCGGACAAAAATACTATAGTACAATATTAATGCTTTAATAACTCTCTGAAACTTAGGGATCAACTTAAAATTTAAACCACTGCTTGAGGACATTAGATATAATTAACCCTTAATTTTTTGCATTTTTTTTTTGAATAATCTCGTTATAGATTTTGATCATATATGTTCTTTTTGAGACAACCTAAAACTACTCATAGCTTCTCCTCAGTCTATAAATAAGAAGATAATACGTTTCAATGCATTCGAACTCATGTCCTCCTATATTAATAATAATATCCATGCCAATCAAATTAAAATATAATTTATTTTTGCATTCTAAAATTTAATGACAAATTCCGAAGAATCATTGCTGATATACGAGTGCAAATGTATTAAAATTTATATAAACACTTAATTTCTTTTGTTATAATTGGAGACGCAATAATTAGTTGATTATCATTTGAAAGAAGAAGACACATGACTGAGGATGATGGCTGCCCTCTATGCATGATAATCCAGACACAGCAATGCATGCATTCAGGGACTACCCTTTTGTCATTAATGTGTGGCATGCCATATTGCCAAGGCATGCGCAAGATTCATTCTTCTCATTGTCATTTAAAGAGTGGATTATATGGAACTTATGTGATAAGATTAACCTCAGCTCGGATGGTATTACGTGGCACACCTTGTTTGCAATTGTATGCTGGTTATTGTGGAAAACCAGAAATTCTTTTGTTTTCTCTAAATCTCACAGGTGCATACAAACTATCATTGATACCAGCCTTGTGTGGGCTAAGAGCTATGGCAGAATTGACATGAAAATGGTGCTGGAAGGAACCCGGCGGTCTCATTCGAAGTGGACAGCTCCCGAAATGGGTTGGGTCAAACTCAATTCGGATGCAGCAGTACAGACGGCTGGACAAACGGCTTCCATTGAGGGAGTTCTTAGAGATTTGGATGCGAATCGGCTACGGGGTTATTCAATGAGCCTTGGCAATGATTCAGTTTTTCATATAGAAGCCCGAGCGATATTGGAAGGATTTTATTTTACGTGGGATAAGGGGTTTCGAAAAGTGGAAGTAGAGTGTGATAATGTCTTACTTGTTGGGCTACTTGTTCCTGGAAGGGCCGTTAATAGTACCTTAGTGGAACTACGATTATTGCAACGGCTTTTGTGCCGCAAATGGGACATTAGTAAAAATAGTGTTGTTGATCATTTGATGAAGCGTGCATATATGAGGGGCTTTTTACTTCATCTTTTTGAGGCTTCGCTAAATTCGATCATAATTTTATTGCATGAAGATCGTATTGGTTTTTTTAATAGTTAATTTTGATTTTTTTATTATAATCGCTTAGAGTTACTTTTTACTACAAAAAAATTTATTCAAATATTATTTCATATTTGATAGAGCATATCATGTTTTGATAACATAAATGCATTGCTCTTTTCAAGAATCATACACAATTTCAAGATTTTAAGGAAAAAAATCAATTTAAATTGAAAAGTTTGAATGAAATTTTAAAATTTTAAGATATAAAAATAAATATTTTATATTTAAAATAATAAAAATAAATTTAAAAAAAAATATTTATGAAAATGATCTTAAAAACTCGTTAAATAATATTTAAAAACTATAAAATAAATTTCATTTTGTCAAAATAAACTCATTATGAAAATAATTTTGTAAAATAATGTTTATGCATTATTTTGGAATGTGATTGTTTAACTGCATTTCAAGGAATCAATTGTGACTAAAAAGGCGTAATGAACAAGACACTGACATGCAAAATAAAAGAGCTTTACACTTGAGCATAAATGGTTCGTATCGAGCATATTTACAGGGAATCTACTGGAGCGGCTAATACTCTAGCTAGTATGATGTTTGACCATCAGTTAGGTCTTCATGAATTTTCTTCTCCTTCCCAAGAAATTGATACTTTCGTTCTGAATAATTTGCAAAATGATATTGATGTAATTACTGTTCTATAATTTGCTACTCTTCTTTTTTCTTACCAAATAAAAACCTAAAATAAAAAATTAATATGAAAAAAAAATCAAAAATTAAACTGAGTTGAACTGAATTATAATGAATGATTAAAAAAATCCAAAAATTCCAACCAAAGCAATATCACCTTAATATATTTTTTTCCGATAAGAGTAAAGAATAAAGAGTTTCCCGAAAATGGAACTAACACAAATCTTTTATCATTTCACTGATGATTCCATTCAACGTAGTTAAACATTCTTACATTCATCCAGATATGAACAAAAAAAAAAAAAAACAAAGAGCTGCAGAGCATCTCATAAATTTTACCCCTCACTCGTGCATATATATATATGCAATAAAAACTAACCTCAATGGTGCCAATGGCGTGGTGTCTTTATTTGCCGCATATCCAGGTTGAATCAACTTGGTATTCAACATGAGGGGTCACTGCAAAAACGTAAGAGATGCCCTAAAATCAAATTCAACCAGATATCTCTGTTTTTACAGTGCCACATTGTAGCAAAGAAGCTGTGTTGCTGCTGCCCATATCATCCTTAAAAACCTTGATATGGCAAAGCTTTCCACCGGCCTCATCAGCAAAAGTGATCTTCCTTTCTTTTTGGATTACACGTTCGGAAGCAGCAGTGTCGGAATCCTCCGTTAGTTTCTGCAAAATTCAATTATTCAACCATTGAACGGATCAGCAAAACTAGTAAGCTGTATACCTCAAACAGTATTGCTTTAAGGTTTTCAAAACTGAATCAGTGATTGAACTGATTAAACGTCGGGTTCCGATTCGAGAGGTTCGTTAGATCCAACTGATTAAACTATTAAAAAAAAATTTAAAATAGTTTTAGAAAACGGTTTGACTGTTAGTTCAAACGATTATCAGATCAACCAATCTGACCGGTCCAATCTAGTTCTGAAAAATGTGGTATTACTATTAGCTTTGTTTTGCTATGGATAGTATGAAAAGCAATGTTGTAAAAACAAGATCAAACCAATCAGTTCAACCAAATGAATCCGTTAATCTAATGGTTCACCTATATAACTAAGATCAAAAGATTAGAAATCGGTCACAACCAGTAAAAAAATCAGAAATCGAGAAAAAAAGTTAAAACCGGATTTTTTTTTTCTATTACTTCTGTTTTCAAAAAAAATTAAAATTAAAATTTTATACATGTTCCAACTGGAAATCCAACTAGTTGAACCAACGATTCGGTTTTCTTTCTATCACGGAGAAAAGAGAAATATACCATAATTTTACAGAAACGGTTGCAATCTCTTGCCATCATTGAAAGCCATTTTCTTGCAGTTTCTTCAGCTTTTGTTGCACTTTCAACAGCTATCCTGACCTGTCATAGAGTAAAATAAAGTTAGAGATGTAAACATCATGCATCTAACCAAATATATGAATACCGATTAAGCTTTAGCTTAATTAAAATCGTTGTTGTTGCAACATGCAAGAAAATGTAAATTCAAGCGTGCTTAAATACATATTATCTTCCGATTTAAAAGTTCGAGGAGCCTTATAGGTAGTACTTGGAATTGTATAAAGAATATCTGACTTAAACTTTTAAAGGTAATATATGTATAGATCATTATGTGTTCATTAAATAACCAAGAAGGTTGTGCATCAACACACCTCATCAGCATTTTCTGTGGCTGCAGTGGCATCAAAATCAGGCTGCAATTGCCCCAGCATAATATCTTTCATGGACTTTAACTCAGTTGTGAGTTTAGTTGCTAAAGATTCAATATCACGCATTTGTCTCTGCGTGAATGCAATGGCACTTTGTGAACAACGTTGGAGAGTGGTGCATGCACTGCTAACATGAGGCACCGTACGAGATGGATGAACTTTGAGAATGCCCTTAGGGGGGGATCCTTTCTTCTCTTGTTTTGCTTTTTTCATGAATGGTTTTGGCTTGATAGTGGCTCCATCTCTCCCTAGCTGGTCAAGGCCTTCAGCTTTTAATATCCTATGATTGGTCTGCTTCCCAAAGTATAATTTCCCTCTACATTCTGATATTATCATAAAAACCAATCAATATCAAGCAGAAATGGAATGCAATAAGAACAAACCTAGTTTGAATGGGAAAAAAATTCCAATAATGCAGATCATGATGTACTTGAATTTTAAAGTTTCTTGAGTTTTGAGATCTTTTGTAATTTTAGAGGCAAGAGATATTATATGTTTGAGAATAAAAATAAACTATATGAAAACAATAATTGGACATATTATGAACTCTTTCTTTTTCTTTCCATTGGCCACTGTTTACTTCTTTTGCTCCAAACGCTTACAAGTTAATTGAATAAACCATTAATGAAAATAAGTAATAGGATTTATTTATATTTGATTAATTGACTGTGCATTGTTCTATGCACAATCAATAACCTTGATGATAACACATCATAAAAAAAATTAAAACTAACCCTGATTTCCAAAAATTAAAATTATACATTATTAGTCCATCAAATATTAACCCAAATTTCCTAGCTCAGTGTTGACAATAAAAACATAAGACTATCTTAACTTGTATGAAACGGTGATTAAAATTATTGTCAAACACCAATTTAACATGAGTTTAAACCATATGACCCCATCCCCAACCCTAATATTGTATCAAAAAAATAATAAAAAAACATATGGCTACCACTTATTTGTTCAATAAATTATGATGAAGCAATCAATTAATGTTAGGAGTTTCAATATTTTGAAAACCACTTTAAAAGGCAGTGCATAAAAGTTAAGATCCCAATCTAGTAACAAATTTTTATGCACTTACGTTGACGCTCATCTTCATCCAACCCAGTTAACTCCATAGCCCGACAAAGCCGTTCTTGGGAGGTTGGAGAAATGACCTGAAAGTCAAAGCAATTAGTTAGAAAAAAAAGCTTCAACAGAATATAGAGTTACTTAAACACATGTTTTGCACACCTTTCTACATGAAAGAAGCCTTTCCGGATGATGTCGCTGATTTCTTTGATCAGCACCTGGATGTCCTGGTGATGTCATAGGCTTATCCAAAGCATCATCATTAGTTGTCATGGAGGCAGGTAACTGGGATTGCTTCCCTGCTGAAGAAGAACCGCCAGAGACAGGGACTGAAGGTCTTGTGAGATTCAGGCATGATGAACCCCAATACAACCCATCGTCGTTGGAAGGACTGATGGCACTGTTTAAAGGCCAAACATGTGCAGTTCTGCTCTCATGGGTGCATGTACTACCTTCATTGATATTTTCCAAGCATTGGAGGCTATCATCATTGTCTGTCTCAGGTACTTCAGTTCTGTCATTACTGCTAGTTTGACAAACCATCTGGTGGCCAGAAGAATTATTTATATCGCTATCATCCAAATCAGGAGAACAACCCTTGGTTGGAGGCATCGACTCTGGGGAAATATCGTAAGGTAAAGCATAGACCATATAACTTTCTTGTCCGAATTCTTGCGAGCCTGAACATTGGTAACTGACAATTTCTGGACTGTCTACCTTAACAATCTCCCAACCGGAAGAACTGGCACCAATTTGAGGAATAACATCCTCAATATATTCACAAGACACCCCATTTGAAACACTGCATACAGGTTCTTCTACAGGATACAATGTGCTACCTCTTTCTAAACCACAAGGAATGGCTATCTCTGGAACTCGAATCAAACTATAACCATTATAATCCTTTGTTGGACACATTAATTCTAAGGGGACATCATAGGAAAGAGGACGGGAAAAATAACCATCTTTTCTAAATTCTGACAAGTCAGAGTACTCATAACTTACTGTTTCTGGACTGTCTACCTTTACAATATCCCAATTAGAAATCCCCGCATATTCTGACTCTAAATTTCCCCTGTATTCATAGGACACTTCATTAACCGAATAGTACTGAGGTTCTTTTGTAGGATAAGACACCTTAGTCTCTGAAATATGTACATTAGCAGTTTCAGGAACATCATTAGATACAGTAACAGTAGAATCCACTTGCTTACTGAGACTAAACTTTGGAACAGATGTAACACCGAACATGGTTCCACATTTTGAGTAACATGGCTCAGGAACCTCAACTTTGACAGGTGCAAGCGAAACCTCATTTGGAGATGAAACAGAAACGCTCTTCCCTGAAGACTTTCTCTTCCTCTTCTTCAAATTCTTGGATAGTTTGGATTTCAAACTAATAAGAGGCTCTTCAAGATCAAATCCATCATCCTCGTGTGAAAAGTTCGGCAACCCGTGTTCCACACTAGAGCAAGTTTTAATGGTTTCTTTATTTAAACCAACAAAGTTCGAGCATTTTCTTTTCTTTGATTTGCAGCTCTTCTTAAGCTGTCTCAACGTCATATTGACAAAGCTCAGATCATCCAAGTCGCCAATTCTTTCATCACCATTGTTACTCCAATTCAGATCACAATCTTCAGGTTCGCTTTTGATTTTTACTCCTCTCACCAAAGATAAGGCTGTAGTCTCTACCTCAACCCCATTACATTCTGTTGGCGAGCTCTCTAAATCATCACGTAGATGAACTGTTGGAACTTGATCATGATTTTCGGTGTCTCTTAAATTGTATACTTCCTTGATTTCCTTAAATTTGAGTGATGGTCGCCTACGAAAATCCACATTCATGAACTTTTCCACACAACCACCTTTAATGGCATTGATAAAGTGAAAATGGGTAAAGCTCCTTAGCTCCATCAGAAAGTATTGTTGCAGTTTCTGATACTAGCCTATATCATTCAAAACTAGGCTTGAATGCTTGCCTGCAACATATAGAATTTTCATTTTTTAATAAACCTATTCGTAATTAACCAAAGCATTAATTTCAAAACTACTAGCGAAGCATCAGCAAGGATTAAAATTGCAAGTCTAGTTTTTTCTTGATGAAACTGAAATCCCTTTTCTCCAATCTTACCCAAATTAGAAAAATAAATGGCAATAAACTGAAAATTGGCATTAAAAAATCAAATTTGTGTATGAAATGGTTTACTTTCAATGAACTCTCTCATACAACTTACGAAAGCTAAGATAACCTTAGAATACAGTATTCAAGCAGAATAATGCCGCCACAGACTAAACAAAACATAACATGTATATAAGCACAATGCTAGCTTTAATTTTGAAAACATCGAAGATCCAAATAAAAACAAATACGTGCAGTTGCAATGGAGAACTGTTAATTCCATCTCTAAGACCGCAAATTCATGGGATTAAACGATGAGCGAGCTTATAATACAAAAAAACAACCATTTTACCCTTTTCAAATGCAAATTATTTGTTAAAAAGAGAACACTAAATGATTACTCTCTTGGCTCACTGATATACATTTACCAATGCTGAAACAGATTTAGAATGTCTGAAAACAGATGCGTCAAGAACAAAATTCAAAAATTACAAAAAAAAGGGTAAGATCTGAAAGCTCCAGATATATGCTATCGTTAATTTCGAAAAAAAATCGATAGTCCGAAGAGAAAAACTGCGATTCCATTGGCAAGAACGCAAAATTCATGGAACTAAGCAATGCGTGAGCTAATATTTAAAAAAAAAAAAAAACACAACAACAACAACGCGTTACCTTTTTCAAATGCAATATCTGCAAAACGGAAGCACTGAAGGAAGAACAAAAACCGGTAACCTAATTAAGTTACAGCTTACAGTCCTGGCTCACTGATATTGATATTCCAATGCTGAATCAGATCTAGAACGTTTCAAAACAGAAGTGTAAAGAAAAAAATTTAACAATATATAATATCCGAAAGCTCCAGATCTACCTAATATTTTTCAAATCTAGACACTCAAAAACAACTGAAACTTATTGTAAAAAAAACGAGCATACTCTCACCTGAGATTGAAGACTTTTTTCTTAAGGAGAGAAACCGAGAAGGAGGAGAGGAGCTCGTTGAATTGCAGCTTCGTTGTAGATGGAGTGAATTACAAATGTTAGGGATTTAGGGGCTGGCTGGTTAAAGAATTGGGGGGGGGGGAGAGAGTAATGATCTCCCGCCAAATTGTTTGTGGCGGGAAAATGTATGAGCTGTAAAAGCCTTGAATTGGGTCTCTTTTAGTGAAAAAAATTAGGGGAAAAAAGAGAGTTTGCGGTTACGGGGCGCGCGTAATATTATATACTTGGGATAAGATACATTTTTTGCCCCTTTACTTGTTAATTAGTTTCACTTTGGTACCTATACATTTTTTTTGTCCATTTTAGCACTTGAACTTGACAATTGGGTCTATTTTGGTACTTCAACATGAAAAACATAAAAGTTAAATGATGCGACGCTTCGAGATTATATCACATCATCACTTAAATTTTTAAAAAATTATATAAATTTTAAGATATGTCACATTTAGTGTTTTAATAACCGTTTAGGTGATTAAACAAGTCAAAATACCGATTCTCGATTCAACTAGTTTGACTAGTTCGATAGCCGGATCAATAATAAATAATTAGTTAAAAATCTAAAATATATATTAAACTAGTTTAACTGAATATTTTTATCCTGATTTTTAATTTTTACCAATTTCAAACAGTTTTCAAATTAATTGATTCAATTCCTTTGCTCAAACCATTATACCAATCAGTTTCACGTCATCAAATATTGACAGAATTTAAATTTATGGACCAAATAAATCAAATTTCAAGTTCAATGACCAAAGTGAAATATACAAAATACAGGTTCCAATGTAAACATAATTGCCAAGTACATGCAAAAGCTCAACTCCAGATTAAGCTTGAGCATGGGAATTAATAAACAAGTTCGTGATCGAACTAAACTCAATAATTTAAGTATATCTTAAATGGTGCTTGATATTAAAATTTAATGTAAAGCATAATTAAAACATGTGATTATACTTATTGGATAAATAAGTTGTCCGTAAATTTTGAACATTATTCTTTTAACCAAATAAAATATATGAAAGTTGTCTTTGACATAAATTTGATATATGCATGTTTAATATTTTATCAAATGTTTTAAATAAGTTCAAGTTAAGTTAATTTTTCAAAATAAATGTCAAAAGATATATTATAATTGGTTGAATGTACCATGCGACACTTTATGATCGGTGTCACATGTCAAGTAATTTTTGTCTTATAGAAAAATAGAGTTAATCAAGTAATGAAAGATGGTTTAATACCAAAATGAAAGAAAATACGAAGGTTAATGTCAGCATTAAATCTTAAAAATTAATATTTTAAATTGTATTTCTATTAAAAAAAAAAAGTAATGTGATTGTTTTTGAAATACCGATGATTAAATTCAATTATTTTAAAAAATTTAAAGATCAAATTTAATTAAAAAAATTGATTTGATAAAAATATAAATATTAAAGATTAAATTTAACATTTTATATATTTGGTTAAGTCTATTTGGAGCCTAATTTTTTTTTTTTATTCGATCCAGTTTTCAAACAAGTCAACTAGCTTACAATAACTCTTTAAATAATTTGAAATTTGAAATTAAAATTTCGAATGGAATTAACCCTAAATAATTTTAAAATTACATTGAAAACCAGGGCCTTAAAGCTGTAACAATTACAGAATGAAAAGCCCTCGACATTTTTACCTTCTCCTTCAGTGCCTCAGAGTTCCTTGTTACCTTAAAAAAAAATGAAAGCGTCTTTGAAAGGAAGGTACGCCAATGAAAAGAACACCGCCGGCGCTACATTGGCCGTCAACGCCGGCGATGTTAAGCTACGCGCTTCCATGACTGACGCCACTTTCGTCGACGGTCCTAGCCTCAACGGCTTGACTTTAGCCGTTGAAAAACCCGGTTCTTTCATCGTCGACTATGACGTCCCCAAAAAGGCAAGCTTGCTTAAACTTAAACAGCAGTTTTCCCTTTGACTACACCTTCAATGAATCATTTGACTTGCTAATTACTTTTTTTTTTGGGTTAGGATTTTCGGTTTCAGTTTATGAACACAGTTAGGGTTGCGGAGATGCCGTTGAAGCTTACTTACAGTCACAGCAGAGGGGATAACCGGACGGCAGTGGAGGGGGCGTTTATGTTCGATTCGGCTAACACAGTGTCGGCTAATTACGTGCTTGGTACTAGGAACTGTAAGTTGAAGTACAGTTACGTGCACGGTGGGGATACCACCTTCGAGCAATGCTATGATTGGGGGAAAATGGCGTGGGGTTTCGCGATTTCGAGGAGGGTATACGACGACGTTTTTAAGGCAACGTATCAGACTTCGAACAGCGATTTGGATTTGGAATGGTCGAGAAATTCCAAGTTCAATGGGACTTTCAAGGTAATTCTTTATTCTTTTTTTTGGTATTGGTTTTTTTGTTTATTTTCCATTGCATGGTATAGTCTCAGTGTAGTTTAGAGAGCTTAGAAGAGTTTCATGGTGACTGATGTGGTTTGAGGAATTATGATTTTTGAGGATTAGACCTGCTAATTATGCCTTATCCCGGAAATCTGATCCGATCACTATGATTTTAAATCCAATTCAATCTGGTTTGATCATAAAAGTTCAACAAACCGATTAAGTTCAACCAGAATTCGGAATGACGCAAACTTGAAATGACCGAACTAGTAACCCAAAATAATCTGACTTGAAGTGATAATGATCCGAAATGACCTGACCATAAAACCTGAATGTCCCAAACCCAAAACAATTCAAACCCGAAAAGGCCTGAATTCAAACCAGATTGATAAGTCTAATGAAGAAGGGCTTTTGAAGAAATTGAATGCAAGAGTGAAAACTGAAGTAATATGAAGCATAAGAAATGTGAATTTGGGGTTTGAGAAGACATTTTTCAGCAAAAATGGTGTTTTTCTAAACATGGCTGCTTAGTGTGTTTCCAAGGAAAAACATTAGTAGATAACTGCTGTTTCTTTATATTCCAAAATCCCTAGAGACTCTATTGTTTTCTTGATTCTGTCTTCTGTTGTTTGAAGATGTAGAATGTGGTCAACTACTCATTTTAACTCACTGCTGGATTGTTTGCTTGAAATGTTGAGAAAAGCATGTGAAGCAAACAAGGCCATGGATTGCTTTGATCATCTTGCTTATGGTGTCTGTTGGTTTTTGCTTGTTTTTTGAATTTGTTTTTGTCAAGGTTTGTAACTAGTGGTCCAAAATTTGGGGAATGAAAAAAAAAGGCTAGGATACCATGCATCTCTCGCTCTCCCCATTTTTGCATTTTTATTACATTTAGTTATGAGTAGGTTAGAAATTAAGTTTTGACTTTGGGTGACTTAATACAATTTGTTGACATGATGATTGCCGAGGTTTTTTGGTTAAAGGGAGACTACATCACTATAGGGATCTCAAGCTTACAGTTAGAACTGTCAATTGGGTTGTCGGATTAGTTTTGGATCAAGTCAATTCCTGTTTTTCAGTCTAGATCATTATGGGGTCAATGCATTAAGAGTTATTTGTTCGAGCATTTCAAGTTTAAGTTTGTTTTGGAACTGGTCAGTTTGGGTTTGGATTGTTGACTTTATATGGTCAAATCTGGTTGTTTGATTTGTGTTTGGGTTGATCTGGTCGGATTTTCGAGTTCAAGTCAGAATCAACAAGTCTACTAGCTGGTGTTGCTGATATTTTAAACTTAAACATATTAGATATCACATTTTAAGAGTGGCCGCATTGACAAGCCAACTTGCAATTGTTGTTGCTATTTGAAAATTTTTATTAAGCTCCTAAAATTTTAATTAAGCCCCCAAATTTTTTTGGAAATTTTCATTAAGCCTCTAGAATTTTTGAAAATTTTAATTACCCCCTACCCCACGCACCAAAACTTAATTCCAAAATCTGCTGCAGTGTTTACTTAATAGTTAGTCATGTAACAACATGACCTAAGGTATTTATCCCTTGCCTGAGATGATTTCTAACCATGAATAATTTTTCATTTTTTTCCAGATTTCAGCATACATGAACCTGGCTGAAGAGTGTAAGAACCCTAAAATTATTGCTGAGAGTAGTTGGGATTTGGAAATTTGATTTGTTATTTCAGTTACTTTACATTTGGATAAAAACAGGGTATTGTTAGCTGCTTCTCCCACATAGTTCCATTACATAGTTTTGCTCCTAAAAATTACCATCTCTAATGGGCTAATGATAGCTCTGTTGTTGGTTGTCCCGTACCAACTGCACTATCCATTCGTGAAATTTTGAATATCAGAATTATGGTTTTAGTCCCTCTACTATGTTGTTTCATATAGCTTGGTCTATTTTTATATTATAATTATTAGTAGGGTCAAACTTCAAATTGATAGAATTCATAGTTGTTAAAATGACGACATTGTATTTTCTTAATAGCATTAAGCATTCGATTAACATGTAAAATTTTCTTAATAGCGTTAAGCATTCGATTAACATGTAAAATTATTATTGGTTGGACATAATTAATTAGATTTTTGTATGATTGAATAATAATAAATCCATGTCATCACTTTAATGGCGCTGACTTGTAACACTTGCCCCCGGTTTGCACCAATTTCAATAATAAACCAGTGTGACTAAGGTTTTGTTTAGTAGTGTTTTTTAAAAGCATATCAAAAAACACTTTTGAATCAAAAGTAATGTTAAATAAGCAACTTTTGAAGGAATCTTCTGGTTTTTCAAGAGCATTTTTTTTTTTAGATAGAGAAGTTAAAATTTTTAGTTTTTTCATCTCAGAAGCACTTTTGACAGTTAAATTATGTTTTCATCTTTTCAATATATGATATTTTCCTTTTTTCGATTAATTGTTTAAAAAATATTTAAAATTTATATTTTATATATTAAAATATTAATAACAAAATATAATAAATTATTTTCTATATCTTATTAAAATATCATAATATTAACTAATTTGAACATTATTTAAATGTTTATTTATTACTTTATAACACATGTTTAAAATGAATATATTTTTTTTCAAAAGCATTTTTTGATTGTTATATTAAACACTGAAATCTTAAATTAAGTTTTTCAAAAGTACTTTTCAAAATCACATTTGAAAAGTACTTTTCAAAAGTAATACCAAACTAGTCCTAACTCTCTTTTTTGTTTCAATTAAAGCTTGTTCTTGTAACATCCGCGTTATTGAACAGAATTTGAGTGATAAAATAGAATTGAGAATTAGAAATGTTTAGTTAAAGTAAGGAAGGTTAGAAAATTTTAAGGATTAAATAGTAAAAGAGAGAAAATATGGGGGACTAAATAGCGAATTATCCAAATTGAATTTTGAATCATCGTGGGAATTAGATTGATTGAGGAGGGGCAAAAGAGTAATTTTGTGGAAGATATTTTTGGAGGCAAAGTTTTGGGCCAAAGTGTAAAGTTGGAAGGTCTAGGGACTAAAAGTGCAATTTTACCATTTTTATTAAGTGAGATATTTTAAGTGAGATTTCTAGAGAATTTGAGAAAGGTTAAAAATCAATTAAAAGTAAAAAATATCAGCTCTTTTCATAGTTCAACCGTTCATGCCATTCTCTCTTGCATCTAACTTTTGATTTTATTCCAAATAGGTCCTTCTATCATTTTTAAGCCCTCCAAGCTCCAAAAACTCCTATTTTCTTTGAATTTTCTGAAATAAAAGTATATAAGGGGGTTAGTAGACACCTCAAAATTCTTATAAAATTCATTTTGAGGTGTTAGAGAGCGTAGGGATTAAATTGAGAAATTTTGAATTCGAGAGTTAAGGTAAGAAATGGTTAAATTCTCACGACATACATGTATTTTACTGTTATTTAGCATGAAAATTATTGAATTATAACTTATAGCTTATATGTGTTTATGTGAAATTGAAGAGAAAGAGAAGAGAGGCAATGATCAAATTGAAGAGAAAGAAAAAGAGAAGAGCAAAGAGTGAAAAGAGAAGGAAATCAGTCTTTTTGTTGAAAGTACTACAAGAATTTTAGTTTATAGTCTATATTCCATAATATATTTGAATTATTAGCATGAAAATTGTTGTTTAATTATGTGTTATAAAGATGATTAAGTATGGTTAGTGTAATGAAACATGAGAAAGAAAATGCTTACATTGAAACAGATTGGACAGAATCAAAGGATTAACTTCGAAAATTCACTAAAAATTGTATATAAAGAGTTAAAGGTCGTATTATATATGTAATTAAAGCTTATTGAGTGTAGTTTCATATGGAGGAAACGATGATGGAAATGGATCTATATATTCTGAGATATAACTGATTTTGTGTAACAAGGTCAGAGTAGGTTCGAGTTCCCCTGTTCTGACTTTGAAAAATCATAGAAAATATAGAAAAACTATTAGAGATTGAAATTTATATGGTTAATTCCTTAATGAGTCTATTTTCATTAGAAACAGACCGGAAAATCATTTGATCTTTGTACTAAAAGATAGATAATTTTTAGTGAAGAAAAGTCGAAATTGTCAGGCAGCAGCGAAGGGGTAAATTGAAGAATTTACTATACAATTTGGCCAAAGCAAAAATTCTGAATATTTTATGGTAAAAATATGATTGAGTCTAGTTTCAGAAACATCAAGCGAATTATGATTTCGAATTCTGTAGCTCAAGAAATAAGTAATTTAGTGACTGTGACGCAAGTGAACAGCTTTGAAAATATAAATGTGAAGTATTTGATAATGTATTTATGTGCGATATATCATTTATGAGAAATGACGCTAATTGAGATTGTGCTCAAGTAGACAAATTAGAACCATTGTGATATTAGTGGCATGCCATTAAGGAACACTAGCGCGCTCTCTGTTTAGCACGTCTCGTGCTCTCTGATTAGTACTTTGTGTACTCTCTGTTTAGCACTGTGTGTGCTCTCTATTAGTACTTTGGTACTCTCTGTTTGTTCCGTATATCCTAACGGTTCTATGACAGTCTACTATGGGTTAAGCTATAGAAAGTGGATAAAAGTGTAAATTGTATCATTGTGGTAAGTTACAGGTTACATGTAAGTAAGACAAGAAGTTTATATGCATGAGTACTTAAATGATCATTCATTACTTTTGTAGTGCTTATTAAGCCTTCACTGGCTTAATGCGTAGGTACAAAAGCTACGAGAAGTGAAAGTCAAGCTAGGGGACCTCTCATCACATCACATCACATCACTATTGGAAGATTTTAATTTAGGTACATTATTTTTGGTAAAAATGACATGTACAAATGATACTATTATGTGTCTTCAGTGGATGGTTATAAATATTGTTTTGGATTACTACGAGTTGATGAATTGAAATGATGTATTTTGAATAGAATAACTTAAAACACATCGTTTGAAAAAAAAAATTCGTTTTACTCGTGTTAAAATCTCTAATACTATATGTAATACTTCTATATCGAATTTATACGTGTGAACCGGGTATAGGGATGTTACAGTTCTGTTCAGTTCCGTTTGCATTGGCTAAAGCATTGTGCATTGACAGATGCATGTAAATCAACTTGTATATGAATATTTTATATTTAAAATTTATTTAATATTAATCATTTGATATTTGTAAAAAAATTTATATGCATATATTAAATATTTTTTTAAAAATTAATACATTCAAAACGGTAAAATTAAATTGAAAATAGGCATCTATCAATGCTGAATTGACAACTTTGTATTGCCCTCAATATTTTGTCCTCTCTTAGTGGACCAATCCTTTGTATCCAACATATTTACAGCGAATTTAGATGAACGATGTGTTTATTTTCGATAAAATTAAAAACAACAATAATAATAAAATTAATTATTATAATTATAAGGTAAAAGATTCACCGCAGTATAGGTACAATGAATCCAAAAGCATCCTTAAACAGCCAATTATACCATTAAGGAATGGAACAAAATTAAATAAATAAAATCAGAAAAAACAAGCAGAAATAAACAATAATATAAACATAAATATTCATTTTATAAATTATAATAACAAAATTAAATACTAAATTGACCTTAAATTCAGTTCAAACACTATTTTATTTAATTTTTATTCAATTGATTTCTTATGGTTGATTCGATTTTTTATCAATTCACTAAAATTATAAATAACCGAATAAAGTCAAGGTCAAAAAGGAGTACTACAGTTTCTTTAATATACGTGGCATGATACGATTGGATCACAGAAAAATAACAACTCAGTTGACTTGACTGAATCATTTTCCTTGAAAGATTTTTATTACAGAAAAACGTGATATTTTTATCTCCAAATTCCTTGCCCTAACCTCGTCTCATAGTGTCCAAAACAATTAAAAAACTCAAGTCAAAAAGTTACTAACAGTTTCCCCACATACAAATTTAACATAAGTTGTCATTATATAAAAAAAAACAACAAACCCAGATCCAAAAACACACAATTAAGATCTAGGTTTATCTAGAATCATTGAATCGACACTATCTTCAATCAATTTTTTGTTCATTTCCAATGGCAAATCCCCACAAATCCAGGTTCTTTCTTTTATTCTTCTTCATTTGTCATTTCATTTTCATTTCTACACCTTTTCCCACTGTGTTAGCTAACTCTAAACACGAATTTAATGATCCCCATGAAGTTTTATTGCACAAACTTGAAGAATTAGTGAAGAATCTTAGTGAAGTAGTTTCTAGATTAGAAACAAAGGTTTTTGAGGAATCTTCAAAAATTGATGATGGGGCTGGAATTAAAGATGAAATTAATTTAGTAAAATATGATGGTAGGATGAAATGTCAAGGAGATGAGGAAAAAAAGAAGGGTGTTTCGGTTACGAAATACAGTCCGTTTTGGTCTGAGAGGTTTCAGTTTATGTCGGCTTTGAAATTAGGGTCCGCCGCGACGAGTATTAACATCTTGCCGTTTCGTGATTATGAGGGATTTAGTAAGTATGTTGGTGTTGGAGATGAAAGAGGAAGGGTTTATGTGTTTTTAAGAAATGGGGATGTCATTGTCGAGTTTTATACCGAATGTGAATCGCCGGTTGTAGCGATGGTTTCGTATATGTCTGTTTACAAGAATGAGAGTTTCGTTGTTACGGGGCATCAAAATGGTGTGATTTTGATGCATAGGGTTTACGAGAGATTGAATGGAGAAGAGTTGAGTTCGCTTGTAATGGAAACCGTTGGTAAATTTGTGGAAGAAAACGGGTTACCGATAACTACATTGGAAGTTCATCATGTTGGGAGAATAAGGTATATTTTGTGTACCGATCTTAGTGGGAAAATCCGAGTTTTTAGAGAAGAAGGAACGCTTTATGGTTCCGCCATGCCAAGAAGTAGGCCACTTGTGTTCTTAAAGCAAAGGCTTTTGTTTTTAACAGAGACGGGTGCTGGGTCATTGGATTTACGGAATATGAGAATTAAGGAATCAGAATGCGAAGGGTTGAATCATTCTCTTGCTCGGAATTATGTTTTTGATGCAACGGAACGGTCTAAAGCTTACGGTTTTACATCCGATGGTGATTTGATTCATGTTCTGTTGTTGGGCGATATTATGAACTTTAAGTGCCGGGTTAGGTCCAAGAAAAAATTAGAAATGAACGAGCCTCTTGCATTTCAAGCTATTAAAGGATATTTGATTATTGTTGATACTGAAAAGGTTTTCGTGTTTAACGTTTCTACCCCGCATTACGTTCGAGCTGGTGTGCCACGTCTTCTTTTTTCTGCCTCTTTGGATGAGATCAAGTCATCTTTTTTAACTTACCAAGTGATGGATACAAATAAAGAGAGAGTACAAGTGATGCCCGTAATAGCTAGTGATCGTGAAAAGCTTATTGTTCTTGGACTCGGAGGCGAGTATGTAGGGATGTATCAGTCTAACCTTCCGGTTCTTAAAGGGGAATCTAATACAATGCTATGGACCAGCCCGGTGTTGTTTTTCATACTTTTCTTATTCGGGGCATGGCAATTCTTTGCAAAGAAGAAAGAGGCATTTACTTCATGGGGACCCGGTGATCCTTTTAGCTCCTCATCAGCTATAAATAGTGGCCCGTTAGGATCTAACACCAGTGAGAGGCCATTTATAGATTCTTCTTCACGAAGTTCTGATATGGTTGACTTAAGAAGCAGCGGTCTTCGAGGTCGACGCTATGCATCTCCTTCTCAGTATCCAAGTGGAGCTACTACCTCTTCTTTCAGGCCGAATTCTGCTGATCCAATCTCTAGAGCTGCTCCCGTTGATCCAAATTATCGAGCTGCTCCAGAACTAAATTATAGGGGTTCAACCCTTGAACCGACTGGCTTTTCTAAACGAAGAGAGAGTTTATTCGTGAATACCCAAGCCACAGATGACAAAAGTTAAAAACTCTTACAAAAGGAAGGGTTCTTTTAGATTCTTTTGGCTGTTCATAAAGATATTTTGAAGCCATTTGAACCTGCCATGTTGTAATTTTAGTTTTTTTTTTTTATAACTTAAAACAAGAATAAATGAAAGAATTTTAAACTCGATCTTTTTTGAAGGAGACTTTCGAAAATCATTTTGTTCTCGATGATTCTTTGATTTCGTTTTAGTAAGTTTTTAGAATTCTTTTAATTTGATTTTTGGAAGCTCGGATAAGTTCATGCAGCTATTCATAAGTGTTTAACAGGTCAGTTTAGGATTTGAATCTAAGATATGTTTTTGCTTGTATTTTATTAAGGGAAAAGTTTAATGGTTCCTTACCAATGCCTTTTTTTCTTGCAGGCTTCTTATACATGACCCCGATCAGTAGTTAGGAGCAAATGGATCAAATGAGGTTGTACTTCACTATTGAAACTCGAAAGGGCATTTGTGTTACTGTAATTTCAGCGGCTGTTTTCGTAATGCAGAGTGTTCTTATGGGTACGAGCACCTGCTTTCTTTAACTCGGTTAACCGGGATAGTTTTTGCATTGCCTATTATGTGTTGTATTTGAAGATGGCTTTTTATCGCTCTGTTTAGTGCTTCATAGTCGATAACCAATTCCCGTTGATTATACTGTGCATGCTCAAATACTTCTACGAGTATTGATGCAGAAATTTCTTGCCTTTTATGGCTGTATATGTCCCTGTTTACGACTCCGAAGACCACTCCATTCGCATTTTGAGAGAGACATAGGGGAATGGCTGGAACCATCGGCTCTACGTTTTAACTGCTTGTAGGCTACCTTTATATTGACACTTGTTTAATCAACTTTCCAGTGGAGTCTGTGATGAGAGTATGATTGTAGTTGCTCTGGTACCGGCACTTGTGACTTGGACTCAAATACCGGAATCAAGGTAATTCACAAACTCAAGGCCCGTACCTTCTGCTTGTGAATCTGATTGACTCTTAAATCAATCTCGGGATTTTCCGGTTTCTTTTTCTTGATGTCATATGTTGTGGTCTCATAATTCATATATATGTTGAAGCTGTGGTTGCTTTTAAACATGAGCTCGTTGTTCTATTGCAGAGTTTGTTGACATGCTTTTACAACCCGAGAAGGATCTGGCCAAGTGCACTGTATACAAAGCTTTACAGCCATTAGTTCGAATCCATTGTCGATTCATTGCCAAAGGTAATCTTTCCATGAACCCGTGTTCTTGTTGATTTTCCTTTTTTGTCGAAAAATTATCGATGAAAAGAAAGAAATAATAGGGTTACAAAACTGCTCGTAACAAGCACTTCCATTGTTACATTTTTTACTCGGTTTTGACTTCTGAGTGTCGGATGTGTCCGACATGTATCCGAACATGCATATGGTTAATTTTGTTGTTGTACCCAAATAGGGCTAAGAAAAAAAATCGAGTAACAAAAAGTTGACTCGAATCGTAGTGATTGGACAATTTTGAGAGTATTAAGTTAAAAAATCGGGATTACTCGAATCAAAGCCAATGTTATTGAAGCCGGAGCGATCGACGGTAGTAAGCTTTTGTCTTTTAAAATGGGCAAATATACTCTTCTTTTACTATAGTGATTTGTAATTTAAGCTTGGGTAACTTGTACAATTATTAGCGTGCTCATGAGTAATAGTAAACCGACGTAACATCATACTTGTGATAATATGTTTGGTACATCAGTTTTTGAAAATAGTAAGACTTAATGAATATAATTTTAAAATTCAAAAAGTGAAGGGGCTATAAATAATTAAATTATAAAAACTATGTCTACAATTTATGCATAATATAGGGACTAAAAATTGAATTTAATCTTAGAGTTTTACAATAATCCCAACTAGAAACCTTTTTTGAAATGTAGTATATTGTAATCATGCTTTGCATTTGGTTGCACATGCATGCAACTTTAAGAGTCCTAATAAATTATTATCCTCAATAATTTGTCGATTATGACTAAAAGAAAACTTTACCATAGTAATAATAACAAAAAGAAAACTTTTTTATGAATATTTATATCTTAAGAGGTAAAATATTATAGAGGTTTTTATATTTGGAATTAATTTGTATTTTGTTTTTTTTTTATTAAAAATAGATAAATTAGTTTTTATAAGTTAAATCAAAGAATAAATTGATCTTTCTGTTAAAAAATTTATTTATTTTTACAGTTAAAAATTAGTCTAAAATGAAAATTAAAGGGTAAATTATAATTTGCTTTAAAATATATTTTAATCATTTATAAATGTTACGTTTTAATCATTTACGATATTGTTATGTTGTGAAGTGGTGACTTTGTCATTAAGATTTGTTATTTTTTTAATGGTAAATCCTACGTGACAGTCTAAATGAGTTTTAAATGTCGACTTAAATATTCAATAAAGTTTTTCTTATTACAATTATAATTAATTTAAAATTTTTAATTAGCAATTTATTTTCATCCCAGTTGGATATTCAAGTTGGCATTTAAAATTTATTTGGACTGTCACGTAAAATTATCGTTAGGAAAGTAACAGAACTTAACGGTAAAGTGATCATTTTGTAAAAAAAAGATAATGTTAGTGATTAAAACATAATATTTTAAATATAAATAATTAAAATGTAATTTAAATCAAATAAAAATAATTATTTTTGTAGTTTACTTAAAATTAAATAATAATAATAATAGTTACAATCTTACAATAATAATATTTGGTTGCATAGTTGATCAAAACACGTGTGGATGTGTCACAAAAGTCCAAAATGTCAGCCATCAAGTACGATGAAAAATTGATTTTTAAAGGGGTATAATTGACTTTTGGGACGAAACCCAAAGAAGGATCATAAAATATTATGCAGGGGGAATTTCACTAAACGACAACCACCGTCAAGTCGCGATTTCTACCGAAAGATTTAGAAAGCAGGAAAAAGTTGACACGTGGGCTGTCAGATTTGGAAAACCCCCCACATTGAAGCGTAGGTGAGTTTAGCGTTGGTCTAATTCTTTTTTTGGTCCCTCTACTATGCTAGGATTTGAGATTTAATCCTATTATTTAATTTTGCATAATTCAATCCTTTATTCTTATACTGTTATTAATTGGTCTATTTTATATTTAGTAAGAGGAGGAGAGATCGGATTATCTGTATTTAAATATTGGATCTCATGTTAACCAAAACTTCAAATGGAAGGTTTAGGGGAATAAAAATAAATCATAAATTGTTGGGAAGGCTAAAGTGAAATTTTATCATTATACTAATCTGTCATTTCATAAAATTTTAAGGGGCTAAATAAAAATTTTCCATTTATAAGAGGCTAATGCCATTGCCCACCCCTTTGCCTTTGTACGTGACTTAATACAAGATTTATGCTTTTGTCCTCCCCTAAATTTGTTAGTTTTATTTTTACCCCTTAACAAAAAACTCGACTTCTCACTAAAAGTTTAATTAATCCGATTCAAGTAATAATAAATTTAATTGTGAACCAAGTAATTATAATTGTTTAAAAAAGTTTTATGTCATCACCTTAACGGCATCAACTAACAATATCATCAATATGGATCTACTAATAACATTATAAAATCAAAAGAACAAAGTAAAATAAAAAATATTAAATTTTAGAATACGGGGACTAAAATCAGAATTAAACAAATTATTGTAAAATGGGGCGCCACTTTAACTATTATTTTTGAAGAAATAATTTACTTCTTTCTCACTTCAATGCCTCTCTATAATTACAGACACCTATGAAGCCGCCATTTGAGACCCTCCTCGTGCTCTTCCCTTAGTTGAAAATCATGAACTTCCATTCTATTCCCTTCATGTTTTTTCACTCAAATGAAACCAAAACGGCTTAGAAAATCACTATTTTTCTAGTGTCTATCATTTTCCTCGTGAAAAGTGAAATTTAACAATCATACTGTTGAAAAACTTGAAAATCCAAGCCAACATTTACAGTGAATTGTTGTTTCGAAGCTCACGAAAACTGGGTTTTCATTTCTTTAAGCTTAAAAGAAATTCTGGGTTGTTTTTTATTGGCCATTTAGAATATAGAAAAACATGGGAAAGCTTGAAAATTAGTCATCAATGGCGGTTTCTCTCATTCAAGCATTTCAGCAAACAGATGGTGTACAATCGAAGAAGAAAAGAAGTCTCCCTGGAATGCCAGGTGAAATGAAATAAACAAAAACACCCAATGTTTAAATTTCCATGTATCTTCTTTCTTTGAATCATCTTTTTGAGTTTTTTGAATTATTTTAGATCCTGAAGCTGAGGTAATATCACTGTCACCAAAATCCTTACTAGCCACCAACCGTTTCATTTGCGAGATTTGCAACAAAGGCTTTCAACGTGACCAAAACCTTCAACTCCACCGCCGTGGACATAACTTACCGTGGAAGCTCCGGCCAAGAACCGACGACAACGAAACACGAAAGAAACGGGTCTACGTTTGCCCAGAACCGAGCTGCGTACACCATAACCCGGCTCGAGCCTTGGGCGATCTGAGCGGCATAAAGAAACACTATTGTAGAAAGCACTGTGAAAAGAAATGGAGGTGCGAGCGGTGCTCTAAAACGTACGCCGTTAAGTCCGATTGGACGGCCCATATAAAGAGTTGTGGCACCAAAGAATATAAATGCAATTGTGGCGCCGTTTTTTCGAGGTATCGATGCGTAATTTTCATTTCATAATTGAATTGTATGAACTTATGATGATGGTGGTGGTGGTGGTGGTGTTTGTTGAAGGAGGGATAGTTTCTATACGCATAGAGCATTCTGTGATGCGTTGGCTGAGGAAAATGCCAGGGCTCAAGCGGCGACTTCTACACCGCCGCCGTTAACACCGCCAATTACGACTGTGGTTTCGCCGGGATTGTCAACTCAGGGTTCAGGTCAAATTTTTGTTTTTTAAAGAAAGGTCAATTTTTTTGTTATCTTGTTTTATATGCGTACTTTAATCATTACATGCAGGGTTTTCTACTAACGTATGCATCGAAATTGAGATAACAGGTTGGGTTAATATTTCATTTGGTATTTGAGTTTAGTTTCATTGTTCAATTTGGTACTTAAGTTCTTTTTTCCAATTTGGTACTTGAGTTTGGGTTCAATGTTCAATCTAATACCTAGATCAAACGATATTATGTGGCTCAATGATTATTTGACACGTGTGCTCTAGTAAGAAACATAGATAATTGGGACAAAAAAAAAGCTCAAATGCCAAATTGAATAATGAAGCTAAATTTAAGTACTTTTCTAAGACAAAAAAACCACCCCTAGTTTTAAATTAAACATTAAAATCAAAATAAGGCACCAAGTAGTATATTACCCAAAAGTGCACGTGGAATTTTCTAATCTAACAAAAGTTTTCATGTAAATCAAATGCACAATGATTTTTTTTAACATTAGCATTTTATCTGGGTGCGGAATATAATTAATGGTGTTAAGAATAAGGACTAACCAATAATATTATAAAAGTAGGAGGATCAGATCATGCGTAATTAAAATACAATGATTAAATCCATAATTTTATCATAGTAAAGGGATGAAAACTAGAACTTTACTGTTTTTCACTTATTCCGCTTCATATATGCTTATACAGAAATGCTAGAAATTCCAATGGGATTTTCACCACCAGCCCCACCACCGCCAACCACCAGCATCTCTGCTTCAAACGGTGACTTTTTAGCTACCATATTTGCATCAACAGCACCCTTAGAGACCACATCTCTTTCTCTTTCCTCCCCTCATTTCCTCTCCAACAATAGCTCCTCCTCCATCTTCACTGCACCGTCACTTCAACCGGCCATGTCCGCCACCGCCTTGCTACAAAAGGCAGCCCAAATGGGCGTGGTGCCGACATCGAGCCCTTCACTACTACGTGGTCTAAGCTTTGCAGTACCATCATCATCATCATCGACAACACCCTCTGCCGGACACAAGCCTACGTCGACGCTTGACCTTCTAGGGCTTGGCATTTGCGGCGGCGAAGGCGGAGGCCGCGGTGGAACTTCAAATGGATTATCTGCTTTGTTCACTCAATTTGGAGGTGGCTTCAAAGGTGAACCAGCTGCTACGACGTCGTATGGTGCACCCAATAGCTCAGCTTTGCTTTAGAGGTACAATTTTAATTTTTAAAAGATTTCGGAGATCCGTACGGTTTCAATATATTTAGATAAATATCGGTTTGTATTAATATGCATTCTACAAAAGTTTGATATTTTAAATTAATATTAATATATTTTTGTTCTGTTATCATACTTTTTTATATTAATATTAGAAATAAAATATCGATGAAGTTGTCAATTGAATTTAACTCGACAAATACCGATTTGTATTAAAACATATTTTACAAAATTTTGATATTTTAAATTAATTTTAATATATTTTTTCTTTATCATATTTTTTATATCAATATTAGAAATAAAATATCAACGAAGTTGTCGATTGAGTCTTAGCTCGATTGGTTTGAGGATTATTGTTAATGTAGGAGAACGTGTGTTGAAGTACGTTAAAACGCATTATCCTTTTATTTATAAATTGAGAAAATGTTATAGAGAATTTTAAGTATTGTGTCAAAAAGTACAAGTACAATTAGAACCTAAAGATAATATATATTACGTTATTGCTCTTAATATATATTAATCGAACTCGAAATAAATATCAAACTTCAAATTTCGAATCAAGCTCGAATTTAACAATACTTGATTACACCCCTATATCAAATACCATATTAGATCCAACATAAATTATAAATTTAAACATGTAGATCAAAATATATATATACACGTGTATCTATAGTATCAACACTTTAAATCTAATTGTCAAAACACCGTAATTAAATTTATATTTGTATTAAATATGGTAATCATTTTTTGTTTGGATATCAAATTATATTCAAACATAATAAAACAGATCAATTGGTAATTACTCGAGTTAATTTATTCATTTAAATTACCAAACTATCCAATCTAATAACTTCCTCCAAATCAATAAGTCTTATTCAAACATCATTACTTAAGACTAAATAACAATCAAAGACTTGGAATCAACACAGTAGGTTAATTAATTGAAAAAAAATTAGGGTTCTTGAGTTTCCGTTTAATTAGAATTTTGGGTAACAGTCAACCAAAGAAAAAGAAAGTGGAAAAGCCTTTACCGTGAACCTCGAGGCGTGTGTTTCATTGACTTACGCGATTTGAAAGGTCAAACTTTACTATTAGTCCTTTTATTATATGTAAATTATGGATTTAATCCTTATATGTTATATTTAACCAATTTTAGTCTTTATATTTTTCGTATTTTAAAATTTCAATCTTGACTTAAATCGTAGCCGTTAAATCTATTAGGTAAAATTCTACTATTAGTTATGTGTTATGTATAAGTTATGGATTGAAATTCCAGTCATGATAAAAAAACAATAACCATTAAATCCATTAACTAAAATTATGTGGTTTATGTGTGTGTGAATATTATGTGAAAATAATAAGCTGATATAACGTTACACATATAATAATATGTTTTTCTGTATAATATTTAAAAAAAAAAGTAAAATTTAACGATAAAGGTAAAAAAGGGTTAAATATCAAATTTATACATGAACTTTGATCCAATATGCAATTTGATTCATGAATATTGATTTGGTGCAATTATATACATGAAACTTGAATTGTGATTTATATGTATACATGAAACTTTGATTTCGATTCAATTGTATGCATTTAAAAAAATGAATACATGCATTTATTTTTGTATTGGATTAATATAATTGTTTGTGTATGTAATATATCAACATAAAATGGTACTAGTTTGATAATATTGTTAGTGGTTTGTGAAAATTTAATCAAATTAAAATTTTATTTATAAAATTGCACAAAATCAAAATTCATGTATCAAATTGCGCATTGCATCAAAATGCATGTATAATTTTGATATTTATCCATCTAAAAAAATAAAGTTTAAGTAGAAGGACTAAATCGATATTTTAGACTAATAATTTCTATCTTGCATTCCACGTCCTAATGCACTATAATCACAAGGGATCATTAGTGGTTTGTGGAAAAAAAAAAACACAAGCTCTATCTTCCACTTTAATGGCATTTTTTCTTTTTCTTCTTTTAAATTTTGTATTTAATGCAACAAATGCTCAATCAACAAGCTCTATTATCAAACCAGGTTCTTCTCTTTCACCCACTAATAATTCATATTTGCTATCGCCGTCCGGCCATTTCGCTTCCGGTTTCTACCAATACGAAAATGGCTACTCTGTAGGCGTATGGTTCGAAAACATCCGGCAGAAAACAATTGTATGGACGGCTATAGTTTAGTTGCCAAAAGAACTATAGTTTAGTTGCTTGTGACACAAGAAATGACCAAAATTTTGATTTTCTTGAGATGATTGATGTGTCCTGGAAAGACGATGCGTATTTGAGTCTCTCGTCGATGACAAGTAACAATTGTAGAGATAAGTGTTATCAAGATTGTAGTTGCGAAGCTGCTGTTTTCGAGGAGGAGTCATGTAAAATGATGAAGTTGCCCTTACGGTTTGGGAGGAGAGTATTAAGTGGTCAAGGTATTGCATTTTTAAAGATTGGTGGTGAACTTGCTGTTGTTGGGACAAGGAAAAGGAGGATAAGAATGGATATGTTAATCATTAGTATTGCCATGGCATGCTTGACACTTGGGTTTCTCATTGTAGCAACGATCGGCATTCGAAAGTATCGTGCTCATGTTAGAGAACATGAGTGTGTTTTGCGTTTGGTAAACAATCGAGTTGCTGAAGATGTTGCCTTGAAATCATTTTCATTCGAGGAGCTCAAAGATGCAACCAACAATTTTGTGGACGTGATCGGTAAAGGAGCTTACAGGACGGTTTTCAAAGGGGTGATATTCGATAGCGAAAGAACAGTAGCCATCAAGAGACTGGAGAAAGTGGTGGCCGAAGGCGAAAGAGATTTCCGGAATGAAATGAAAGCCATCGGGAAAACACATCACAAGAACCTCATTCAATTGCTCGGTTATTGCTACGACGGGACTAGTAGGCTTCTAGTTTATGAGTACATAAAAAACGCTTCTCTCGCAGATTTTCTTTTCAAATCGAAATTAAAGGTAAATTGGGAAGGAAGAGTCGAAATAGTACTGAGTATAGCGAGAGGAATTTGTTATTTACACGAAGAATGCGAGACTCAGATTATCCATTGCGACATCAAGCCCGAAAACATCCTAATGGACGACAAAGGGTATGCAAAAATTACGATTTCGGATTAGCCAAGCTAATGATGCCCAACCAAACTAGGACATACACCGAAATCCGAGGGACAAGGGGATATGTTGCCCCAGAGTGGCATCGAAACTTGCCAATAACCGTGAAAGCCGATGTTTATAGCTTCGGAATAATGTTGTTCGAGATCATTTGTTGTCGAAGGAGCGTGGAAGCTGATGTCCCGGAAAACGAACAAGTTCTTGCACATTGGGTACATGATTGTTTCAAGGCTAATGAAGTGGAGAAGCTGGTGCAAAATGAATTAGTGGAGAAGAGTAAATTGGAGAAGATGGTTAAGGTCGGATTATGGTGCACCCAGGATGAAGCCTCGTCTCGACCGTTGATGAAAAGGGTTATCTTGATGCTAGAAGGGACGGTTAATGTACCCGATCCCCCACTCCTTAGCTCCTTTGTTAGTTCTCCTTAGATCATGTTTGTGTCACGGTCAAGACTTTTACTTTGCTAAGCTCAATATATATATATATATTATCAGCTTGATGAAATTCACAGTGCAATCACGAAAATTTTCTGTAATATTGGAATAGAGGAAGATGTTTAGATTTTAAGTCTTGAATTTATTGAATCCTTATTAAGGAGTAAGAATGCATCTTTGATCGATTCAGTTTTTGTATATCAAGAATCTAATGAATCAATTAGACTAATAAAATCGAATTAATCAAATCGAGTTGAATGGGTTTTTTCTTTTTCGAGATCTATTTATATAATTAATTAATTAACTAAGTTGGGTTGGGTTGGGTTCTATTGGGTAGGGTAGGCTTGTTTTATATTTGGGCAATTTAATTGGGTTGGGTTTTTTACTGAAATTAATTAATTAGGTTATTTCATATTTCACTATTTAATTAATATTTAATTAATTAATTATGTGGTTCAAGTTATTTTATATTTGGGTAATTTAGTTGAGTAATGTCTTTTTGAATGTTGGTTAGTTGGTTAGCTAAAAATATTGAGTTGAATTTAATGCTTAATCGATTTAGATATTTAAAATCGGTAATCAATTGAAAAAATCGATTTAATCGATATCTTACACATTTCTATTAGAATGTGTTTACTTGAACTAAGTTAAATTTAAATTCAACTACATAATTTTGCAAATAACTTATCTCGAATTTATATTATTTATATTCAAATACGAATATCAAATATAAGGATCTATACACGAATATGATTGAATTTTTAAAATCACAACCATTATTTTTTTTTTGGTGATAAAATCACAACCATTATTGTAAATATTATTAAATGCAATTTTTTTGTCAAAAAAAAAAAACAAAACAAAACTGTCATAAGTCTTTGTTTTTTATTGCTTCATTAATGTCATAGATAAGTCCCATCTAGCAATAGGCATCGGCCGAACTTGCAATTATTATTATCATGGTTTTATTCGTAAATTAGTCCTTAAACTATACTATAATTTTTAAATTAATCCATAACTTTTTTTTACGTAAGAAATGATCCTTAAACTACCACTTTTATCATATTTAATTTAAAAAACCATGATATCCAATAAGAATGTGCCATGTTTTATGGGTTGATATCATTTTTAATATACTAGTGTGATTAAACAAGTATCTGTTCATACTTTCTTAATCTTTTAACAATGCACACACACCTTGCACATACAGACGCTCGAACCCGAAACCGTTAAGATGAACAACATCTTTTTTTCCATTGAAATCACTTGTTGAGTTCAATAAAATATAATTTAGAGTTCAATTTACTAATAAAACATTACTAAATTCCTTGTAAATAATCCAAATTGTAAATAATAAATTAATATTAATTTTAAATATTTTATTAATAATTTAGCCAATTTTTTTATTTGGAAATTTTGGATCTAAGATAATCCAATCCCACCCAACACGCCAATACAGTACACCAAAGTCAACGAATCATTTGTAGCTGTCCGATCGTTTCCTTATACCTAACAATTTTAAGTTTCAGCAAAGATCAAGGATCTGAATTCCATCTTTTACAATGGTCGCGAAAGCACCAAATCTAACCTCCTCACTGTTCTTTCCAAAAAAACCAAAAAATACATATTTAAAAAAATACTCATCTTCTCAGCAACGACTTAGCTTATTTGTATATCTCTCTGAATAAAAATTAAATAAATCCCCAAAAAATTAAAAATAAAACCCAGAAAATAGTAGCTTAAATTCGTCAACTTTGCTTTTGGTTTTAAGCAAAGGCGCATTTTTCTTCTTCATCTCTCTGTTTTCGCCGTTCTTGTTTCAGTTTTGGGACTAATGGCGGTTGGTCGTAGGGATAAAGTGGCGTCGTTTCGTGGATCTCGAATCGTCGTAGCCATTGTGATCGGCGTTCTGCTCGGTTGTGTCATCGCTTTCCTTTTCCCTTACGGCCTCTTCAATCCTGTCGCCTTAGTTGAAAATCGTCGAATCGGGAAAACGAATTTCCAGGTTTTTGATGAACCCTCCCTTTTAAATTAAGTTTTACATTGTTCATTTTCATGGAATTGTATCGATTAATGTTTGATGTTTAGATGGTTAATGAGTTAGTGTATGAATGGGGCTGAGTTGACTTTCGGATCAATGAGTGTTCTTAACTGTGTTGACTCGTTCTAGAGTGGGAAAAAGGATTTGCTTTTAAGATCTGGGTTTTAAATGAAAAACCAAATGATTTGAATTAACTTGATCTGTTAGTAGGAATTTTACTTAGCATCTATGTTACTCGGACTTGGGCATAGGTGTCCAATACAGTAGGGTCGGACACGAGTTTAGAGGTCATATCTCTGTATACCTTTGTCGGACATAGGTACTTCAAGAAAAATGAAGAGTTCGAGCATCATAGCTTAGTACAAACTAAGACTAGGTAATGGCAATGATAAAATCTTGATCTCTTAGTTGGAATTTTACTTAGCACCTATGTTACTCGACCTTGGGTATAGGTGTCCAATACAGTAGTGTCAGACACGAGTTTAAAGTCGGACTTAGGTACTTCAAGAAAATGAAGAGTCTGAGCGTCATAGTTTAGCACGGACTAAAACTAGGTAATGGCAGTGATAAAATCTTTATCTCTTAGTAGGAATTTTACTTAGAACCTATGTTACTCGGACTTGGGTATAGGTGTCCATTATGGTAGTGTACGACACAAGTTTAGAGGCCATATCTCTATATCTGGATGTTGGACACATAGGTTCTTCAAGAAAAATGAAGAGTCCGAGCATCATAGCTTAGCATGAACTAAAACTAGGTAATGGCAGTGATAAAATCTTGATCTCTTTGTTGGAATTTTACATAGCACATATGTTACTCAGATTTGGGTGTAGTTGTCTGATACTGGTGGTGTCTGACATGAGTTTAGAGGTTGTATCTCTGTATTTGTGTGTCAGACATGAGGGTCAGACACAGATACTTCAAGAAAAATGAAGAATCCTAGCATCATAGCTTAGCACAAACCAAAACTAGGTAATGGTAGTGATAAAATCTTGTCCACTTATTTATAAATTTACTTAGCACCCGTGTTACTCAGATTTGGGTGTAGTTGTCCGATACTAGTAGTGTCTGACACGAGTTTAGAGGTTGTATCTCTGTATTTCAGTGTCGGACATGAGTGTCAGGCGCAGATACTTCAAGAAAAATGAAGAGTTTGAGTATCATAGCGTAGGACAAACTAAAATTATGTAATGGTAGTGATAAAATCTTGGAACATTGTTGATGGCTTACATTTCCATTGGTTATGGTAACCCTAATATCCTTTAGGCTTTAGCCTTGTTTTTTTTTTTTTGATATTTTTGTCTTGATTGAGCTTAGTTTGGCCAACCTTTTGTTACATAAAAATGTCTAATTCAAATTGCTAGCTTTTAGATATAAGTTTATAGTATGCATTTGTGTGAACCGAGCCCATGTTGTATTGGAAAATACTTCTGTTGAATGGAATCTTGGTTGAGATCAGGTCTCGGTTCGATCCTTGAACACCCCTTAACCCCCTCATTCTTAATCGGATGTCCAAACATTGAAAATTTAGTCATGTTTTTTTCATTTTTATTGATTGTTTGATGGTGGGTATTTTGCCTTTTTTCTTTGTCATGGCTATTTTTTAGATTGGTTCTTCATCATGTGAATCCTCGGAGCGGAGTAAGATGCTGAAGTCTGAAATCGTATCCCTATCAGAGAAGAACTCTGAATTAAAGAAGCAAGTCAGGGATTTGACGGAAAGGCTGCAACTGGCCGAACAAGGAAAAGATCAAGCTCAGAAGCAGTTTTTGGTTTTGGGTGAGCAGCATAAAGCTGGACCTTTCGGTACTGTCAAAGCTTTACGAACTAACCCGACCGTTGTTCCCGACGATTCCGTGAACCCAAGGTTGGCTAAGATCTTGGAGAAAGTAGCTGTTCGGAAAGAGCTTATAGTTGCACTCGCCAATTCGAATGTGAAAGAGATGTTGGAGGTTTGGTTTTCTAGCATCAAGAGAGTCGGTATACCTAATTACCTAGTTATAGCTTTAGATGACCACATTGAAGAGTTCTGCAAATCAAATGATGTCCCGGTGTACAAGAGGGATCCGGATGTGGGTATTGATGCCGTTGGGAGATCAGGAGGCAATCATGCTGTCTCTGGATTGAAGTTCCGGATTTTAAGGGAGTTTTTGCAACTGGGTTACAGCGTCCTTCTCTCGGATGTTGATATAATATACTTACAAAACCCATTCAACCATCTTTACCGGGATTCTGACGTAGAGTCCATGACTGATGGTCACAACAATATGACTGCTTACGGATATAACGATGTCTTTGATGAACCTGCGATGGGTTGGGCACGTTTTGCTCATACAATGAGAATATGGGTATACAACTCTGGTTTCTTCTTTATAAGACCTACAATCCCTTCAATTGAGCTTTTGGACCGTGTAGCTGATCGGCTAGCTAAAGAACCAAACTCATGGGACCAAGCCGTTTTTAATGAGGAACTCTTTTTCCCATCACATCCGGGCTACGATGGACTTCACGCCGCTAAGAGAACTATGGATTTCTACATGTTCATGAACAGCAAGGTCCTCTTTAAAACAGTAAGGAAAGATGCTAAACTGAAGAATTTAAAACCCGTAATCGTTCACGTAAATTACCACCCGGATAAGCTTCGAAGAATGAAAGCAGTGGTAGAATTATTTGTTAACGGCAAGCAAGATGCGTTGGATCCATACCCAGATGGCTCTGAGTGAGATTGCAACAACACCATCGAGGATCTCGTCTCGACCTACGGATGATGGATGGACTCTCCGGTTCTCACACGTTCCAAAAGCTACGTGATACGGGTATGTAATTCCGATATTATCTTACGAGAAGAGTGTCGGAATATCTTTCTTTACTCACTTTCTTTTTAACTTAAAGCTTTGTATTACTTGCTCTAACTTTTTTTGTGAAACTTTACAAGCAATATAATTAGTACACTTGTGCTGTATTATAATTTGTTTGCTGCATTGTCTTGTCTGCATGTTGTATTACTTGTCTGGTGTTTTTTTTTTTTCTCAAGACTCTGTTTCGGTATGCATTTGGTTGATTCATCGATTCGATTCTTATATATTAAGAACCAAATAAATTGACTAAAACTTAATTTGGACTCGGTAATTACCGAGTTGAGCTTGAACTCTAACTATCAATCAAGTCAAAAATTTGAGTACTATGATACTTTGTTCGGATGGCTCATAAGTTTTATTGTATTTTTCATTTTAATATATTTGTGCTTACTATAAAGAAAGAGCTTAGGCACAAGTGAGCTCAAACTTGAATACAAATAAGTTTAATTAAGCTTGGGTAGATTAATTAAGTTTCGAGTCGAGTTTGAACTTAAAAATTGATGTTCGATTGTGTTCGGACTGAGTATTAAGTCTCAAATTTCTAATCGAGCTTGATGTTGTCGCTATTTGAGTTTGATTCAACTTGAATACACATCTACCCTTTTCTCTTGAATGTAATCTAAATTGAATTTTGGGTTTTATAACAGAACAGATCAAAGTAATTGATTTAATAATCTTATTTCTAATTTATTTGAACCATATTTTAAAAGAAAACAAGAAGAAAGAAAAATTGATTGACCGACTTAATCGATCAAACAGAACAAAATTAAGCCGATTTGATTAGATTAGGTTTAGGGGCGGATACAAGGGACCCAAAATTGAAAAATTGCAATTCTAACCTTCAATAAATGATCAAATTATAAATTAATATAGTGGAGAAATATGTTTTGACACTCTAAAAATGAAAAAACATTTTATTTAATCTTGTAAAAAATAATAAAATAATAAAATCTATGTTTAACATCTTAAAAAATTTTAATTCAATTTTGACCTCCTAAAATAATTTTTGGATTCGTCCCTAGTTAGGTTAATTTAAACTGAAATTCGTCAATGGATCAGTTAAGTTGACCGATGGATAGATTACAGTTAGAGGATTATATATAAAATAAACTAAACCAATTAAAGAAAAAAGTTGGCCCCCTAATTGGATAAGCTTTAACGTTTAGTCACCATTATATTCCTTCTTGAAGGAAAAAAAAAAAAAAAAAACCGATTGGAGGGATCAGAAGAGGAAAATCATAATAACAGGCTATGGATATATATCACAGATTTGCAGAAAACGAAGTGAGACAAAACATCGTACCACAAAATTTCATGAATTAATGGCTGCCATGAGATTTTATTAAAATTTTCTCCACTTAATGACAAAATACCCTTCAATTTTTGGCATTTTTCTATTCTCATCCTTAAACAAATTGACAAAATCACTTAAAGCCTTTGTGGCTTCAAATCTTTGGACAATCAGTTAACCCCCACTGTCTTTTTTGGGTCTAATTTGGCCTCAATCCCTTTACTTTTTGGACTTTTGAAATTTAATCCACTCTGTTTGCCGGATTTGAAAATTAAAGTCTAATTAATAACACTATTAATTTGAAAGTATCTATTCTGTTCTTTTAAGGGTTTGACTGAGTTTGTGTCACCTGATTTCAATTCAATTGAAAAATTACAAATAACTCAGTTGAGAAATTACCAAAAACATTGTGTTCTTTAATATATCAATGATACTAGAATTATTTGAACCAAAGTTTCATTATTTTTTTTGCCTTTTTTTATAAATATATTCGTGGGTATGCCAATTTAGGGGTGAAATTGAACTAAGCTGAGCCTGAATATTGGCAAGCTTGAGCTTGAAACTCTACTTGAAATTTGGAGCTCCATACTTAGTTCAAGCTCAATCGAACATCTATTTTTAAGCTTGAACTCGATTCGAGATATAATTGAGGTACTTGAGATCAATCTCAATTAAGCTTGTTTTTAATTTTCATACTCTAGCTCAAGCTCGAGCTCGATTAAACTCGTACATGTACAAGCTTAAAGTTAATAATATATATTAAGAGCAAAAACTGAATTTAATAATATAAAATATTCAAAATATATTTTAAAAATGAAAAGCTCGATAAAGATCACGAGCCAAGTATTACTAAGCTTGAAATCGGCTCGATCAATAGCTTGAGTTACTTAAGCTGAAACTCGACTTAATAATTACTAAATCAAATTTGAGTATTCTCTAAATCGAACTCGAATAAATTGTGAGCACCGATGTCTCTTTTACACCCACTACATACCATAATCTAGTGCTGTTAATCGAACTTCAATTTTCAAATTATACAAGCCAAAGGACTAAATTTAAAAAGTCTGAAAAGTACAAATACTAAAACATATTTAAACCTTTTCCCTTTTTTGGTCCTTATAAAACAATTTTCATTCGTTTCATCAGTTTTCCTCTGCAAAATTTGACAGTTTGTAAAGCATTTGAAGATGCAGAGATTTTCACATAAAGAACTAAACGGTGTCGCTTTAAGCTCAGATATAGACTTTAATGACGTCTTCGGCGGTCCGCCGAGGAGGAGATCGTCGATGCACGAGACACGACGCCGTTTTAGTGAAAACAGGGATTCATCATCTTCATCCGGTTCAAGTGATGAAATATCATTTTCTGCATCGTCGAAGAATCCATGGTTGTCCGGTTCAAGTGAAAAACCAGTGTTCGGCGGTGAAGAAGGGATGAACCAGCGGAGGCACTCGAATGCTGATTTCTTTAATGATATTTTTGGTGGGAATAATGATCGGTGTTTGAATTCTTCGCCGAGGAAATATGATATGAAGGATCCTTTTGCACCACCATCCATGGCGGAGCCTCTTGCTACTTCATTGCCTAGTCGGTTCAGGTTCGGTTCTCACCTTTTTCTTTTTCGGCTTTCAAATTTTTTTTTTTTGTGAATTCTAAAATTTTAATAGCTGAAAATATAATTATAATCATTTATTAATTTCTGATTTCATCTAGGGACTAAACATAAATTTTTCATTTTTAGGAGATCAAAGTGCAATTTCACTATATATTAACTTAAATTTTCATCATTCATAAAGGGACTAAATTGCATGATCTGTATTTAGGGGCCCAAGGTCCTTGCCTATCCCTAAATTCACCCTTAGAAATCAGGAAATTTTTGTAGAGGGATCAAAATTAAATTAATTTTTTATGAGAGTTAAAATACAATTTTTCATTATAAGTTTAAAACTTTATGTTTTTTAGAAAGATTAAATCATAACTTTATCATTTTATAAGAGCTAAAATGCAATTTTATCATGTATTAATTTATAAATTTTTAGATTTTAAAGGAGTTAAAATTTAAATTATTTATTTTAGGGGGTCAATGCCCTTACTTGTCCCTTCTAGTGTTGCCCCTGCTTAGGGTGGAGAAAAAATCGATAAATGGAAAACTGACTCGAACCATAATGTTTAGATTATTTTTAGAATAGAAATTAAAAAATTATGATTATTCATAGCTGAACCTTTTGCTACTTCATTGCTTTGTACAGGTGCCAAAGCTAAAAATATTGTGTTAAAAATACTTAAATTTAATGTTTTACATTTTAGAGGGCCTAAAATAGTAATTGTATCATTTGACCAATGCAAAATTCTCTATTAAAAGTAGGGGCACTAAATTCCTAAAAATACATCAATTAAATTCCAAATTTTGAAAGCGTACAGGAAGTTATACATATTTTAACCTTTCTTTTTTGAACAGACTTACAAGGATTAAATTATAAATTTGACCATAATAGGGTGACCAAAACCAAATTTAACCTTTTACGATTTTTCAACAAATTTTGATACGAAGCTCGTGCTCTATTTACTCCCATGGCTTACTGTTTTTGTTGCCATTTTGATTTTCCCCAGCCTTTTGAGCAAAGGAATTGACCTCCCAAGATTTGCCTCTCCACAAAACAAGGTTAAAGCTTCAAATAGCTTAAGCTATTACGCTACCAAGCACGATCATGAAACAAAAAGCAATTCAATCGAAGATTCAATTGGTTCTAAGATCTCCAACAATGGCGACAAATTGCAGAGATGCTCAAGTTTTAAGGGATGGGTGACATGCGATATCAGATCGGATAATGGGTTCGTCTCCGGTGATAGAACGTCGGCAAATGCTAAATCTTTTAGAATCGATTCGAGAAACGGAGACGGAGAAAGAGTTCGATCTATTAAGGAAGAGGATCGATCCCTTTCTCGGCCTCAGCTTAAAACTCTGGAATTGCTTTTACATGAAGACGAACAAGGTATGGATGAATTTGGGTGGAGTCAATTTTAACTTAAATTCTTTTGAGTATTTTAGGTTCGGATCATTTAAGTTTATCGATTTAGTTATTTTATTCGGGTTTGATATTTTAGTTCGAATCATTTTAGTTTTTTTCAAATTTGGTCTTGACATTATGATTAACTTATTCAAATTATTTCGATTTTATTTGTTTTAATGGTAAACTATATAAAAGGTTATTAAAAAATTAGTAAGTTTAGTTTTTGGTCACTAAATTTTTAAAAATTATAAAATAATCATTGAACTATTTAAAATTTTTTATTTAAGTCATTGGACCATTAAAATCATTCTTGCATAGGTTTCTCTGTTTGCATAATTTGTGCCAATCGAAAGTTTTTATTCCTTTTTTTTTTTCTACAGTTTAATTTTTTTTTGTGAAACAACTTTGAATGTCACGAATATACGAATCAAAATCTAAACAAGTTTTTTCTTTGATATTCGACATTGGTCTTTAAATCGACTTGGATCTAAAATATATTCTTCACTCGTGGATCAGTACTGACCCATCATACCGATCGTCATATCGTCGTTTGCAACTCAATGAATTAAATAAAAACTTTCAAATAGTTTAGTGATTTAAATGAATATTTTTAAATAATTTAGTGATTATTTTATAATTTTCTGAAATTAAATGACCTAAACATAAACTTATTAATAATTAGTTACCTTTAGTATAGTTTACCCTTGTTTTAATCATTTTGGTTTAGGTGATTATAGATTTATTTTATTTTGGGTTGGGCTAGTTGGAATTATAATTTTTTTTTATAGTTTAAGTCATTTTGTTTTGGGTTATTCTGGATTTAAATAACTTTTATTTTGGTTCGAACGAATTTGAATTATTTAAATTTTTTTATTAAATTGATTTGAAAAGAAATTTAAATTTAAATTAATTAAATCGAATTTTTAAATTTAAATTAGAATTGAAATCTCTAATTATACCCATATGATGCATTTTGGTGCTTATGCGCTATTTCTTGTACTGTTTTATTCTACATTGTGCAGGCAGTGATGAGATGAATAGATATGATGGAACAAAAGACATTTCTAAGAGGAGTTCAAAGAAATTATATGAGATTCTAGATGTTGAAAACATCAATGTGGAAGCCAATATAACAATAATAAATGGTAATTTTGTGTCATTTCATTTCTGGGTTTTATATTTGAGTTTAGGTAATTTTGATTTATTTTTTAAAGTTATTTTATTTTTATTTTAGTTTGATTATACTTAAGTTCAAGTCATTCAAGTTTGGGTCATTATAGATTTTAGTTGTCTCAAGTTGGTTGTTTTGAGTTCTGATCATTTTTTTGTCCGAATAGTCGATATCAATGGAACGTGTCATTATATTTTGAAGACTTAAAATTTTCAAAATTTTAAGAAATCTAATTGAAATTTTTAAATTTTTAGAGTCTTAATAAGATTTGTTAAAAATTTTGGGGTTAACCTTTTTAAATTGAAATGGTTAATGAGAATTTTCAAGAATTTAAAGTTTTTAAAAACATAATAAAAAGTTTTTAAAAAATGGGGAGCCCCCATAATTGGTTAATTCAAGTTGATAATTTATTTATGATAAAATTAGATTAGATCGAATTTAAATTCAAATAAGTTAAACTGATTTTTTGAATTTTGAATAAAATTGATTTTCACATTGTTTTCTTGTAGAAACTAAATACTACAAGAAGTGCTAAATATGGAAGCCACTACAAGAGTAAAAGGTCATTTGTCTAAGTCATTTTGAATTGAGGTTATTTCGAGTTTTCCATTCCAGTTTAATACATTAGTTCAATTCATTCATATTTGGATCATTTTGGATTTTGATTGTTTCAAGTTCAAATTATTTTGGATTCTAGTCATTTTTATGTCCAGATTAGATTAATTTAAGTTTTTAATATTTTACGATTAAATTAGGTAGAATTGAGTTTGAATTCAAATTAATCAAAATGATTTCGAATTCGTTTCGTACCTCATGCAGGCAATGATGAGATGACCAAGAAATTACATGAAATTCTAGATGATGAAAACATCAAGAAACTAAATACTACAAAAGGGGCCAATTCCAACAATATAGAAGCCATTAGAACAAGAGCAAAAGGTTCACCTAGGAACTCATGGGATAATGGGAAAAGCAAAGTTAGAGGAACGGTCAAAGAATTCATCAAAATTTTCAACCAGGATGCTTTACCAAAGCCGGAGAATGAACCAAATCATCTTCAAATGAATGAAAATGAAGTGAAAATTCATATGCCTACAATGCAAGAGAAGAAACCATCTCCCAAGGTTACCATTGCAAATCATATGAGTATAGGTGAAGCACAAAAGAACAACAATGGTTCATCAATAGATCATGGTCAGTTCATCTTATTCTTCTACTACTTTATGCATGTTGGTTTTGGAAAGGTGAATTTAGTTGGCAGATCCCTCTATTATAGTGATCAAATCAAATTAGTCTTACAATTAAATGAAACAATTTAGTTCTTATACTATTAAAAAGAAAGGGTAAATTACATTAGTAGTCACCCAACTATAAAAGTTACAAAATGATCACTCAAGTCTTCAATTTTGTCTTTTTTGGTCACCCAATTATCATGCATTTTTTAGTGTTTTCATTTTTACATTAGCCTGCTAGTGTCCAAAAAAATACAAATTTGAATAGTTGACTGATCGGTTTGTAACTTTTCATAATTGGATGACCAAAAAAAACTATAATTGAGTGACCTCTACTTCAGATTACCCAAACAGAATCAAATAAAGGTAAATTTCAACAGAGTTGACATCTACTATTTAAAAAATGACATTTATTATTTAATAAAATTATATTTTGAAAGTTTTTTATGATTTTGTAAATAAAATATTTTGTTTGAAGTTGAACCGCAAATAAATAAAAAAGAATTTTTGTCATTTTTAAACAATAAATGTTCCCATTTTGCTATATTTATCTTTTTTAATAGTATAAAGTTTAAATCAATCCTGTTGATAGTAAAAAAATTAATTTAATTCAATCAACATAATGAAAGGACTTTTATTGTTCACTCTAAATATCCTCAAACTATTTTTCTTTTATTATTAAAAGGATTATTGTCAAAATCAGATCAAATTAATTGATTGAATTGAAAATCAATGATCTAACTAATTCAATTATCAATTTTGGAATTTAATTATCTACTATCTTTATTGGCATCAGTTTCTAATGGCTTCAACACTGTTATTGAAGATCCGTCTAGCTCATCGGAGGACAACTTTTTGGTACGTCACCTATCCATTTCCATAGCAATAGTTGAGTCATGAGTGATATGCTTTTCATATTTATCAAAAAATATATATGAATTTTGATTTGATTCTATTTTCGGTAATTACTAACAATAATGTTAAATTAGTACAATTTTGTATTGATATATTGCATACATCAATTATTATATTCATCTAGTATAAAAATAAATATATGTATCCATTTCTTTAAACATGCACAATTGAATCAAAATCAAGTTTCATAGGTATAATTACAAAAATTATATATTAAATTATACATTAAAACAAAATTTATATAAAAATTTGATATTTAACCTTTTTTTTATATATATGTTTGACCCCACTCAACTTGAATATATTTTCGATCCAACTTGATTTGATCTTAAAAAATTAATAACTCAAATTTGTTCATTCTGAATTCAACATAATTTGAACCCTAGTTAATCCAAACTTGAAATCACCTAAATTGAAACAAGCCAAGGAAAAACCCAAAGCTTCAAACTCAAATGAATCAAATCCAAAATAATTTGTACTCGAAATGATCTAAAACTAAAATGAACTCGACCCAAAATAGACAAAAACTGAAATGACATGAAAACTTTAAAATCTTAATAAACCCTGTCCAGATTGATGCAACACTTAAAAACGATTCCACCCGATGTAGGTTTTCTTTTTTATATTATGATTTTGGTAGAACCCTAATGAGATGCATATTTTGGTTTAAGAACAGATTGAAGACCTAACACCAGAAGAGAAAATTTTCCCAGATTTTGGTATTGATCCGGAAGAAATCAAGGTAATGTAAAATGCTGTTATAATTAGGTATAATATAATTTTTGGTCCCTGAAATTGACAACTAGGTCCACTTTGGTACATATACTCTTTTTTGGTCCATTATGGCATTTGAACTTGACAACTAAGTCCATTTTGATCCCTAAACTTAAAAAATGTAAAAATTTAATGATGTAGTATAATCTCAGAGTGTTACATTCAGTGTTTTAATAATTTAATTGGTGGTTGAATGGGGGACACCATGGGTTCTTTATTCAACCAATTCGACCTTCAACTTCAAAATTTAAAAAAAAAAAATTGTTAAATTGATTCAACTTGTTCAACTACCGATTTTTGTCCCGTTTTTAATTTTTACTAATTTCAAACAGTTTTCGAGTCAATTGATTCATCCCCTTTATTCAAAATGTTATATTGATCCGTTTGATCATGTTCAAGTAACACTGATCACATCATGAAATCTTAATAGAATCCAAGTTTAGAGATCAAAATGATTCTGATTGTCAAATTCAAGAGCAAAAAATTATAATATTCCTTATAATAATTATATAAAAAGAACTCCCGTTTTGCTTCACGTTTTTCAGCCTCTTACATTATTTAATGCAGGCCACTGATGCTAAAATACAGCAATGGTCAAATGGAAAAAAAGGAAACATCCGTTCACTGTTGTCAACCTTGCAATATGTAAGTAGCTATGGATCCAACTTCAGTTATTGTTAGCTCAATTGGCGGTGTCGGATCGGTTATAGATTGGATCAATATAGGTTAGTTGCATTCGGATTATAAAATTTCTGGGTTATTTTGAGTTCGAGTTTTTTTGTATTCGAGTCATTTTGGGGTTAGGATCATTTTTATGTTTAGATTATTCAGGTTATCTTAGGTTATGCTTTCAAGACATTTCAAGTTACGCGTTTAGACCATTTTGAGTTTCGATCATTTCAAGTTTTGATTGATCGGATAGAATTGTTGGCTTTTGCAATCAAATGAAATTGGATCATATTTAGATTAGTCGAATTAAATTTTTGGATAAAAGTAAGAATATTAATGTTACAACCCGTATGAAGCAAATTTAAAGAAATACGCAATGATATAACTGATAAAGGACGGTCATTCTTAAGTGAACACAAGCTTTGTCAATTAGGTGAATCAGGTTGGTTTTGTAACAGGTCTAGACCAGCTAAAATAAAAAATTTAAAATTTTTGGACCATTTTGGGTTTAAATATTTTTACATTCAAGTCATTTTGAGTTTAAATAAGTTTCAGTCTCGACCATCTCAAATTCAAGTTGTTTCAGATTTGTGCTATTCAAGATTTGAGTAGTTTTGGATCAAGATCATTCAAATTTACTTCCAGGATTTTTTAAGATATTCTTGATTTTAGGTAATTTCAAGTCATTTCAAGTTTTTTTTATTCGAATCGTTGAAGATCTTGATCATTTCCGGTATACATCATATTCTAAATTTGAGGCAAAGCTAAAGAACTTGCCATTTGCCTTAGAAAGACTAACAATGGTTGCATTGCAAACACACAGGTTCTTTGGCCTAATAGTGGTTGGAAGCCAGTGCCTCTCATGGACATAATTGAAGGACCTGCAGTGAAAAGATCGTATCAAAAAGCTCTATTGTGTCTACATCCAGATAAACTACAACAAAAAGGTGCTGCCTCACATCAAAAATACATTGCACAAGTTGTCTTTGATGTTCTACAGGTAATAGTATGATTTCCTATACAAATATTTATCCACCTATCTATACAACTGTCAACTGGATGGGCCGGGTTAGTTTTAGATTAGATCTATCAGTGTATGGCCAATTCGGGATTTTAAAATTTTTGGGTTACTTTGAGTTTGAAAGTTTTAGTGTTTGGTTTGTTTCGACAAATCATTTAAGTTTGAAATAAAGTTTTTTCGCGTTGTGTAATATCAAATTTATTTTAATTATTTTGAGTTTGAATTGTTTTAGATTAATTTTTTTTTTCAAATTATTAACTTTTTATATCAAATCAAGTTCGAATTATTCAGATTGAAGTTTCGAATTCAAATTAAAATTATGACAAGAGAAGTAAAGCTTTGGAATTTGGCTATGGTGCAGTTGCTGGACTACCAAATTTGTCTCATATGATCAATTATTGTACTACAAACAATGTCCAAGCTAAGACAAGTTGAAATTTCATACAATGTTGCTGACCAACATGCCTTCCTATTAGGACAATGGCATTTAGATTTGCCATTTGTTAGCTCTGCTTAGGCCAGCCCTTGTTTTTCCTCCTAAATTATATCCCATTTCCATATTGATTCTTAAAGTGTTTTTTTAATCAGAAATTGTCTCGATATTGTATCTTTTCGAGTTCAGATCATTTAGGTATGTGTATTTTGAGTAAAACCAGTTCAAGTTTTGGTAAATTCGAGTTTTGTCATTCAAGTTTGATACTCGAAATAGGTTATTAAAGGTTACTTATTTCAATTAATTTCGAGTTTAAATTATTTTAAGTTTAGGTATTTTTAAATTTAAAATGTTAATTTTTTATGACAAAATCGAATTGAGTATTATTCAGGTTGATTTTCGGATTTAACATAGGAAAGTGACAAATAAATTGAGACAATACAATTATGTGATTTTACTCTCTTTGGAATCTCAGGATGCATGGACTCACTTCAACTCAATTGGTTCAATGTGATTTTTCACTTGTGACGGCGACGTTTCATCTGCCGACAAAAGGATGCAAAATTAGCTGCTCAATATAAGGGGGGGGGGGGATTTGTAAAGTATATAAAATTCATCTTTTGTTTTTGAGACATAATTTTTTATTCTTTAAAGATTGTTTTACTTTAAGTGTAAATTTTTGTCCTATAGCTATGTTTGGAATATATATAAGAACCCTAATAAAGATTAGGTTAAAGTTTGCTCTTAGTCATTGAATTTTACAAAAATTGTGGATTTAATCTTTGTGCTTTAATTTGGTCATCTTTAGTTCCTGTACTTTTCAAATTTTAAAATTTCATTTTTCATCAAATGATAATTGTGAATTCATTAAGTTAAGTTTTGCTGTTTTTGAATTATGATGTACCAAACATATTATCATATGTGCAAAGACGAATCCAAAAAAAATTTTAGGGGGGAGGAATTGAATTATAACTTTTTTGTGAGGTTAAAGTGCAATTTTATCTTGTATTAACTTGTGATTTCATCACTTTTAAAAGGACTAAATAGAAATCTTTTCATTTTAGCGGTCAAAGTATAATTTTATCACATAATAACTTTTAATTCTGTAATTTATTAGGTGACTAAAAGACAATTTTCCATTTGAGGGGGCTCAAGGCCTCTACTTGCCCCTCTAAATTTGCCCATGCATATGTGTAATACAATGCCAGCTTGTTATTTCCATATATAGGAGACTAATAATTGAATTTAAAATTCAAAAAGTGGATTTAATTGTTATTTTCAAGGCCAAAATTTTAAAATTCAATTAGAATGATCTAATTGATTAAATCTATAATTGTATGCATAGTAAGAGACTAATAATTGAATTTAACTAAAAGAATTTAATTGTTTCTATTTGGGTATGACTAAAACTTACAACTTTCACAAATACAGGAACTAATGATAGAATTTAACCTAAAGATTGAAAATTTTTTTCTTTTGGCAAATTCCAAAGTTTTTCCACCAAGTTGTTTATTGTTACTTTTAAATTAGGCAAAAAGTGGAGATAATTAGTGGGGGAGAAAAATCTACTTTTAAGGTAAGTAGTGTGTAAATATTAATTTTTATCATGTTTGTAACATTTTTTATGTTCAAATATGGTAGAAGTTCTAATATTTTTTATAAAAATATTATATTTTTCACCTTTCTTTATTTTTTAATTTAAAATTTAAAGTTTAATTATTAATATTATTGAAATTATTCTTAAATTGATCGATGTGTTATTTAAAAAATACACACTTGATAGTTATATAACTAACAAAATGACATAGTAGACGAGAATTTAACAAAAAAATTTTATCAATGTTAACAATTGGACTTTACATTGCTAAATCTGAAAAATAGAGGGAAATTTTATTGAAAATAAAAGTTGGGGACTAAATTCCAAATGTATGAAAGGTACAATAACTTAGAACATATTTCAACCCTTCTTTTATTATAACTAAACCTATTTAAGGCCAAACTATTACTCGTCCAAGTTTAAAATTAGGAGAAGTTCAACAAAAATATGAATCTCAAAAAGTAAGTTTAGGTAAAAAAATTAGATACATTTAAATATCGATAAAGCTCGAGTTCTAATAATCAAATCCCAACTTTAGTCTTATTTTTTTCTCATGTTTTAATCTTCATTTAAACACAACAATATGATTCCAAAATATATTATTATATACGATAAAATCACACTTTAACCCCAGAAAATGAAAAAAAAATTTAATCCCTTCAAAATTTTATAATTTTATTTTGTCCCAAAAAAATTTTAAAATTCACTTCTACTGGCAATCTTACATTTTATGAATCAAATTAGTTTTTTTTTTTTACAGAATGTTTAAAGCTATTCATAATTCATTCTCAACTCATAAATAGGAAGATAATGCGCTTCAATACACTTAAATTTACATTTTTTTATATTGACAACAATACTCATACCAATGCAGCTAAAACTCAATCCACTTTTCAATTTTTTTTTAAAACTATTAATGTTTTGGTAGAATTTATTTTTGAATTCAAATTTGAAGTAATGATTAGAGGGGCATGTGTCACAGTCCACATGATTCAATACAAAGGCTGGCTTAGTTTGAACAATAATGGGGTAGTCTTAAAAGAATATAAAGTTTTACCTCTCTGTCTCCTTGTTTGTCCCAAAAGAAATTGTTGTTTTTACTTTTGTTCTTTTATAAAATATAGTTTTTAATGTTTGTTATTTTTTTATTAATTTAGCTTTTTTAAGTTTAATTTGATAATTAAAATTTTTTAAAAGAGTCAAATTATTTTTTTAATGAAAATATTGGTTAAAATATTAATTTTTTGGTGACTTTAGCATGTCAATATGCGTGACAATCCATATGTACTTTATATTGACATGATTTTGTTAGTATTATATGTTGCATCAACAAATAATTTAATAGTTATAAAAATATTCAAATAAAATATAACAAAATAACTCAATATTAAAAAAACATGAAATACACATGGATTGATATGCAGTCTACCATATTTAAAAATTTAATATTTTAGTTAATATTTTTGTTAAAAAATAGCAACTTGACTTTTTTGAAAAGTTGATGATCAAATTCGACTCTTTTTAAAAAGTTGAGAGCGAAATTTAACTGAAAAAAAATAAAGATCAAATTGATAAAAAATGTAAACATTAAAACCTAAATTTACAATTATATCTTTGTTAAATAGAAAACAAAGCTTTCGCAACAAGACTCGAATTCAAAATCTATTTAAAGATCATCAAATCACTTATCATTCGATCCAACAGGTGTTAATAAAAAATCGAAAAATAGATCCATCAGATGTTAAAAGACGTAAGTTTACATGTTAACATATAATAAAATTATACTTTGATCCACTAATAATAATAAAATTTTAATTTAATCTTTTTAAAAATTATAAAATTATATTTTAACTCTCATAAAATTTTATAATTCAATTTTAATCCCTCCAAAATAATTTCAATGAATTACAAATATATAATTTCATAATATTAAAAATTGAAAAATCTTAGTAAAGAAAACGAGATGAGTGGCTTAGAGCAGTGTGAAGCAATTACGGATATAATCAATAGTAAGCAAGGGCCTTGACCGCTCTAGTTAAGTGAACTAATAATAATTTTAGTCCCTCCTAATTATTAAATATTCAATTAAACCTTTTTTGAGATAATTTTTTTGTCTTTACCCTCTAAATTTTAAAATTTTATTTCAGCTCCCTCAATACTGAATTCTTAGCTTCGCCCCTGCATCCATCAACTCTAGCTCAGCCTACACTTCGTAGCTGTGATGCGTTTTGACTAGGACAAACTTGTCGTTTCACATATGTCTTTCCCACTACTATGTATCTTTTGTCCCTTTACAATGATAAAGGAAAAAGGTTAGCGATGGTATTGTAATAATATTTTAATTATCCATTATTGATGGCATTATAATATTATGCCAATTCATTACAATCAATCATTTGAGCTCAAGAAATCATTATATCATAATAAAATAAAAACTCTTATACTTGAAAATTTTGATAGAATTGTAAATTGAGTTTTAGTTTAATTGGTATCGATATTTTTATTAATGTAAAAAGATATGAGTTGTTAAAATCACTTAATTAATTATATATATTTAAATTTTTACGAATTTTTAATAATTTAATTAATTAAAATTGAACTGGTGATCAGATTGATCGAAACGAAAATCAGTGACCTAACCAATTTGATTATTAATCCAATTCCAAAAAATGGAATTGCATTTTAACCAAATTATAATAAAAGTAGTAAATTAATAAATAAAATAAAGGGTAAACTACGCCCAATGTTACTATATTATTAGTAAGTTTATGTTTTGGTCACTCAACTTAAAAAAGTTACAAAATGGTCATATTAAACTATTCAAAAGTTTCTATTTAAGTCACTAGGTTGTTAAAATCACTATTGTATGGCTTTCTCTCCTCGCACGGTCTACACTTTACACCAATCAAAAGCTCTATTTCACCTTTTCTTTTATAGTTCAATTTTTTTTTCATGAAATAACTTTTAATGCCACAAATCTATGAACCAAAATCTAAACAATTTTTTTCTCCAATCTTTGACAGCGATCGTCAAACCGACTTGAATCTAAGGTATGTTCTTCTACTTATTAGTGGGTACCAATCCGTATTGATCATCAAATCATTGCTTGAAACTAGTTAGCTGGACTATTTCTTAAAAAAAAAACTTAAAACTCAGTGACTTAGATGAAAGCTTTTGAATAGTTCAGAAACTTAAATGAAAACTTCAAATAGTTCAGTATCCATTGTGTAACTTTTTATAGTTAAATGACTAAAACATAAATTTACTAATAGTTTAATGCCCTTAGATTGAATTTACCCTAAAATAGAAATGAAAGGAGAAAGAAATAAACACAGAATGAATTTAAAGAAGGAAGAAAGAAAGAAATAATATATATGGCTTTGGCCCTGTCGTCTACTTCTTTAAGCTTCCAGTTTTGAATATATGCTCTCCAAGCTCAACATTTCGTCTTTTTGTGAACAATCTTTCTTCTTCTTTTGATTTTTTCACCCTAAAATAAAATTAAATAAATGAAGCCTTTCGTTCAATGCAAGCTCGCTTCGATTCTTTAATGGCGAATTTTATCTTCATTGGGTCACTGCTTAATGGCCTTTTTTTCTTCTCTAAATCTGTAAGCTCTCTTCCTCTCCCATTTCCCATTCCTTTTTTTCCTTTTAAAAAATATGCATTTTTCTTTATCGGATTATTGATTAAAATTCTGGGTTTATATCTGTTTGATCTATTGACACTGTTAACATTTTTGTTTAATTTAATTTCTTTTTTTTTTCTCAACATTTTTAGTAGATCTGAAGTGAAATCCCTTCTTTATATGCAATTGATTCTTTTTAATTATTATATTGAAAAGATTAGTGTTTTTGTTAAATGAATTTGTAGAATGTAGGACTTGATAGTTAAATTTACTGCTACAAAAAAAAAAAAGATGCCATTTTTGTTTATATTATGGATCATGCTTTATTAGGTTCCTTTTTTCTTTTTTCTTTTCTTTTTTCCCTTAATCTCCATTATCATTATCTGTGTAGTTTTATATAAAATTTAGGGTTTATTTTCCCCTTAATCCCTTGTTTTTTCAAATTTTAGGAATTTAGTATTTTACTTTTCGGATTTTAAAATTCAGGTCTATTTGTTAAGTTTTTAACAAAAGGTAAATAAACAGTAATGACATATGGAACTGAATTTTGAAATCTGAAAATCAGAGGAATATTTTAACTATTTTTTTATTATTATTTTTTAGTTTGGTTTTGACTACTTAAATGATTGGAATTTAGGGTTGTTGGTGTTCATTATTATCTGTTAAATTTGTATAAATATATATTGTAAAATTAATTTAATACATTGATGATAAAGAATTAAAGATAGTTGCTAACCATTATGGAAGTCTAGTAAAATTAATCATTTTCTTTATATCATATGACTTGTTCAATTCCTTCCTTGTAGAGCAAAATCGGTAAAAATGCCATGGAGACCCCTGTATCAAGTGTCAGATTACATTCTGGCCCCTCTACTTAAAAAATGAGCAAATTAATCCTGTGCATTAGATCAAAGAGCAAATTGGTCTCTTTTCTGTTAAAAGTTTCATCCATTTCTACTCTTAAAAACTGACATAGCTAACAGAATAATCAAACAGTGACATGTGTGTGCCATGTGTATCTCATTCTGACGTATATAAACTAGTTTTAAACATAAAAATGGATGTAATGTTTTGCCCATTTTTTTAATAGAGGGATCAAAATGCAATCCGAACTACTAGTATAGAGGTCTCCATGTACTTTTACCAGCAAAATCCATACCTTCAGACTCTTGAGAGGATAAATAAACCCTTAGGCAATGAGCTTTTTTTCGGTGTTTCAGACTGGTTCCGATCGTTGATGTTCGTTGTTGAATGAGGGATTTCACATGCAACTTTTCTTTTAAGCTGAGAGTTTGAGATCCATTGTATTGTTATGGTTCCTTCACTCAATGAGTTGTCTTAGGTAAAAGAGTACTTTTTCGAATGTGGTATTTGTTGCAATCTTCAGTACGAGGACGACGAACGTGTTCGAATGCCAACACGCAATGATTGTGGTTGCTATAATCAGTTGCTATGTTTTTGGTGCCCATTGTCGTCTTGTTTTTGTTTCTGTGATGATTATGAGATAGTTTTTCTTTGAATTATATAGCTAATATCGGGTAATTTACTCCAGGTTGTATAGGCATTAATCGGAGTCCGGTTTTTTCTCTGAAGAATATATGGATTTCGAGAAAAAGAAGAGATGGAAACTGGTGGTGCCACGTATTTTGAAAAACAAATCAGCATCTCGTTGTTTTTTCCCAAAGGTGAAACCAACTAATTTCGATCCGGGTTTTGCACCAGTGTATCTCAACGTCTATGACTTAACCCCTATGAATGGCTACTTTTACTGGGCAGGCCTCGGTATCTTTCATTCTGGTGTGGAAGGTAAGCTTTGTTTCTGTCCTTATCTCGTTTCCGTCCAATGCAAGCTGGTTACTTGAATTGCAAGTACAAGGCAGTTTTCAAGTAAAAGTTTAGCTTTCTCTGATATCCGAACCGGATTCTTATACAGTTCACGGTGTGGAGTACGCATTTGGAGCTCATGACTACCCAACAAGTGGTGTTTTCGAGGTTGAACCACGACAGTGCCCAGGTTTCAAGTTCCGGAAATCGATATTCATTGGGACAACATCGTTGGATCCTATCAAAGTACGGGAATTCATGGAGCATAATTCAACAAGGTATCATGGAGATACGTATCACTTGATCGTCAAGAACTGCAACCATTTCTGTAAGGATATTTGTCACAGGTTGACGGGGAAACACATCCCGAAATGGGTAAATAGGCTTGCAAGAATAGGTTCAATGTGCAGTTGCATTCTTCCCGAAGCCCTTAAGACTTCAGTTGTGCAGCATGATCCGAATTATCAACCTTTCGATAGTGAGAAAAGGAGGCTGAGATGTGCATTTAGTTGCCTATCTTCGGTTTCCATGCGGCAAAAGTCCTCATTACTTCTACAATCACCCTTAAGAGGCTGCTTGCCACCTTGGGATTCGAAGAAATCAAACAATGTATCATATTGAAAAGGTAAGACAACTGATCGGGTCCATCAGCAGTTCGAGATTTTTTTTGGTGTTTGTCGTCTTAGTTTGTGGGATGTGTGTTGTCAAGTATGACACTAATGTGTTGTTAAATTCTTGGTTCAAAGTGTTCTTTTGGTCTCTAAGACAATGTAATTGATTTAATTCGTTGAATTTGAGCGGAACATAAAAGGGGAAGGATGATACGCATCAGCTCAAATTGGTGGTCGGAAATTTGCTGAGCCATAGAATCAACAATGTTAATAATAACGGCGAAACTTGTTAAGCAATGAATGGATTTTTCTAATATGGTATTGGCAGGACAATGTTAATAATGATACAAACGTTTCTGATACATTGATCTCGTATCATCAAACCTGCCTGAAAATCATACATGTCATATGTTGTGGATATAACGCCCAAAGACCAGAATAACACTGTTGACAGACGATTCAAACCGATGAAAGCCCCCATTGACTTATAAAATCTTAGCTCCTCGACTGCGAAGGCGCTTAAATGGTGAAACACTATAGCTTCCTCTACTGAACATAATTAGCTCCCTGGATCTATAGCAGCTGAAAATGAATAGACATCAAAGTTCAAAGACATGATTTAAAGAGATACATGCATGCATACATATTAAGACAAATGTAAATGAGTGGCATGCATGAATGCATACACACACACACACATATATACATGCATACTAAGACAAAAATGAAAAAGAGTGGCATATATGAATTCAGTTCTATAAGCAAATTTGAATCTGTATTTATAATATTTATCTAATGGCAACAAGTAACAATAATAAAAAGTTTACAATATAACAGCAAATGGCGACGAGAAACAACCCTACGGTTTAGTCAGTGCGTTCATGGAAAATACCGGTGTAAACTAAGGAACTTAACTGAGACTCGATATTTGTTTGGGAGCAAGGCCAAGAAATTATCAATCGTCTTTCTGATGCAAAACACTAGGCAGGCGATTATTACCATTGAGAGCAGCATGATATATTCGCTTCTCGGCCAGTCCTATATCTGACATTATCAAATTACCCTGCAACCACAAAATTAAACTGACAGTTAAAGACTGGCATCAACATGAATGATGATTCGACTAATTGTGTGCCATGTTACTAAAAGATTTTATGGTCATTTTACTGCATATCGGAGACTACACAGCACAAGAAATATCAAATGCGGTTCAACGGAGTTACATCTATCATTAGTTGGTTAAGTAGATATTTTCTCAAGGGCCAGTAGCTTTAATGGTAACTGTGCAGAGTGATGGTCCTACATTACATTTTGTCTCTGTGGACCGAGGAGAAAGGGGGCTCAGCGGGAAGAGGATTGTACCATGAGAGAAGCAAGGAGGTCTACAATCAATCAATATGACCAAATATTTGATGATCCGATAAGACGGTTCGATATATGCATACCTCGGTTGCCATCAATCTTCGAACATTATTAGCATACAGTTTCGGATCATCCTTCTCTTGCTGTGAGGGGTAGTAGGTCGGTAAGTGCATCACTTCCATGTGATTTACGAATTGGCATAGAAGAAAAACAACATGACGCACCTACAGAGAACAATACAGAACATTAGCAGTAGCACGGAAAAAACCGGTAAAGTTATTCACTACAATTTCATTGTTTTCTTGCATGAAGAAATAAATCATGCTATATATTTTCCATATAATCTTCCATCTTAATAACAATTTCAATGTATTACATAGCTACTTAATCAAAGGAACAAATAAATTTTGCTCTATTTATGAATTTCATCCCTATATGAAAATTAAGAACTTGATCCTTGTATTTTGAGAAAACTGAGAAGCTAGTTCAATTGGATAACATCGTTAAACCTTCCCATTGAATCACTAACTTGAAAATCAGCAATTCAAAAATTTATATGCAAGGAATTAAAGCAGAGGGGCCAACTTATCAATTTTAGTAAAATAGAGGGATGAAATTCACAATTAGACCAATAGATTTATTATCAAAATTTACAAAATCTATCTTGAATTTGCTTGAGAAATACTCACCCCTGTTATTGAATCCCAGGCTGGACTAAATCGTTGGTACGGATACCTTAATATGACAGGCACCACAGGTGCTCCGGCCAAAAACGCACCAGTCTTGAACGAGAGAAGGTAATCCCCATTGGTTGTAGTTCCTTCTGTTGCCAAAATAAATACGAATCAAACAACTACAAAATATCACCTACGGACATACATATACGTACGTACATACATACAAATGTACATAGCAGGTCAAAACGACAATTAACCTGGAAAGAGCAACATCATTGGGGCAGATTCATTATGATGAGCTCCACGAACTCTGTCAGTCACAACACCTGAAAGAAATACCGTTTATGTATTGTACTTTTGATCAATAGTATGTGATGAAGAACACGTTTCGAGGTCAATATTTGTTCTACCTGCAACACCTTTGAAGTCTGAGGATTTTGACTCTCGCTGAACGTAGACACAACCGAGGCATTTGCTGTAACAAACAAGCCAGAATATCATTCACTATTCTAACAGAACCAAAGAAATAGGTAACCATAAAAAAGTTTGCAAGAATGCAACTCTTTCTGAAACAAGTATTCGGATAATAACCACAAAAGACACATTGCAGTGGTATAAGCTAAGTCCCTCTATTATAAGGAGGGGATCAATTTAGTCCCTCTACTACTAAATGCATCAATTTAATCTCTATACTATTAAAATAATCAAATAAGGCTAAATTGTAACAGAGTTAACATTTATTGTTAAAAAATTACATGTAAATTATTTTTTCCATTTGCAGTTCAACTCCAAACAAAAGATTTCATTTGTAAATCCATAAAAAAACTTTCAAAATATTAACTTTGTAGCAAATGACATTTTTAAAACATTAAATGTTATGTGTTGAAATTTAAACTTATTTGATTCTTTTTAATAGTATGGGACTAATTTGATCCGATCCCTATAATAGAGAGATCTGCCAGGTACATTCACCTACGGTATTGTATTCACGAGGTGTCTCTGCTCGGTTTTAGCCCTAAGATTTTGTTGAACGGCATGGTCACACTGAGAGCTTAGCAAGTTCACATGACTGTGCCGAGAGCCAAAAGTAGCTCAAGTGGTACATTGACACCTTGAGAATATAATACCTGACATATTGAGAGAGTCTCCAACCCCTCAACGAGTTCGACAACAAAAAAAAAACTGACTACCGAATCACAAACTCACCTGATGAGACCAACTAGAGGAATTTTAGCCACAGATCTCTTCAGAAATAAAATCCAACGGTTCCAATTGAAAAACAAACAAACAAATAAACCAGAAACATATCAGTTTAAAGCAGCAAAATTTAAAATTTAACTTTTTTTATCATAATCAAAACTATAAAAGAATGACTGATAAGTTAAACAAACCTTAGCAACAAAGCTTGGAAAAGAAGAGGACATATGATATAAGATATCTAAATATGAAACATGATTAGATACAATTGCCCCAGGTCTTTCTTGCTCTTCTAGTTGATGGGTACCCTATAAAAAAATCACACAAGAAATCATAAAAAAAATGAAGGTTTTTTTTTTTGCATTTAAATCCTCCTTAAAGCTATCAAGTTGAACTTGGGATTACCTCAGTTTTTGAGTTCTCTTTGGTATTAGCTGAATCTTTATGAGTTTCAGTAATCCAATAAAATCCCACCACGAAGAGCAAAGACCTAGAGAGAAATCGGCCCGACCGAACAATCACGGCCCGCCGCCACCCACCCAAGTGAGCATAACCCTCTTCTTCCTCCTCCTGGTTCGGAGCAGAGAACATAGTACAAATTCTACAAATCAAATAATATACAACCAAAAGGAACATCCCAAAAACAATTCGAAGGGGAAGCAACGTAATGAGGGAGATTCCAAGCATGATTTTCTCCTTCAATGGGAGCTCTCCACGTCCCATGGTACCGTACACGTCGTTACGAACGTAAGCAGCGAATTTTTTCTCGAGCTCGTGGATGTTGGCGGCGGCGGTGGATGAGGAGTCGGCTTTGAGTAAGGGACGGTCGTCTTTGGAGGAAGTATCATCATGGGTCGAATCGGATTGTTGGATCTTCACCGGTTTCGAATTCAAGTCCTTGAGTTCGGATTCCATGCTGCTTTAAAAAAAAAAGTACAAATTTCGATCAAATTTTATGTAAGGAAATTTGGGTTTTTATTATTTGAAGAGATAATCAATGGGTTGGATTTAGAATTTGGATTTGATTAGGGAAGTGAAGTGGATTAAAAGAGAGTTTATGAGGGAAAGGAAAGGTTTACTTGGATCTGAGGTAATCGCCATGGATTCTCTTTTTTTTCTTGAACACTAAATTTTCGCTATATTCTATTCCTAACCCAAGGTTTATGACTGCGGAAAATGGCGAATCAAATGCCCACAAAATGGTTGATTTTTTTTTCTCAATATAAAAATATGAAAGAATTCGAGTTCATGAAGGTTCCCCATCCTGGGTTGGTGAGACTAGACAAAGAGCCGGTTCATCGTTTCGATTAGGATAAAATGGTCAGTTAACTATTAATAAGTTTAAGTTTTGGTCATTCAATATCAAAAAATTACAAAATGGTCATTAAAATATTCGAAAGTTTTCATTTAAATCATTGAGACATTAAAATCATTGTTGTATGGTCTTCTCTATTTACACCGCTTACACAAATTGAAAACTCTTCTTTTCAAGGGCAAAACAAAAAAAAAATGTAGGAATGTCGAAATTAAATTATAATTTTTATGATAGTAAAAATGTAATTTCAACATTATAATAGATTATATTTTTATAATTTTTAAAATATTAAATCATATTTTATCATTTTTAGGAGGGCAAAATACAAATTTACTTTTACTAATTTAAATTTTTAAAAATTTAAAAGGCCTAAATAGAAAACTTTTTATTTTAGGAAGGTCGAGGCACCTACTAGCCCCCTAGTTATGCCTTTGCTTTTTTCCCTTCACTTCTACAATTTATTTTTTCACAAAACAACTTTGAACGTCACGAATTTACAAACAAAAATCCAAACAATTTTCTTCTCTGATATCTGACACTAATTGTCAGATCAACTTTGAACTAAGGTTGTTATTCCACTTGCCGACGAGTACTAATACACCAATCGAACTTTTTCTAAAAAAAACTTAACAACTCATTGATTTAAATGAAAAATTACGAATAGTTCAATGCCTTAAATAAAAACTTTTAAATAATTTAATGACTATTTTGTAACTTTTTTAAAATTGAATGATCAAGATGTGAACTTACTAATAATATAGGGACATTGGTTGTAGCTCACCAATTGAATTAAGGGTAAACTACAAAAATAGTCACTTTTGTTTGCCCAAGGTTACATTTTAGTCACTTGTGTTTGTATTTTGTTACGAAGTGATCACTGTGCCGTTAAGTTCCGTTATCTCCCTAACGGTAATCCTACGTGGTAGTCCAACTAGATTTTAAGTGCCAACTTGAATTTACAAATTGAATGAGAATAAATCTTTAATTAAATAAATTTATTTAATTAAAATTTTTAAACCCTAAACCTCCACACACCTCTCTTCTTCTTCATCTTCATCTTCATCTTTTTCCATTTTGATTCCAATATCTGTAGTTACAAATCTGTCTCAAAGCTTGAATATTTGAAACTCATTAACCCAAAGGAACTTAACGGGAAGAAGATATTGGAATCAAAGATATTGAATCTTTGGGTTAATGGGTTTTAAAGATTCAAGCTTTGAGACAGATTTGTAACTAAAGATATTGAATTAAAAGGGAAGAAGATGAAGATGAAGAAAAGAGGTGTATGGAAATGGGTTAGGGTTTAAAATTTTTAATTAAATAAATTTATTTAATTAAAGATTTATTCTCATTCAATTTGTAAATCCAAGTTGACACTTAAAATCTAGTTGGACTGTCATGTAGGATTACCGTTAGGGAGGTAACGAAACTTAACGGCACGTTGATCACTTCATAACAAAATACTAACATAAGTGACTAAAACGTAATATTTCAAACATAAGTGACTAAAATGTAACCTGAGGCAAACAAAAGTGACTATTTTTATAGTTTACCCTTGAATTAATGGATAAAGCAACATTTAATCATTGAACTTGGTAAATTTTTTCAATTTAGACCCTAAATATTTTTTCCCAAATTAATCATGCAAATTTACAATTTTTTTTCTCAATTTTGGCTATGTGATTACATGGCACTATGATGTTGTACAATCTCAAGGTATCACATTTTCATGTTATTGAAGTTGGACTTCGTTTGTACGTGACTCGTGACAATCACATGAACCAATTCTAAAAAAAATTGTCAAATATTTGGGGACCAAGTTGAAAATATTACCTTATCCCTTAAATTAATTAAATTAAATTTTTGCTTTTCTCTCCTATTTAAATAACACTCATAACTAGGAGTTGACCTATTTTCATTTATTATAAAATTAAATTAATCATCATATGATGTAATGTACACAGATTAATTTATCTATTTATTGAGTAAATGGTGCAAAATGTAATCTGACTCCTACTACAAGTGCTTTATGATACTTTTATCACTAAATTAAATATATTATTGATTAAACCCAGTTCGAACCAAGTTTTAAGATGCAGCTATCAATTAATTGTTGAGAAAATATATGGGCCCAGTTTATGGGATTTTTTTTTTTACGTATTATATTTTTATTGGATAATCCCAGTTCTAAAACCGTCGACATTACGCCACGTATTTGTAATGAGCTGGCCCATTTTTCCGAATACAGACCCGGCTTGGAGCCGTAACTAATTCGGCTTCCATTTTACAGCATTTTATTTTATTTTTCCAAAAAAGTTATCATATTTATCAAATAGATAATAAGTCGTATGGCTATAAATGAACCGAATTTGAATGAATAAATTTTTGTTCGTGTTCGTGTATTTATTTTTGAAGTTGTTCATGTTCGGTTTGTGTTCGTTAAAAATTTCAAATTTTTGTTCATGTTCGTTTATTTAATGTTCACGAACATGTTCATTTAACTTAATCAAACATGGTCATGAACACTAATCGAACATATTCACGAACATTAATCGAACGTGTTCATGAATATATAATTGAACACGTTCACGAACAATGTTAATGAATAATAAACAAACAAACAAACAATAAAAACATACACATAGATATTATTTTAATTTTTTATAAGAAAATATCATTAACAAATAAATGAGCTTATAAACGAGCCAATAAACGAGCTTATTCATGAACATAAACGAACCAAACACACCTCTGTTCGTATTCGTTCGTTTATTAAACGAACATAAAAATTTTGTTCATACTCGTTTATTTATCTTAATAAACGAACATAAACGAATGTTATACGAACGGTTCACAAATAATTCATCGAACGTTCTGTTCATTTACACTCTTAATAAGTCGAAGCTATCAAAATGATAAAATATTATCAAAAAATTTATTTATCGCATGAATTAATTACAAAAATTATTATAAAAGTGAACCAAATAATTAAAACTAGTGTTGTGTTACACCCCCTTATGCCCTGGGAAAATTAAAATACAAAATAATATTTAAGTAACGATTTTGTTTAATTTTAATAATTAGTTAAAAAATGCTAACAATTTGATAAGAAAGAAAATACTACTAAATTCTAATACATTCACGATATGTTCCAATGATGTAAAAATATATTTATAAAAAATTATATAAAAATTTAATAATCTTGATTGAAATTGTAAAATTGATGATTTAGAAATTTTGATGTCTTAAATTTAAATATCATTTGTGAATTTATTTTGAATTTAAATTATTTTTATAAATTTAATATAAAGTTATAAAAAAAATTCATCATCATAATAATATTTGTTATTTTTTAAACAGAAAATATTTTTAATTATTTTTCAATTAAGTTTGTGTTGGTTAGCTTGTAAGCAATAAACTAAATACTGAACATACAAAATTTAAGATGGTGATTTTTCAATTAAAATTGTTGGGTCAAGTTTAGATAAAATTCATCATGTTCATTCTGCTAAAATATTTTTTTTTTAATTTTTAACTATTTAATGAATTCTAAAATATAATTTTTTAATAATTTATAACATATAATCTAATTTTAAAAATACTTTTTATATATATTTTTATTTTTTAATCTTATAATATATTTGGCTTAGATTTGTAAAAAAAGAAAATATATCAGGTAGGTTGAGACAAAATCAAAAGTATTATTTCAAGGTCAATTTCATCCTATAATTAATTCATATATTTTAAATATAATCTAAATTAAATTTAAAATGCCCATAATAATTAAACTGTCAGAAAAATTTAATTGATACAATACTCATACTTCAAAAACAATTAAATCATGTTTTGAAATTTAAAATCTATCAATAATATGAGAATGTCTAATGTAATTAATTAAAAAACTAAATTTACACGTTTAGACACATGCTTATATTCAACACTTAAAGCTCAAATACGAGTAGCATGTGCTTATCATAATTATGCCCCGGAATAAGATATCTACATCTTAGTATAGTTTCAACTTCCATGCATTCCTATCTTATAATTATGCATCATCAGCCTTTTTTTTTTTTTTTTTTTTATATGATGAGAACCAACAAATGTTCTACAAAGCTCACCTTGCAAACAAAGGACGATATCAAACAAACTTGGAATGCTCTTCCCTACTGAACAAAAACAAGAACTGCAAAATCAAATGAGTCCAGGAGTAAAATCTCACTATCTTCTCAATATTTTCTGATATACCAATTGAGAGTTTTGTCTTACCTAATTGCATCACTTAAACGTAGAAGGACGAAGTCTCGACGTCCATGGCCAAAAATTCACAAGAGACTTAAAGATATAAAATAGGTATTGGGTCTACCACCAAAAGAAACTGAATTAGTTATACCTGTGGATCATCAAAAGATGTACACAACGTTAGAAAGAAGTACAATCTTCCTAAAATAATAAAAGTTGCACTGATTAGAACAAGAACTAGGAAGATTAGATAGATGGGACAACAACTTCAAGGCAAAGATTGTACTATATGCATTGAGAATAGGGGAGGCGTCTAAATGAGACAATGGTACTCACAAGCTACTTGAGTTCACTCGAAAAAATTCGAGCTCGATTCAATAACAACCGATTGTGCTCGAGCTATCAATTGAGTCGAATTCGAGCTTGAGCTCGAATGACTCGCAAGCCTTATCAAGCTTTTCATATTTTTATATTATTAATTTAAATTATCACTCTTAATATATATTACTAACCCAAACTTAATTATTGAGATGAGCTTGAGCTTGAGCTCGAGCTCGAGCAGCTTGATTATATCTCGAGCCAAGCTCAAATTTAAAAGTAGAAGTTCGATTGAGCTTGAGCTGAGTATCAAGCTCCGAATTTCAAGCTTGAGCTTGACAGTATTCAAGCTCGGCTCGACTCAATTACACTCCCTATTTGGGAAGATACAATCCCTGTTTTCCATCCGAGACCTTTCAAAACTAAAAGAGGTGTACAGAGCAGTGGCTACTAATCAACTTCTCAATAGGTTAGATGTAAAAGAATGATCAAATGTTATTGTCATCTACATTAGATAGATGAGACTAACATTGCATCAGCTTTACTTTCAGCCACATTATGTCTCTTTCTTTCGGTATAAACCATCACGTGATGTTGCAAAAAATATATATCATACGAACTTTTCTAGTTTTTTCGGATAAGCTAAATTATAGAATTGAGAATCAGGGTGTAACCTTGCCATAGTGAAGACAATTCTGCAACTTACAAATAAACCACAAAATTTCATAAAACAGAAGTGAATTTAACTAAGCAAATATACACAGAGCATGATTTACAGGATCATCGGCAATGCTTCTAATTCTGTGTAACCGTCCTGGAAAAACACCAGCTATTCTTTAAATTTTTTTGTAGTAGATAGAGAAGCCCAAGGAAACTGCTGTTCCTTTCTTGCCCAACATAGTAAATCGTAGCAGTCCAACTCAAAGCAAGCCTGGAGAGGAGAGCAATCACTCTGTGCCCCTCAACCTTTTATACGGCCCAATTAAATTCAGTGTCCCAATCCCAACATACCTCCAGAATCTGGATATAAAAATATTCAAAGTTCTCTAATGACAAGTAAAAGAAACATATGATTTCCAGTTTCTTCTTCTTGGTTGCACAATATAGCAATATACAGCTTTTGTCTTCAATTGAAAGGCTACATTTGCTCATTGTATCTGCCAACCTGTTAATAACAGCCATCCAAGCTAGAATAGTGTGCTTTGGGATTTGACATTAGAACCAAAGCAATCTATATGCCAGGTGACCTTAGTATGTAGATTCCAACAAGATGGCATTCCCCTGGAAAATCTATGTATTCACAGTCTCAAAAAATCTCGAGTCCTGAAAGTGAAGTGGTTCATTTCCCCAAGAAACCCACCCAGCTAACATTTCTCTGGCAAAGAGTTCAATACATCGAGCAGGTTTAACTCCAGGAACATGGTCCAACAGTAATTCTATAAGGGAAAGAAAGAAAAGAGTTAATATGAGTGAAAATTCAAGCACTGAGTTGCCATGTAAAAGTTGGTTATCATAATAACAGAGGTATTTACTTCATAAGCATAAAAAAATGAATTAACTCCTTCTCAGATGATATATACGAAAGAAGAAAATAGGTAAAAGACCTCTTTAGTCCCTCTCAATTTCAATATTGAGAAAATTAGTCCCTCTCAAAAAAGTCGAAGCAATTTAATCTCAATCAATTTTGAAAGTGAGCAATTAAAGACAATTAATTATAGTGTTAATGTCTTCCGTCAATTGTACATAATTTTGATTGATATAATAACAAATTTAACCTACGATATTTACATATTTTGTTAATTTAGTCTTCGTTCTAAAAGTTTCAACAAATTTAGTCTCAACATTTGCAAATTTACACAAAATTTGCGGGCTAAATTTGTTAAATCAAAACCAAATTGAAAGAATGTGTAAACTTTGCGGGGTACATTTGTTATTATAGCAATCAAAATTATATACAATTGACATTAACACAATGGTTAATTGTCTTTAGTTGCTCAGTTTAGAAATTGAGAGAGATTTAATAGCTCCACTTTTTTTTAGAGGGACCAATTTGCTCAATATCAATATTGAGAGGACCAGAAAAGGTATTTTTTATCAAGAAAATATAAAGAAAATAGTTCATTTTTGGTCAAGAAAATCTCCCATGTCATGGTGAAAGAGCAATAAATACTTGCAACCATATATTATGGGAACTATTTGAGTAATCCATCAATAAAATAATACCTCCAATTGGGGGTTCCTGGAGGTTAATAAATACTTGCAACCATATATTATGGGAACTATTTAAGTAGTCCATCAATAAAATAATACCTCCAATTGGGGGTTTCCTGGAGTAACCTCCAGGAATGCTTATGATAATATGTTCATCTTTTATCGGCCTAAATACTGAATGGCAATTTGAATCCATTTCCTGCAAAAATTCCAGTGTAAGCAACAAAAACAATCCAGTCAAGAGCAAGCAGCAATTAAAAGCATGTATAATGCATAGCTTATGTTTATTACTTTTCCTTGACAGTATCCCAGAAGAAGACATTCATATGGCCGATGATGAAAGAGGTCAAGATCACCGATCAATGAACCGTCTCCTTTCACCTGAAAATCTCAAGCAAAACCCAATTTAAATGATAATTTGCAAATCAGCATTGTTTCAACTTCGTGCAAACACACACACACAAAGACAAAAAAGGTGAGAGAGTCACCTTCAACCAATAAATAGTAGACACATATCTAACTCCCCATGCAGGGAATAGCTCTTTCTCAATGAAGGTACGCAATTTCTCTCTATTTGTCACCCATAAGGCCACAAGTGCACCCCCTCTGTGTGTAAGTTGATTAATTGGAAGGGATAAGAAATACCGGTTTGGTAAAGTTGGGTACCTGAAGCAATCGGGAAATAAAAACACAGGTGAAAATATATTGACAAGAAGAAACTCACAAGAATATGATCAGGAAGGTATAAACTGTCAAAAACAGTAGTGATGTGTTTGATACATTGATATATGTGATTACATACACTGATTTCTGACGAGCACTTCCGTTTTCCCAAGGAGGATCAATAACCATAAGGTTGAAACCACTATCAGATTCAGCTGCATAAGCACAAAAAAAGGAAGTCAATGTTCATCTTAATTCTATGTGTCACTGGTTCTTAGAGCAGCTAAAGAAAACTTAGCAAATGTAAGGGTAAAAGTACCATAGAGGCCTCTATACTAGGAGTCAAATTGTATTTTGCCCTCACTACTGAAAAAACTAGCAAATTAGTCCTTGTACATTAGATCAAAGAGCAAATTAGTCCTTTGTGTTAAAAATTTCATCAATTTGTACTATTAAAAATTAGTATGGCCGACGGAATAACTAGACAATGATGCAAGGTGTGCCATATGTACCTCATGCTTATGTATAAGGATCAGTTTTAACAAAAAGACCATTTTACTCTTTGATCTAACGTACAGGGACTAATTTGCCTTTTTCTTTTAGTAGAGGCAAAATGCAATCTGACTCCTAGTACAAAGCCCTCCATGGTACTTTTACCCAATAATGACACATGATATCAAATAGAATAATATATAAACTCAGAACCAGATAACATGTTGGAATCTCTCAACATGAGTTATAGCAATATGATATATATATATATAAAGTTGCAGCCTAAAGAGAAAAGACTTGATGTGCAATATTTACCGGGTATTATGTTGCGAATCTGCCCCAAATCCGACTTCAACATGATCAAGGACACAACATATAAGAACATATCAGACATTATAAGAAAGAATTTGAAACAATTTGGAATATGAAATCTACTTTCAACAGAATCAAAACGATATAACAGTTAAACCATTCTCGTGAATTCTAAGTTTCAAATATCTTATTCTTAAGCATTTTAAGAAAGAAAATCAACACACCATATAGAAACAACTCATGCTGGGTAATACATAACGCCTGCTCAGAAATTCAGCCTCCAGTTCTCCCGGCGTGTCGTTAACCACTAAATTATTAAAAACCGGAAGCACTCTCCGTTCATTGATTCCATTTTCTGAAACAGATATGAAACTAATAACAAAAATATTCATAAAAAATACAAAACGTTAATCATTAAACCAGTGAACAAGGTAAGCAAACCTCCACTATCAATCTCGCTTTTCAGTCTACTAAACTTAAAATCAAGAGTTATATCATACAAAGGAGCTTGCCAAACTCTTCCAAGCTCAACGAAAGAATGCTCTTCATCACCGCCGCTTAGCTCCGTTGAAGAACAAAAATCACTCCTTGTTTTGCTCATAATCGCTGGAAAATCAGCTGATCCGAGTAATGATTCATGCGCCTTTAACAATAAAGGCCTCACCTCCTAAACCGAACATAAAACAAATTAACCGAACAGCAAAAAGAAATTAAAAATAAATTTTTAAAAATTTTACCTGGTGACGCTTATCTGCGGCTTGTTCTTTTTCATTGAGTGAACGAGGTTGTTTCTTCGGTTTTCGTTTTCGTTTCTTAGGATTGGAGGAGAGATTAGGTTCTGGAGCGGAGTGTTTGGATTCAAAGAAACGGGAATAATAGGTTGAAGGAGATACGTGAAAACGAGTGTAGGATCGGTTAATTACTCGAACCGGGTCGATGAAGACGGCATTGGAATTCGGTAGTTCATAAATGCCGGAATCTAAGAATCTGGATAGCTCGTCGCTTGGTTTCGATTCGATCTCCATTTTCAGAGCTCTCGACTGACTCAACTCAGCTATATGCCTAGGCGCCTTTGTAAATAGCTGCTTGCTCGTCGACTCACTGAAGTAGTTCACTGTGGGCGGTTAGTTGCGATTGGGCTGGACTTGAATAATTGGCCGGTTCGCCATTTGTCGGCCTAGTCATACCCTAAATTCTTACCTCAATCTAAAAACTCGATCATATTTTATGATTTTACCGTGAATGAAAAAAATGGAAAGTGGCGTAGAATTGAGAAAGATAAAATGAAAGTTATAATTTAATCTCAACCACTTTTTTTTTTTCTAATGGTTTAAAAAGGTGTAAATTTAATAGTTTTTACATTAGGTATAAGTGTTACGAGCTAGATTTGATTGTTTTTATAGTTTTTATTGGTTTAATCGTGCTAGATATTAAAAAATTTGTTAATTATAAGTAAAATTTTAATAAATGAAAATATATAATTTATTAATTATTAAGTTATAAATAATATAAAAAAATTTCAACAATATTATATAAAAATAATATGAATCTGCTTAAAATATATTTGAGTTAATTATTTATAAATATGTGTACGTTTAGTCAAAATTCTCAGCTCAGATTTTTTTTTTTAGAAAAATAACTGTTTAAAGCTATTACAATGAAAAACTAAAACATATTGAACCTAACATTATAGTTATCTTTAAAACATATTGAACCTAACATTATAGTTATCTTTTTGAAGAGTTATGGTGATGCTGAAAAAACATGTAAATTGGAGTCACCAAAATCTATGAGTTTTGCAATGGCGTCAGCAGCTTCGTTGACATTTAGTGGGACGTGATGAAGGCAAATTTTCCATTTTCTTTGTAAGAGTTGGTGAATTGACCGCACTTCTCCCAAATTACCCTTGAATAGAAGAGTTCGATCATATTTAAACTTGACTTAATTGGATCAATGAATACCTTTAATACATATCAATTCCAATAGAATAATGAGTAAAAGTATCATAAGTCTTTTTTATTATGAGTCAGATTGTATTTTACCTTATATACTAAAAAAATAAGTAAATTAAGCCTCGTATGTTAGATAAAATAGTAAATTGATTATTTCTGTTAATTTTTTTTTATTTTCACAGTTTTAAAAACTATCATGGTTGATAGAATAACCAAACAATTATACATGATGTGTCACATGCAACTCATGTTGACACATAAAAACTGCTTGTTAACAATAAAAAAAAAGTATTAGAAAGATCATTTTGTTTTTTGATCAAACCAAAAATTATTAATTTATTTACTTTATTAAGTAAAAAAAATTATAAGTTGATTAATACAAACATTTTCATAATACTTTAATAGATAAAAATGATTGATTTAGCTAATTTTAATCTTAAAAAACAATAACTTGTACCGAATATGTTAATTGGCATTTTTCGTTATAGAATCTCGAGTAATCATGTAGTCGGTATATTGATTAATGATTAGAAACCGTATATTGCAAAAGATTATAAATTCGTGCAATGATTATGTCTAAATTTTAATATTGAAGGGCTAAAATCAAAATTATAAATAAATTCTGATTTAATATATGAATTTTAATTTAGTATAATTATACATATAAAATTTTGATCGTGGCTGAAATTTATATACAAAATTTTAATTTTGATTCAATCATATTCATTTAAAGAAATAAATATATTAATTTATTTATTATATTTAATAAATATAATTATTTGTATATGTAATATATAAATATAAAATATTACTATATCAATAATTATATTAATAATCTACGAGAATTGAATCAAATCAAAATTTTATGTATAAATTGTTCACAATTAAAATCCGTGTATAAAATTACATATTAAAACCAAAATTCATGTTAAATATTGAGATTTATTCTTAAAATTAAAAAAGAATGGCTTTGCTTTTCCTTCAATTAAAACAAAATTGTGTACCTAACAAAATTTCGAAATCCAAATTACTTTAGGGTAAACTACATTTAAGATTACTAAATTATCAGCAAATTTATGTTTTAGTCATAAAAAATTATAAAATGATCATTAAACTATTTGAAAGTTTATAATTCACTTAACTATTTCAAAATTTTTATTCAAGTCACCGGACTATTAAATTTTTTATAGAAAGTTCGATTGATGAGCTTCGAGCAACAATTTGACACTTAGTAAGATATATCAGTACTTATCGATAAGTAGAAAAACATACATTAAATCCAAGTCGATCTAATAGTTAGTGTAAAAGATAAGAGAAAAAAGCTATTTGGTTTTTGGATTACAAATTCATGAAGTTCAAAGTTGTTTTATAAAAAAAAAAAAATTAAACTATAAAAGAGAAATGAAATGAAAACTTTTGATTGGTGTAAGTAAAACGATGAAAGAAAATCATACAACAACAATTTTAATAATCTTATAAACTTAAATGAAAACTTTTAAATAATTTAGTGATTATTTTATAATATTTTTTAAATAAATGATTAAAATATAAATTTATTAATAGTTTAATCATACTTGTGCTCATTAAATCAACTCAATCAGGTAAAATTTGAGGTTGACGAAGTCAAAAGACACTATACGCAGCAGGAAGTTTCGAGGAAATTGAAGGCCTGCAAATAAGCTATTGCAATTTTTTGGGATAATGTATCACTCAGTCCTTGAAATTGATAGTTTTCTCACATTAGTCATTGAATTTTTTTAGTCTAGATTAGCCATTTTCTCAATTTGAATTTTGAACTTTGATTTTGTTAAGGTTTTATAATGTGGAGCTTCGATATTGCACCATACCATCACTTAATCTTTTAAAAAATATTTTTTAAAAATTTTTGTGTGCATTTTTTAGATTTTATACAAATATTTAAAATTTTCAAGTGATTATGTAACACAATATCAAAATATTACATCATTATACCTTAATAAAATTTAAGTTCATGATCAAATTGGGAAATTTTGCGATGTTTCAGAGGTACTTTGAAATTGTGCCTCATTATTCCTTAAAATTATAAAAAATAAAAAATAAAATTTCTTTTTAATATTTTTTTGATTAGATTTTATATAAAATTTTAACCATTTTTAGGTAACGATGTAATGCAATATCAAAATGCCACATCATCATACTTTAATGGAATCCAAGTTTAAGTATTAAATTGAGAAAATTTTCCAAGTTTCAAGACTAATGTGGAAAAAAAAGTTTTGGTACCAAGTTGAAAAAATTATCAAATTTAGGGACTTAATGTTGCTATGCTCCTTTTTTTCCATTAAAAATCCCTCTTCTTCAACTAGATGCTTGCATGAGCAGGAGCCAACGACGGACAGCCACGTCATATCTCCCGCTTAAAATTTTCCTTATATAAAAATTATAACGATCATCCTTGTTAACTGTGGGCAGGGTAACCAGTAACCATGGTTAATTTACAACTAAAAACCTGAGCCTCTCACTTATAAATACACTTCCATTACTCCGCTGTTTTCTCAAGTTGTAGATCAAGCGAATTCTCAGACTCACTGAGTCAATCTCTTCTTTCTCCAGGAGGTTCAAGGTTAGAGATTCCCTCTTCTTCTTCTTCTTCTTCTTCTTTTTGTTTATTTCATCCGATTATAAATCGTGCTTTAATTTGTTGATCACAGTTATTTTGATTCGTAGACATTTTGTGATTCTTCTTCTTTTTCTTTTTTTTTTCAAGTAAATGACGGATCGATGATGAAAAACGTGAGCAAATTGTTGTTTCATTTGTCTTTTTTTTTTGGGTGATGCAAAGTCATGATTTTAGATTAGAAATAGTTTTCCGTTCTTTGAGTTTGTTATGTTTTATTTATCCTTTCATGCATTTCTTCAAGATAATGTTTAATTAAGTTCTTCAAATTCTGCTCTGTGATTCTTCTTTGTTTTCGTTTTTGAAGTTCGTTATTGACGAAACCAGCTTTAGTTTATTTTTTTCAAGTAAATGACTGATCGGATTATAAGAAACGTGAAGAATTTGTTGTTTCGTTTACCTTTGTTTTTGCCATTTTTTTCCGGTGATGCAGATAAATTTAAACTAATCCGTTATGTTCTTAGATTAGAAATAGCTTTCTGTTCTTCTTTGAGCCTGTTATGTTTGATTTATCTTTCATGCATTTCTCCAAGGTAATGTTTAATTAAGCTCTTCACATTCTGCTCTGTTTTTCTCTTTGTTTTCGTCTTTGACGAAACCAGCTTTAGTTTTTTTTTTTTCAAGTAAATGACTGATCGGATTATAAGAAACGTGAGCAAATTGTTATTTCGTTTACCCGTGTTTAAGGTTTTCTTTTTCGTTGATGCAAATTAATTTAAGCTAATCCGTCATGATCTTGGATTAGAACTAGTTCTGTAATCTGTTCTTCTTTGAGCTTGTTATGTTTGATTTATCGTTTCATGCTTTTCTTGGAAACAAGACGAGATTTGTGCTTTCCTTTTAACTTGATTTTCGAATTTTTTCTGTTTTTGCCAAACAGATTGAACGCTGGAAAAAGCTGGCTTTTCTTCAAGGTAATAATATTTAATTAAGCTCTGTTTTGCTCTTTGTTTTCATTTTCGAAGTTCGTTGTTGACGAAACCAGCTTTAGTTTTTTTCTTTTCCTTTTATTTTTCCTGTTTGGATCCTCTCTTTCAAAACTGTTAATTTTGGTTATGGTGAGTGGTGACACCGCAACTCTCCTTGGTTAGATTCTTCAAAAAGAAAAAAAAACACATTTTTTTCATAAAATAAAATTGATTTCAAGTGTCTGCCCTTGCGCAAAAAACGGCTGTTATTTAGAATTGGCTTAAATACAAAATTGGTCTTCAAATATATTAATTTTCTTATTTAAGTACCTAACATTAGAAAAAAAAAACTGCTATCTAATGTTTAAAATATTATTTTGGCCTTATTTTACTGGATAAATTTCAAAACTACGTATGAACTTTAGTTCATTGTGCAATGTTATATATCAACTTTGATTTTATGAAATTTTATACATTAAATTTTAATTTAATTTAATTTTCTTAAATTACTAATATAATTATCGATATAACATCATTTTAAGTATACGTATAGCAGTGCAAAAAATTATATATATCTAATATGAAAGGTTTAAAGAACAAAATGGTATCTAAACTATATTATTTTTCCCAAATTAGTACTTAATTTTTTTTGGTCAAAACTGGTACCTAAACTATTAAACTGTTATCCATTTTACCTCAACTGTTAGTTTCATTAGAAAAAAAAATTCATCCAATCATAATTTGCTACGTAAACCTATATTTATTTTACCTATTTTCTTAAATTTTCTTCTCATCAAATATTTTCTACCAATTTTCTCACACTTTCTCATCAACCAAACACTACAAAAAAATGTTTGTTTCATTGTACAAAGCTTTGCGCTTACTTTCTTGCTATTCTACCGATTCCCAACCTCATCTCACCCAACAGAAAATTAGTAGAAAATATTTGATGAGAAAAAAATTTAAGAAAATGGTTAAAATAAATATAGATTTAGGTAGCAAGTTATGATTGGCTGAATTTTTTTTCTAACAGGACTAACAGTTGGGTTAAAATGAGTAACAGTTTAATAGTTTAGGTATCAATTTTGACCAAAAAAAAGTTTAGGTACAAAATTGGGAAAAGTAGTATAGTTTAGGTACTATTTTATGTTTAAGCCAATATGAAAATATATTGACATATTAATTCTTTTAAAAATGAACAATTGAATCAAAATTAAAATTTCATGTATACATTTGAACCGTAACCAAAGTTTTATATGTATAATTATACCAAATTAAAGTATATATCAAAATACATATTGAATCAAAACCCATGTGTAATGTTGAGATTTATCTCTACTTTAACTAAAAATGTATATGATACCAACTAATTGAGGACCAATTTTATAGCTAAACTTTTAGAATTTAATAAGTTTAAATTTTGGGATTAATCTCAAAATTGTACATGAACTTTGATTCAATGTGTAATTATACACGAAATTTTATTTTGATTTAATTATACGCATTTAAAAAAATAAATACATTAATCTATTTTTATATTAGATAAATATAATTATTTATGTACACAAACATAGAATGATGTTATATAAATAAGGCATAATTGTAAAAAAAAAAACCCCAAATTTTAAGAGCTTTTAGAGATATCCCTAACTTTTTTTAACACTCTTAAAATTACAATTTTTCAAAAATCAATCAATCAAATATAAAATCATCGAAATAACCTATTTGACTTGTCACGTAATGACATTATTGATGACATCATCAAAATAATATTTTTTTTTCATCTTATTCGTCTTCTTTCATATTCTTTCTTCTTCTCTCTCTTTTTAATTGATTTCTCAAATTTTCTCGGACTTTCTCTCTTTTCAAACATCCATTTTGGTTTCGCTTCACTTTTTAAAAAAATTGAAACATAAATTCTTCACTTTCTTCAATATTTTTTCCCTGAAAATTCTCAGAGTGTTGATGGAAAATTCTTCGGTTGCCTGCCATCTTCTTGTTGTTTTAGAATATTACTTTCAAATTCATTTATATTGATAAGAGTGTATTCAACCCCAAAAGGCCAACTATATATCTTTGATTTTTTGCAACTCTATATTTCATACTTTACAGAAAAATAAAATTAAAGCTTCGAATTCTTGCTGTTCCATATGTGAATTGAATAAGATTCAAGCAATAGATTGGCTATAATCATCATCCTTATCGCTTAGATGATAATTTTTATTGCCATTAATGCCTCCTGGTGCTTCATTTCCTCCACAAATAAAGGAAATCTCAAACCCGAATGAGTTACTAAAGCGTGAGAACAACTTGGTACTCCCTCCCTTTCCTTTTTTCCCTCTGTTCGATCTCCGGGATCCGGTTGCCGCCGGTGGGATTTTCGTTTCCCACCTCTCTATCCTCATTTCTAGCTCTTCTTCTCTCTCTTTCCTTGTTCATTCCCTTATTCTTGGATTTTATTTCGTCGAAAATTGGTTGTTTACCGGTAGTTTGTACAACCCATGTGCAATGGCAGCGGCTACCACCGAAGCTGATGGCCCCACGTCGGTGTTACATGCAGAGCCACCGTTCACCATGCTGTTAATGCATTTATCGTCCAACTCACTGGCATTGAAACCCCCATTCATAATCGAACCCTTTACAGGCCTTTCCATTGAGTTATCTTCCATTTTTAACTCGATTCTGTCGCTTTGCGAACGGGTCATTCTCGCATTCACGTTTAAATTTAGCTTGTCGTTTTGCGATTCATCGTCCTCGTGGTGATCCTTGTGAAAGACAAATTCAAAGATATTGTGTGAGTTGCCAATAGAGATTGGGAATGAAATGAAACGAAATCAAAATGAATGTTTGGAAAGGGAGGAGTCTGAAAATTTTGGAAAAATAATGAGAGAAAATGAATGTTAGGAAAGAGAGAAAAATTGAAAAAATTTGAAAAAACAATTAGAAAGGGAGAGAGGAAAAAAGAAGAAGAAAAAAGATATAAAATGAAAAAAATATATATTATTTTGATGATCTCATCGATGATATCATTATGCTTATATGGCACGTCACATATGCTATTTCAATGATATGATATTTAACTAACTATCAACTCACATTTAATCTTTAAAATTTAATTGATTTTTGAAAAATTGTAACGTTAAATATGTTAATTAAAAAAAAATTAAGGATATCTATCCAAAAACTCTCAAAATTTGGGAGTTTTTTTTACAATTATTTCTATAAATAATTGTGTTAATAATTTTTAGAAATTAAATCAAATTGTTTACTATTACACTCTTTGACCTTGGATTTTTTTAATTTCGATTTAAAAAATCGGATTTTTTTTCATTTATACTTTAAAATAAAATAAAATACATGTTTGTTTCTCCAAACGTTGACTATATTGTAACATTCCAACCACTTATATTACACTAAACTTGTCGGTTCAAAAATGCATGTGACGAGAAATAAGATCTTACCTTATAATTATTTTTTTTTGAAAAAAGATCTTACTATATAATTATAGCGATCCCAAACAATAAAAGAAGTACTCTTTTGGAATCAATAACGAAATTTTCATTTGAATGCCTTATGAGGTACGTTTTTATAATTGAACTCTTAAGTCTTAATCATAATATTCAATACATTCAAACAAAGGCATAATTTTTTATTCTATTGGGGTTATGATTTAAGTTGAGTTTCATGTATAATAATCAATATTATTTAAAAATGATTACATAAAATAATTAATTTAAATTTTGAGATTTGAAGAATAAAATTAATAAAAATAAATATAAAATATAATGATAAAATATATTATATTTTTAAAGAAAAACGAATGTCCAAATATATATCATAAAATAAATTTTAGCATAAAAAATTTCAAAAAATTAATTTATATTCTAACTTTATCTAATTATAAATTAAAATTAAGTATTCATTTTGATGTGAATTAAAAATGACTATTTATTTAGATGTGGTAAAAGACGTAAAGATGAACTTTATTGATTTCTTTTTGATTAAAGATGTACTTTATTGTTATCATTCGTTAATAATAATTATCAATGATAATAATTGTCTTTATATGGGGCGAAGAATCTTTTGTGGGGTCGATACAGTACATATGATTTACAGCAGGTTGTCGTAAAATTAATGAAAACAAATTCACTGAACATAAATTTTAGCTTTTTTAAGTATAGAATCCAGTGGACTATTCTAGAATTAATCTACCCCTCCTTTTCAAGACTTAGGACTTGGTCTTTTGTAAACACCTTAATGATCCTTAATCTCAGTTTCTGGGTCCTTTGAAAAACAGACAAGTGAAACCAAAGCAAGCCAACTAGGATAACCCATGGTTAGTTTCATCCAACAAGAGCTTCCCACGTGCTGGGATGTTGTTGCTTAATGCTTAACCAGGGGTTTATTCAGGTTTTTGCATATAAAAATTAAAGGATTTGACGTCGTTGGGTAGAGGATGGATAGTAGAACTATTACTAGAAGGTGGGTGATTAAGGAAATAAAGCCAAGGCAGGCCGGTTCTCAACTCTCTCTTCCTGTTCCTCGTCTTAGAAGCTGGTATAAGGATTTTTCAATTTTCTTCTCCTTTCTTCATTATTGATCACTGATCAGTGTTTTCACTGAATGTATAAATTGTACATGTAAAATCAGCTGAAATGATACAAACCAGTTAGCTCTGTTTGGTTGGTCAGAAAAGGAAGGAAAAGAAAAGAAAGTGGAAGACTTTTCTTTTCAATATTTTCTGGGTTTTCTCTTTTTCAGTAGTGTACGTTAACGTCAACCAAAGTCACTGAGTTATGGAACTTCGAAGCTAAAATATACTCATCTTTTTTTTTTCTCCCCCCTCCCCCTTCACTTTGTTGAAAAACCAAAACAAAAAGTAATCGATCATAGCTTGCAGCTGAACAATTTTGTTCCTTTGATTTTTCTTTTAGCTGATTAAACGCAGGCATCCAGCCGCTCAACTCCATCATACAGTGAGGTAAGCTTGTCTCCTTGGTGTCCGTCCTTAATAAAGAGTTATATATGTGCAATTGTTTGATTGTGTTTATGCTGTAAAATATTTTCCCCTCATTATTTTTGAGAAATAATTCTATCTGAATCGGAATATATCAAACGGGGGAAGAAAGAAGCCCTCCATGATTAAGATATATTGATTACATCTAAAAGTTTTGCCTTAAAAATAGTAAGTACGATTTTATTTTTTTTCTTTTTCTTTTCAATATTATCTGGATGAATTTTGGTGTTCCAGTGCGCCCTTGGAGTTAAAAGGAAAAATTAATTTAATTGGTTGATTGGTCTTGATCTATTCAGAGATGTTCATTATCAATCAACAAAATGGATAGCTTTGAAGGATGCTACATGATTTTATATGTGCATATAATGTATCATCTACTAGTCCTTTTTGCGAATTTTCAGTTTAATGTATTGTTATTTGTTGATTAGTAGTAGAAGCTTTGATATCCACTAGCTTCAAAGGCCTTCCTTTTTATAGTTGCACCCCATAGGCTATAAACTCCTTGGTGATGTGTTTATTTTTTTTTTGGTCTGAAATCAGAATCAGATCACCATGATCGCTTCAGCAGCTTCCCTATCTGCGCGTATTGCTATCACCAGCACCAATGAAGAGCTCTTTATTGGTCTCGACAAATTGACTAGTGGTTCTCCTCTACCATCCAATGTTATCGAATTAAATCCTTACATATTCGAGCCCCAAAATTTACCAGGTAAGGACCATTGTTTTTGCCATAACTTACCAATAAATTTGATATAATCTAACAAATTGCATTATTAGGAACAAATAATCATCTCTTTCTGACCCTTTGTTTCAATTAATGTCTCTTTCGGAAAATGAATAAGGTTTTGTTTCTATTATGCCATCAGTGGACTATTACTTTGTCTGCCACTTTAAGATAGATGTATGTTCAATATATGTGTTATGCATTAAACATATCATCATGCATGCCAACTATGATACAAGAGGATCAATCTCTGATCTTTGCTTAATTACTGTATGCAGATGATATTTGGTTTTTGATTAGCTCAAATGATAACATTGATATGGAACATGGCCTCTGGAAGATCAAAGAGGAGGCCCGTGAAGTCTTCTCAAACTCTGATATTATCGGTTGGAGAACCACTCTTGTATACTACAAGGGTCAAGTCCCTCATGAACATAAAACTAACTGGGTGATGCAAGTTTTCAGCACAACTCAAAAGAGATCGTGCGACGAAAATGCAAACAAGGTACTTTACTAAAACAGAATGTCCTACAAACTTACAGTTTAATACATTTGTTCTATTTCAGTTATCAACTCAACCTGATAGTCATTAGCCGGTCTGGTTGGATAATATGCAGGAAACCATCTCTATGTGTAGAGTTTTTCTTGTTCCGAGTGACGAAATGCAGAAGAAAGTGTCTAGTGCTCGTATTGGCACTGAAAATCATTTAACACAAACTCTTATTCTGGATGCTAATTGCAGTACAGGAATAGGTTCCTCAAGCAACCGTCAGGTATCTCATTGTCTGCATACTTACTTTTCTTTGGTCAGTTTACATAAGTCTTTCAAGTTGATGGTTTGACACCAAACTATCAAGTTGGACATTTTGCTTAAACGCCGAATATATCAAAATCACCAAAAACATCACGAAGGTGTCCCTAAGACATGAATTATTTATAGCTTCTTAAGTTGTGAATTATTCATGGTTTGGCTGAAGTTCTACTATGGTTGATTACAATGTAAATTTTTGTGTTAAGGTTAAAAAAACTGGACTGAATTACTTGCAGAAACTAAAAATTGGATAGTTTAAGTCTTAGGATGTCACCTAAGATTGATAAGATACTACTAGACAACTAAAATGCTTCTCATCTACATCTTTGAATAATTAAGTTCTGTTGCTGTTCTGTTTGTCTATTTGAGGTGTAGCCATTACTTGTAGGTGAACAAGCATGATGAGAAAGAAGGATTGGCTGTTGCAGAGACAATTCCCGTTCTGGAGCATCAAGATGAAAATGTTGTTGAAATGGATTGTTTCACAGAAGCTCATATTGATTCTTTTTCGCGTGGTGATTTTCTGGAAATGAACGATCTTGTCAACCATGTATCTTCTTCGAGTTCGGACAATTCAAGCGCTCATAGCATGTTGTCAGATGAATGTTTTGACTCAATGGCTTTCTTACAAGATCTAGATCAAGACCTAGTTTTGGAACAGAATGACATAGGTGAAAATCGTAATGTCTCTGCATCCAACAGGTTGGACAAGGTGGTTTTGGTTCCAGCTGCTTTAGGTATGTCAACTTTTCTGACTTTTTTCATTACTTTACAACCATATTCATAGTTTAATTCCGTGGACAATATTTACTAATCCTAGCATGTCATTTTATGTCCTATTATATATGCCTTTAACTGGTGAGATACGGTATCATGATATATCCATGCATGAAGATACCAGGGGAGGGCAAAGGTTTTGATGGTATAAAAGGAACTATTTCTTTATGTCCTTCAAATTTTATTTTGTATGATGGTATAGATACCCTTAAAATGCCAAGTTAAGACTAATAAATAGAGCTTTCAATTTGGTGAACTGGGTAGGTCTTCTATTGATTTGAGTGGTATTTATTTAAAAATCCCATTATAGTTGGATCCCATGTAGAGGGGACGCCAAAAAATTACTTTAGGATGTCAAAAATGAATAATAAAATTTTAGAGGTCAAAGTATAATTTTCCATTATACTAATTTATAATTTGACAAAATTTAAAGGGCTAATATAACAAATTTACCTTTTGGGGGGGGGGGAGGCAACTCCCTGCCCTGTCTTGACCTTTGATACCATAGAATCCTTTTAAATCAACTGTTAAATCCACTATTGATCATGCCACATACGATTTGTATTGAGAAATGTGAGTTTATCTTCTAATCAATTCATTTGTCTTATAATCAAAGTTGTTGATTTAAAAAGAATATCATGGGATATCACTATAATAAAATCTCACCTTAAATGTTAAATTATAGATTGTTTTAAGTTCAGATCATTCATATTTGAGGCTCGATTTTTCGAATTGAGATCATTTCAGATTTTAGTCACTTCAAGCTTTGAATCATTTCGAGTTATTTGTTCAGACTGGGTCTGTTAACTTGTGTATACGTTATTGATGCTTGCAGGATCTGTTGTTAGTATTGAGGGCAGTGATTCGGGTAGTAATGAATTGTTAAAAACCACTAGCTCTGTACCTAATTCAGCTAATAACAATAAGGTCTCAAAGCATGCCATAGGGAACCAAAGGGATGAAGGTCCATCATCATCATCATCATCATCATCATCAGATGTTAAACCAATATCAAGTAGAAGAAAGAGAGTTGCTTTTGGTGGAATGAAAGAGCTTCGAAAGAAGTACTTATGCTTTATGCCATTTTAGATCTCAGAGGTATGTGCTTTTTTTTTTAGTAAGATATTTAAATTATGAGTATCACAAGTGTAGATTAAATATACCTCTTAACAAGCTAAGCCAATTATTACACTATTATCATATTTTTGTGTAGATTTTTACTGTTATGTATTACAGCCTTATTCAAAATCAGGGCCTAAACAAAAAAGAATGAAACTTAGCATTAGTCCCCATCTTTATTTGTCTTATTACATTTTCTAGAAACCATTATATTTTATATATTTACAGTTAATTCTCATAAACCTAGTTGAAGTGAATTACTGTTAACTCTTACATCACAAATCGGACTGCCCCTGTAATTTGAACCCATAAAGTGAATTTTAGAGTAGACACTTAGTACCACTCGGCCAAGAGTTGGGGTTCTCAACATTCCTGAATTGACTCAATGAGATTTTGGCTTGATGTTAAAGAGATCTTCGAATTTAAATGTTTATTTTAAGTTTAGATTTATTTTAATGAATTAGTTTGAGTTAATTATTTAATTTACTGTTTGTAAAATTTTATTTTAATTCTAATTATTTTTTTAATGTGTTACAATTATTAGGATGTGTTTGGATGGGCAGTGAGTGATGAATGTCGAATCTACCAAATATAAATATTTTTACGACAAATAATACAAAACAATAGTATAAGACAGTAGTGTCGATTGCACAGGGATTGGTTATGGTAATCTATTTTTGTGTTTTCCTTTTGAACGTCGTGTCAAATGACGTACCTACGACTTGTGATTGTCTTAAAAAATAAATAAGAGAGGGTTTAGAGAAAATGTTAAATTAAAATAGAACGAAAATAAGATAAATAAAGTAAAATAAATCTTGATGCAAAGTAATTAATCGAGGTAAAAATGAGAAAAACTATATTTAATAAACTTAGCCTCAGCTTCGGTTTTCTCCAAACTTGAATCGATCTTTGAAAATTAATCTTCTCTTTTTAATCGTTAAGCTGGTTATAGCGTTTGAGAACGTCTCAACCGTTAACTTTTCCTCTAGTAGCTGATTTTGGTACGACCTGTATATCGATCATTGTCGAATATCCAACCGCGTCGCATGTGCTTACGATTTAAGATTTCAACAGCCTTGCGCTCTGAGAAGTTCAACTCGAATTAACGATCTCAACTGCGTGGGTCATTTAAATCCTGTTTCTACCACCCTTAACGGAATCTAATTAGCTTTTCCTACTTAGACATGCCAATTTGTTTGCGAGAACTCGAATGTAGCACGGTTGATTTGACTTCTCAACTGTACATCAACATTCCTCAACTCAACGTTTGCTTTTTGAATTGAAGTCAAATTAATTTTGAGAGACCAATTTATACTATCCCATAAATTGGAGTGATAGCGAATAACGATAAAAAGGTTTTTAGTACGGTTTCATAACTCAAGATTGTTTTTTTGAGGAGTGACAATCGGGTTAAGGCTAAAAGGAATTTAGTGATGCATGATTTTAATCATGCTTGATGGATGATGATGATGAATTGTTTGTATTTATGAAAGGTAGAAATGAAGAAGGATTGAGAAAGGAATTAGACAAATTTGGAAGATGGATGAAAATTGGAATGAAAATAGCATTCTAATCTGACGCAAAAAGACAAGAGAAATAGAGAATGGATAATTTCTTAATTACTTCACAAAATCCAAGTACATTTTTCAATTGAACCCAAGTAACCTTATTTATATACAATTGGGTTACTAAAAATAGCTTGATTCCTCCTAAATTAAATTACTTTATTTACTTAAAATAAATAATTTTAGTCAAAATGAAATTAGAAAAATAACAAATTTAGTAAAAATAAAATAAAATAAACAACTTTGACTAAGCTTGTTTTGACCATTTCAACTAGGAGTTGCTTTTGCAATTAAGCCCTCAAAGTCCCCCCAAATTGGAATAGAGCTCATCTCTTCACGCATGTCTTCTATTTAATCCACTTTTGCTTGCTTTTAGGTGAAGAAACACCAATTTGTGTACCTGATAAGAAAATATGGAAAATTAGAAGTACTTTCTTCAAAATTAATCCAAAATACACAAATAAATTGCTTAAATAATTCACTTATCAGTGGGGTGTAGCGTTTAGTTTATTTTTATCTTACACTACATTATTTAATCTCACCACCAATATAATTTTTACATTAACTACAACTAAACGTATCACCCATCCAAACATACCTTAACATAGGTATTAAGAAAAAAAAGTTGAACTAATATGCAATCTCCACGAGCTTGCAACAGTTGTGATGTCAACTACGATAGTTACTCAATTTGAGTCTCTATTAGACCTATCAATTATGATCCAATTTTGAAAATTCTATCGATTAATTCAAATACAAATTGTACCCAACCTGATTTGATAAAAAAAATAACTTAGAACTCATCCAATTTAAACCCAAAACAATTTAAACACGAAATGACTTGAATTTAAAATAATTTTAAATTTAAAATCGAATTGAGTTAAAACAATAAAATCTAATTTTTCTTAATAATCATATAATTCACCTTAAAATTAACATCCATCAAAATTCACATAAGATAATTGTACATAATTGAACTCGAAAATCTACATATATAATTGCCCATGGTAAATTTCAAAACTTGGGTATTCAATACCTATGGCCTTTGTCTTTGACAATTGAGCCAAAGCCAAGTTCTCATTAACTGTTGAAATGATCTAACAGATATAGGTTCAATCACACTTAAATACGCAATATCTTTCATTCTAAGGATAAAAAGTTATACCTTATAATAATATAAAGGGTAAGCTACAAAAAAAGTCACTTTTGTTTGCTTGAGATTATATTTTAGTTATTTATATTTGAAATATTATGTTTTAGTCACTTACGTTATCATTTTATTACGAAGTGATCACTCTGCCGTTAAGTTCTGTTACCTCCTTAACGACAATCTTATGTGGCAGTCCAAATGGATTTTAAATGTCAACTTGAATGTTCAACTGGGTTTTTCTTTTTCAGTTGTTAATTTAAAATTTTCAATTAATTAAATTTATTCTCATCTCAACTGGACATCTAAGTTGGCATTTAAAATACATTTCGACTGCCACGTAGGATTATCGTTAGGGTGATAATGGAGCTTAATGGTAAAGTGATCACTTCGTAGCAAAATGATAACGTAAGTGATTAAAACGTAACATTACAAACATAAGAAACTAAAATGTAATCTCAAGCAAACAAAAATTACTATTTTTATAATTTACCCTAATATAAAATATATGTTTGATAATATTTATTTTTTATATTTTGATACATCTAGAATAATATTTAAACTCAAGACATCACCATTTTCACTATCTTAACAAAAATCATATTTAATTTTTATATTAACCTCTTTATAAAATTGTTACATAATTTTTTTTCATCCAAATTATAAATGTGTCGCAATCTCATGATTAAAAAAAAGTATAATGATAAATTTAATCCTTAATATTTACATTTTTTTTTATTAATTTGGCCCTTATTTTTTTTAGTAAAAATTGACCATCGACTTTTTAAAAAAGAGTTTAATTGTTTTTAATAAAAATAATAGTTAAAACGTTAAATTCTCAAATATGGTAACCCGAATAGTAATTTACGTGTACTTTATATTATATTTTTTAAATTTTATTTTATTTTTTAAATATTTTATAATTTTTAAAATATTTATTAACCTGACATATAAGATAAATAATAATATATTAAGATGAAGTATTCATAAATTATCACACTAACATCATTAAAAGAAAATAATTTAATCAGTATTTTGTTAAAAAATAATTTAACTCTTTTTAAACTCAAAAACAAAATAAATACCAAATTAATAAAAAATATACATTAAAAATTAAATTTATTATTATAAAAAAAACCCTCAATGCTAACCCAACATCCGCTTTAATTAAAAAAAAATCTTTGCAACCTATTAAAGAAACTACCGACAAAAGAAAAAACTACTGAAGTTCATTTTATATTCTACGCCCATATGTTTAGGGGTGTAAATAAATAAATAAAACGGTTGACGAACTATTCGTGGACTATTTGTATAATATTTGTTTATATTCGTTTACTAAATTAAATGAATGAGTATGAATAAAATATTTATGTTCGTTTAATAAACGAACGAACACTAGTAGAAGTGTGTTCGGTTCATTTATGTTCACGAATAAACTTGTTTAAAAGCTCGTTTATTGACTCGTTTATTTATTAATGATATTTTTTTATAAAAATATTAAAATAATATATGTGTGTATGTATTTATTTATTGTTTGTTTATTATCCATTAACATTGTTCATGAACATGTTCAATTATATGTTCATAAACATATAATTGAATATGCTCGTTTAATAATTCATGAACATATTCGATTAAATTAAATAAACATGTTCGTGAACATTAAACAAACGAACATGAACAAAAATTTGAAATTTTTAACGAACACAAGCTGAACACTAACAAACTTAAAAATAAACAAATGAATATGCACAGAAGTTTGTTCGTTTAAGTTCGGCCCCCCTCACATGTCTGCACAAAATTTATTTATTTTGATTTTTTTTTTGTACAATGTCTAAAATTATTCATAACCCCTTTTCAATCCATAAATAGGGGTAATAAACTTCAGCGCATTCAAATTCACATCTTCTTAAAAAAAAGTGTAACTTAGACAAAAAAAAAAGAAAAAGTGTAAGCCTCGATATGAGAATAAATTCCTAGTTCAGGCCTCAATGTGAAAACAAATGTCAAATTTAACGTCTAATTTGATAAAAAAAAATTAATTCCTAATATAAAATAATTATCAAATTCAAGCCTCAAATGTTAATTTAACCCAATAAATAACTCAACCCGAAGTTGATATGAATTAAAATGATTCAAAAAATTTTATAACCCAAATTAACTTAACCGGAAATCATCCCAATCTATATAGAAATAGAACTATAATTTAAGGTCAAGCATGAGACTATGTCGATGACAAAATTATGTGAGTTTCAATTTGGTTGTCATGAAATTTAAAATTTGATTTCTCTATTTGTATAAAAATCCAGGAGGAAATAAAAGTTTAATTTGATCCACAAACATTGAATGGGTTAGTGGGCAGAGCAGTGTTTGTAGTAGTTACATAGTGTGGAGCCCCAATGTCATGCTTTGTCATCTGCTCTTCTGCTTTGCTCTCCACGTTCTCTCGTATTATACAAGACATAGTATCACGTTGGGTATCTGTACTTTCATAAAATATTCAATGTGGTACATAGACTATCAATATATGCTTTAGAGTTAATTTCAATATGACAGTCGTTTTAAATTGGTTCTCAAACTCTAAATGTTTTATTTGAATCCCCAAATTATGAATGTTATATCAATCAGATCGTTTCATCATTAAAATCGTTAGATTTAACCGTTACATATCATGCCAAATATTATGTAGCTGGATTTAAAATGAAAAATTAGAAGCAAAACGTTATCGCGTAACTTTTAAAAGTAATAAATAAAGTAAAATTGATAAGAAAAAAAATGAGTGATAAAGCTTTAGTAAAAACATTGAAAATCTCAAAATTAATATTTTTAAAACTTTCATTTTTACAATACTCTTTTTTGTTCTTAAAATTTTCATTTTAGATTATGTCGCATAATATTCGACATGCCATTTAACAATTAAGTTAACAATTTTAGTAACGGAATGACCTAATTGAAATAATCTCGACAAATTTGAGGATGTAATTAGATTGATTTGAAATTTAGGGATTAAATTAGAATGAGGGTAATAGTTTTGGATGTTTGGTGAAATTAACTCTTTGTTTTATTATGGTATTTGTACTTTTGTAAATTGTCCAACATGGTACAGGAACTATTAGTATATGTTTTATTATAGTACATGGTATTAACACCATTAATGAATTGTTAAATCAACTAATAAAAAATTCGACATATATATATATATTTTAAAATCATCGAGTCCAAATGAATAATTTAACATTATGTCAATATATATATATAAACCTTTGATTGAAGACCTCATGAGGAGGTCGGAGAGGAAAGCCTCTCAAATCAAACGACCAAAGGTTGAAGAACTCACGAGGAGGTCCAGATTTAAAAAATGCAAAATCAATTTGGTTCAAAACACAATTTACCAATAAGATAATTGGATAAATTTGATAAAAAAAATATATCTCTTTGTTTTTTTTTTTAATTCTGATATTAAGCAATTTGGTCTATCTTTGAAAAAAAAAGCAGAGTAATTTACTCTCTATCAATTTCAAAAGCAAGTAACTAAGAACAATTAATCGTAAGATTAATGCTTTTTCGTCAATTGTACATTTTTTATTGGTATAATAATAAATTTATCTCTTAAAATTTATACATTCTGTCAATTTGATATTGATTTAATAAATTTAACCTGCAATTTTTACGCATTCTGTCAACATTGACACAAAACATATAAACATTAATGGGTAAATTTATTATTTTACCATTCAAAATTATTTACAATTGACGGAAAACATTAATGTCATGATTAATTATCTTTATTTGTTCATTTTCGAGATTGATGTGGATTAAATAACTCTCTTTTTTTTTTTAGAGAGAGAGAGACTAATTTGGTTAATATCGAAATTGAAAGGGATTAAAGGAGTGTTTTTACCAACGAAGTTCATACATGACATTTGCACATGATGAGGACCGACCAAAATGTTACAATTGTGCATGGTGGGACTCAAACCTGGGTATTTAAAGATTCAGGGCCTTCACCTTAAATACCAATGCTAAGGCTTTACTCGCAACATAATAATTGAATCTTCAAAGTATCAATTAGATTTTTTTCGTCAATTTAGTCGTTAACTCGGGTGTTAAATGTTAGTCCAAATATAAACACACAAGATTAAATTTTAAATGCATTTATAGTTATTGCATAAACAACTTGAAAGTAGTGTATTTAAAAAAATACCTAAAATATTAGTGACACTGACTATTTTTTAACATGTCATATATAAAATTGTCCATATAATAAGTAAACATGAGTTGCAATTTTTAAATATATCATCTCCGGTGTTCAAATATAAATTTTTTTCAAAATTAATATATATGAAATTAATTGAACTTAATAACATGTAGTTTCTCGATACCTAAATTTTTTTATTTGAACCGACACCTAAACTTGAAAATAATAAACTAATTTGATACTTTTATTAAATATACTATTAACATCATTAAAATAGGTAAAAGTGTAATCATCAACATCTACTTTCCCATTCGTTAATATTATAATGATTAAAAAAATCATAGGCGAGAATGAAATGACGGTAACTAGATTCCCACGTCTCATCTTGAATGGACGGATGTGATCCACCCATTTTGGCGGGAAAATAATGTGAAAGAAGAAAGGGTTATATTCAAAGATTTTTCATTATTTTAATTTTAAATTAAGTTTTTAAATAAAATAAAAATAATATACATATAATACAAATATCTTAATATATTGAAACTTTGGATTAATTCCAATAAATGTCCTCCAATTATGACTCGTATTTTAAATTGATTTCAAATTTTAAAATGTTTTAATTGGATATCGTATTGTTCATTTAGACGTTAAATATTAGCTCAAGTCTAATGTTGAGCATACTTAAAACACAACCAATGACACCCTGGTGGTATTGGTAATGTCGAGACCTTAAGACTTTAATGACCTATATCTGAGTCTCATTTTGTGAAAATCATACGTGAATTTTCTTTAAATTTATCCCGACTTAAATCATACAATGCGTGAATCCTAAATATAGATTTAGATATGAAAATATTTTGATTATCAATCAATTTGTGCTTTATAATATCGGTATTTGTGATTGTACTTATGTTGATCACACTTAAATAACCCACTTAAATGTTAACTATTTATGTAATAGGAACACACATATTTGCATTTTAATCATTGAACTTTAAATATGTTCCACATCAGACATGAGATGGCTTTAACGTTAAAGCACGCAGCTAAGCTAAAAAGGGTAAAAAAAACATGTCATAAATCTTTTTATTATCCGTAAATTTAAAATTTAGTCCATGTGCTTCTATCTTTGGGAATTTAGTCCCTTTACTTTCCAAATTTCAAAATTTAGATCAAATTGTTAACACTGTTAAAATTATTTTGTTAAATTCAATTCATTACAACATTATTATTTTTAGTTAAATGGCTACCAAAGTGATTTTTTTTTATTTCAAAATGCCACACCAATAAATTTAATGAAAAATTTTAAAGGTGTTAACAATAAAACTTGAAATTTGAAATCTAACAAGTAAATGGACTAAATTTAAAAATTTGGAAGAGTATAAGGATTGATGGAATATTTTAACCACTAAAAAAGATTTGATTGGTGCGATATTAATACTTTAAAAACTTAATTAAAATATTTTTTAAGTTTTGAGATCAATTTAGAATTTGAATGATGTTTTGGGGCTATATAATGGAATTGACCCTAAAAATTATTAGTCATATCATTATTATTCCTATCCAATGCCTCAACAAAGACAAACGCTGACGACAGGTAGCGCCTTCCACGGGAAGTGGGACCGGTCTCCGTTATGAACTCCTGTTTTCCGTTACGTTTATCTCTTGTCGTTTACCTGTATAGTCAATTTACCAAACGAACCGACATAAATAAAATTGGTCAAAATTTGCTTTTAAGTCTCTGTTTGTTTGTGCATTTAAAGTTTAGTCCTTTTATTTTAGGCATAATGATAAATTTAGCCTTTAACTTTTACATATTTTGTCAATTTAGCTCTCATTCTTTTTTTAAAGCTAAACTTGACCTTCAACCTTTCAAAAATAGTCAATTTGCTTTTTTTTTTAATGAAAATGTTGACTAAAACATTTCTTTTTTTAACGATATTAGCATGACAACTTACATAACAGTCCACGCGTAGTTCATGTTATCATGACACTATTTATCTTATATGTCACATTAATAGAGACGAAGCCATAAGCTTATCTTTGGGGGGCAAAATTAAATTATAAAATTTCAAAGGGTTTAAAGTATAATTTTATCTCTGTATATACTTGTTATTTTAGATTTTTAAAGGGATAACACAAATTTTCATCTTTGAAAGCAAAAGTATATTTTTACCATTAAAATAATTTATAATTTTAAATACTTCAAGGGACTAAAATAATATTTTACCATTTTGGAGGAGGGGGAGGGCCCTTACCTGTCCTTTGGCATTTGTTGTTGCGCGTTAACAAATAATTTAAAACTTATAAAATATTCAAAAAATTAAAAATTAAAAAATATATAAAAACTTCATGAAATTAAAAAAAAAAGAAGCATGAAGGACATGTGAATTGCCATACAAACTTCCATTTTAAAAGTTTAACATTATAGCTTGTATTCACGTTAAAAAAATAACAACTCGATTTATTTTGAAATGTTAATGGTCAACTTTGACTATTTTTTAAAAGGTTAAAGATCAATTTTAGCTCAAAAAATATAATGGTAAAATTGACAAAAATATAACCGTTAAGAGTTTAATTTGTCATTATGCCTTTATTTTATTACCAGATATTTAATTATTCTACTTTTTCACATTTCAAAATTCAAATTCAATTGTCGATATCATCAAAATTATTTCATTAAATTCACAATTTGAATATTTTAAAATAATAAAAAATAAATTTGTTATAATTAAATAGAATAATAATAACAAATATAATAATTTGATTTGTATTTTTAACTCTAAAAAATAAAGGGATCAGTTTGATTAAAATAAAAGTAGTGAAACTAAAATTCAAATATACCAATAATACAAGGGTTTGAAGCATATTTTAATCAATAAATTATAATTAAAATATTTTAAATCAAGCAATAATACAATTTGTCGTTGTTTACTTTAATAATGTTTCATACTATTGCTAGATTCTTTAATTTCTACAAAATTATTCACATTTTTCATTAAATGTATTGTGCTTTAATGCATTAATTAACATTTTGTTTAAAAAATTATAAAATAATAAATATTAAAATATGTTATAAGTCTTTATATTATTTGTAAATTTGTAATTTAGTCATTATACTTTTCTTTACGAAATTAGTTCCTCAATTTTTCAGATTTCAAAATTCAAGTTCAATTGTTAATTTATATTATTTTATTAAATTCAGGATCATTACAATGTCACTTTTTTAATTTTTCTTGTTACCAATTGAGTATTTCTTTTATTCCAAAATGTTACACCAATAAATTTAATAAAAGAATTAACCGTGTTAACAATTATACTTAAATATTGAAATCTAGAAAGTGAATAATTAAATTCTTAAAAATAAAAGTATAGGGACTAAGTTCTAAATTTGTGAATAATGAAAGGACCTAAGGCATAATTTAACCAGTTATAAAGTAGTGTAATGATAAAATTGCCTTTTGGCCCTTCAATAGTTTATAAATCAATTATGGCTCTTCTAATTTTTTCTACCTTCTTCCCCGACCCAAACGACAGCAGTCAAACCGATTTGGTTAAATTTTGCTATTATTTATTTACTATGTATAAAGTTATAGATTTAGCCTATGAAAGTTATATATTTAGCCTATGTTTTCCAATTGGATCATTCTTAGTCCTTATACTTTTCAAATTTCAAAATTTCAAATTTGACGCAAATAACAGCCTTTTAAATCCATTAATTGACTTTTTTTACGAGTAATATATGGAAACAACAAGCTAACATAACATTATACGTATGATAAAATGTTTGTGGTATCGAATTTTAGAAATAACAAAATTTAATAATTTAACAATTATTGTGTTTGAGACTGACATTTTAAAATTCAAAAAGCAAAAAAAATTAAAAATAACCAAATTAAAGTGTAAGGACTAAATTCGAAACTTATGTATAGTATAGGGATTTATAACACAAATTAACTAAAAAAGCAAATGCTTTTTTTTTATTAAGAAAAAAAATCAAATGTTTGAAATGTAAAAATAGGGGCGATAACGTCGTTTCAAGAATCCCACAAGCTCCCATTTTTCACATCAAGTCAAACAGTCAACCCCCTTAAAAGACAAAACCGCTATCTAAGCAAACAGAAAACCGCTAGTGGTATTGGAAACCTGCTGCAAACAAACCGGCATCTTTTATCTGGGGCTAATTTTGAATTTCATCATTCTATTTTACAAAATTAAGAAATGAAATACTTTATTTTAATTTATTAGAATTTAATCCTCATATTTTATGAAAACGGGAGAAATAAGTTCAACTGGATAAACACTATTAGACTTTCACTAATCTAGAAATCTCCAATTCAACAATTAATGTGCATAAATTTAATAAAAATAAGCAATTTATTAATTTATATGCAATAAATTAGCAAAAATAAGTAGTTTAAATTCATGTTTTACAAACAATTAGATTAATCCCAAAGGGTTGGTAATTCAGATCGTGGATTTAGATAATATTAAGATTTAGATTTTAAAATTACTATTTGTTGAAGATTTAGAGCGAATGTAGATAGAGACCATGAACATTCATTGTTTGAATCGAAATTTTATTATTCGAATGATGAATGCGAATTCAGATATCTAAATTCACCTTATAATTTTGATTTTATATATAAATAAAAAAATTAGCATATTTAAATTCAGATTATTGCATTTTTAGGGATCCAAGAAATAATTGGAAAATTTGACATCGGTTTTTGCAAATCTGAATATCTGATGAATAATATTATTTAATTTAAATTTATATTTGGATAGTAATACTCAAATAATTAACGAATAATAAAATAAAATCTCTAAAAATATAGATAAACAGTCCGCTGTCGACCACATTCTAATAAATTAAAATAAAGAGAATAACTTCTTAATTTTTATAAATTATAGGGATGAAGTTCTAAAGTATCCCCTTTATCTCTCATTCGTTTCTTCGATTAAGCAAACAAAAACACTGAAACGATTACGTGGCGTTCTCTTATTGGTCAATTTCATGTCGTCGGGATCAATAGCCAAATAAAAGAAACCAACCAATAATCAAATACCAATATTCACATACTCTCTCACATAGCTAAGAGAAAAAAAAAACCCCTTTTTTTCTCTTTTAAAAAAGCACTCTTTTTTTTTTTCTTACACACAACAAAATTCCAATAAATTCCCTTAATTTCTCTTAGTTTTTGCTTACGAAAATAATTTATACGTATTCACCAATGCATGATCTTTCGATCCAATGTAATTTCGACCCATAAAACACGCTCGATTTGACTCACTGAGTTGGAGAAAAAATTATGATGGAAGCAATGGAGAGTTCCGTCGTCAATGGCGGTGGTTTCACTCAGTTACAACAGAGCTATGGAGATAGTAGTGAAGAAGAGCTATCGGTGTTGCCACGTCACACTAAAGTGGTTGTCACTGGGAATAACCGTACCAAATCGGTTCTTGTTGGTCTTCAAGGTGTGGTTAAGAAAGCTGTTGGACTTGGTGGATGGCATTGGCTGGTAAATTCTTTTTTGAATTCTTCATGGAAATGAGGGGGGGGGGGTTGGGTTTTTTTTTTGGTTTATAATGTGAATTCAAATTTGAATTTGAATTTTGCATGTCCTGTTGTATAAGGTTTGTTTTGAATAAAATTGCGAATTTAGCTTTTTATTATCTAAATTTGCTTGAATTTTGAGGTTTTGGATTTGGGGTTTTGATTGCATGTAAGTATGTATCAATGGATCTGGTGTTTTTGAAGTGTTTATAGCTAATGTATGATGTTATCATTGCATTTGTACAATGAATCTTAAATTTTTTTTGGGGGGGGGGGGTTTCTTTATTTTCTTAATCTTCTCCAGAGCATTTCTATTTCATCCTTTTTATTAATTAAATTTTCAGGAATTAATTTTCATATTGGCGTTACTTTTTTTTTTTTTTCAATTGCATGTTTAGGGTATTATTGAGATCTTGATGGAATTGATTTGGTAAATGTTTAACAACCCATCTTTTATGTTCTTAATTCTGATATTGGTTCTGCTTGGAATCCATGTTAGTATATTAATCATTTCTAAACTTGACCTTTGTTAACTTAGTTTTCAAGAATATCTGCCCCCAATTTTCTATCATAATCATACAATTTTCTATCTTATTTTGGTTTGGTAGTTTCCCAATGTTGGTTTTTAATTGATTTGTTAATTGGACCATATTAGTATATTAGTCAATTTTACTTTATAGCTTATAGTGATTAGTGATATTTGTTTATCTAATTAATAAAATCCCAGGTTCTTACAAATGGCATTGAAGTAAAGCTACAACGAAATGCCCTCAGCGTAATCGAAGCTCCCACCGGTAACGAGGAAGGTGACGACCTTGAGTTCGGGAACACGCAGTGGAATGGATCAGACATGGGTGAGCCTTTTTTTTGCCTCTCTTTATGCCCTATTGTCGTTTGAGTCTAAATTTACTTGTTTCTATGTTCTTTTTTGAGCATTATGCTATGTCTAATGATGCTTAAGGTTGTGATATAAGATTACCAGTATTTTAGCACTTAAAATGCTTTTGATATTGTGATCTTTGGATGATAATATTCTCTAGTGAAAAGTAGTTGAGGTTGGTGCATAGGATCCATTGTGTCTTTCACCTTTAACTTTCACCATTTTTTCAAAAAGCTCCATTGTCTCATTTCTTTATCGGTCCCGCCATTCTTACATTTTCTTTTTGCTCTATCTCTCGATTTCCAGCATCGGATGACACTCAAAAGTCCCCTAGATCGAGACATAAGTCGCATAAATCGACGGGGTCTTCTTACAAAACTACGAGCAGGTCTCTTTCCTGTGACTCGCAGTCTAAGAGTTCTGTTTCGACACCCCAGGGGTCCATGGTATATATAATTTATAAAACTCAGTTTTTGGCTTCTTATTGGTTTTGCAAAATTATGTTAGTTATATATATATATTTTTGCCTATAGAAAGTTGACCTCAGCAAACTAGAGATGGCTGCTTTATGGAGATATTGGCGACACTTCAATCTTGTAAGTCCGTCCTTCTTGGTTTCACTGGCACCACCTTTTAGCTCGTGTATTAGTCCTTTCTCTTTGCTATTTTCTAGGTGGATGCCATTCCCAATCCGTCAAAAGAACAACTAGTCGATATTGTTCAAAGGCATTTCATGTCACAGGTAACTGAACTGTATTTTTGGATTTAACAGTTTTTGGGACAATGTCGGATTACCTAACGAAAATTTACTTTTTCTCGGTATAGCAAATGGATGAGCTGCAGGTGATTGTGGGATTCGTTCAGGCTGCAAAGAGATTGAAGACCGCTTGCAAATGAACCTTGGACAACCGAACGCTAACATTTACTCAGTATCGTAATATCCTCCTTCCCCTCTCGGTACACTCGTTAATGATATCTGTAACATATGTATTTGCGGATCGTTTATCCTTCTCGTTCTTAATTAAGTAGGTTTAGTATTTGAGTTCGAGTTAATAGAGAAGTTCAGTTCCATTTTGGTAGAATAGTTTAATGTAGATATAATCCAAAACCTGTTTTACAAAGACCCTCTAAAGAAGTCCCCTTTGTGGCTTCTTTTCTAAAAGCTTTTGCTTGAATGTAACTGACTTGGGGAAGTGGATTTCTTGAAATGTATATATTCTTATTTATTATTCCTTTGTCTACTTATATGTCATATATATACATACATATATTATATACACTTGGCCAGATGGGTTGGTTTGGTTTTGGATAGAGTTAATTTGAATCGAATTAATTTGGGTCAATTCGCTAAGGGTCACCAAACTATTAGTAAGTTTACATTTTAGTCACTCGATTTTAAAAAATTACAAAATAATTATTGATTTATTCGAAAGTTTACAAAAATGATCATTTCATCCAAGTTTACTAGTTTTCAGCTTCGAATCATTTTTGGTTTTGGATCATTTCGATTTTGAGGTGAATGGGTTCGTGTTTATGATAAAATGGAGCTTGAGCATGTAGCATGGTTTTTGTTTCCATTTTTTGCTACATGTTATAATCATTGTTGCGTTTAGTCAACTTGGGTCCCTGCCTTTTTCTTATTTTCCCCCCTTGTGATAAGATTTTAGAGGGTTATGAGTAGAAGTAATCACAGCTCGATATAAATGAATGAGAACGAGAACAATATTTCCGAATAAAACAACCCTAATAGTTCGAGCAATACAAGAAGATCCAACACTCGAGTTCGATCTTCAGTATTGAGCATCGATAAAAGAGTAAATAAGGTATAAATATCATGAAGATTTTTGCATTAAGAGTTGAATTGATCTTTAAGATATCAATGTCAACTTGGGGCCCTGCCTTTGTCTTTTCTTAATTTTGTTCCCCTTTTGATAAAATTTTAGAGGGTTACGAGTAAGAGTAATCAAAGCTTGATATAAATGAACGAGAACAATAGTTCCGAATAAAACAAAGCATCTACTGAGCTCAATACAAAACAAAGACCCTAACAGTTCGAGCAATACAAGAAGATCCAACACTTGAATTCGATCTTCATTATTGAGCATCGATAAGTGAGTAAATAAGGTAAAAATATCATGAAGGCTTTTGCATTAAGAGTTGAATTGGATTTTATCCTTTTTATAAAATAAAATAGGCAAATTAGTCCTTTAAATTAGATTTAGGAGCAAACATGTCATTTTGTTAAAAATTTCATCTACTTTTTATTGTTGAAAATCGGTTTATGTATGTCAACATGAGATGCAGGTGTAATTGTCTGGTTATTCTATCTATCCTAATTTTTTAACAGAAAAAAATCTCAATTTTCTTTTTTATCTAATGTATAGAGACTAATTTATTTATTTTTTAAATAAAAAGGATCAAAAACAATTTAATTCTGAGTACAGGGACTTTCATGATATTTTTACCGAATAAAGGGGAATTCAAACCAATACATTAATAGCCCTACCATCAAAGTGAATAAAATCACCTTAATACGAAGAATTTTTTCCCCCTCACTCATAGTGATTAAAACGTGGTTATTGGCCTAAAACAATAAAATATATATATATATATATATAAATATTTATTAAAATAAAAAATATTTTTAAAAATTCTTTAAAATATATAAATTTCAAATTTCAAATAAATTAAAATTTGAGTTTACTTTAAAATTTAATTATTTAGCTAATGATTTAAGAAAAATTCAATGCAATTAGGATTGTAGGAGGGTCCAACATATTCATCCATTGCCCTCAATTATAGATTCCTTTTTGGTTCATCACAACTACTAATACAATAATTTTCTATAGCCTTTTCTCAAAGTCTAATAAAAACACTCAATATGTAGCTCTTTCTTTTTTCCATTTTGATCCACAGTAGTTATAGAATTTGACAGTTTTTTTTTCAATTTAGTCCCTGGATTTGAATTTCATTAAGATATCAGGTATTGTGCCTCATTTTAAAATTTTCTTTATAATTACTTCGTATTTTTTAGATTCTATATAATTTTAGAAAAAAAAAGTGATGACGCGATATAATCTCATGTTATCACATCTTAATGGAATCCATGTTTAAGGACCAAATTGAATAAAAGTTAAAAGCAAAGTTATGAAGTTTGAAAGTTGAGTGTCCCCACCACCACCAAGAGTACATTTAAGGGCAAGAAAATTGAGAGAATGTAATAAAGATGGGTGAATTTGTGCATTTGTTGGATGGTTGTGTGGTTGATAATTTGCCTACTTTTCCCTATTTGTAAACAAAAGGAAACTACTAAAATTACTATGTGTACTGACCTTAATTTAAAATAATTGAATGGTCCCCATGCCCCCATGTGCCAATCTACTTTTAATCCGGCCCGGACTCGGGTTGTCTCGTTCATTTGTGCTTGACTTTATATTAAGTGATAAGTGATTATCTACTTACTTATTTTAGAACATTTTTCTTTCTGTTAAAATCTTATATTAAGTAAAAAAGTATATGATTATCAGACACATTCAAAATATTAATATCGAAAATTTTCATTTTCAATGAAATAAAAATTTCAATGGTTTATCAAACATACTCTTAAAATATATAAAAAAAAGTAAAATTAAATTATTTTAGGGACAAATCTCAAAACTACACACGATCTTAGTCTAATGAGCAATGCTATTAACACAATTATTGATATAGTATTATTTTATGTTTATATACTGCATTCACGAATAATTATATTTATCCAATATAAAATTAATTTTATTTGTTTATTTATTTAAATGTATACGACTGGACCAAAATTTCATGTGTATAATTGCACAAAATCAAAATATATGTATCAAATTACACATTATATCAAAGTTTGTGAGTAATATGATAATTTTCCCATAAGCTTGAATTGCTATAAATTCACAATGTGCCCACACAACAACCTGAAGACCCATTGCCCCAAATGAAAATTGAAAGCATCACCCCATTTTTACACAAATTTGGTCTATTTTTTTTAGCTTGTTTTGTTTTTGTTTTAATCCTTCAAACACTTTTAAAGATGTTCATAAATTATTCTATAAAAGTAGAGGGACTAAATTCGTCTATTTTAACGATATTAATAATTAAATTTGAATTTTTAAATCTTAAAAGTCAAAAGACTAAATTCCAAATGTTCAAAGTGAATAGGAGCTTAGAGCATATTTTAACATAAAAAACTTAAATCCATCATTTTTACTGGGCTAATTATACTATAAAACTATTTTGGTCCAAAAGATGTATTTGGATATAGGATTAATAATTGGGCTCATTTTTCATTAGATATAATGTAGAGAGGGTTCAAAGCCCTTCTCTGGACTGATACCTCTATCGGTTATCGATTCAGTCGATCTGGTTTAAATTACCTTAATTTACTCAAGTGACCTTTTTTTATGTGTATATGAAAGATGAATGTTAGACACTCAAATTTTCGAGGTTTTTTTTTTTTTTTTTTACAATTATTTCAATGGTTATAATCAAAACTAACATTTGAAGTATTGAATTAAATAATTAGTTCAACAATTACTTAGATTCAAATTAACTAACTAAATTTGAAGAAAAATCCTCATATTTATAAGGGTAAGACTTAGAAATTAAAATCTCGAAATTCTCTTACCCTCGACTTCATCATTTAGCGAAGATCTTGTTGATTAAAGTTTCAAATTTTTAAAAAATATTGCTTGAATAAATTTAACTAAATTCGAAATCGGGTAAATTTTATTATTAAAAGTTTTGGGAGCAAATCTAATACCCACTCCACTCCACTTTCATTTGTATGCATATATACAAATATAAAATAAAAAATAAAAAAAATTCCAAAAGCAAATATTATCCCACTAATTTGCCCAACAAAATTCCTAAATTTAGTAAACTTTCTTAGTGGGGTATTAGAACAAAACAACAAAATAATTCCTCCATTTACATGCCTTTTAATTATTTCTCAAAGTGGATATTTCAGCTACTTGTCACAACATTTTCAAATTTGAAAAGTTGAACTTAAAAGCAAAATTATTTTATCAATAAATTATTTGGAGTTAACTAAATTTTAAATTATTCCAATTACATATTTAAATTATGTTAGTTATGTCAATCAGAATTTTTTACTATTAACTTCATTAATTCATCTGTTAAATGACACACCAAATTATATTTTATATTTAGAAGTTAAATTAACGGTTTTAATAACGAAATAACTTGTTTGATATAACATCAATAGTTTAATAATATAATTAGAACGTTTTGAAATTTGGAGGTCAATTTAAAATGCGAGTCATAGTTTGGGAATGTTTGGGAGTGTTCGAAAGTGTTATTAGGTTTCGATTAAAGTTGGAGTTGAACTAGACCAAGTCGAGCTCCGAAATTGGAACAAATCTCTTTCAATGTTATTTTCTCCTTTCATAAAACTTGAACCCAAGATCTTATTTAAGGACTATTATTAAACTCTTTATCATTTAACCTAACAAATATTGAATCGATGTCGATTTTGAAAATATTAATAGTTAAATATTTTTAACATTATTCATTTACCAATCGATGCATAATATTAACGAACCTGTCGATCGATAGAGACAAAAAATTTCAACAACATAAAAAAGAAGAGGAAATCGATGAGAAACAGACTAAATTATCTAAAATCTCTTAATTATGCATACAACTAATTTATTTGGATTCTTGTAACCTAATAATTTTGTTTTATTAACATGATTTCAACAGGCATTTATAACCATTGGATGATTTGACCACTAGATTAGATTATTCTAATCTAATGGCAGGTAGATGGCATCCATGTTCGATTTCCACATTACATATAATGAATTAACCTTTTTATTTTATGTTATGTAGGACCTGGAATCTATATTGTCTGTGTCTTATACAGCCAAAAAGAATACGTTTATAACAACAAAAAATTGTAACTTTGCTGTAATAATGTCGGCAAAGAGCTTCTCGCTGTGTTTTTTTCTTTTATCTTGCTTTGTAAGAAATACCCCTTTGGTTTCTGGGTTTAAAATATTGTTCCTAGTATTAGGTATACTGAAAGTATATTTTTTATTTTATAAGTAGTTTTTAAAAATTGACATTTATCTTTTATTTTTTTAAATATTTTTCTAATCCCTAAAAAATACACGTAACTTTCTAACCTTATTTGTAGAGTCTAAAAACGCTACTAGTAATGTACCAGATAATTTCTTTAGATAAATTCTTCGATTTTCTGTTTTTTGAATTACCTTTTTTTTTTTTTTTATGAAATGTATTCGAATTTTAGGTAAATTATATCCATGGTTATTAAACTGTTAGTAAGTTTATGTTTTAGTCACTTAATTTAGAAAAGTTACAAAATAGTCATTGAACTATTCGAAAATTTTCATTTAAGTCATTGGGTTATTAAAATCATTGTTGTATGACCTTCTTTTTTCGCACTGCTTGCACCAATCGAAAGCTCTCCTTCTTCTTCTCTTCTATAGTTTTGTTTTTTTTTTTCATGAAACAGCTTTGAACGTTACAAATCTACGAACAGAGTTACAACAACTTTCTTCTCTTATCTCCAATATTGATTGTCAATTTGACTTCTATCCAAAATACGTTCTTTTACTTGTCGGTGGGTATTGATCTATTATATTGATTGTCGAATCGTTGCTTGGAGCTCGATAGTCGGATTTAAAAAAAAAAAAAGCTTAACAACCCAATGACTTAATTAAAAAACTTTCAAATAATTCAATGATTTAAATAAAAACTTTCATATCGTTCAATGACCATTTTGTAACTTTTTAAAATGAAGTGACAAAAATGTAAACTGATAATAATTTAGTGACCTTTGTGGTAGTTTACCCTTGAATTTCTTCCAATTAGTAGGGATGAAAAAGGCTAATCTATGAGCCTAGTGGACCAAAAAAATACAGCATTGAACTCTTAAATTTGTAGGTTGCATGAATCGGCTTTATTTGGTAAAATAGGATATTGGCCAAGCAAAGATTGAAAGGATGCAATTACACCAATTTAATTTTGATTTTCATGTAATTCACTGTTAGTCCTTGAATTATTGCTCCAATTTTAAATTGATCTCAAATTTCATTTGTTCATTAAAGACCGACTAGAGCGTCAAAGAAGTATTACAAGAGGACTTTCTGTCAAGATAGTTAGATCTGTTTTAGTGGACATATTCTTTTTGTCTTGATATTGGTACCTACGAGAGTACCGGCACGGTGAGAAAAGAAATTGGAATAGTTCATGGTCCCATACTGGTGAAATATGTTCGATTAAGTCTTTCACGGGATTGGGTTTATTCTCCTAAGGTGGTTAAGAAGTGTGATTGTAGTCCTCTTATTACGGGGATTGAATCAAATTGGTCCCTCTATTATTAAATAGATCAATTTAACCTTATACTATAAAAAAGAATCAAATATGACCAAATTGTAATAAAATTAACATTTACTATTTAAAAATGACTTGAAAATTATTTTTTTCATCTTCCGATCAATTTCAAACAAAAGATTTTATTTGCAAAACTATAAAAACTTTTAGAATATTAAACATGTTACACAATAAATGGCATTTTTAAACAATAGTGGATAGCTATGCCGGAGGTAGGTCCTTGGACTTCCAAAATGGTAAAAAAAATTGTGGTTTAGTCCTTCTAGGGATCGGAAAGTTATAAGTTAATGCCACGGTAAATTTGCATTTAGCCTCCTTAAAAATTGCAGGGTAAACTACATTAAAGGTCACTAAACTATTAGTAAGTTTACGTTTGGTCACTTAACTCCAAAAAGTTACAAAATTATCACTGAACTATTCAAAAGTCTGCTTTTAAGTCACTGAGTTGTTAAAATTGTTATTGTATAGCCTTCTTTATTAGCATTGTCTGTACCGATTGAAAGTTATACTTCCCTTTCTCTTCTACAGTTACTTTTTTTTTCATGAAACAATTTTGAATGTCACGAATCTACAAACTAAAATCCAAACACTGTTCTTCTTCAATCTTCAATCTGACTGTCATATAGACTTGGATCTGAAGTATGTTCTTCTATTTGTCAATGAGTATTGATCCATCGTATCAATCATCGAATCGTCGCTTGGAGCTTACTAGTTTGACTTTTAAAAAAAAAACCTCAACAATCTAATAACTTAAACAAAAACTTTTAAATAGTTCAATGATCTTTTTGTAACTTTTTGAAGTCTAGTGATTAAAACATAAACTTATAATTTAATGACCTTAAGTGTAATTTACCCAAAATTATAATTCAATTTTGGCTGAAATTGAAAAGGTATGAAAAATGACATTTGGGGTTGTCAAAAATTGCAAGAAAAAATGAAACAAATATGGAAAAAGCTATATCAGAAGTGAAAATATTCATCCCATCACAATTTGGGACCACCCTTTTTCCATGTGGGTTAAGACTAGAAATATATGACAGGATCCAGATTAGGTTAGACCCACTTGTATCCCTCTTAAGTTCACTAGCCAATGTGGTGCTGCTCCTTTGTAAATAATTTAAGGGCTCTTTCCTAAGGTCTAAAACCACTTGCAACCAAATACAAAAATGGTGAGGTTTCATAAATGTTTGTGATTTTATTTGGTTAAAATATATTATAGGCCCCTGTATTTTTCACATTTTTTTTTTTTGGTTAAATGTGGTTGGTATGACCTTTTGAAATTAAAAAAATAATAATAATTTTAACAGTGTTAACAGTTACACTTGAATTTTAAAATCTGAAAATTAAAGAGACTAAATTGCTAGAAATAAAAGTACAAAGACTGAATTCCAAATTTACGACGAGTACGGGGTTTTATGGCACGTTTTTAACCATTTTATTATCCTTTTTTATTTGGGTTTGGTGGGGAATAAATATAAAACTTAAATAAGTATCGGGTACAGTAGTGAGATACATTGCATTTTAAAGGAAAAACACTTCAACATAAGAGATGGTAACGAACCCTGAAAAGAATTAATTTTCACGGTCTATAAAACTTTATGGACCAAAATATAAATAGGAAACAGTGAGGTACAGCACCATGTTGAATTTATTGGATGGCCCTATCTTGCTTTTAAATAATTTTATGCAGCTTTTTTTCTGTTTTAGTTTGGCATGTAGCATTGTGGCTGTGGTACCCCATCCACCATTATTAATTTCTAAAGTTTTCATCCCAATCCCTCATAATATGTACGTAAAGTGCGGATTTAGTCTCTATATTTAATTTTATTCATTTTTAGTTTATATATTTTTAAAATTTAAAATTTTAGTTCCAACCGAATAATTGTTGTTAAATTCATTAAGTTGCTTTATGGTATTTTTAATTGCGTGTGTAATATCAGGTCAGTTTGCTAGAAAAAGCCTATTAATTGATTCAATAGTTGTTATTTGTGACAACATTAAAAACCCAATTGGTGAGCATGGACTAAATATACAACTGTACGTATATCGTAAGACTAATAACAAAATTTTACCAAACAGATTTAAGGATTACCGTTTGAGTTAGGATTGAAATTTCATAACTCGAAAAGTACATTGGCTAATTGACCAAATTAAAATATAGACACTAAATTCACAACTTACGTAGAATACAAAGACCAATAACATGATTTGAATATATAATTAAAAGGTCAAATTCTACTATTGGTCCTTATACTATGTTAAAATGTGAATAGTTTTCTAATCTAATTTGACCGACTTTAATCCTTGTTAGAAATTTGAAATTTGAAATTGGAAACATGAACCAATTATGAAGCTATGCTTAGACCATTGGCTTTGCTATTTCACTTGTTAACCAAAAAGGTCCATAGGCAAATCTCAAATGGTGATAGGTAACCTAACACATTCAAAGCTAAAAAGCACAAAGCAAAAAGCACATTATCAAAGAGAAACTTAAAGAAGAGGAAAAAGAAAAGCATAAAAATGGCTCAAATATTGGGGACCTTTTTTGGCATGATACAACTTTTTAATGCATACCTACAAATTTTAAAGGAAATGACAAATTGCAAGTGCTACTCATAGTAATAAAAGCAACCCCATTTGAATTGAATTTCAATTGGGAGGATTGAAAAGAGATTTTTACATTTGTCTTGATTTGATCTCTTGGTAGTGAGTGAAGTAAAGAGAATGATTTTTTTTTTAAGATTTTGAGTTTGAGTTCTGTGAGTAGAGAAAACAATGTTGAGAGAGTTTTGCTTAATGCTTAAGGGCTTGACCCAGCTCGATTCTGAATTTAGTGGGACTATGACTTAGTGGTGGAACATGCCATTAAGTTTGGGATGGGGGTTTAACTATAATTTTTAAAAATATTAGGGGTTTAATTAAATTTTTAAAATTTTTGAGAAGGTTATTGAAAATTTTCAAAATTTTTTGGAAGATCTAATTAAATTTTAATCCTTTTAAAAGGCTTAATTATAATTTTTAAAAAATTTGGAGGGGCTTAATTAATTTTTAAAAAAAAATTATAGGACATAATGAAAATTTTGTAAAGCTACTAAATACCTAAAAGTCTTGGAAAAAAAACATGGCCTTTGTCATTTTTGTCAACCTTCATAATTTAGTCAAATTCATTGTTTTAGATGTAAAAGTTGATTCCACCATTACATTTTTAACAACACTAGCAACATTCGTCATGATAATTCATGTATACTTTATAAAAAATTAAAATGATTAAAATATTTAAAAATTAAAAAAAATCACAAATAGTTTTAAAAAATTATCCATGTCAACAATAAAATATATGTAGATTATCACATGGGCTACCACGATAATGTCATTAAAATTTTAATAGTTCAATAAATTTTTACGTTGAAAAAAAGAGACAATTTAACTAAAATTTGAAAATTAAAGACTAAAGTATTAAAAAAGGAATCAAGGCGAAAATAATAAAATGTCAATTTGTTATTATTTAAAAAAATAATATTCTTGAATTTAACGAGTGGTTCTAGTGGAAAAGAGGATGATGTTCATTGTAAGAGACCCGTATTCGAGCACCTGTGTGTACAAGGTGTATGTGCATTGTCAAATAATTAATAAAATATAAATATATACTAGTATGTAATCACACGAGTATATTAAAAAAATAATATTCTTACTTTAATCAATTTCTTTAATTTATAATAAAAAAGGTATTGATTTCAATCTTTTAGGCCCGATTTGCCTTTGTTAATAAAACATGGGGTTGATGGATTATGACATACGATCATATTAATGATATTTAATTTGCACCAAAAGCATAATAAACTTTTATTTTCCAATATAAGATTTATATTTATGAATTGGCAATGTATAATTTTATTGATTGTGATTGAATTAATGATAATATATTATTAAAGTTAAATAAAAAATATTTTAAAATTTTTACACGACGTGTCAACATCTGATTGACAATTTATAAAATTATTCACTTTCAATGCATTAAATATTAATTTAAGGGAGCGATACATTTATGCAAAACTATTTTAGTTTTACACATGTTAAATTTGTCGATATAATTGTTCTTGTCATGCATGTAAATTTTCAAATAAATTCGATATATTTATTATATCAATTCATAATTTTATCTTTTATCAATATATATTTAATGATTGAAAAATAAGTTACGTAAAACAATCAGTTTGACATTTCCAATTTGCTTAAAACTTAACGTATATGATACATGTGAATAGAACATAAAAATACAATTATCAGATTGTTAAAGTATCAACCATACAAAAAAAAGCATAACAATAAATTTTGATATTGATTTTAATTTTAACCCTCAACCTTTAAAATCTAGTCTAATTATTTTTTTTAGAAAAAAAGTTAACTGAATCATTAGCATTTTAATGGCACTATCGTGCAGGGGTGAAGCCAAAAAATTTGTTGGGGGTATTGGAATTAAGTGATAAATTTTGGTAAGGGCTAAAAGACAATTTCACTATTGTATTAACTAAAATATAATTTTATACATTTTAAAGGGTAAAAGATATTTTTTTAAATTTGACCTCTCTCGTCTTTCACGATGATGTGTGACAACTCGCATCTCGTGTGGCAACTTACTCATATTTCATAAAAACAAAAAATTCAAAAAAAAAATATAAAATTCGTAAAAAATTTAAAAGAATTATTCGAATCAGTAATAAAATACACGCTTTAGACTTTCCTAATATGAATGGATAGAACATGAAATATTATTGTTGGGTTATTAAAATTAAATTGATTAAATCTTAATTTGATTGACATGAAAATTATTATCAATGCAGAAAGACGTGGATCTGAATATGTTGAAATATATTATCCTTCTATTTATAAATTGAAAATGAAATATAAATGGAAGATAGCCAGTCAAATTCGAAATCTCCCAATAAAATATTAGTTAAAAGAAGCTATATTATTTTTCAACACCGAAAGATGTTGACTTATATGTTTTGACGTTCAACAAACATGTTCCCCCCCTTACCTATTTCATATTATAATTCAACTTGTTTGATGATCTTAAGGTAAAAGTCATGATTACATTGATAAAATATTTGGATTTAAATTTTTAATGAATTTAATTTTTATGTAAAAAATATAATGATAAATTTAGTCTTTAATGTTTATTTATTTTGTTATTTTAGTTTTTTTATTTTTAATTGTGACTCAATAATGTTAAATTTAGTCATTTATTTATTTTATCATTTTGATTCTTATTTTTATCATGACTTTCAACTTTCAAAATTCAATTATATGAAGTGTTAAAATTTTAACAATACTTACATGGTAGTTTATGTGGTAGTCCACGCGGACCTTATTATTAATGTGAATTTTTTTAATTATGATTTTTTTAAATTTTCAATAATTATATATAATTTTAAAATTTTATGAAGTACACGGACTACATATCTCTATTATTAAAATTTTAAAGGTTTTATCTATAATTTCAGTGTCGTTTTTTTAAGTTTATTGTTCAATCATTTAATCAACAATTATTTTTCAAAATAGGGTGTTTTTAATGAAATAAACAATTGAGCTGTTTCTTGGAGTTAAAGTTGGGTTGATCACCAAATAAACCAAATTTAAAAGCTTGAATATTTTAGAATCTTATCTCTTATCAATCAAAATTTAAATAAGAGAATCTTTTAGAATAAAATTAAATTGATAAAATGTATAAATATTAAGAGCTGAATTGATTATATAATTAAAAGTATGACAATTTGCTGGAAAAAAAACTTAGCTACTCATTTTCGAAATTAATAGGATTAAATTGCTTCATTTTTTAGAGAGGGATCGATTTGCTCACTTGTTTTTTATACAAGTCGAGTTGGTTTTTAAGTTAGGTTAATTTGGGTTGTGTCAAATCGTGTTTTAAGATTTCCTAGTCATTTTGGGTTGGGATATTTCGAGTTTGAGAGTTTTAGTCACTTTAAGTTCAAATTTGGGTCACCAATTTGGGTTTTGATTAATTTGAATTCGAGTTATCAATAAGATTTTGCACTATTGACGGTGATTGAGGCCCCAAGGTCTTAATGTCCTATCCTTGACTCCCACTTTGTATAAATCATGTGTGAGTTATCTTCATATTTATTCCAACTTAAACACTCTCAACATGTGATTATTCGTTTATGTTTTGTAATATTTTATTATGATTATAATTTATTTAAATATGTATTAATTGAAGTTATTAACTAAAAAAATGAATTTAACACAACTTTTTATAATAAAAATGTTAAAATAAACAAGTCTCTATACTCTTTGTAACTTTAGAATTGAGTCCCTCTACTCTTTATATTTCTAATTCAAATCAACTGTTAACATCGTCGAAATTATTTTGTTAGTTTCAGGTTCATTACAACGCCATTGTTTTAGTTACACAGCTACCAAGTGAGTAATCTTTTTATTTCAAAATATCACACTAACAAATTTGACAAAAAAAATTAACAGCGTTAACTATTAGACTTGAACTTTGAAATCTAAAAACTAGAAAGACTAAATTCCAAATTTGTAAAGAGTACAATGACTTATTATATATTTAACCTAATAAAAAATGGGTCGGTGGAACTTAAGCCTAGATTTTTTAATTAATTAATAAATTGTTAATTCCAATATTTTTTTTTTACATTAATTAATTGTCCATGCTATGGATATGGCCCACTTAGGTTTTTTAATTACAATTCCGTCCCCAGTTCAGAACTTCCTGTGAAGTTTGCTTATTCAAATAGTTTCTTAGACATGGGTTTGTATCCATCAATCTTAGTGTTATTTTTTTATTAGTTTGTTACTCAATCATTTAATTAAAAATTAATTTTCAAATTAGAGTTTTTAAAATGAGAATGAAATAAAAAATTGGGCAATTTCTTAAAGTTATAGTTAGGTAAATCACCAAATAAAAAAAAATAAAAGCTTAATTAATTGTCGATAAGGTGGATGGACTGTATTCTAACAGTATTTGGTGAGCAAACACATTAGAAAGACAATGATGTGATTGTATTGAGAAATTATTTTATAGTTTATTCCACCACATCATTAACATATATTTTGGTGATTCTTTTACCCAGAACTTCGAACTCGAAATCTTAAACTCTAAACGAGTTCGAGATTCGAGGTTTGAATTTAGAGTTTGAGATTTAAAATTCAAAGTTCAAGATAAAAGAATTACCAAAATTATGTGTCAATGATATGAAAAAATTATTGAAATATTATTAAACAATTGAAAATAGATCGTGAGTTATTTGGTGAGAATAATTCATAAAATAATTTTTCGATTATTGTAATAAACTCTAAACTAATAACTAATTTTATTTTTTAATTTCAATTTTTTTTAACAATTGGTTAGGGGAAACACCGAAATCTTACCAACTTTTTTTTTTTTTCATTAATTATCATATTATTGTGTCATCCCAATATTTAAATTTTTAATATTTACGCCTGAGATATTTATTTGATAGATATTTGGAAATAATTAAAAATATGATTTTTTTTAATATATAAAAAGGAAAATTTACACTTTAGGTCTTTTAATTTAGCATCAACTTTCATGTCTTTCAATTATATCATTGAATTATTATTATTATTATTATTATTATCAATTAAGTCACTTGTGCTAGTAATTCTTATAAAAAAAGTTGACATATATGGCCTCTTATGAAAATTAAAAAAAATTATAAATTAATTTAATGATAAAATTATTTATTGGCCCTTTTGAAATTTTATAATTTAAATTTTGGTACTTAAAATTTTTTACTACCTTCACCCCTAGGCTGTTGATTGCAAATACTTGAAGGAAAGTTGGCATAAGTAAATTGTTCAGTGATAACAATAAAAGAAGTTGTACTTGATAACAATAAATTATTTAATATCAATGATATAATTTAATAATAATAAATTAAAAACTTAGATTCAAATTAAAATTGACTCATATCTAGAATAATTTAAACTCGAAACAACATGAAATCAATATGACCCGAACAAGTTACGTTAAAAATGACCCAAACCTAAAGTGATCGGATTTGAAAAAAAAAACTTTACTCTCATATTCAATTAACTCGAATCTAAAACAACTTAAATCTAACATTATCCAAACCTGAATTTGATTTGAACTAGAGATGAATCCAATGGGAGCAAGCAAGGGCCTTAGCCCCTCAAAATGAAAAAAAAATTACCTTTTAAACCCCCGTTGAATCAAAATTTTAAAAATTAATGTATGATAAAATTATATTTTGATCTCAAAAAATAAAAAGATTTAACCCCTTAAAAATGATGAAATTATAAGTTAACACAAAATAAAACTACACATTGACCTCACGAAAAAAATTATAATTCAATTCCACCCCTTTTAAACAAATTCCCACCTTTACCAGTTTACCCAAAATTCAAACCAAAATGACCTAAAAAAAATAAAATCTGAATTAATTCGATCCAAAACCAACCCAATATATAACAATGATGTTTGAATCGGATCGGACTAATCAAGGTATGAATCCAGAGAATGACTCGAACCAATTAAATTGGGAATTGGTACAAATCAATTGAACCGGTTAAAAATAATTAAATTGAATATTCTTATTTGTTTAATAATTTTCTATATATATATATATATATATATATATCTTAGCTTGGTATTTCTTTGGGGGAGAGAGATTCTTGGATCTTTATTCTTTTTCTTGATTGAGATATTTTTGGGTTACCTTTTGGACAAACATAAACAGGAATAATTTTTGAAACCAAAATTGTAGTTCACGTAATCTACAAACAAAACCTCTTAAAATCAATTTTGTTTCAATTTAGTGTGACATAAGGACTAAGGTAATCCAAAAGTTGCCTTTTTTATTTTGCCTTTTTCATAGTTGAAAACCAAATGAAACCTAAAATGTTTGCATTGCTTTTGCTTCATACTTAATTAATCATATTCACTCCTCCAAGTTATCCCAAATCCTCCCTCAAATACAATCCAAATTGCCCAAACTTTTATATATATATATATATATATATATATATATATTGGTTAAAATATGCTTTAAGCCCCTCTACTTTTTGTTTATTCCAAAGAATTTGGTTAATCTATTTTCTCGAATTCAAAAATCCAATTGCTAGCACTATTAAATTTAGGTTAAAATAAACCATAAGTACCTGTACTTTTTGAAGATTTAAAATTTAGTACTTGTACTTTTATTTTTAGGAATTTAGTTATTTTATGTTTCAAATTTCAAACTTCAGGTCCAACTGTGAACGCAATTAAATTTGTTGGTGCAACATTTTGAAATAAAGAAAATACTCACTTAATAACCATGTAATTAAAAATCAATGTTGTAATTAACTTGGATTTAATAAAAAATTACAATGCTAATAGTTGAACCTTAACTTTGAAATTTGAAAAGTAGAGGGATTAAATTCCAAATTTTCGATGAGCATAGATACTTATGGTATATTTTAACCTTAAATTTATTTTATTAAATTTAAGTTTATTATAACATCATTTTAATCATATATATTATAAGGGAAAAACGTAATGATTGTTTAAATACAAATAATTATATTAAAATTAAAATTTCATTCATATAATTATATCAAATCAATCAAAATTTGCACATTTAATTAAAATTTATACTAAATTTGAAAATTATCGCTATATATTTTTATTTTGACTTTATAATATGTGGCTAATATATATTATTATTATTATTATTATTATTATCAAATAAAAATAATGATTAGTTTGAGGATATATATTAGGTCTATGAATTATGGACCAAAGTGTCCTATGAATAAGTGACACCACAGCCGTTGACTATAGCGGGGTCCACTAGTATTAATTTTCAAAAAATAAAATAAAAAAATGGAAAATGTCAAAATTAATTTTGCCTTCTTTTGGAGACTTCAAAGATAGAAAATGTCAAAATTAAATTTATTTGTTGTAATTATATTAATGATTTTTTTTTTTAAATTTCATAAATAAAGTTGAAAAATGGAAACTTAATTGATATGTAAAAATAAGCAAAATATTTTATTATTATTTAATTTGTGAAACTAAAATAATAAATTTTAAATTTTTTTAATGAATTAATATTTTGATTCTTTCTTTAGGTTTAAATTTATACACTGAGGAATAATGGAATATAATTAAATTATTATTTTAATTTTAAAAAATAACATTGATGAATTATTATTTTGATTCTTTCTTTATGTTTGAATTTATGCAGTGAGGAATAATGGAATATAATTAAATTATTATTTTAATTTTAAAAAATAACATTGATGAATTATTATTCATAAAATATATGTACCAATTTTTTTTTTCATAATTAACTTGTTAACACTCATCTTTCGAATTAATAAATAATTAAAATAAAGAATTAATTGTACTAGATATCTTCAAACTATGATTTTTGTTCTAATTTAGTCCTTAAACTTCAAAATATTTTAATTACATCCTAAAAAGAATAGATACATTATATTGGATAAGGAACTTAAAAAAATTAAATGTTGAATAGGGATCTAAAATTAAAAAAAAAATAAAAAGAACAAATAGTACGTGATTCACATTAATTCATGTTATAAAAATTAAAGTTGAATTAATAAAATGAATACGTAAAATTTATGGAATTAATTATGATATATTCCAATTATAAATGATCATCAGTACAGATGAGGGGAGGAAGGTTTTTTTAGGGATTCACCTAAATCTAAAATTTATTGATATAGATAAAATTGTAGCATTTATTTATTTATTTTGCTTTAATTTATAACGTAGTAGGATGTAGATATAAATAAATAATTTTTACTAAATATTCTCTCTTAATTATCTGAAAATTGACTGAATTTAATAATATTAAAAGAACATTATGATTAATTACTTCATATCAATGTATATATAATTTTTTTAGGTTTTAATTTACATTTCGGATTTTTTATTTAGTTTTTTACTTTTAATTTAATATTAAATTTAAATTTAATGAACAATACATTAATGGGATTTTAGTTTTGAAACCAAATAAATAAAGAGACTATATTACCCAAAATTAAGGTTTAATATATCATTTGGTACTCAATTTTGACATTTTTTTTAATGTGGTACTTAAATTTGATAAAAGTTATATATTTTGGTACCCAAATGTAATGATGCTAATCTTTTAATGTTAAATCTAGGTTTTAGTATCGATTTGATGAAAATTAATTGCTAATATTATTAAGTTTGAAAATTTCATGATTTGTTAATTGAATAAAGTTAGCGTTAATAGTGGATTTGTTTAATTTTTGAGTTTAATTTTTCAAATACAGAAAAGTGAATGTGACTTAATTATGTTTTTAGTGTTAATTTGATAAAAGTTAATTGTTAATATTATATTAATTAATTATAACTTTTCATCAAATCAACTCTAAAACCTACATTTAACAGTAAAAAATTATCATTTTTACCTTCAAATACCAAAATGTATAACTATTGTCAAATACAAGTATCATACCAAGGGCATAACTAGGGGGCTATCAGGATCCCGCTCCCTTAAAATGGAAAATTTTTTATTTTTAAAATCTTAAATAAGTAAAGGTAAAATTGCACTTTGGCCTCCTAAAAATGATAACATATTGATTTAATCCTTTAAAAATTATAAAGATATAGGTTATTAACTTGTACCATACTGGATCAAAAAATACCAAAGGTGCCACATTAGAAAAAGATATAAAATTCAAATACCAAATTAAGCATTAAACCAAAATTTAAGTATAAAAACTACATTTCAATAAATATTAAAAGTACAGGGACTAATACTAGAATTAAACCAGTTTTATCTCGCATCATCGCCTTCTCTTGTAGGAGAAAAAGTAAGCAATATATAAGAATTATATACATATTTAAATATTATATATATAGTTTTACCCACCCCCACCAGTCTTTGGATTTAATGTTGTTTATTATCATTTTTTGCTATAATCTCCTCTATACACCCATTTAATTTCTCTTTAAATATCTTCACTGTCACTGTTTCTGATCTCTCTTTGAGAAAACCCAGGAAAAAAAGATGAAGGAAAAAGCTTTTGAAAATTTCGTCCTTTTCAGCAGTGTTAATTAATTTACTGTTTGAAGAAAAAAACCCAATTTTCTATTTAGAAAAAACAAGCTTGAAGATATTTAGATCCCATTATTTCCCCGCCATATATATTTGCTTGGGCTTCTTCAAATCGAAAGAAGCTCTGCAAATTTTGGAATTTAAAAAAAATCATTTTGGCTTTTAATTTTGGGAGTAGAAATGTGGAGCAAAGAGCTGTTTTTCTGGGTTTTAGAACCGATTGGAGAATCGACGGAGATTTGATGGGAATTATAATTATTATGAGAGTTTAATGCTTTACTTTTTGAACGGTTCATGGAGGTTATAATCCGGTTTGGTTTAAGAACCATAACCAGATTTGATTTTAAGCTTCGATTTGCTGCTGTTTTATTGCAGGTAAAGCTTCGATTTCACTGTAAATTGTATAAAAATTGCTAGCATGATTTATGGGTTTTTTGTTGAACAAATTAAAACAAGTCGTAGAATTCTTGGGGTTACTGAGAAAATTAGAAATTTGCTCTTTTTTTTTTTTTTTTTAATTCTCTTCATTTAAAGATGTGATTCATTGGGGGTTCTTTATAGTTCTATTTATATTTATTGATTTTTTTTCTTTTTGTAACGTTTTTTTTGGGGGGGGCTTTCTTTCCTTTTTGGAAGCTGTTCATTAAGGGTTTTCATTTTGGACTTTTAGTCGAATTAGTATTTAGAATAAAAATTATTGCTTTTGAATTATTTGAATTTGAAATTTTTAGGGGGTGAAGGCCATGATTTGCAAAAATTTAATCAAAGTAATTGCTACTTTTAGTTTGGTTTTTATTAGATCCATTGTTGAATATAGTTTTTTTTTTCTTTTACCTTTTTTGGTTTTAGTTTTATGGGGTTTCTTGTATGAGCTTTATTTTAATGTGTACTGCAGATTTTATTGATATTGTTATGGTTCGAAGCCACAACTGGTAAGTCTCGGGAGCAAAACGATCTGCAATGGGAAAGCCGAGGCCGAGGAAGTAGTGAAAACATTGTTTCACATTCATGTATTCATGATCAGATAGTTGAGGAGAGGAGGCGACCGGGTCGAAAGGTTTATTCGGTTACCCCTCAAGTTTATGAGCACCCTGGTATTGGACATAACAAAGGAAGGTCTTTGCTTGGAATTCCCGAGTTGCTCAAGCATTCAAAGGATGTTAAACAACCGATAAGAATATTTTTAAATTACGATGCTGTTGGTCACTCACAGGATAGAGATTGTCGAGAAGTTGGAGACATTGTGAAGGTTGGTGTTATTGTGTCCTTCGTGATGTCTTTAGCATTGTAGTTATGGTTATGATTGTGGGTCTAACTTTGGGTTTTTGTTGTTTACCAGCTTGGGGAGCCGCCTTTGAGTTCTCCAACCGGCACGCCCTCATGTAATCCTCATGGTGATCGTCCAATCTATGGTGATTGTTGGTATAATTGTACTTTGGATGATATATCTGGGGAGGACAAACGTCAACGCCTTCGCAAGGTTTGAGTTTATACATTCTATAAATGAATTTGCCTTTTTTGTGTTAGGGTTGGGCCAATGCTAACTTTCGAAAGAAATTTAATGAAGGCTCTAGGGCAGACAGCTGACTGGTTCAAGAGAGCCTTGGCTGTAGAGCCTGTGAGAGGGAACTTGAGATTGAGCGGATATTCTGCGTGTGGACAAGATGGGGGCGTACAGCTTCCTCGTGAATATGTTGAAGGTATCTGTTTGCAGTTTCATAACTTGATATTAAGGTATAAGTATCATGGAGGACTCTGTACTAGGAGTAAGATTGTATTTTGCCCTTTATACTCAAAAAATGGGCAAATTAGTCCCTATATGTTAGATCAAAGATCAAACTGGTAATTTCTGTTAAAAATTTCATCCAATTGTACTGTTAAAAACTGGTGTGTCTGTTAGAATAACCAGACAGTTACCTGTTCATTCTGACATACAGGACCAGTTTTTAATAGTGGACATGGATGAAATTTTCAAAAGAAGGATCAGTTTGCTCTTTGATCTAATGTACAGTGACTAATTTGCCCATTTTTTAGTAGAGGGAGAAAAATGCAATTTGACTTCCATTACAAGGGCCTCTATGGTACTTTTACATGATATTGGCCTCCACGAGCATTTTCCTATTGGGTTCATTCTTTTGTTACTATTGTCTTTCCCTGCAGATGGTGTTGCCGGTGCAGACTTGGTCCTTCTTGTTACTACAAGACCTACCACGGGCAACACTTTAGCATGGGCTGTAGCATGTGAGCGTGACCAATGGGGCCGTGCAATTGCTGGTAATTTCTTGTTGGTCCTTCATATGTTGCTGTTATGTGCAGTAGAAATCTAAAATCAAAAGCAATGGTGTACTTCTGTTTTGTAGGTCATGTGAATGTAGCTCCTCGACATTTAACAGCCGAAGCAGAGACTTTACTTTCAGCTACACTTATCCACGAGGTTTGATGGTGTTAGTTTTATGAATTTGGAAGAGTATAGAAGGAAATTGTGTGTCCTAAACACCACGGTTGTTTTAATCCAGGTTATGCATGTTCTTGGCTTTGACCCGCATGCTTTTGCTCATTTTAGGGATGAGAGAAAACGGAGGCGAAGTCAGGTAATAGCATGGCATGTACTGTGAACTCTTCATTGCCTTTGAAATCAGACTTCTGTAACAGACTTAGTATTTTGTAATTTGTATGTGTACAAATTAGTCATCTCTGTATTTTACGAAAAGTTTTAGAACCTCACTATCACATGGTTATCTCTTTGTGCATTTGCAGGTTACTATGCAAACCATGGATGAAAAGCTTGGTAGGATGGTAACTCGTATAGTGCTTCCACGTGTTGTCATGCATTCACGACATCACTATGGGGTATTGTTAACTTCTTTGTTGACCAGAATTTCATGTCTTTAGATTATTGATAAAAACACAATGAAAAAGATTGAACAGATAGTTGATGATAGTTTAATTGACAGGCATTCTCGGAAAATTTTACTGGCTTAGAGCTAGAAGATGGGGGAGGACGTGGCACATCAGGTATTTGATTCTGTCTCTGTTATTGTTGCCTCTCCCTTGTCTGTTAAGGCATTGGTCCGTTGTAGTTTGGTCCATAATGTTTCAAGTGATGACTTGGCTGCAGGATCTCATTGGGAAAAAAGGCTTTTGATGAATGAGATAATGACGGGATCAGTGGATACAAGATCGGTAGTTTCAAAAATGACTCTGGCATTGTTGGAGGATAGTGGATGGTATCAAGCTAACTATAGCATGGCGGATCGTCTCGATTGGGGTCGTAACCAAGGAACGGATTTCGTTACTTCTCCTTGCAATCTCTGGAAGGGAGCATATCATTGCAATACAACCAATTTATCTGGCTGTACATATAACCGGGAAGCAGAGGGTTACTGCTCTATTGTAAATTATAGTGGTGACCTACCTCAATGGGCTCGGTATTTTCCTCAAGCTAACAAGGGTATGTTCTTTGTTTGCAACTTGGATTCCTTATCTACAGGGATTGAAAAATAGGTGTATTTTCGGTTTTTCTGCATGCAACTTGTCCTCGTGAGTCCATGAACTTTGTTATTGACTTTTGCAGGTGGTCAATCTTCGTTGGCTGATTATTGCACTTACTTTGTGGCTTATTCTGATGGATCTTGTACCGATACTAATAGTACAAGGGCCCCAGATAGAATGTTAGGTGAAGTGAGAGGGAGTAACTCCAGGTGAGTTTTAACCCCAAAAAAGCTTAAGTGAGAGCTCCATTTAGACTTTTCCGTTTTATCTTCGATATAGTTAGAACTTTTGAAACAATGGCTGATGAGTATTCTTTTCGTGATTATGTAGGTGCATGGCTTCATCGTTAGTACGTACTGGTTTTGTGCGGGGTTCAGTGACCCAAGGAAATGGTTGTTACCAGCACAAATGTGTAAATAACTCATTAGAGGTAAGTATTGGTGCTTGTGAAGCAAAGACTTCGATTTCTAACAGTAAAGTTAAGGCCAGTGTTAATAAATTGTTCTTTTAGGTTGCTGTGGATGGTATTTGGAAAGTGTGTCCTAAATCCGGTGGACCAGTTCAGTTCCCTGGTTTTAATGGTAAATTCGATGAACCAACTTTTCAGTCAGTAGGATCTAATATATATACACTAATAATTTCTTTCAATGTTTCTATCTGTAGGTGAACTGATTTGTCCTGCTTACCACGAACTCTGTAGCACTGACACTGTTTCCATGTCCGGGCAATGTCCAAATTCTTGTAACTTTAACGGTGACTGTGTCAACGGAAAATGTCATTGCTTTTTGGGGTTTCATGGTCATGATTGCAGTAAAAGTGAGCTCCATGATCCTTCTTGGTTTTATTATTTGGTTATGTATAAGATAAAACACGATATGTCCAATCTCCTCCGAGCTAATTCTTTTAAATTAACTGATTTTATTTTTCTGGTCTTTTTATTATATAATATTCAGGGTATTGCCCCAGAAATTGTAATGGGCGTGGAAAATGCCTGCCAAATGGGGTCTGCGAATGTGAAAACGGTCGTACTGGCATTGACTGCGCCACGGGTAATATGTTTACTTGTTTTGACTATAGATACTCGCTATTTTTCTGCTAGTTTATTTGCATTGACTCCTTTTTGAAGTGTCTTTTCCTGCATAGTTGAGCATGCATATATGAGATCTGTTCATTCTATTATTTCCTCCTCTTTCAAGAAAAACGAAATGATGCTTCGAGTGCTGTTTCAATATGCTTAAGACACTCATAGACACCTCTCGAGGTTTTTAGTTCATTATAATAAATGTTGGGATAAATGCAGTTAATTAATGCCATATTTCCCATTCATGTTTCCGCTTTCTTACCATTTTACTTTGGAATTATATACCAGCTGTTTGCGATGAACAATGCAGTCTCCACGGTGGTGTCTGTGACAACGGAGTTTGTGAGTTCCGCTGCTCTGACTACGCAGGCTACACGTGCCAGAACAGCTCGACTCTTCTCTCGAGTCTTTCTGTATGCAAAGATGTATTAGAGAGGGAGTTATCCGGACAACATTGTGCCCCAAGCGAGGCAAGTATATTACAACAGCTAGAAGAAGTCGTTGTCATGCCTAATTACCACCGTTTATTCCCTAGCGGTGCTCGAAAGTTGTTTAATAATGTCTTCGGGAGCAGCTACTGCGATGCAGCTGCCAAGCGACTAGCCTGCTGGGTAAAGTAGCTCACACCCCGGCTCTTCTAGTTCAAAGCATTTATTTTTTTCACTAGTTGTTATCTCTGTAAAAGTACCGTGGAGGTTCTTATGCCAAGAGTCAGATTGCATTTGCTCCTTCTACTCAAAAAATGGACAAATTAGTTCTTGTACATTAAATTAAAGAGCAAATTAATCTTTGTATTAAAAATTATCCATTTCTACTGTTAAAAATTAGCGCTAATTTTTAACAATGGAAATTGATAAAATTTTTAACAGAAAAGATCAATTTGCTCCAACGTATAAGAGGACTAATTTGTTCATTTTTTTTAGTAAGGGGAGCAAAATGCAATCTGACTCTTAGTACGGTAGCCTCCATGGTACCTTTACCATTGTTATCTTATCTCCATGTCAGTTTCAGGTTCTCATCTCTTACTCATTTTCCTTAACCAGATCTCGATCCAAAAATGCGATAATGATTGGGACAACAGACTACGTGTATGTCATTCGGCATGTCAATCGTATAATTTAGCATGCGGAGCATCACTAGATTGCTCAGACCAAACTCTCTTTAGTAGTGAAGAGGAAGGTGACGGCCAATGTACCGGCTTTGGCGAGACCAAGGTTTCGTGGTATAATCGGTTTCGAACTAGTTTCTTCTCAAGAAATACGGGTTTGAAAGGATTGTCTGTAAAATATAAGCAGTTTTAGCATATCCAAAGCTACCCCCTTTTTTTAGGGTTTATCAGTGTAGGAAAAGTGGCACTTAATGGCATGTGCCCTAGGCATAGAATTTCGTTGTGTTTGGCCCCAAATTCAATTAGAAAATAGGGCTTGATTTCATGTAGAGAAAATTGAAAAATGTGTTAGAAAGCACCAAAAAGAAAAGGAAAAAAAAAAGCTCTGTTGAGCCAATGATCCGTGTATGGCCGAAGGCCTTTGAAAGGAAATTAAAAAAAATCCATATTTTTCTGTATTTTTTTCATGCTTGTATCATATATATATATATATATATATATATATATTGGTGAATATAATTTATATTTTCTAATTTTTCGATATGTTGGTTTTACTTCTTGTTGGATCGGGAATCAGTTAGAATATTGGATAGAAAAATGTCATGTCAATTTGTCATTTTCAAATATGATTAAAATGTTATTGTACTTATGTATTTAACAATTAGGGTTTAAGGTGGGATTAAAATTTAAAAAATTGAATAATATAAAGGTTGAAAATAATCAAATTAGAGAAAAAATTAAAATTAATAGCAAAATTTAACCCAACATATTAACTACTATTGTTTAAGTAGGATTGAAATTTTGAAATTCTAAAATATAAAAAGCAAAAATTGACCAAATAAGAGTATAAAAATTAAATTTACAATTTACATATAATATAAGGACTAATACTAAAATTAGACCAAAAACAATTAGGGACCAAAATAAAAATTCAAGGAAATGCATTTATATTCAAACTTCGAAGGCAATTTTTTTTTTTTCTTTCTTATTGTAAATAGCAATTAAAAATGTCTTGTAATACCCCCCCCCCCCCCCCAAAAAAAAAAAAATTATTCATATTTTTTTCCTTTACCAAAAGGCAAAAATTCAAGAGGCATAGGGAAAATTTTACAACGAGTAATGTAAGCAAGATATAGACAAGCTAAGCTTACATATACCGTACACAGCTTAGAAAAAAATGTTAGGTAAGTAAATATGGTTGTTAAGGCAATTACCACTGTAAAATTTAGCAAGGATTGCAATGTAGAGAGTTGTTCTTCGGGTTTTTGATCTGGGAATTGGCCTTGAGATTTGAAATCCGAGAGCAATTCGTCTTTCAGTTTGAACCTATTGGTTAACCATGCAGAGGCCTCGGCATCGGAGGTTGGGATGTTGTTGATGGGGATACGTTGTATGTGGATGTGAACCTCCGATGGATCGACACCGAATACATTGTCGAGGAAGAAGGGGCATTGGCGCTTGTATGCGATAGTCAAATCATAAACTGCAAATCAATCAAGGGTATATCAAGACACATGTACAAAGAAAGGCCAAAAATGCTTACTTGAGTTTTTGAAGTGATGTGGAAAAAAATTTTGAAAACACGATAAGAACTAAATTGTTCGCTTTTCTTTTGAAGTCACTTTAAAACATGATATAAGGAATAATTTGTTTCAAAATTAAATGTATAAGGACTAATTTGCTAAGAAGTTCTATGTTGCTCGAGTTCTTCATTTTTCTTGAAGTACTCGTATCCAACACATAGAACAAGGACATGATGACCTTCAAGGATCTCTAAATACGGGAAAATAATCTAGATATACCCGTGTCAGATATATAACTGTGCCCGGAGCAAAACGAATCCGAGTAACATAGCCTAAAGTCTATTGTGCAGGGACTAATTTGCTCCTAAGAACTATATTGCTCGAACACTTCATTTTTCTTGAAGTACCCGTATCCGACACATGGATACAAGGATATAGCCTCAAGGATCTCTAAATACATGAAAAATCTTAGAAAAGTCTAACTATATCCGTGTCAGATATTTAACTACGCCCGGCCAAAAACAAGTCCAGAATAACATAGCTTAAAGCCTATAGTACAGGGACTGCCAGTAATTTAATCCATTAATCATACAACATACAAACCTGCATCAAAAGAGCCCCTAAGTGTTTCTAAGCAAAGGCAGAAACCCTTTGTTTTCGGTAGCAGCACATTTGTCAACACTGGCAATCCGACTTCAGCTGCAAATTTTTTACTCTTCTCGCATTTTTCTTCACTGCAACAGATGACAAAACGAAATGTTAATACTTGTTGTAAAGAACTCGTTTCAAGAATCATATACATGGACCGATGTAAGATGCAAGCAATGTTCTTCAGGCAAGTATTTGCAAACATGGAACCTAAGAAATTAAAAAAGGAATGTACTGAGAAAGTTTACGTAAAATCGGTTCCTTCAGGGAAAAGAGCAAGCCATAAAGGATCTCGAGGATTCTTAAAAGTCGAAAGCATTTGATGGAGGATAGTTTCATCGGTTTCCCACTTCCTATCTACCGAAATGAACTCCAAGACATGAAATCCCCAACCAAGAACAGGTAGTTTCATCAAGCTGCTTTTAAGGATATACTTGATGTAGCCCAAGCAGCCTTTTCGCATCGCGAGATCCCATAGGTACATCCAATCAACTTCAGTTCTGTGATTAACGATGAGTAGAATACGTTCCTTTTGAGAAACATCGTCCCCAGAGAAAACCACTTTGGTGCCGTTTATTTTTTCAAAAAGAAAAGGCCACATGGATAGCCATAGGCCAAAGAAGAAGGATGTTGCTTTTCTAGAGTAGTGTATGCTGAGGTATCGCAATAGGACAGCCCCGGGTCCTAAATATGCTAACAACATAAAGGCGGTAGAGAGGAACACCACTAAACATATCATACCCCTAAAAAACCGATATGGATTCAAAGGGCGGTGCTTTAATTTATCATCTGTTTTCAAAGGTCTGCATACTTCCATATCTTTGTTTCGGGCAGCTGTTCAAATAATACAACCCCGTCTCAGCTGCTTGCGGTAATGGTCTCGAGAGTCACTTAATGTCCCTAGAGTTTTAAGAGAAAAAAAAAAGGAACAAATAGCAAGTGAATTTTGTATCCATAACAAATCTAAACAATAAGAAAACCATCAACCAATCACATTATAATACTCAATTCAGAGCGTCAAATACGAGTATGTGTGAAACAGGGGTAATGTTAGATTTTTCCAAATATTTCAATGATCCTTGGAGGTTATATTGCTTTATTCATTTGCCCGATATGAGTACAGAATACGAGTATTTCAAGAAAAATGAAGAGTTTATCCCAATCGAAGAGCAGAATTGAGGTAACTCACATCTTCAAAGGAACGAGTCAATGCTACACAAGAGTTACAGCTCGGTACCGCTAATAGCGCTTCCATGGTTACAACCAGAAAGACAAAGTGTATTACCCAAATACCATAAAGGACTGATAAGAAAAGGAAACGAAAAACCAAATTCTTGGAAAAATATATACGTACACAATTTTATATGCAAAAGATTTTCACCAGCAATAGTGTCAGGGGCAGCCATTGACAGAAAAGGATATCTACAATGAAATTGGAACTTTAAAACCTGGGTTTATACTCAAAGTCATTGGCCTTATATGCAAGAAACCTCATACTCCATCAATTCTATGGAAAATTATAAATAAGCAACTATGGGTCAACTAATCATTCATTGACATAACTGCAACATACATACATACATGCATGCATGCATGTATACATACATATATATAGTATTTACAGCATATAGGTGCCAAGCAATCTCATATTCTATCAATTTAAAGGCAAATCATACATAAGCAACTATGGGTCAACTAATCATTCATTGACATAACTGCAGTGCATACATATATACATATACATATACATGTAGTATTTACAGCATGTAGATGCAAGAAACCTCATATTTTATCAATTCTAAGGCAAATCATAAATCAGCAACTAGGGGTCAGCGTACATACATACATACATACAGTATTTACAGCATTTAGATGCAATAAAAGTCATATTCTATCATTTCTGAGGCAAATAATAAATAAGCATCTATGGTTCAATTAATCATTCAGTGACATAACTGCACTATACATATATATACATACATATAAATAGTATTTACAGCATTTAGATGCAAGAAAACTCGTATTCTATCAATTCTAAGGCAAATTATAAAATACCAACTATGGGTCAACTAATCATTCATTGACATAGCTGCAATATACATATACATGCATACATATCTACATATCTACATCCATACATATAGTATTTACAGCATTTATATGCAAGAGAACTCATGTTCTGACAGTTCTAAGGCAAATCATAAATAAGCAATAATGGGTAAACTAGTCATTCATTAACATAATTGCAATATACATATACTACACATGCATACAAACACATATATAGTATTTACAGCATTTAGATGCAAGAAATCTCATATTCTATCAATTCTAAGGCATATTATAAAGAAACCAAACATAACTGCATATATAAAGAACCTACAGCATTTACACCCTGTCTTGGTACATTAATTATCATGTTCTTTTAATTCATTAAGTGTATTTATTACAAACTAGTCCATTTTCATAAAGAAAAACAAAGAAAAATTCAAGAATTGGAAAAATCAACACAGACAAAGAACGACCCAAGATTAAAACATAACCAAAAAAAAATTCTCATCCAATAACTGGATTCAAAATAAAACATGGGAAATTGAGAACAACAACAAATGGGAAATTGAGAACAACGAAAAAGGAATTAAAAAAAATCGCATTTATTCAATAGTACCTTGTGTAATTGAAAATGAAGAAACGAGACGATAAACGAAGGAGAGTTGCTTCAATTGATAATGGAATTTAAAAAAAGAAGAAGATAATAATTGGATTTCGATTTCTTTTCTTTAAAGTCAATCAAAGATGGGATTTATGAATATGAAGATTTTTTTTTTAAAAAATTTGGAGAAAAAGACTACAAATCTTTGGAAAGGCAGACGGAAGGTAGATGCATTGACCTTTATAAGGCTTCTATTGGTTCTATTTTTAGTGGAAGAAGTTTCCCAGATTGGATCACTTTCAATTGTGGTTGAATTTTATTTTAGTCCCTCGACTATGTGAACTTTTAATATTTAATCATTTATTTTAATTTGACACAGTTTAATCTCAAGTGATAAAATGGTAAATTTATTGCTGGTTGATCGATTTTTAAATCTTACTGCGTTATTGAATAATGGTAAAAGAAATCCACATTGTACACTTTAACTGTAGCAACTAAAGGTGTTATCAATTTGAACCTATTAATAACATTATAAAAGTAAAAAAATTAAATTACGGGATAACAATTGACCGGTTTAATTTTAAAAAATTGAAAAATCAATTTAGTGATCAACCCTATACTTTAACCAACTAAACCATCGGCTTACATCTTAATCGACTTAATCAAACTGACTTAATATCAGTTGATCGTTTGATCGATTAAGCCCATTTCTCTTTTTTTTTCTCGTTTCTTTTCAAGTATGGAAATAAAACACAAATGAAAATTGATTTGGGTTTCGATTAAAATTTTATAAAGTATATACATTTATTGTATATTATAAATATATTTTAAAAAAAATTCATGACCAATAACCAGTCGATTTAATCAAAAGCTATCGGTTAAGCCGGTCCAAACCGACTCACCCTTATGCATTGTGCCGGTTACATAGAGGGATTGAATCTCAACTTTCAACATTTTAGAGTGTGCTAAAAAGAAATAAACCTAAATTGATATAAGTTGGTGGAAAAATTAAGGCTTCCATTATTGAAAAATGATAAGATGCTTACTAAAGCCGCAAATATTCTCCTTGGAAAAAAGAAAAACGTTTATAATTTGTGATCCGATGTGGACTGCTTTCCTTGTTCTTAATATCTTATTTATTAAGCCCATGCAAATTAAATATGTCCCTATGCCCCACTTCAATTAAAGCTCATTTCATTTTATAGGGTAAATCATACTCGAGGTTATTAAATTATTAGTAAGTTTGTTTTCGATTACTCAACTTTTAAAGACTAAAAGTCACAAGAGGATCATTAAATTATTCGAAAGTTTTCATTTAAGTCATTGGATTGTTAAAATCATTGTTGTATGAGCTTCTGTGTTTACATCACCTGCACCAATCGAAAACTCTCATTCCTCTTCAATTTTATAGTTTAATTTTTTTTTTCATGAAATAGCTTTGACCGTTATGAATCTGTTAATTAAAATCCAAATGAGTTTCTTCTTTTTTTTTATTTTTTATCTTTGATATTGACCTTCAAATCGATTTAGATTTAAGGTATATTCTTCTATTTTTCTATGGGTATTGATTATCAAGTCGTCGCTTGGAGCTCACTAACTGGACCTTTAAAAAAAAGAATTAACAGCCAATGACTTGAAACATAAACTTTCAAATAATTTAATGATCATTTTGTAAAATTTTGAAGTCGAGTGATCAAAATATAAACTTACTAATAATTTAGTAACATTGAATGTCGTTTACCCATGCATATATTTATACAATGCTTGACCTATCTATAAATCCCCTACCATTAAATAAGAGGGCAAAACACATTTAAATGCTCTTGAACTCGAATCTTCATTTATGTTGTCAACTATAATGATGTCAATCGAGTTAAAACTTAATTGATGTATTGTATATATACTATTGTTTAAAAGTTTGACTAAGTTAGTGTCACCCATTAACTGTATCTTAACTCAATTTTGAAATTATCAAAAACCCATTATTTTTATAAAATATTAAATGTTATTTTGAGAGTATTATTATCTTTTTATATTTTTTATAAGATTTAGAAGAATTTTTTTTTTTTTTTTTACATATAATGAGATTTGAACTTAAATCTCATTTAATAAAATGATATATTAATAATTTCTTAATTCAATTGATACACGAGTTAACCCGTAATACCGCTTTAATTAGGGGTTTTATTCATAGTATAAATATTAGTATTTAATGTTACTTTGATGTTAGTGCATTTAAAAAATTACATGTCACTCATTTAGCTGTGTTTGTAAAATTTTTAAACTCCAAAAGAAATGAATGAAATAATTTATTTTAAATTTAATTATCACATTTTTTAAAAATTGGAAAAAGAAGCAATGGGTCAAGATCGGCTATCTGTATAAGATTGACCTCTTAAATGGAACATGAAAAACATATATTTGAAGTGCCTCCATCCTCATCAATTCAGCACTGTTAGTGATATCACGACTTCTAAATTTTCATGTTACGATATCTTTTTTTAAACGACATTTTGCTTACGTTCGGGTCTCCGATGATTCTTACAACATTCAATTAATCATTAGATTATTGATGGTGTATTTAACAACTTCAGATCACAAAAATAATAAAAATATATCATTTCATTTATTAAAACCTAAAACAAAAAACTAAATAAAAGTATGATAAAAATATATAATTCGATCGAAGACATACTCAAAAAATATAATTAAAAACTTAATTTAACACCTCAAATTACGGCAAATCATATATGTAAAATAAAAATAACATTTTTATACATTTAACTTTAATACCTCGTACAAATAGAGATTAAAAATTTTATAAAATAAAAATATATAAGTCGGACAACACTCATCTCTTTTACTATTTTTAAATTAAGAATTAAAGATAAATCTTTTTTAAAAAAGAGGAAAAAGAAAACTATCCATATTTCTTCAAAATTGTGTCATGTTTTTAAAGCATTAGGTAGAGTTTTCTTCTTACATTAAAATGAAATCAAAATAAATAAAAATTCATTTAATCCTTTGAAAAATATTTTTTATTTAATTTTTTTAAAAATAATAAAATCATGAATTAATAAATGATAATATTATATTTTAATCTTTTCAAAAGAACTTCAAGTATATAAATTTAAGTCCAATTATACGTATTACGAGTTTAAATTATCAAATATTCAGAATTATTTTTTAACTCTACTGATAACTCAAATTAATTTATAAAATGATTTTATCGAAAATTTGAATGCTTAAATAAACAATATAAAGATCCACACAATAAAACTTTGAATACTTAAGAAAAGGATAAAAACTGAAACATCTCATTAAATACATGATAAAACAAAAATGACCCAACCATTAAAGCACTTTCTACGTTCATAAATGATGATAGATTTTGGGTAGCTACCAGTCTATTCCAACCTATATTCAAACACTTTTCTTTGTACTAATCTAGTCGCCATTGCTAATTTTGACCGGCAAACACCGGTAATCAAGGAATTTTAGTTGGTTTCAAAAATAAATAAATAATTCTGTTCTAGTTTGAAGAAAAAGAAAAAAAAAAAATATAAAGAAATTCAATTTACTTGAATGGAGTCGAATCAAATCGTTGAAGCTTTTTATGAGGGTAAGATTAGTGTTTGATTGAATTAAATAAAAATTTTTGAGTTATTTGAGTTGATAAGTTTTATTTTATCATCTTAATTTGATTTAATATTTTTTTGAATTGAGTCGAGTTAAATCGAATAGAATTATTTAAGTTAAATTAAAAAAATTTAAATATGTTAAATTAAAATATTATTATAATATAATTAATTTTATGTTAGAGTACGTAAATTTAAAACTATATATTTTTTAGAACACTTTCAAAGCAAAATAAGAAAAAAAAAATACTTTAATATTATAAACTTGAGTAATTATTACTTATTTAGATCCCGAAAAATTATTTTAGAATTTTTTAATTTTTATATATTCTTTAGATTATTTAGAATAATTTAGTTACTTAAGTTTGTGATGATTGATATGATTATTTGGATAATTGTTGTTGCAACAATCCAAATAGCGTAAAATCAAACATGTTTAAATACATATTATATTTTTATTTAAGGGTTAAAGAATTATGATTGATGGTAAAATTAGTACTATGAAGTTTTTATAAATATTTGATTGGCAATGTCGAAATCATCTTTTTTGAAAAACGACGAGTTTCGAAAATTATTTTAATGTTGGAAAATGGGAGTCGCCACCAATCTTTTATTCGGTGTGATTGGATCACCACAAAATGTTTTTTTTTTTTTAAAAACCGTTTTGAAAACATGTAGGTCTTCGAAATCCAGAAAAACAGGTTCTGGAGTCGATTACGCATGAGGAAGGATTATCACCCTTATACGCCCAAAATTGGTATCGTATTGATTATTTTCGGGTCTTAATTTGTAAAATTTAAAAGCTCGAATAAAGTACGATCCTTGAATGCATGAGTTATGTTTAAAAGAAACCGATTTTGTTTGGAAGTCTCGCCATTTTAAAATGATCAAGAAAGAAAGTTACGTCCAGTGAGTTAGGACATAACATTTCGAGATCCAAAAATGACGAGCTTTTCTTTGTTGTAAACCTTTTGAATATTGGAAAAAAATATTTGATTATCTCGATTTGAAGAAAGGTTGCACCTAGTAAGTTAAGGCACAAATTTTCAGAATCGAATATAAGAAAACATCGCCTCGATTAAAGGTATTCAATTATTTTGATTTGAAGAAAAATTGCACCTAGTAAGTTAAAGCACAAAATTTCGAAACTCGAAATGAAAGAATATTGCCTCGATTTTAAAGTTTTTATGAAAACAGTTTTGGAAACAAATATGCGAGTTTAATATGAATGAGCAGTTAATATTGGATATTAAATAACACGAAGTAAGATAATTAAGCAGATAAATGGTAAGCAAAAAAATCATAAATACAAAATACGATGCAATCGGAGTTGAAAATGAGACTTTTTGGATACTCGTGGGTAAAATGGTAATTTTGGATTCTCGGGGGCAAAATGGTAATTTTGGGAAAATTTAGGGTTTAAAATGGAATTTTAGACATCCGAGGGTAAAACGGTAATTTTTAGAAAATCGAGATAAAAATATAAATTTTGGACATTCGGGGGTAAAATGGTATTTTTTGAGAGTTTCGGGGTCAAAAATGGAGTTTTTGGACATCCGGGGGTAAAATGATAATTTTTGAAAGTTTTAGGGTTAAAAATGAAATTTTTGGAGGTTCGAGGGTAAAAATGTAATTTTTGGAAGTTTTAAGGTCAAAAATAAAATTTTTGAAAGTTCGGGGGTAAAATATAATTTTCGAAAGTTTCAAGATAAAAAACGACGCGACAGGGAAGTGTTTCCGTCCTTTAGTTTTCTTTTTTATTAATATATTAATTATTATTATTAATTATTTAATAAATATTATCATTAATAAAATTATTATTATTAGCATTAATGAAATTATTTAATATATAATATATATTTAATGCGTGTTTGAGGAAATAGATGGCCAAAATTAACAGCAAACAATAACTTAATAGGTATATATTTATGTTAAAACATTTGAAGTAACTTAGAATAATAAATGATGGTAGTAATGAGTTTAATAGGTATATTAATGCATAACATTGATAATGAAAATATTTTGAGGCTTGAATAATAAACAACAAAATGAACAAACAGATAATTAACGTATGTATTTAATGTACCTTTGCAAGTGTTCAATGCTTTGTTCTGGTAACGTTTGATGCCTCTGTTTGTTATTGATTGCTCTTACTAGTTCACTAATACTAGTTGCTTCCGTTCAGAGATTGATGGGTGTATATTGATTTCAAAAATAAAACTCCAACCCTTTACAAGCTATTTGATTCGGCTCTTATAGCCATGTTTACTTTTATATTTCTCAAATAAATGCACGTCTTGTTTTTCTTTGCAGGTTCGGTTATGGTGGCTTGTAGCAGTGGCGGTGGCAGGTAAGCAGTGTGGTGCAAGTTGCTGGTGAGCAACTAGGCTGCTGACGTGGCAGTCTCTGATTGGCTGAGATGAAGGTGGTTGCAGCATCCATTTGCTTAATAGATTAAGTGTGGGCCGATGTAATTTGGATCTACAATTGGCCCCATTTTGAGATTGTAAATTTGTGATTGGGCTTACATAGGATCTTTGGATCCAATTGGACCTTGTATTTGGACATTAATGTGCAATTGGACTTTTGATTTTGTATTTTATTTTGGGTTTAATTTTAAAGTTTTAAGTTTAAAATTATTTCAAATTTAAATTTAAATTTAAAAATTAATCTAAACTCAAAAGTAAAGATTTGACCAAACATTCAGGCCCGATCAGAATTGGGCTTCGACAGGCAATATTAATATAATATATTGAAATGTATCAATGAAGTTATGATTGAAATTCTAAATTAAATTAAAAAAAAAAAAAAAAAAACAAGCATTTAGTTTATACAAGTTAAATAGTAGTTTAGATACTATATGAAACATATTTTAAAGCACAATCTAACCATTAATTTGTACGGGCTAAATACCAATTTAAATTAAATTAGATAAGAAACATATCTAAAGCACATAAATAGAACCATTAATTTAGACGAGTTGAATGCCGTATTAGATATGAAATGAAGCATATTTCAAAACTCAATTTAACCATTAGTTTGTACAAGCTAAATACCAATTCAAATACGACACAGAACATATCTAAAAAAACATAAATTAGATTGTAAATACATCTTCATAAAAAAAACCACAAATATTAATTCATTTAAAATTTAATTTAAAAATACATTATACCATTAGTTTAAATTAATTTAAAAATTAGAGTTTTAGTTTATACAAGCTAAATACTAGTTTAGATATAATATGGAACATATTTTAAAACACAATCTAATCATTAGTTTGTACGAGCTAAATCCCTATTTAAATCAGATAAAAAAAATATCTAAAACACCTCAATCAAATTACTTTATTCTTTATATGGACATGAAACACATATAAAGGGCAAGAGCCTTGGCCCTCGAAAGTCAAAATTAAAAATTTACAACTATAATTTTTTATAAATGATTAAATTATAAATTAATATAAAATATTTTTACTCAAAAAAATAAAAAATAAAAATCTATTTAATACTTTCAAAAAATCATAAAATTATAAATTAATACAGTAAAACACAAATATAATAACGCAGTAATGTCAACAAAAATATATGAAACATAAATATAATTAATTCTCCTAATTCTTATTAATTCATTTATAAACAATTTTTCTAGTGTATACTGTATACACTTACAAATTCTTTTATAAGAAGAAAGCAAGAAAACGCCAAAAAAAAAATAATTAAAACTTTTTGCTTGTTAATCTCCCTAAAACTAAATGATTTATATAACAAAAACCATTAAAAAGGTGAGTTTAATCTGTAATTTTACTAAAAGTCATTCAAATTTTATATCAGACCTGGAACATCCATGAGTTGAAGAAGAAGAAGATGATGATGATGATGATGGTGATGGTGATGATGAAGAGTTGGTGTTTCCGTCAATGTCTTCAACGTTCTTTCTCAAATGCATTTTGACGTAGAAATTAAGGAACAGTATTAAAATGACGCCGTTTAGAACGGAGTTGAATCCCCAAGCTCCCATGCCGTTACATCCACCTTTGAGGAAATGGAGGAGAAGGACACCAAAATGGGAGATTAGGTTACAGGCTAAAAGGACGACTTGACAATTGACGACGAAAGGGAAACAGGCGCTCGGAAGACCGATCGCCGTCCAAAAACGGTAGCCGTATACGACGAAGTATAAGAGAGTGGCTAAGAGAATGGCGAGGACTTGGAATGATTGAGAGAATTCGAGCCATAAAAAGGACATCCATAAGAGGATTGATTGGTTGAATAAGTGGAAGAAGGTTAATTTCCGGTGACGGAGAATGGTAAAGAATGTACGGAAGAGGTGGAGGAAGCGGAAGAGATAAAAGACGTATGACCAGAAAAATACACGGCCGGAAGGACGAGTACCGAGTGGGAAACAAAGGAACCATTGAAATGGTGTGGAGATTGTTTTTGTACGTCGCCAGAACCAGCGTGTGTCGCGGATCTCAGCGGCGGCGGAGTAAAGGATTCCGACGAAAATCACGGCGGAGATTAATGAAACACAGAGGCTGTGGATGGCTGGGATTGGTCCGAGAGGGATACGACGGCTTTTGGAGAGGAGAAGGGAAAGGAAACTGTGGAGGGTAATGACGGCGACGATGTAAACGGCGATGGCGAAGAAAAGGAATGACCACGTGGAACCGAATGATTGGGTGTGACTCCACCGGAAATTCACGATTGATGGATGCTCTGCTAACCAGTATTTCAGGCTCTGCATCATGATCGGAAAAAAATTCAAAAAAAACCCCCAAAAGATTTCAAATAAAGAGAAGATCTTGACTTCTGGGTTCTGTTTGGTTGCGAAGAAAATTAAGCAAATGACGAAGGAATATTGGAAGGGCGGCGCAGGTATATTTGTACCAATTAAAGAGACAGATACTGGGTTGAAGATTTTGGGAAGTTTTTATTTTTGCCAGTTTAATTTGTTTTTTTTAATTTATAATTAATTAATTAATTTCTTTTAATGACAAAACAAGAAAAGGTTACCTAGGATTGAGTTTACATTGACTTTATTTTACTAACTAAATATTGGTTTGTCCCAGAAAAAAAGAGAGAGCAATTTTCAGGTCCTTTTATTTTTTATTTACTTTATTTATAATAATTTGTTATAACATAATTAAAAATTAGTAATTTGTTGTACACAAATAATATACATAAAAAGGATAAGTTAGTTAATTACATGTGTTGGTTTGGTCTTAGTTCAAATTAATTTGAATCTTTTAAGAGATTTTTTATTTTTCGGGAGAAGTTTTGTTGGGTGCTTCAAGATGTAGGTTGTGCTCTTAATTTATTGAATTCATTTCTTCAAGTACTCGAGCTCTCATAATATTGGTAGGATTGTTTGAATTGGATTGAGAATCGATTGATGTATTATATAATAAAATTTAAGATGATTCAACGAGTTGGATTGGTTTTAGACAAATCGACTTGTATTAGATTAATTTGAATTTTTAAGGAAATTTTGATTTTTCAAGAGAAGCTTTGTAGGATGCTTGAAGATGTAGGTTGTGCTCTTACTTTGTTGAACCCGATACCTCTAAAAACAATCAAACTCTCATGGAATTGGCAATGTTGTTTGAACAAAACCAGATTGGCTAATTTGATCGAGAACCAGTTGAGGTATCAATCCAGAGAAGGGAATTGAATTGATTGTCTTAGGAACTAGTACAAACTAGTTGAACCGGCAAAAAATTGATTAAACTGGGAGATTGAATCGCTTGAACCAAAATTTTAAATTTTTATAAGTTTTTAATAATTTATTTAATCTAACCAAACAAACCAATTAGATTAATGAACCGATGACTTGATCAATTCGACCACTAACTCGTTTAAAAAAACCTTGAGTATTGGGGGACAAGATTCTCGTCAGGCACAATACCAACCCACATTTTGAATACTTCTCTTAAATGAGTTGAAAACCCTTCAATAGGACTAATTTATTTATTTTTTGTTTGGATTGAGTCAAATTTTACATTAGAGTCTAATTTATTTCAAGTTTTTCAAGTTAGATCATTATGAGATTGAATTATTTTAAATTTTACTCACTTCAAATTTAAATAATTTCAAATGATTCAATTTTAGGTCAATTTAAATTGAATAAATTATTTTTTTAAATTAAATTGAGAGAAATTTAAATTAAATTGATTAAATCCGAATATTTTAAATTGAAACAAAGTTAACAAATACAATCAACTTAATAATTACATTATTATTATTATAATTAATAATATTTTGATCCACAATATCACTTGACTTGAATTTAGTAGTCGGTTGAACATTGAATGGTTAAAAAATTTAAATTAATAGTACATATTAAAATATACAAAACATGCATTTTACTAAGAAATTTAGAATCCAATTAGTTTAAATAAAATAAATTATAATTATTTTTTCTTATTATAATTGTAAGACTTAACACTAGTTTTTATTTGTTTTCATTTTCATTAAAAAAATATTTTAACTTTCTAGAAACTCTCTTTGGGAAATAATTAAAATTATAGTCAAGCTGCCATTTTAGACGTATTATACCTCGTACCATCATTGGAAATTATCAGGGATAATGTCACATTTGGTACTTGTATTTTTATAAAATGTTTAATGTGGTATCTATGTTTGAAAATATCCAATGTGGTATTTAAACTATCAATGTGCGGATTATTCGGTATCTATACTTTCATAAAATGTTTAATGTGGTACCTATGCAATGAAAATGTTTAATTTGGTATTTAAACTATCAATTTGTGGATTATTCAGTACCTTTACTTTCATAAAATATCTAATGTGATACTTGAACAATCAATCTGTGTATTATTTAGAATTGTCTAGAATTAAGATTAAATTTATAGAATGTGTAAGTTTTGAGGACTAAATGTGTAATTATACTAATTAAAAAGGTAACACCATCGCTTTTGTTAATGATTTAATAGAGGATGACCAAATCATAAATAAAGGATAACATTAGTGATGAATTTTTTTTTATATAATTCGGTGACCAAAACAAAAACACACTAATAGTTGTGTGAGTAATTGTAAAATTTACCATTTTTCTAGTAAATATGGTAGTCCTTAAAATATCAATATTGCATCACTAGCGTAATTTCCTTGATTTAGCCGTCGGTCTAATTTGGACTAATTTAAAAATTTGACAAACCTTAGTGATTTTTTTAATAAGCAAAAATGGGCTTTGAACGTCAAACAAATTGGGCCCATTATTATAAGGCAACAACTCCGTTTTCTTACTCGTTAATCTAACGAGAAGCCAACGGGATAGCAGTTGAATTAAGGCGGGACCATTTGAGGCGTTCACATGATTCTCATGCAGGTTACCCACTGATTTAGTAACACGCGCCATCTCATTAAACGAGTTTTAGATACATAAACCACTAGGTCATCGCCACGTATACAAGTACCCGTTTTCCACTATCAACGGACGAACAGTCGGTTGATTTCCCCCCACGGTTAAATTTTGATATTACCCCTGTACTATGTATAATTTTCGGATTTAATCCTTATATGTATTTAGTCCCTGTACATTTTCAAAAATTAAAATTTCAGTTCTAGGAAAGTAGTAAGTATTAAATTCATTAAGTTATGCTAATTTTGAAATAGAAAATGGTAAACATATTATCACATATGTAATGCCGTGTTAGTTTGTTATTTTTAGATATTAATAAAAAAGTCAATTAAAGAATTTAACAACAGTCATTTGCATTGGGATTAAAATTTCAAAATTGAAAAAATTATAAGGACAAATAATGATTCAATTAGAGCACAAATATGAACTAAATCTACAAATTTATGCATAGTACAAGACCATGGGTGAATCTAGAAATTTTTTAAGGGCTAAAATTGAATTCTAATAATTTTGAGAGATCATAGTGTAATTTTATAGTGTATTAACTCATGATTTCATCATTTTTGAAGGGACTATTTGAGTAAGTACTGAAATTTTAAAATTTAAAAAACAACAAAGACTAAAATTAACTAAATTAAAATATAAAAGCTAAATCAACAACTTATGTAAAGTACAGGGACTAATAGTAGAATTTAACCTTCACACAACCCAAACATATGTATTATGTTATTAGAAGTAAAATAATGGAACTGTGAAGGGTCAAAAGAAATTAAGGAAAAAAAAAATCCATAGTTTCTTTAAGGCACCTCTGTTATCTTCGTTGATTTTGACTTTCATGGGCGATTGCTTAATCGATTGGTAAATTCCATTTTATCTCTATTTTTTAAATTTTCTAGTATTTTATTTATTTTTCTTAGTATTTTTTCTTTTTTTATTATTATTTGATTAAGTTACAATTGAATCCCGATCTACGATAGTGAAATGTTCTCTTTGTTTAATCGTTATGAATGATGTTTTTCTTCTAATTAGTGATGATGTTTTCTTGTATATGATATCCTGACAGATTTTGAATTTGAGGTTATTTAGTTTCTCAAAATCAAATTAATTGTGGAAGCTTTGATCTTTAGATGAATCTGTCAATTTTTAGGGATTTTTTAATTTAATTTTTTTCTTACATTGAATTAAAAATTTCCTGTGAAACTGATGTTTATAGCAAGTGAGCTTCGGGAATCAACTAGCCATTTGCCCCAAAATTAAATTAATTATAGAGGCTTTGATCTTTACATAAATTCAGCCAATATTTAGGAAAGAATATGTATTTCTTTTTAATTCTTACATTGAATTAAAATTTTCTGTTGAATTTTATACTTAGTGGTTTGTTTATTTTAATTCTTGTTTGATTTTTATAGGAATCTGGGTTTTGGAAGTCTTTAAGTAATGGCAAGTGAGTTTGGGGAATCAGCGAGCCATTCGCACCAAAATCCATCTTGCTCTAGTAACAATGGTAATGGTGATGCTGGTAACTTTGAGTGCAATATCTGCTTTGAATTAGCTCAAGATCCCATTGTTACTTTATGTGGGCATCTTTTCTGCTGGCCTTGCTTGTACAAATGGCTTCATATTCATTCCCGTTCTCGTGAATGTCCAATTTGTAAGGCCCTTATCGAGGAAGAAGAATTGGTTCCTTTGTATGGAAGGGGGAAATCATCTACTGATCCTAGGTCTAAGTCTATCCCGGGTGTTAATATTCCGAATCGTCCATCTGGACAGAGACCTGAGACGGTTTCTCCACCGGAACCAAATCAATTTCCCCAAAATGGTTTTGGATTCATGGGAGGGTTGGGAGGTTTTGTGCCAATGGCAACGTCTAGGTTCGGGAATTTCACACTGTCTGCAGCCTTTGGTGGTCTTATTCCATCATTGTTTAACCTTCAAGTGCATGGATTTCCTGACGCGGCTATGGTTGGTCATGCTGCTGGGTTTCCATATGGGTTTTCAAATTCATATCATGGTGGTCATGCTCATGGATATCATCACCACCATCACCACCACCATCATCATCATCGTACTGCACAAGGCCAGCAGGACCATTATCTGAAGATGCTGTTTCTGTTTATCATTGTTTGTGTTATCTTTGCAATGATCTATCAATAAACCAAATCTGCAATCACAGCTTAAATTGCTAATCATGTTAGAGTGTCGATTTGATGTCATGTGTAAATCTAAGAATGCAAATTATTTTGTTTTAGTGATTGAGGAATTGTTTATATATTATTTTTGTTAATTTGATGGTTGCCATCTATACGTGGAATGAAGCTTGTATGCTTTAGCATTATTTATGCATAAAAAATCTCCTGTATGTTTGAAATGCATCATTGTGTTCTACGAGCTGCAATATCCTTTTGTTCACTAAACTTTCCACACCTTCCTTTTGCAATTTGAATAGATTTTATGTCTGCCTTTTAAGTTTCATTATTACAGGTTAGTTCTGCCTCCATGAGAGGCTTAACTAGAGAGATTTGATCCTTGCTCAAATAGTGAGAGTGTTGGTAGACTTGCTTGTCTCTGCTTTAGTATATGCATTTGCCGTAAACATGCTGAAAGTTTTGTTTTCACTACCCTTGCCCCTCTCATTCGAGTCTTTACGAACAACATATTTTATTTATGCAGCAATAGTTAAATACCTCCAATTCTACTGTCAAAAAAAAAAAAAAAAACCCCAATTCTGTTTTTTTCTGTCCAGAACTGTTTGCGTGTGTTAATATGTTTATTTCTCTTTTCTTTTACTGATTATTGTCAACTGATGGTACAGACTACAGAATGGAGTTTTTGCAGCCCAGGTTACTATTCTGACTTCTAGTTCTAATTATGGATTGTATACAAGTAATAGGAAGATAGTATGTTAGAGACACTTTTGTCAGCAACACTTATGGCAGGTACAAGAAGTAAATCAATTAGCATAAATAGAATCTTTATTGAATAAGGAGAATCCCAATATATTAGCAGTATCCCTATGAATTAGGAGTCTTACTTACCAGTTTCCTTATTTATCATATTTTACTAGTTTCAAAGCTGTTAACCTATATTTAAGAGATTATTTTCTTATTAATGAAATAAGCAGAATTTATACTTAACCTATGATATTTGGATCTGTCTCTAACGAGTACTAATGTAACTCCCTTCGACGAGTTGAACTTTATACAGGATAGGTCGCTCAAGAAACAAGAACAAGGGAGATAATCCCTCTTCTCAACTTGACTTAGTTGTAAATCGTCTGGTGACTTGATCCATATCTAGGGAACATAACATAGTATGTCATTTATTGCTGGTTTTGTTTGTTCCATTGTGAGTGCAACTTTAGTTGTTGATTCCCGCTTATTATTTGTTTATTTTTTAATGATTAAATTTGAAATGAAGGGTAGTTTTCTTTTGAGTTTTTTCCTTAATGATGTATGTTAAACTGGTTCCTAGCTATATGACATCATTAATCCCCATTATGGTTAGTCTTCATGTTGTTTTGTATTTTGTTGAAAGCTAATGTTCATTATGCTAACATGTTGGCTTTGCTTGCTCCCTTTTTCCTCTTGTTTTTTGAACAAAGCTGTCCCTAAGAATTATTGAATTTAAAATCAGTAGTTAACATCAATTGATGATGTTGCATGCATTTTCCCTGTCGTCACTTGCCAGTTAGAACTTAGAACCCTGCCATTTCGAAGATCCAACCACCTCCTTTCGTGCGTCTTCTACTATCAAGTGAAAAGACATGCTTGATACAGTTTTGTTCTAAGTTGGCTATGATCAAAATGATTGTGCTGTATATCTTGTTTTTTGTCTTGAAGCTGCTTCCAGACAGCCATCACATGTTTTGAGTGTCCTGGATTGACAGATGCTGACATCAACTTTTATTTTGTTCCGATATACTTAGGCTTGAATTCTTGTTTTTCTTTTATGGCATGTTGTACTATAATGGCTCTATTTGATCAGCTTCCTTGGGTGTTTTTGATCCACCAGTTTCAAAATCTTATTGTTCATTGTGCCCCATATAGTTTGTACTTTGTAGGACTAAGCTTTTAAGCACATGGCTAGCTCGGCCTAGAGTTGGTGCATGGGGGGCCTAGTGAACGTGCAGATTGAAAGTTTTGGCCCCTTGTCAGGTAATTTCATTTTCCCTTCTAAATAATTTCTGGTTGAAGGTTATTTGTGAAATTGCTTGGATGGCCTAGTGGTAGGGTCAATAAATTTTTAGGTTATGTTTCTATTAAGGTTAAAATATCCTGTAAGTCTTTATACTCTTCATAAATTTGAAATTTAGTCCCTATATTTTTTATTTCCGGGATTTTGTCTCTCTACTTTTCAAATCTTAAACTTTATGTCCAATTGCTAGCATCTTTTAAGCATTTTGAAATAAAAAAAAATACTCGCATGCCAGCCATGTAACTGAAAAAATATTGTAATGAATCTGAATTCAACAAAAGAATTTAGATAGTGCTAATGATTGAACTTGCGTAGCTTGGTGCCACTTTCTATGTAACCCCGAAGTAGCACTGTTATATGGTGTTTTATGGTAAATCTTGTATCCGTATAAAAATCTCATAATTGGTAAATGAGTGCCTGTTGAGTTGGTTGTTGAGTTATTTGTCTTTCCCTATGTTCCATGCATTGCTACTATTGGGTGGGTTGTCTGTCATTTTTGTATTTTTACGATGAATGAGCCGTGTCTCTGTCGCACGGACCTTGTACAGTTGTACATGGTGGTGACGGTAGACATGCCCTTCTTAATTCTAATTCCTTGGCACGATATGTCTCGGGATTGTTTGTTTTGCCTTTGAGAAGCGAGACCTGGCATCTCATCTGCTCAGGGGCCATGGGGAATTCTAGGTCAAGCACTTCGAGGCATGGAGTGGGTGAAGGGCAAGGATGTGCCTATGCGCCCTAGTGTTGTTGTACGATAATGTGAGCAGAAGCAAGGGCAAAAACCAGGAGTTCTGTGATGGGGTCTGTTGATGCACGAGATCAACAACTGTGAAAAAGATGAAGATGAGTTAAAAAAGTTTCTAGGAGCAGAGAGCCAGATGCAGAAGAGGACGCAGCCCCCTCCAAAGTGTCCTTGGAATCGTCTTTTAGGGGAGGTTTTGGGTCGGTTTTCCGGGTCTGGTTATTATATAATAAGATATAAAATATAAATATATAAAAATTATTATCATCATATAACAGGGTCGAGATAACCAAAAAAATTTGAGAGTTGTATTAAAATGACTTAAAATTTAAACTTTTGAATAGGGTCAAAATTTCAATTGTTCCACAGTCACTATAATCATAATTATACCATTGAGGCAAGGGGCCAAGGTCGTTGTCTTTCCTTCCTGGCTCATTTTTAGGCAGCAATATAAGATTAGCTTAAGTCACGATTTAGTTCTCAAATTATACGTGTTTTTATTTATTTATTTTGGCAGTATTTTTATTCACTTTAGTATTTAAATTATCATTTTCGTCTTGAGTTACCAAAATATGAAGATTTGCCAATAAGAACGTGGCACATGCCATATTCTTGTTGGACATTAATAATTATTGAGGTAAAATGGGGTGAAAATGATAGTTCAAGTACCCAAACAGAAAAAATGGTCTGGTTCAGTGGTCAAATCATGATATACGTTTAAAAGATTAATGAGTTGACAACAATTAAATATAATTTTTTTTTAGGGTGGACTGCTTAGTTGGTCGTCTAATTTTTTCGCTCGGTCAAAATGAAAGTGTAAACATAATGTGGCGTGTATAATCAGTCACCGTCAGAGATTTAATAATTGAGTGATTAAAATGAAAACATCCTAAAAGTTGAGTAACGAAATTGCAAGAATTTCATTTTGAATGACTAAAACGAAAGTGATTTAAAAGTTGAATGACCAACTAAGTTGTTTTACTTTTTTGTTTTAAAGGAGAGGAGCCTTGGGGACAAAGCATGATTGTTCTGCTGGTCGCTCCACCATGCTTTTCTGGGACGGTGATCGTCCAACATATATATCTCAAGGGTTAATTTCTTACTATGAGAATCAATGAATTGATATTATGAAATTGTGACCTAATTGTATTAAGCTAACCATGAAGAATCACAAATAAAAATTCATAATTCACAAATAACAGTTATATAAAGGTTAAAATGTGTCATAAGTCCTTGTACAGTTCAAAATTTTGAAATTTAGTCTTTGTATTTTTGTTTTCAGGAATTTAATCACTTTATTTTTCAGATTTCAAAATCTAAGTTTAATTGTTAAATTCAAGTTAATTGCAATGTCGATTTTAATTATGTGGCTATTATTTCAAATTGTCACACCAACAAATTGAACAAAAAATAAAGATTATATCAAATATTAATAGTTAGAATTGAATTTTGAAATCTGAAAAATAAAAAGATTAAATTTCTAAAAATGAAAGTATAGAGACTAAATTTCAAAGTTTTGAAAAGTTTAATGATATAATAAACAATGAACAAAAAATGTGATGGACTTGTTTATAAAAAGAAAATTATGGATTGACGACTCGGTAGTCAAATTGGCTTCAATTAAATTTGTAATTTGATTAAGTTGAATCCCTTAAACAAGAATAAAAATTTTTATGTTATTTTCTTTCATACATAAAACTTGAACTGGATAAAATTTGTTTACTTGATCCCAAATTTTACCTTTTGGGAAACTCTATACTTCAAGAAAATGCATGAATTTCCTCGTTGAGTGAAATGGAGAATAACTTTATTGAGAATTGAAGGAAAAGGATATAGGATCAAAATGTGGACCCTTTTTTCACGTTTAAAATGATGAAAATTCATATATACATATATGTATATATATAGAATCAATGTGAATTCAACAACCCAAAATTTTCCCAATGCCTAAACCACAACTCTTACATTTCCTCCATGTGTTAGCCTTCAATGTGTTCGCCATTGCCGCCGTTATCGCCACTGTAACGCTACAATTCAAGGAAGCCCCGCTATACTATAATTCTCCGGATTGCCCTTCAATAACTAACATCGAAGACGGTCCGAATGGTGAATCTTCCGTTTTCTGCTCGGACCAAGCTGTCCATGTGGCGATCACCCTCGACTCAGCTTACATTCGTGGCTCGATGGCCGTGATCCTTTCGGTCCTTCAACACTCCTTTTGCCCTCAGAACATTGTCTTCCACTTTGTCACCTCCGCCGCCGCGAACGTGTCGTTCCTACATGCCACCATCTCTTCCTCCTTCTCATACCTAAACTTTCAAATCTACCCTTTTGACGACGCCTCCGTTTCACGCCTTATCTCTACGTCAATTCGTTCGGCTTTAGACTGTCCTTTGAATTACGCTCGAAGCTACTTACCTAACCTTCTCCCTTTAGGTGTCACCCGAGTCGTGTACCTCGACTCGGACCTAATCCTTGTCGACGACGTAGCTAAACTCGCCGCTTCACCACTCGGAGACAACTCGGTGTTAGCCGCACCACAATATTGCAATGCAAACTTCACTTCTTACTTCACCACGACGTTCTGGTCGAACCCTTCGTTATCTTTAACGTTCGCGAACCGTAAACCATGTTATTTTAACACCGGTGTAATGGTAATGGACCTCGATCGATGGAGAAACGGAGATTACACAACGAAAATCGAAGAATGGATGGAAGTTCAAAAGAAGATGAGGATCTATGAATTGGGTTCATTGCCACCATTTTTATTGGTTTTTGCCGGGAACATAGTGCCGGTCGATCATCGGTGGAACCAACATGGCCTCGGAGGAGACAATTTCCAAGGTTTATGTCGGAATTTACATCCTGGTCCGGTTAGTCTTTTACATTGGAGTGGTAAAGGGAAGCCGTGGGCGAGGCTTGATGCTAATAGGCCTTGTCCTTTGGATGCTTTATGGGCGCCTTATGATCTTTTGCAAACTCCATTTGTATTGGATTCTTGATGGGAGACACTAGTTTCGTTGTTGAGAAAGTGAAAGAATCGGCGAGAAAAGGTGTAGGAGCTCCGGCCCGGAGATTGAAGTTGTTTCTTGTAGAATATGTTATAAAAACAGGTGTATATATATAGTTCATATTATATTATAACGTTTCATCCATCGGATGTACAATAATTGGAATCAAAATCTGCACAGCAAAATCTTCAATAATTTTTTGTATTTTCATAAATTTAAAATTGATCGAAATTAGTCTTTTTGTCTTCTTTTCGAAATTTCGAAATTTAAGAACTGCATAACTCTTTAAAAAATAAAGTTTAAATATTCTCGAATCCAAGTTATCTTAATTGTTGTAATAATATTAGTTTTAATTGTGCTAAAGCTTAATCTATTTTTATTATATGGTTACTATTTATGTTTTTTTTTTTAAATTTATTTTCAATGATAAAGCAATATTTAATTTCCTAATTTGTCAACTTTTCAAAACTTGATTTTTGAATTTATTTCACATTAATTTCGAAACTTGACAAATTTTTAAATTTGACCGTGAACTTAAATTTTATTAAGGTGTGATAATGTGACACTTGAGATTATTACACACTATCACCTTAAAATTTAAAATAAATATAAAATCTAAAAAATACAAAAAATATTAAAAAATATACACAATTCTTTTTAAATTAGGTAACAATGTGGCACAATCTAAGTGTACTATGTCATCCTACCTGAAATGAAATTCAAGTTTAAGAATTAAATTGAAAAAAGTTATTAAATTGCAAAGTCAATAGAGATTAAAAAAGAGTACGAGGACCAAGGTGAAAAAAAAACATTAAATTTAGGATTTAGGATGTATTTGATAAATTAAAAATTTAAACGTTGAAAAATTAAATACTAAATTTTTATGGTTACATTTTATAAATACTGAATTTATATTAAAATATTATTTGGTAAATTAATAAATGTTGGGTAAAAATAAATATTGATTTTGAAAGGACTAATTTTTTAGTTTTAATATTATTAATATAATATTTTATATTATTTTGGAGAAAGATATATGTTAATTTGAATATCTTATTTTTTAAATATAATTTATTTTAATTTTTAATAAATTAAAATCAACATAATATTTTCGTGATAAGTGACTATCTACCTATTTATCTTACATTGTTTTGTTGAAAATTTTATATTAAATAAAAAAATTATAAAATATATTTAAAATATGAAATACTGAAAATTTACATTATCAATTGAATTTTTAATGAATTAGTGTTAAAATAATATTTTACTAAAATAAAATTATAAAATGCAAAATTTCATAAAATTAAAAGAAATTGATATATTAAACATTTATTTATAATTTTAATTATTAATAAAACCATGTTGAAAAAGAGTCTGGTTAAATTATTAAATACTTAAAGATAAAGATATTTTTACATCAAATCAAACATCATTTCATACCTCTATATTAATAATTAATATAATTTAATTTAAAAGTAAATATTATCGATTTAATATTAGTTCGATTGATATTGATATTATTGTTTGTGTAAGAAAACGTGTATTCGAATGTATTGAAACACGTTTATTCTCTTATTTAAATGTTGAGATGAGTTATGGGTAGTTTTAAGTATGATATCAACTTAAAAATTTTTAAATACTTTCACATTTAAATTAGATTTAAAAAAATTAAAAATAAATATTAAGTCTCTCTATAATTAATTTCAGTATTATTAAATGCTTTAGTTTAAATTTTATATTATTTAAAAAAATTAAATAAAGCTAAATTATAATAAAATTAATAAAGAGTGTCGGTGGGTTTTATATTAAGGAGATGGGAACATGAATACATCCGGGCTTCACTAAATGCCACGTGGCATGTCTTTGAAAGCTACGGCTGTGATTGAGGACAAAAGTAAAAGCGTGTGGGGTCAAATATTCTCCTTTATTATTACTAGTAAACTACATCAGAAGTCTCCAAACTATTTGTTAATTTACGTCTTGGTCCCTCAATTTAAAAAGTTTCAAGCTATTTATTTTCTTTTGATTATTTCAATCATTGTCTGACATTTAAAGGCTTTAGGGGTGAAATAAAATTCTAAAATTTTGAGGGGTTAAAGTTACAATATTTTATTTCGAGAGGGCTTAGATTAAATGATTAATTTTTAAGAGAGGCAAATATTACAAATTTTCCACTTATTTGAATAATTAAAGGATTTAAAATGAATGATTAATAGCTTGAGAGGAACTAAGAAATATATTCTCCCATTTGACCGAGGAGGACTAAGGCCCTTGCTTGCCCCTAGATTCGTGTCTGCTTTCGGCATCATTGTGTCAACTTCTTTCCTCATTTTCATACATCGACATTTTAAAATGAAAATATAAGGTTTCATCACAAACATTTATCTAGCCTCGATTAAATTTGAAACTTTTTTTTTTTTGACAAGTAAAAGAAGGCTTCGTAATGCCATCAATTTATTGTTCCATAGAGAGAGACACATTTATCGTCTAAAAGAAAATTCTTGACATGAATCATAGGAGACTCAAAAGTGCATAAATTAACCTTCTAACATAAGGATCGAATCAAATTTTAGGTGAAAGTATCTGTCAAAGTCCCACTGCCATAGGGATTGAATCAAATTAATCCTATTATTGAATAAATCAATTTATTATCTATTAAAAATAATCAAATAAAGCTAAATTGTAACATAGTTAATATTTGGATGAAATGAATTTTTTTCCATTTGCTAAACCATAAATGACATTATTTAAAAAATAAATGCTAATTTTATTGGTTCTTTTTAACAACACAAAAAATTAAATTAATCTATCTAATAATAAAAAGACTATTTTAATTGATTCTTACAATAAAAAGACCTACTAGACACATTCACCTCAAGTTTTAACCTCATCAAAATTCACCTTAAAGTAAAACCCAATAATTGATTTAAATTATTAAAAAAACAATTGGGTCTTCTATATATTAAGGGTCTTAGCTCTTAAAAATGATATAAATTTATAGTTTGGTACTTTCAAATTTTTTAAAATTGTAAATTAATATTATAATTAAAATTTTGTTTCAATTCATATTAAAAAAAATTTCTGACTTAGTCTTTGATTGAATTTAGGATGACAAAAATATCAGTTAAGGACAATGAAAAAATGGGAACGAAGTCAAGAATAGAAATGACAAATAATCCCGATCCGATGGGTTTTGATTATTTATTATTATTATTATTTTTTGAAATCAGTTTGTGGGGCAAGTCTATTTCTCCAATTACTCGAGTTGGGTTAGGTCAGTTAAAGAAAAAACCCACCTCGCCTCGCTCCAATATAATTACTAAAGTACCCTTATATAATATTCTTTTGAGAGGTCACTTAATAAAATTTGTATTAGTGTATGCTCCAATTTAATTATATATAGAAAACAATTAATAGTATCATTAGAAAATAATAAGAAGTTAAAATTCATTATTCTATTAATAAAAATATAAAAAAATTTTAAAGCTGTGACATTTTCAATTCGATTGGATCGAAATTAGATACAACTTTTATTTTTTGAATTGGGTTTGGAATGAATAAAATAATATTTAATTTTGAGTCGAAGAAAAAAATCACTCTACCTCGCCCAATTACCATGTCTAAAGGTGAATTTGAATGGGGATGCATTTACTTGCGATTAGTGTAAAAATAATGGGGACGATAAAATTAAATATTGTAATATGAAACAAAAAATAAGTTAACCTATCCAAACCGATACTAAGTCAATAATACTATATATGACATTAGTGTTCAAAGTCATTGATTCATAGTCACCATGGGAAGAAGCTACGTGCCAATTTCTTCATGCCTTCTTGTAATTAATTTTCCCAATCACGCAACTTCCTATGCAGGAATCCCCCTTCTATCATGCTTTCACATTAATTTATTTGCATAGCAATGTGAACACTAGGCTAAGTTTTTGACCAAATAATTCCTTTTCCTTTTCCTTTATTATATCATATATCAAACCTCGGATTTAAATATTATAAATTCGAATTTTAAAACTACTATTTATTGCAGATTTAGAGCAAATGCAGATAGACATCATAAATATCCATTATTTAGATTCGTATTGTTTATTTAGATAATGAATACGAATTTGGATTTGGATAGTTGAATTTATTGATTACAGTGGTTATAGATTTGGTTATATATATTAAAAGAATTTTAGTGGATTTAGATATCCAAAAAATGTTTGGATTTTTTAAATGTTTTTTTTTAGATTTGAATATTTGATGAGTAATAGTATTTAATTTGGATTTGAATAGTAATACTTGAATATTTTGTGGATAATAAACAAATTTAAAATTTTAGGCAGATTTACAAATTCAAATGCAGATAATTAAAAATATGAAATTCAACCCGCTGTTACCAGTAAAATAACCTGAATATAAAATGACTTAAATCGATAACCTTAAATGACCAAAACACTAATTGATCCAAACATGAAATGATTGACCTAGAAAACCCGAGTCTCAAACCCAAATAAAATCTAAGTTGTTCATAAAAGTCATTGATTTGAATCCGTTCAATTGAAATCTTAATTGACTTGAACCTAAAAACGACTCGAACTTAAAATGATTGAAACCCAAAATAATATGAATAAAAAACCCAAAATTATTGAAACTCGGAAAAATCCAAAAATAAAATAACATGAAATCACTTAAACAAGTCTTTATTAATTGCATAGCAATGTGAAAGCTAGACCAAAAAAATTCCTTCTTATTGTGTGTGTGTATATATATATATATATATATATATATGGCTCAAGTTAATTACCTTAATGACATGGTTTTCATGGGAATTGCTACAATTTCAAAGCCTACCAAATGGTTTTCCAAAAAGGGTTTAACCTTAAATTTCCCTCCCTTTCTCTCAAAATCCAAGTCCTCAACCTCATCACCGTTGTCACCGCCGACCGTCCCTCTACCGCCACTAAATAAAACAACTAAAAAAGAAGAGCTTCGACAAGTTTTCCATCATTTTGACCACGACGGGGACGGGAAAATTTCGAGTGAGGAACTAAGTGCTTACTTTGCTTCTATAGGAGACAACGTGTCGAGCAACGTAGTTCGAAGGGTCATTAAAGATTTCGATAACGACGGAGATGAGCTGTTGGGGTTTGAGGACTTCGTCGAGTTGATGGAAGGAGGTGACGATGGCGATGACATTAAGAGGGCGTTCGAGATGTACGAAGGGGACAAAGGGTGTGGGTGCATAACTCCGGTGGGGTTGCAACAAATGCTTGGTAGATTAGGGGATGTGAGATCATATGAAGAGTGTAAGGCCATGATTGGGGTGTTTGATCTTGATGGTAATGGAGTGCTTGATTTCAATGAATTTCGACATATGATGAAAGGTGTTGAACCAAATAGAAATGAAATAGTAAGTGTAAAGTAGAGTTGCATAAGTGAATGAATTATCGTGTAGTGATAAAGTGGAATTATATTTTATTAAATAAGAATTATTTTAATAAAAAAATTAAAATTCACATAAAAAACCTATTAATATTGTAAGTTTATATTTACAAATTTTATTAAAGAAATCAATTCAATAAATGATCATATTTACTTATAACAATAAAATATAATGAATAACCTGTTCCATTACCTTTGATAAATATGTATGTATATATAAGGTAAATTACACTTAACATCACTAAATTATTAGTAAATTTACGTTTTGGTCACTCAAATTTAAAAAATTATAAAATGGTCACTGAATTATTAAAAAAATTTCATTTAAATTGCTAAACTATTCAAATTTTTTTATTTAAGCCACTAGATTATTAAGTTTATTTTTTTAAAGTCAGGCTAATAAGCTTTAAGCGGCGATTCAACCATTAGTACGGTGAGTCAATACCCATTGACAAACGATTAGTGTCAAAGATTAGAGAAGAAAATTATTTAGATATTGGTTTGCAGTTTCGTGATGTTAAAAGTTGTTTCATTAAAAAAAAACTAAATTGTAGAAGAGAAAGATAGGAGAGTTTTTGATTGGTGTAAGGGGGTGTGGACAGAACAACAACGGTTTTAACAACCTAGTAACTCAAATGAAAACTTTTGAAGTTCAGTTATCATTTTATAACATTTTGAAGTTAAATGACCAAAAAAAAAAAATTATTAATGACATTGGATGTAATTTATCCATATGTATATATAGTCCATGATAGTTTTCTATATGTGGCCGAGAAATGAATAATGACTTTGAATTATTGTTTTTATATTTGAAAAAAATCCGAGTCACGGGCAAGAAAATACTACTTCAAATGAAGAATAATGTCAAAAAATAAAAAGAAAAATAATCCAATAAGAAGAAACTCGTTTTAATTTATTGATATTTAAGCAATTGAGTCATAAAGTCATGCAGACACCTGATTTAGGCAAGATAATTGAGGGTTGAAGATGTCAAAGCTTTGAATTGCAATATATATATATATATATATATATATATGCACACAAATTGGATATACAATAGGGAAAGTTTATTATAAAAATTATGCATAATAAATTTAGTTCTCAATGTTTATACATTTTGTCAATTTAATCTTATTTTTTAGTTAAATTCTGTCATTAACCTTACAAATAGAGTTAAATTGTATTTTTTTTAATGAAAATACTGATTAAAACAATAAATTTTTAACGATGTTGGTGTGAAACCTGCGTAACAATCCGTGTGTGCTTCATACTAATATGGCAACTATTCGTTTTATATGTTACGTCCACAAATAATTTAATAATTATAATAATATTAAAAAAATTAAAAATTTCAAAATTAAAAAAAATTAGCATGAAGTACACTTGAATTGTCATGTTTAAAAATTTAATATTTTAGCCAGTATTTCTAGAAAAAAAAAACAATTCGGCTCTTTTTGAAAAATTGATTGTCATGTTCGACTCTTTTTAAAAGGTTGAGTACCAAATTTAATTAAAAAAAGGAATAATAACCAAATTGAAAAAAGTTGTAAACGTTAAGGGTTAAATTTGTTATTACGCCTAAAATTATAGTTTAATTTTTATAGATGGTAATAATATTAATAATCTTTTATACAAATTTAATAATGAAATGAAAAAATAATTTTGAAGTGGCTGTTTTCCAAGATTGTAAATATTGAATATAGGTTTATGTTATCAAATTAATAATTGTTTTAAATTATTATCATTTTAAATAATTAATAAACTTTAATCGAACACAATATATTATTATTTTGAGAAAATATAACATTTTGGGTCTAAATTTAATTTCAAAATAAATAAATAAATTAAAGGCAAAAACCTAATTGGACATACTAAAAGCTACGAATAATGACCTAATCGCGTGAACAAAAAATATAAGGGACAAAAACTGTAATTACCATGACATCCTTTTTACATATTTATATTGTTCATAGGGGTAAAAATTCTAGCTTGGAAGTTAAATATACTGTGATTTTTGACTAAATTAATTATGCAATGTTAATTGTATGTTTTACAATTAATATCAAAAGAAATAAGGATATATTTTGGTCAAACACTTTGACCAAATACTATTTGTGAACTTTGAGACAAAGGTGGGCCCTTACTGGCTTATGGTCCGAACTATAAATGTCATCAACTGACTCGTAACAGTGTAAACTTGCTGTAATTTTGTTCGGGTTTTCGATCTTGAACAAGATTCGATCTGTCCATGCTGGAACTCGAACCTATAAAAAGTAAAAATAAAAAGAATGTAAAGAGAGAATCCATAGTTTAAAGATATAAGATTAACTATACAATACTTCTCTAAATTACGCTTCAAATTTTAAATTAATATCGAAACTTTAAAACTTTTTAATTGAGTCATTAAAGTATCAATATTATATAAATTAGTACCTTCTATTAGCAAGGGTGATTTTAGAAGTTTTGTTTAGGGAGAACTGAGATAAATTTTTTTGGGAGCTAAAATTTTGTACTAAAGACTTAAATTATTAATGACATTGTTTGTTTTCTAACGTGTTAGATCTAAATTACTCATGCAATAAGTACATATATGTTTACAATTTTATTTATATATTTTAAATAATTCCACAGTAGATCTAAACTGATATTTAAATGATAAGATAACATTTCAAGATGACTTAAATCCAGTTCGAACCTAAAAAAAGAAAGCATAATTTAAAAATTGAACCCTAATTTAGGATAACAAATAAAAAGAGGATTTGTAATTTATATGTCACCTTGTAACTTGTATCATAATTGCTGCTGCCTATATTGTATTTGTAAGTTGGTTTGAATGCGAGCGTTCCCTCACAATATCCATTGAAAATCTGCCCTCTCTCAGCCTCTTGGAGGAGCTGATCTTTGCTTCTCAGCAGCTGAAAACAGCAACAAAGCAAAGTTGATTCAAATTAGGCAAATGATTGATGAAAAGTTGAAAACTCGGGAGAGAAGTCTATGAAGTGTTGTTCGCTGAATTGATAGCACACATGTCCATTGATGTCATTTAGGGCTTGGGTTCAAATTACTAATGGAAAATGGTCACCATTTCCTTGGTAAATAACTGTGCACCACGTAGGATCTGATCCGTCGAAATGCTCTCATTCCGTGAATCTTGTGTAATTTTTAACGGAGTCAAGAGACAAAATCTTGAATTGAAGGATTTATCGACTGTAGACGAACAACACTTCGAAAATTTCTTCCTGATGAGTCAGGAATCCCTCAATAAGAATTTTTTACTTTAAAGAAAAGGAAAGATGGACCGACTTTGTGAAGGTTTCTGTGTATTAAGTTCCGGGCGGGGTGGGTGTTGATGCCTTGGAGCCTGTAATTGAGGTCGCCCAACCAGACGGTGATGTGTGCGGGGTTGGTGTAAGGGCTGTTGCAGTACTTGGAAAATATAGAGTGCGATATGTGCCGGCACTGTGAATTTCTCTCTTCTACGTTCCGAGCATGAGCTGTTTAAGGACCAAATTATCAATCAAATCAAGCGGCTTCTTGAATGAATGAAAATCTTAATTGATATATAATTACACCTATCAATTCTCACCATTTGAATAATTTCTATCCAAATTTAATCCAAATAGCTTTGATAATAAAAAGTTAATAACTTCAACTTTGAACATGAAATTATTTGAATTCAAAATTATTCAAATCTATCTATACTCCAAATGACTCCAACTTAGAATGATTTGAATTTGAAATGATCCGAGTTCAAGTGTCAAACCTAAATAATAATGAAAACCCGAAATGACTCATCTAGCAAACTCGAACTCTCCAAGCTTAATACAACTAGAACTCAAAATGACTCGAATATAAATTGACCAAAACTCGAAATGATAATAAAATTTTAAAATTTAAATTGATTTGACTCAAATTGACTCAACCCATAACTAATTCAACTTGTCCGTTTATGATTTGGAATTTTAAAGCTTGAATTGATTCATCTATATTCAAATATTGTTCAACTTGAAATTGAAATGATTTGAACTAATAGCTAGAAATGATTCAAACTCAAGTCTCAAAATTGAACGACCATACCTACAATGATTTGCCTAGCAAACTTAATTGATTTGGACCCCAAATAACTTAAACTTCAAATGATTCAAATCCAAAATGACTTAAATATGAAATTATCCAAAAGTTTTAAAATCCAAACTATATCGACTCATATTGATTCAGCCACAACTAATCCAAACCATCCAATTGACATGAGGGTGGTAATAGTAGCTCTGGTTTATTTGTTGGGGCACTAAATGGGGCTTTAGGTCCCATTAATGAACTCAAATTGTTTGGTTAAGGATGCCTTATAATGATGCTGATAATTGAAACAAACCAGGGCTTACCAGAGAGATGACAAGTGATAAACACCAACTTGAGTCCTTTGTAATTGATACTGATTGCCACCGCCCCTTTCTTTCTCCTCCTCATTCCTCCACACCCTCCAACACCATGCTTATCCACCTTCATTTCTACATTTTGTAATTGCCCCCCCCCACCCCCCAAAAAAAAAAAAAACACCAAAAATCAATCACCGCGTTGATTACCACACTAACATCATTAAAACATTAACGAATAAAGATCAAATTGACAAAAAATATAAACGTTGAGAATTAAATTCACTATTATGTTAAAAAAATGTATTTTAATTTACCTTCGATGAACATGTATGAATTCTTCGTCCCAAACACATATAGTTGCAGTGACTGCATAGTTGCCTCCCCCAACAATCTGATATTCATATACATACATGTATATAGAGAGATTAAATGCAAGTCTTAGCACAATAAAGAACACAAGAGAGAGAAACTTACTCGTGAGTATCAACTACAGCATCCTGCAATAATCTTGCAAGGTCCTTTCTAGGCACTTCTTGCAAGCCAACCACAAGTAAATCGAACCCACGGTTGTTCCCAAACAGCTCCACTAGATCTTCATACGAGACCTTAATATATATATATATTATTATACTGCAAGATGATGAGTGATTTGATTAAGATTATTACAAGAACTTGGATTTGATTCAAACCTGTCCATTCATGTTCCAAGTGACCATGCAAATGCAAAGGTCGGTATTTGTGGAGAAATTGCAGAGATTATCAGCCATTACAGACTTTATTCCATCATGGGTTGGATCTGGTTTGTTGAGAGAATCATCAATGGCTAGTTTCTTCCTCTTTGATCTTTTCACGTACCCTTTACCACCTTGTATTGTGTTGTAATTTCCCATAGCTTTTTTGCTTTTTGATTGATTAACCATACGAGCAAGAGATGTGATTTTAATATAAATACGAAAGCTTTTTTTGGTTTTTGCCTTTGGCGGTGTAGATTTTGAAAGAAAATTATGGGTTAATATACCATTTGGTACTTGAATTTGGTTATAATTTTTTATTTTGTTATTTGAATTTTTTGTCCCAGTTAAGTACTTAAGTTTGGTTTTCATGTTCAATTTAGTACTTCAGTTTTTTTTGAAGGGTTGGCTCTCTTTCGAGAGAACACTTTAGTGGTAGTGCTTTTACCACTAAGACCCTTTAGAGGCATGGGTTCGAACCTTATTAATGCCAAATGCTAAATATTTCATTCATTGATTAGGTGTTCTTGTCAAACTCCATGAACCCCTTTGAGATTTTTTCAGAGTCAAAATACAAAAACTCAAAGCTGAAACTGAACATAAATACCCTAGGAATTATACTTTCATCGAGGGTTTGAGATTGGCTTAGAGACCAACCCCCTTAGCAGTGCTTTTTTTTTTTTTACTGTAACACATATCAAACATTAATTAAGCCATATGATGTTGTTTAGTTTCGATATCAAATCGAATGTTGAAGCCAAACTTAGGTATCAAGTTAGGTAAGAAAAACTTAAGTACCAAATTGAATATTAAAGCTAAAATCAAGTACTAAATGATATATTAACCCACGAATAAAAGTCAAATAGTCTGAAATCTTCTGTTAAATGATAAAATCTTATTGGAAAACTATGATTGTACTGTTATTTTTGGTCTACGAGTTAGGTTTGGCAAATTTGACAATATTAAAGGTCATTTAATAAAAGTTGAAAACGACAATGTTTAGCCATTTCTAACAAGCAAACCCTTGCAAAGGATATGCAATGATGAGCTAAACTAGAAAATGTCAATGGGGCTTCAAGATTTTGTTTGAAGTATTTGTCGCAAGTAAGATTCGAATTGTATTTTGTTTTCTCTACTAAAAGAATAAGTAAATTAATTCATTTACGTTAATTCATCTTTCTTTTAAAAGTTTTATCCATTTCAATTGTTAAAGACCGGTCTCTAGGTGTTAATATAAGCCACGTGTAACTGTTTAGTTCTTTTGTCAGTTACACCAATTTTTAACAGTAAAAATAAATGAAAATTTTAATGTAAAGGACTCTTTTGCTCTTTGACATAACATACAATGACTAATTTATCTATTTTTTTTGAATAAAGTGAGTAAAATGTAATATAACTCTTAATACAAAAACTTCCATGATATTTTTACCTATTTATAGTAATCACTTGCGCGTATGATATATAAATTTAGACATGAATATAAAATTTATTTTTTCATTAAAATTTATAATTTAATCTCGAGTTTTGATATAGAATCTTTTTATTTTGCTCATGCTTTAAAATATACGAATTTTTAAGCAAAATTAAAAATATATTTATATTAAATATATGTATTGAAATTGGAAGTCTCTACATTGTTTGAAAGTTGAAACCATCAATCATATGAACCATAAGTTTTCTTTTTGTTTGAACCATAGAAAACATTGTCAAAAATAAATATATTATCCAATTGGTTTGCTTGTAAGTTGGTCTAACTTGCAATACCGTACCAAGGTTCTATTATTGATAAAGATGGACGGTTACTAGGTGCAATGAATAGACTAAGCTTAGCATCTTCAATATTTTTATTTTTTCGGGTTAAGTGATAAAAAATTCGATGTATATTTAGTAAAAGGGTAAATTATGTTAATAGTTATTCAATTATTGATAAGTTTTTTTGTCATTCAGTCATGAAAAGTTACAAAATAATTATTTAACTATTCGATTTTGTTTTTTTTAGTTACTAGCTGCTAAATAGTTAATGGAAAAATGATGTATTAGCTTTTAAAGTTGGTATAATAACAATTTTAACCCTCAATTTTTATACGTTGTGTTAGTTTAGTTTTTATTATAAAAAAATTAATTCTCAGTAATTTGATCTTTATTATTATTATTTTTTGCAAGTTCAATTTTTTTTATGACATCAAGATTAAATTGACTTAATATATAAATGTTAAGAATTAAAGTTATTATTATGCCAATATTAATGAAAAAAAAAAACATCAATGCACTTGTTGAATTTTTATAATGGTATTAATGATATAAACTAAAGCATAACACTAAAAACAGTAAAGGAGCAACTTAGAATAAATTAAATTACAAGGATTGAATTCTCAAATTAAGCACAGTATATGAAGGAAAGTCACCATTTTTTTTTATAAAAAAATTGGTGTTATTTAGACTTGTTTAAGTATCAGACTATTTGTTTAATATCGAAGGTTTATCTGAAATTTAGGAAGGTTTAAATAAAAATATTAAATTCGAAAAATAAATTTGAACAAAAAATAGATCTATTTAAAATATGGACTAGGCTCAAGCTTAAGCCCATTTTCTATTTTTATAATATATTACATTATGTAATTTTTTATATATTATATAATTTATAACACATACTATAATGTAAATATTAAAAATAGTTAAATTATTTATATAATTATTAAATATTAAATTAAAAATAGTATAAATATTTTTCAAAAGATAAAAAAATATAAACGCGATTAAAATAAGCTTTGATTATTCATCTATAAATATATAAATGTAAAGTGTATTAATACCATACTTAAGTTTGATTTTTATTCAGGGTATGAGCACATGTAGGACATTATCTAAAAGAATTTGAGAGTTCAAGATAATACGATGACGTTTTAGTAAGTAAAATGCGTAAGGACATTATCGTCTATTCCTTGTACGTTATCCTCTCCCGGTCTCACAGCTGAACTCTGCTACTCTAACACCATCGCAAAAAGGCCACTGTTTTTAGCTAAGCACAAATCCATATTTTCCCTTTCTCAATATAAAAAATGGCTCTTTCAATTTCTTCCTTAACATCATCCCTTTCTTCCCTTTCATTTTCCTCTCAGATTTCCCGGAATCCAAGCAGTATCTCAATTCCCCAACCACCGAAAACCTTGCCCATTTCCCTCTCCTCGAAACCGACTCGTTCCCTTTCAATTTCCGCTACGGTGGCTGCTCCGGTTGAGTCTGAACCGGTTGAGAACCTCAAGAAGTACGTTAAATCTAGGCTCCCTGGTGGGTTTGCTGCTCAGACTATTATAGGGACGGGACGAAGGAAATGTGCCATTGCTCGTGTGGTTCTTCAGGAAGGAACTGGGAAGCTCATTATCAATTACCGTGACGCTAAGGTAAAAAATTGAACTATTCAGTTTCTGGGTGTTTGTGTAACAGATAAATTAGCTGTCTTTAAGATGTTTGATAAAATGTTTGTGTTGGGCCAAATCGAGTTGTAGAAGAATATTAGTGACCCAAAGTCAAATTAGTTGCCTTTTAGATGTTTGATAATATGTTTGTGTAAGACTAATTCAAGTTTTAGAAGAAAATTTAATGACCCGAAGACATTCAGAAGTTTGATAATATATTTGTGCCTTGGTGTAGTATGCAATTTGATACACGAATTTTGATTCGAAGTAATTATACAAATAAACTCGAATTGTGGTTTATATATAGATGAAACTTTGGTTTTGATTCAGTTGTTTACATTTAAGTACATACATTTATTTTGTATAAGATTAATATAATTGTTTGTATGCAAATATATCAATTTAAAATGGTGTTAATTCGATAATATTATTAGTGATTTGTAAAAACTGAATCAAATTAAATATTCATATATGAAATTATGAATTGGATCAAAATTTATGTATAGTTTTGATATTTATCTCTATGTTTGTGTTAGGCTAATAGAATAATTCAAGTTTTAGAAGAAAAAAAATAAGACCCAAAGTCAAGCTAAGAAGTATGATTAGCAATTGCTATATAATGCTTTGAAATTTTTGGTTCAGGAGTATCTTCAAGGAAACCCATTATGGTTGCAGTACATAAAAGTTCCATTGGTGACATTGGGGTATGAAACGAGTTACGATGTATTCGTGAAAGCTCATGGAGGTGGGCTTTCGGGACAGGCACAGGCAATCTCACTCGGTATTGCTCGTGCATTGCTGAAGGTGAGTGCCGATCATAGGAGCCCGTTGAAGAAAGAAGGGCTTTTGACCAGAGATTCAAGGGTGGTGGAGAGGAAGAAAGTTGGTCTCAAGAAGGCTCGTAAAGCTCCACAGTTTTCCAAACGTTAAGTGGATGGAAAAGCGGGGATATATATACATCGCTTTCATGGTTGGTTTGTAGAAAATCATTTCTTCTCAGTAACATTTGCTGATGAACTTTGTTTTACAAAATTTCTAAATTGTAGAAGAACACCTTTTGATGATGTAGATCTTGTTCTTGATTGGTTGTGCTTGTGAACATTTATCTTGCATTTCATGCGAGGAATGTTGATCCTTATGTCTATTGTTACTGAAGGGTAAATATACCATTGATGCATCTGAACTATGAGTCAAATCGTATTTCGTCTTTTCTATTATGTTAAATTAAGAAGTAAATAAATTTTTTTATTGTTAAAAATTTCATTCATTTTAACTGTCGAGTCAAATTTTCATCATTAAGTGCATTTAAATTAGCTTCCACTACATGAAATTTGTGTAATGTAATTGACAAAATAATACGATACAAAGGGCCATTAATTAAAATTGATCTCAAGAGCTATGTGATACCAATTCAACTAAGGTATCTCTTGGGGGTTTAGATTTGGATTCCAAAGATGGTACAAATTGAGCACCAAACTATTTAGAAATGTAACATTTATGATGATTTTTACCTTCTAATAAATCTATCCACTAATAAAAAGATTACTAACAATTATAAGTACAAGTATGATACAAATTACAAATAATACATCTATGATCAATTAAAATTAAAATCAGTACAATACAAAACACAACGGATCACAAATCAAGACATATTCGAATCTAGACAAGAATAAACTTAGATAAGACTCACATATAATGAAACTAAAAGAGAACCGACACAAACTTGGCACATCAGAGTCCCAGCACCTCAACCTTTGCCAACGAAGCCACCAACAATATGCCCGCCTATGCACAGATACATATTGGAGTTTAACAAAGTTATGCGGTCATTCGAAGCAAAAATTATTTGCCATCTATTCATTCTTACCTGCTCTTTTGGGGATAGAATTGGTCTTTCAACTTAATGAAATGTTTTCTTTTTCAAATTTCAGAATAGATCCTCGAATTTAACAAAATTTGTTACTCACCAAGCCAGAAAATGTATTTAGACGACCATATCACTGATTCATCAAATGAAAACTATTAATATCAGATATGAATGACTGATGCTGCAGACGTAGAGATCCTTATTCACAGAAATTTAATGGTCAAATTCGTTTTTACATAATTCTTGAACGTGATAAGAATTGAGAATATTCTTATTTAAAATTAAAATTCAGAAGTAGAGACTCACCTTGTTAGAGATGTCAATGGACGGAATGTGGGCTATGTTGGGCCAATCTTCTCCTCTCAATTTCTTACACCGTCTTTGCAGATGGGGGCATCCCCAGATCCTAAGCGTTCGCAACGCGGTGAGGTTACGTACCCCTTGGGGCAATGACATCAATTTAGGACAATCCCAAATGTTCAATATTTTAAGCAAGGTGAGGTGTTGTATCCCATCTGGGAGAGAAATTAACTCTGGACAGCTTTTAATTAACAAGTGTCGGAGTGAAGTCAGATATTGCACCCCCTCAGACAAAGAGGCTAATGAATTACAACCTAGAATATACAGTGATACCAAGGAAGATAAGCCTCGCAATCCAGTTACCGGAAGGGATACAAGCCTGTCACAAACTAAAACCAATGATTCTAAAGAGCTGAGGTTTTGTAGTCCTGCAGGCAAGCTTTCAGTTGAGCAAAAGTGAATATTCAAAGTTTTAAGGGAGTATAGAGTATCCAGCAGATCGGATGAAGATTTTAGACTACAAAAAGAAACAGACAAGCTACCAAGTTGCTTTTCATTTTGAAGTAGTCCATCCGGTAACTCAGTGAAGTCCCCAATATCGAGAGAGGTAAGAACCGTGGCATTCAAAATCAAAGGTGCGGGTAAAGTAACATTAGTTGCTCTAAAAGATAGCTCTTTTAGAGATTGAATCATTGGCAGTTTAACCAACTTAGGACAATAATCTATCGTTAATGAACTCAGGAGAGGAAAATGCTCCCTACCGTTCACTGTTGTCCATTCCTCCAAACATGGCGCCTCACATATGCTGAGAACCTCGAGTGATGGAAAAGAACTTTCCATATCACCATAGAAGGTCTCGTCAATATACTTCAGAGCACTCATTCCCCAAATATTAAGGACCTTAAGGAAGCGCAATTTCCCTAGAGGTGGTAGTTGATGGCATCTTTCACAGTTTTGTAGTGAGATTTCAACAAGGTTTGGTAGAAGCAGATCCATCATCCAATATGGAAACATCAAACCTTGGTAATCAATTATGCATAACTTCTTCACGTTTGAATGAGGTTGGAGAGCACTAAGAGTCTCTTCTTCATTTTGATGATGAGAGCTCTTGTTGCGATTTCCTGGCCAAGATGAGCTAAGTGATCTTAAATTGTGCTTCTTTATCAAATTTGCATTTTTAGCTTCCATCGAACTCTTCACGTTGTGAAGTCCTTTGATGCTCAATTCCCCCTCAAGGGCCAACTCTTTCAACTCATCAATGCCGCAACCTTCTTCCTTTCCCACAATGAACATGCTAAGCTTCTGCAACAAAGACAATTGTCCCAATGCAACAGGCATAGAAGTTAGTGCCTCGCAATTTCTGATGTCCAAGTACCTAAGATTTTTCAAGTTCTTCGTACCTTTGGGTAACATTTGAAGATTGGAACAATCTTTGAGCCTTAGTGTCTGCAAGTTATGAAGAGAGCTTGTTGATTCAGGTAAAGTTTTCACATCAGAACGGTCAAGGCAAAGATACCTCAAGTGTTTCGAACTTTTACATGTAATATAGCGCAAATTAGAACCCAAATCCAACACCTTCAGATACTTTTGTTTACTGAAGAAACGGAAAGGATTAGAGAGGTAACTGCAATAGCCGCGTCGGATCAGAGATTGCAGCGGTTGCAATGTCGTTAAGTCCATAATGTTTGTCGATGGACTTCTATTATAATTATAAACAAACAAGTGACGAGCGGTTTTTGGAATCTGTGACCCCTCATTTGCCTCAACCACACAGCACTCTTGTCCCATAATCGATGTTGCAAGATCATGGATGAGATCATGCATTTTACATATAACATTTCCATCAATATCCTCTTCGATTTCTTGAAAAAAAGACCTCCAAGTTAATTCAGAGAATATTTCACAACCCATATCATGCAAATCCAATGGTCCTCGAGAAGGAATAAATCCATTTGCCATCCATAGTCCTATAAGCTCGTCCTTTGTCATGACAGAATCTTTGGGAAATATCGAGCAAAATGAAAAACATTGTCTCATTTACGATGGAAGATGTTCATAACTTAGCCTCAACCCAGCTAAGATTCTACTTCCCTCATCTTCCAAATCCCATATCTCACTATCTTTGACACGTAACCATTCACTTTCTTGACTTCTAAAACGCAATATGCTTCCCATGGCCTTAATTGCCAATGGTACCCCTCCACATCTCTGCACTATCTGCCTCCCAATGGTTTCCAGGTTGGCGTTGCTTGCGTTCGTTCCCATCCCAAAGGCTCTTTGCTTGAACAAAGACCAAGAATCATCATCCGACAAACATCCCAAGCGATAGAAAGGAGTTGTAGCCATCATAAGAGCAACTTTCTCGAGTCGAGTAGTGACAACCACTGTACTTCCTTTCCGTCCACACTGTAGAGCTTGTTTCAATCTATCCCACTTGTCATGGTACTCATTCCACACATCATCTAGTACGAGCAAAAACCGTTTCCCAACAAGCTTCTCTACTAAATTCCGCTGCAGGGGATCTAGCTCTTGGATGTCACCCGAGTTCCCTCCAAAGGATTCCACAATCGCTTTAGTCAACCTTTTTACATCAAAATCATCAGATACACACACCCAACCTCTCAAATCGAAGACTTTCGCCACATTTTCGCCATTGTAAACCAATTGAGCAATTGTTGTCTTACCAAGACCCCCCATTCCGCATATTGCATAAACAGAGAGGTCATCATGGTGGCTCACATTACTAAGTAACATACTAACGATCTTTTCCTTCTCGTCAGCTCTACCAAGTACTTCTGATTCTTTCACAAGGGAGCTGGTTTGCCTATCCTCATTGCGTTCAATTTCAGCTTCTCCCACACCCTCTATCAAGTGGAACTTACTTTTCTCCCCAGCAATGGCATCTAATTTCTCCCTGACATGCTTAAACTTACGTGCCATTTCTAAGCGAAACAAGAGCGGATTCCGCAAAGAAAAGAAGGTGGTTACCTGGCTTCTTACACCCGTATGCAGGCTACGCCTTAGAGCTTCGGTGTTGAAATCATCAAGCACAATTTCTAGATCGTAAGCTGCTTGTTTGAGCTTCCCAAGCCAGTTCTTGATAGCTTCACTCTTCCATTGCTTCTCCTCTGCATCTAGGAGCACAGCTTGGATTGTAGTAAGCGTACTTTCAAGACTCTCAACTTCTGTTTTGAGGCTCCCAGCAAGTTCCAGCTCTTTCGAGGACCACGAGTTCAAGCTGTCCAAGATGGTACCGACAAGGGGTGAAAGAAATACCTCAGCCATGTCCTATCTCTCTTAAAATTTCTCAACCAGCAAAGTAGCAATTGTAACTAAGGAACAAACTATGGATATATTGAAAGACGAAGAAAGAAACAATTTCACATGAATTTGGATCAGCCTGAAAGAGTAAACAAAGAAAAGCTACTTTTCCAGTTAGGGTAACAATGGATTGGATTGACTTCACCTTGTATGCATAATTGCATATGAACCAAACATTTGACTATCGCAATAAAGTATGTGGAAAAAAAGGAAGGAGAGTAGGAAGCTTTGAAAATAATGCATATGCCTGTAGGACCAAGTGTCAAGAATTACATTGCACTTTCCTTGCATTTCCAAGGAATGAAAAATGATTCCAACTTGAGAGTTAGAACAATGGAAAGAATTAGTTTTCAGTGATACCAAATGCATATGCGTATGCATTCACAATTACCAAAAATAATGTGTGATGGGTGAAAAATAAATAAAGAAAATAAATTTTGAATACCACCAGTTATGAAGAAAATAGGAAGAAATTTTAAAAATTAAATTAAATTATCCAAAAATTTTCATTTAAATTAGATCTGTCTATGGATCAGACTGGGTTCGGATCGGGTCCTAACAAAATTTTGAACTCGTTTGATAAGTTGTTGCTCTCTCATTGTTTTGCTATCATTTCATTATTATGTTGTTACTATTTTATTTTTATTGTTCGGGTATTATATAACTTTTGTTTTATTGTTGATTTTACTACTATTTTAGAGACATTTGTTTGTTAAGTTGCTATTATCTCACTATTATTTAAGTGTAAAATTTTTTTTTAATTTATTCTTAATCTGTTGAGAAAATTTATTTCAATGTTGTTAGTGTTTTTGGTACCATCACACATTACATTTGGTAATTGTCAATGCATACGCATATGCATTTTTTTCTAAACGAACCTAATTGTCGTTTGAATATCACAATAATTTTTTTTTATAAATTTGGATCAGGCCCATGCAAAAAACCTTACTTGAGGCTTGATCCGTTTTTTAAACGAACTTTATTTTTTGTTCAAAACCATTTTTCAAATCTATATTTTTTTTCAAATATTCTCAATTTTCAGATGAGTTTTCGGCCCAAGCCATGTCATGAACATGTCTAACTTAAATCATTGTGCTATTAAAGCCATTACTGTATGACATTTTATGTTCTTATACAACTTATACCAATTAAAAGTTCTTATTCTTGAACCCAACAAATGACTCTAGCGGAAAGGATGATGTTGTTCATCTTAGAGGTTCTGAGTTTGAGCACTTGTGTGTGTAAAGTATGTGTGCCTTGTTGAAAAAAAACTTAACGGCCCAATTTAAATCAAGAAAGCCCAATAATCGAAAGTGTTAAGGAACACAAACAAGTTAGCAGCTAAGTTACACATACAGAGAGTTTAAAGTTCCCGACTTTCAGCGCAGTGATTTTGATCTCAAAATCCTTAGACCCCCCTAAACCCCAATTCCCAATTTGATTCCCATTGTTCCAATTCAAATCTCTTGAATTTTTTTTTTCAATTTTCAATCATCATTCCTCGTCAAATGAACAACAGCGTTTCAATCTCGGTTTCAGATGACGATCCCGATGAACTGGGTCGAATGAGGGTTCGGGTCCGACGGAAACGAAAGAAACACGGCGACCAACGTGGCCGGACCGAGTGCACTCAAGTACTCATTCGTTGGTTCGTCAAGTATTGGATACTCCTCGTTTTCCTCCCGGCCGCCGCGCTTCTGATTTTCGAGGCCACCAGGATCGGTAGAAAATCCGGTTTGGCTGTCAACTCGGGAGTTAATGAAGTGAAGAAACCCGGTTCGTTGGGTAACAAAGAACCCATCAGTAAAGTTAAGGAACTAAGCAATTTGAACCGGTTAGATCCAACCACTCATGTTGTCGGTGGTGTTAGAGAACGTAAGTAGAATATCAATCAAATGAAACCCCACTTTTTTCAGCTTTGTTTATAATGAAATGTGAAATCTTTTCATTTTTTGTGTCCAAAATTGTTACCAAAGTAGGATGTATGTATGTATCTATGTATGTATGTCAGTGAATGAATGAGTGGCAATGTTTTCGGAATCTATCAGGTTGCTTGAAGCTCCTACCAGCTGAGGAACTTGAGCATTTGGAGCTTCCTATGAATGAAGAATCAAGTAGTAATCTTGTTAAGAGATTAGTGTACATATCGGATCAAGAAACTCCGTACGGTGCCAGGGAGTCTACGGTCTCTTGGCAGCGTGTTAATGACACACGATTTAATTTATTCACCGGACATCAAACAATGGATGAGAGAGAGAAAAGCTTTAAGGTTTTGATGTTAAACTTGCAAAAATATGGCCTTTTTTTATTTCCCAATGTATTATGCTTATATCTGTATGGAAATTGTTTGGTCAGGTGAATGAGACTGCCGTTATACATTGCGGTTTTTATAGTGAAAATGGTGGCTTTATAATATCTGATGAAGACAAAAATTATTTGCAAAGTTGCAAAGTTGCGGTTTCTACTTGTGCATTTGGTGGTGGAGATGATCTTTATCAACCTATAGGAATGTCAGAGGCATCGCTTAAAAAGGTGAGATTGTAAATGAGGCTGAAGACTTACTTTCAGGATTAGATGTTCAAGATTTTGAATCTTTGCTTAACTTGTGCTCTTTGTTGATGTAGGTTTGCTATGTTGCATTTTGGGATGAAATTACACTTGCGGCACAAGAATTACAGGGCAATAAGATTGGTGACGATGGATTTATAGGGAAATGGCGTATTGTGATTGTGAAAAACCTTCCTTTCATAGACCAAAGGTTGAATGGGAAAATTCCCAAGGTATGATTCATATATAGTGTAGATAAACAGGGAAATAATAGATTTTTTTACTTTTCAATATCTTCTCAGTAGTTTAAAATTAATTTTGACCACAAATTTCATAGAAGGTCTTCGAGAAAGTATGATCATCCTACATCATGTAATGGCTGTTTTCTTCCCTCACTGTTGTTTACTTTGATCCTTCGCATCTTTTATCTATACATATGTCAATAATTTTCATGAAGATCATATTAACGAGTTTGTGGCTATCAGATGTTGCCGCATCGGCTCTTTCCTCATGCAAAGTATTCTATATGGGTAGACTCAAAATCCCAATTCAGGAGGGATCCATTAGGTGTGATAGAAGCACTTCTTTTACGTACGAATTCTGTGCTTGCCATTTCAGAGCATGGAGCTCGTAGTAGTGTCTATGATGAGGCAAAGGCTGTTGTCAGGAAACACAAAGCCACGCCAGAAGAAGTTGAGGTGCAAATTACTCAGTATAGTAAGGATGGTCTTCCTGCAGACAAGAGATTTAATGGAAAGAAAGGTATTCTTCTGTCTTCTCGTTCTTAGTTGTGTAAAAGATACCACAACATCAAGTAATCATTAGTATATTAGATGTCAATGGTGGAGTGATAATGCACAACTGGCATTCCTTCATAATTTCAGTCCATAAGTAATATAGGGTAAAAGTACCATGGAGGCCCTTGTATTGGAAGACGAATTGTATTTTGCCCCCTTTACTAAAAAAATGAGCAAATTAGTCTTTGTACATTAGATAAAAAAAGTAAAGTGGTTCTTCAGTTAAAAATATCATCCATTTTTACTATTAAAAATTGGTCTTTGTACATCAGCATAAGGTACATGTGGCGTGCCTCATGTAACTGTTTGGTCATTCCGTCTACTACACCAGTTTTTAATGGTAAAAATGGATGAAATTTTTAATAGAAAGGACCAATTAGCTCTTTGATCTAACGTATAGGGGCTAATCTGCACTTTTTTTGAGAAAAGGAGGCAAAATGCTATTTTACCCCAATATAGCTTTTATTATTCAATCACCACTCTAGTTGACATTGTTGAGTCCACCACCACTCTCGGTGTTCAAGGGTTGCAAATTTGTTATGCATATCTAACTTTTATCCATGTCCATTCCAAGGGTTGATAAAATTGGGTCTTGCCTATGGCTCTGCACCCTGGTTGAGCATGGTGGCATTAGCTATGGACCGACCTCAGACGTGAGTGAGGCCAGTAATTGGAAGGAAGCCACTAGACCATTATGACCTTTTTCTTATGTGAAGAAATATAATTGCTTGGATCCTGTCCAGATAACTGCAAATGATATGCTTTTTTCTGTATTTTGTTTCTTTGCATATGCAGCTCTAAATGAAGCCTCTGTCATTGTGAGGGAGCATACAATTCTTACAAATATGCTAATGTGCCTATGGTTTAACGAGGTTGTTCGTTTCACTTCAAGGGATCAATTAAGCTTTCCGTATGTTCTCTGGCGGTTGAAAGTGGTTAAGAACATCAATACTTTCCCCGTCTGCACACGCAAAGATCTTGTTAATAGCATGGGCCACATACGCAAAGCTAAGCCTTTGACAAATTGATGTTAGCTTTTGCTATTCTCTTAGCCTTGCTGATCACTGGTAGAATATCATTAGCAAACTTGAGCTAGACAAATTCTATATTTCATTTCAATTTAACCAAGATAACTACTAATTGCTATGAGATCTGGATTTGCAGGTCAGTAATGGTCAGTCTGTTGGAACCATCAAAAAGCAAAAAAAGAGAGATAAGTTATATACTTCATACAGTATGATCAGCAATTCACTGACATCTAATCTGATTTTTATGATTAATTTTCCCATTTTTCTTTTTTACTATTTTAACATTAATATTGTTATTTTCTTGGGATCCTTGAGCTCTATCTGTGCAATTATTTCTCTCTCTTTTGTCATATCTCATTTCAAAGATAATATGATAATCTTATATATGTTGTAGTATATATCAACTAGCCACTGATGTAATGACAAATGACTTGTGTTGTTTACAATAAGTGCCAACTTCAAATCGGGGCAACCCCTAACACCTTTATCAAAATAAATATATGCTACAGTGAATCAAAATCAGAGAAATATATAATATAAGCCATAAAATTATATATTAAATAGAGATTCCCGTACAATGAATCACGTAGTGTCCCCAACCCATGATTTTAATAGAAGGGGGTAAAAATCAACCACAAGTCGGTATTTGGCTAACCATCTCTCTCTCTCTCTATATATGACTTATAAATGAATTATTGATCAAAAGAATAAAAGGCATATATATATTTTTTTCTTCTCAATGTTTTGTTTCTTATATGAATGTATGATCAGTATATATAGTATATGTGGGTGCCTATCTAATCTCCCGTGCTGGTGCCAACTGAAAGCTTGGACAGAAGGAATATACAAGCTGAGGAAACAAATACTGAAGCAGCAAAGCAAACAAGGTCCAAGCTTGTAACAATTGGTATGCCCTTGAATTTCTCCAAAACTCCAACTTGAAGTATCATCATGATGGCATGCCCAATTTTTGACTTTGCTTGTGAAATTGATTTCATTTCAACCCAAGCTGGGAGTGTCTGAAGAAAAAATGATGTTAAAATGTTTGAAGGTTTTTCTTCTTGGTACATGTGCAAAAAAGTAGGGTTAATTTTACTAGAAGTTCGCGAACTGTGGTCAAATCCTAAATAGGGTTCTCCGGTGGAAGGTGAAAAATTGGGAAAGAGAGTTCTTTTCTTTGGTAATTTGAGGTTATATAGGGTAATTTGGACAAATTAGTTCTGCATGCATCTTAAATCAAGGAGTAGATTGGTTTTTTCTGTTAGAAGTTTTATTCATTTGTATAGTTAAAAATTGACGTGTATGATGAAATAATCAGATAGTGACGTATGGTATGTCATGTGTACTTGTTAACGAATAAAGATCAAATCTTAACAATAAATGGATGAAATTTTTAATGAAGTAACGATTTGCTCTTTGATCTAATTTATATGGATTAATTTGATATTTTTTGAGTAAAAAAGGCAAAGTGTAATTTGATTCTTAGTATAAGAGATTTTATGATACTTTTATTGAGAGATGTGGTAGACGAGGCTTGTAGATATTTATGTATAACATGTAAGCATCCGTTTCAGCGTTAAATGTTACTTTGGATTTGACACATATTACTAAATTTGTCCTATAACTTGGGAGCGTGGTGCAATTAACCCGAAAAACATATAAAAGAAAGTACCTTCAAATGGAAGAGATCAAACAAATTAGATCTTGGAAGTGGAGCACCTCCTTTCAAAGTCTTGGAACCCACAAACATGATGTAAAGCCCCATCCCAAAAATAAGCATGGCGGTTCCAACCAAGAACATATCTGCAAAAAAATTCAACAAAAATGTATATACATAATGAAATATATATGTAGAGAGAGAGAGAGGGACAATATATGTATGTTATTGGTGAAAGAGAGAGATACCAATGGCTTCAATTAGAAGGTGGATGATATGTTGTTGATCCAACTTCTTTGATAATAAGCTATGGAAATACTGTAAATACGACTCCACAATGAGAAAGCTTCCCTGCAAAATTGATTGTCATTTTTCACAATGAAGACACCATACTGCATAAAAGCAAGGTCCTAATTGTGGATTTAGCCCTTCCGCTATATTGAAGTTTAGGATTTAATCCTTCTAGATTAATTACTTTTATAATATTATTAGTAAGTCCAAATTAGTAATAGTGGTTGTTAAAATGGTGACGTGAATCTTTTTTCATTGTTACCCGATCACGAAGTTGGAGCCATGTAAAAATTTAGTCAACTATGATAAATGTTTGATAAATGCTTAAGGTTATTTAAAAAAAAAAAACCTTCACATCATCGCCTTAACCATAGTAACTATTGGTGTTAGTAATTTGGATCTACTAATAACATTATAGTAGTAAAGGGTTAATATAACTTTTAGTCATTGAACTTGTTATTAGGTTCATTTTGAAACTTGTACTTTTCTTTACTTTAGTATTTGAAATTTAAAATCAGGTCCATTTTGGTCCTTAAACTTGAATTCTATAAAAAAAAATTAATGATGCGGCACCTTGAGATTGTGCCACATCATCAAACTTTTACATTTCTCAAGTTCAAGGACTAAAATAGACCAAAAAAAAGTACATGTGCCAAATGGACCTAAATATCAAGATCAAGGACTCGAAATTATATTAACCCAAAAGTAAAAGATCCAAATCATATCAAACTATCAACATAGTAAAGGGTCTAAAAGTATAATTAGGCCCAAAGAGACCTTAAAACTTGAAAGCATGTAATGCAATAATTATTACCTCCATGAAACACAGTATAGATCCAAGCAAAGATCCCACAACAGCAAATATGGTGAAGAATCTACAATTAAGGATACCATTTTCAATGACCATTTGAGCATGTAATCTCCAAGGTCTTCGTTTCAACACCGGCTTTATAACCATCTCACGCATGCCATTCATAGCCTTCACCATCAAAGAAGCCAACTCTCTCCCCCAATCAACTCTCTTTACGTCGGCCGCCGTTTCCACCGTCGTAGTCGCCGCCGAAGACTTGATAACCTCCGGCGGTTTCCTGTCATTATTCCCACAAATTTTCTTATTATCAACTCTTCCCTTGCTTATTGTGTACCTCACGGTTTTCACCGGCGATGAAGGCCATGATGAAGAAGAGAAAACATGACCCAATGGCTTGTTTGATGTACGGAACAATCTATTGGTGGCGGTAGCCATTGTTGGCTTTTGATGAAGGTATTATGTGTGGGAATGGTGGTGGTGGGTTCTGTTCATTTTTTATAGCATGTAATTTGAACAAGAAGATTCGTAGTATATTAGTTGTTATTTGTCGGTATTTGGGGAGGGTTGCCATTTTGCACTTTTATTCTTGGAGAGTTAGTCTTTGAATTGCGTGTATCAAGAAGTTGGACGGAATGGGTCAAATTTTGATTTTGGTCCTTATACTATGCTTAAATTTGGGTTTAGTTTGGTAGAAGTATTATGAATGCCTATTGCATTTTGCTCCCTTTACAAAAAAAAAAAAATGAGCAAATTAGTTTTTGTATGCTTGATCAAAGAGCAAATTGATCATTTTTGTTAAATATTTCATTCGTTTCTACTGTTAAAACTAGTGCGACTAACGAAATATCCAGACAATTATACATGACGTGCCATATGCACCTCATGCTAATGTACAAGGACTAGTTTTTAACAGGTAAAATGGATGAAATTTTTAATAGAAGAATCAATTTGCTCTTTGATCGATGAATTTGTCTAATTTTTTTAGTAAAGAGGGCAAAATGCAATCTCGCTCTTAGTATAAGAGACTCCATGATACTTTTACCGGTTTAGTGCTTATATTTTAATTATCTATTTTCATAATGTCATAAGTTAGTTTTGATAGTTAATACAATGAATTGTTTTGATTGAACTGTTGGCATGTTAAAAGGGAACTTGCTCATAAAGCACGAAGAATAACAGATTAGATTCGTAGAAGTTTGTATGAAGAAACACTTATGATACTAGAACTCTTAACGTATCAAGCATGTCATCCCATTTTTTAAAATTAGTTTATTCTGTAATAGCAAGTGCTCGTCAAAATAAGGGTTTCAATGAAACAAAATTAATCATTGGTAAGATCACAGTAAATGAGAGAACTGTTCTAAAAATACTAAAACCTCGAGAGCTCGAGGATAAAATTTTATGATAAAAGACCAACTTGTCATTGAAGGGGCAACCAAGATGAAGTTAGGCATATAGGGTCAAAGTTAGGGGGCAAGCAAGAAATTGTCCCTCTTTCAAATTTATGAAATTTCAAGTTAATAAATGTTAAAATTATATTTCAACCCTTTCTAATAACTATAGTCAATTGTAGCCTCCCTAAAATAACTTTCTACCTTTGTCCCGTAGGTGTAACAAGGACAAAGCTACAAAGAAATTAAATCATTTTTTAAAACCTCATGAAAAGACACCTTCAAGAAAGATGGTGAGATACGGACCGATAATATGCCCTAACGAAAACACTAATCTCGCTCAACCAAGGAAAGCAACACAAGGAACTAAGAAAGAAATAAACTTTTAACCAAAATAGTTAACTGTATTAATTATTTGGATTAACTAATGATATTATAAAAGCAAAAAATCAAATTACATAAAATTAAAGCACAAAAACTAAATTCCAAATTTACATAAAGTAGAAGGACCAAAATCAAATTTTGACCATAAGAAATCTATATTAGCGTCACGTGGCGATTTTCAATTTTCTCTTCGTGTGGGCTCATCTTAACTGTGAGCCAAACACGTGTCAGCCCCTAAATTTCGGAGTATTTTATTTATTTATTTTATTTTTCATATGCATAGAACGAAGGGCTGGCTGCTTGCCATTGCCGAGGAAATTGGAGGTTTGTTGATTAGTGATTGGTCGCTTGACCATCTGCTTCAACTTTGTCCGTAATGAAAACCATGGGAATTAATTACCACCGTTGTTTAAAGAGGATATTTATTTATTTCACCAAAAAGAAAAAAAAGAGAGATATTTATTTCTTATTTACAATACAAAAAAAAAAAAAAAGACAGGTGTTTTCTATGAAACATCTTAGATTCTGTCGTGTTGTTAAAATTATTTTTCCAAGATTCTTTTAAGGAAATTATTTCATTTTTATGTCCTTTTTAACTTAAAAAATTGAGTAAATTAATTCATATATGTCAAATTAAAGAGAAAATTAATCTTTTTTGTTAAAAATTTTATTCATTTTTGTTGTTAAAAATTAACATAACTGATAAAATAACCAAACAAAGATACGTGACGTGTGACGTGTACTTTATGCTGAAGTACAGGAACCAATTTTTAACAGAAAGATCAAAGATTTGCTATTTGATCTAACATACAAAAACTAATATGCCCTTTTTTAATTTAAATATTCGTATTAGAAGAACCTCCATAATACTTTCATGAAAAAAGAAGGTCAATTTCGTATCGATTTCATTTGTATTAATTTAAATATTCATATTATTCATTGCTACCCCTAAATATTTAAAAAGTTGAAGGATTATATAGGTTTTTTGATTTGTTATGAAGAAAGAAATAGAAGAAAAGAGTGTAAGTACGGAAGAAAAAGAACAAAAAGAAAAGTACATTTGTGATATTCTTCTAACATGTTTAAGAAGACTTGTAAAATTTTGACATATTTTTATGTAATAATGGTTTTATTTAATTTTGATAAATTTATTTTTATGTTACCTTTCAATGATTTTGATTCTAAATTCATTTGGAATCATACCAAAGCATCATTTGACTTGATTGTCCGAAACATATGGAGGGCATATTCTACTTTGAAATTAAAATTCTTTGAAATACACAACAACAAAAAACAGCTAGGAGGTTACAAGAGATTTTTTTATAGAAAAAAAACGAGATAATAGGATTATCGGGATATAATATTCCGGAATCTTAGCACTAAGATTATCGACTCAAAGTAATCTTCGTAACCACAAGCCCCTAAAAAAATAACTACTACAATAAAGGCCCTTGAAGAACTAGAGTAGTTCATTATGCTCAAAGCAAAAGCATTTAAAGAACATGTTATATAATCAATATCTCCTCTAGTCTTGGGAGGACTACATCGAATATTTAAGAAATAATCTTTCGTTTATGAAAAAAGAAAAATAAATGAAAGGCTTCCGTTACTAATGGTATCCTCATTTTCCAGGATGACCCCAAAATTTCTCGGTTATGTACTTCAAACGAACGTGCATTGATCGGAGTTTCATGGATATGCATGGAGCATAATTTGATGATTTATAACAACAAAGAACTATGGAGAATGTAAAACCAAACTTACAAATATCAATAGTTCTCTGAAACAGGTCTAGAAGGAAAAAGCCTTAGGAGAAACGTCATCAATGACCAAAGGCAAACCACGGCGAGGGCTTGGAAAGTTCCGATCATTCCAATCAGTGCACCACCTCTCTCGAACATCTCTGGGGTTCTCGGTGAATCTTTCATCACCAACAAAAAATGTTGAATGAATTGAGTAGCTCTTGTCAACTGATACAATCTATACACCTGCAATATCGATTATAAAGTCATCGATCATCTTATTTGATCTTTTAGAATGAATTTGAATGAGTGAATCCAGGGTGAAAAACCAAATACCTCGAAAATAATAGGAACGAGGGGCCAACAGGATGCCTGCCGTTTTTCTAGAGCCATCTCAAATGCAAATTGAGCGGCGCAGCCTGCTAGGAAAGGAGCCACTGCAACCAATGCTGGGAAGCCGAGTACCGGCCAAGTTACGTAGACGGCAACGAGTGGAGCAATAACCTTGAAACCCATTGACAAGAAGGCCGATGTTAGGTACCCCTTGAGTCCGGTAATGAGACCCCATCTCTTGGTGCTGAATTGTAAATATGGTCTTTGAATATGATCAGTCACAAGTAGGAACATCCCGAGTCCGATATAGAACATCACTTCAAAGGAAAACGATGAGACAATTTCTGCAAAGACATAATCGTGCAACACAATGAAATCAGTTCTTTATTCAAACAACACGCACTGAATTTCCCGTACCAGTCGATTTGGTTAATGAACATTGAAACAAACTCTAAGTATCAGGTTTTTCATCCCGATGTGGAGCTCAAATAAAAACTTTAAAGCTAATAGCAATGACATGTTTTGTATTAACCCCCTTTTTCTCTAATAATTATAGGCAAAAACATCCACGGAAAATACTACTTTTTTTGCATAAAACAACAAGGAGAACAGAGGGTTGAAACTTGAAATCAAGCGATGTAAAATACATCCATGAAACACAGTATCGATCCAAATAACAATCCCGTGACAGAAATGGCATGTTTTGTATTAATCCCCTTTTTCTCTAATACTTATAGGCCAAAACGTCTACAGAAGATACTACTACTACCGCATAAAACAAGAAAGGGAACAAACGGTTGAAACTTGAAATCATGCAACATAATTACATCCATGAAACACTGTATCGAGCCAAGTAACGATCCTGTGACGGCAATGGCATGTTTTGTATTAATCCCCCTTTTCCCTAATACTTATAGGCCAAAAAGTCTACAGGAGATACTACTAACAAGGGAAACAAAGGGTTGAAACTTGAAATCAAGCAATGCAATTACATCAATGAAACACCGTATCAATCCAAGTAAAGATCCCACGACAGGATAACATTTTAAATGGTTTATCTCAATGTGTAGCTCAAACAAAAACTTAAAAGCTATAGCAATGACACGTTTTCATCTCAATCTTCCTTTTGTCACTAATAACTATAGGCAAAAAGATGCCGAATTCGAAAAACCACCTACATTAAAGCAAGCAAAAAAAAGTAATTAAGTTGAATTACAAAGTACCTATGAGTGTCTCATCCTTGAAGAAAGCCTCAATTGCATTGCTAAAGAAAAATTGAGGAACAATCAATGAACAAATCAATGCAACAGGTGCTAATACCCAAAGTAAAGATCCTTTTTCTTCTTGGAATGGAGCTGACATTAATTTGTTCTCTTCAACTAGCTGATGAGTTAACCCATGGAAGGAAACTGAACCGGATTTACCACGAAACGGTTCTACCCCAACAGATATTGGGTTTGAATTAGAACCAGAAGCACACACTATCTTTTTCACTTCACGTGTAAAAGACCCTGAATTTAATTTTTTTCTAAAAAAAATTAACATGGTTGAAACACTAAAAAGGTAAAAAAAAAAAAAAACCCAGAAATAAAAACACAAAAGATTACATTTTGATACATGTTGAAGCCTGGGATTTCGAGTCCTTAGTTTGGGGTTGGTGATAGGCTGCCTCAAATTCTGGAAATTGGAGACAAAGAGTTAGTTTCTGCCATTGATGAAACTAATTTGCGAGAGAATTTACTTACAGATTGAAAGGAAAAGCGACGATGATTGGGGAATTTGAGCTTTGGGGCATGAAAGCTATGGCAAACGGATTGAAGTTCCATTTTTTAGGGTTTTAGGGGAATTGGTTGATGAAGATGATTTGTTTTTGTTCATTGCTTAAACCCCCCCACGAGGTGGGTTTTGGGGTTTTAGCCCATTAGAATGTATAACATGTTGGAAATTGGGTTATTTATTATTAGGCCCAAAAATAAAGGGCTTAACAACATGTCATGTCTTAAATTTTATTTATTTTTTGGATAAATATCAAATATACACATTAACTTTAGTCTAATATGCAATTATATGCATGAAACTTAAATTATGGTTTATATGTATATAAAAGCTTTTGATTTTGATTCAATTATATAAATTTAAAGAAATGAATACATACATTTATTTTCATATTGGATTAATATAAATGTTTATGTATATAATACATCAACGTAAAATGACGTTAATTCGATAATGTTGTTAGCGATTTGTGAAAATTGAATCAAATTAAAATTCATATATGATATTGCACGTTATATCAAAGTTCATATATAATATTTTAAAAAAACTTGATGTGACCCACAATCGGACTTCAATTCAATTGTGAATTTATTAAAAACCTTTTATTTTTAAAAAAGGACAAATATTAATTTGAAGGTACTTTTATCTTTTTATATTTTATATAAAATTTAGAAAATATATTTGTATAATCTAATTCAAACCCACAATATCATCAACTTTATTATATCAATTTACCATCTCAACTAAAGACATATTTAATGTCGAAAAAGCTTCATTTTGTGGATTGTTCCAATTTGATGTCCCAACTTATATTGCAACACAACTTGGAATAATACAATTTAATAAGCAAATTATAAAAGAAAAATAAGGCAACGAGAAAAATTAACATACGATATTTATTAATACAATTCAAATTTATTAATCCTATTTTGTGGGGTCGTGCTATGAATGATTTTATTCAACAATTGTTTGGATTATTTATTGACTAAAGTTCAATGTACCCTTTCAACAACGATAATTGCAACTTCAGCAATGAATCCAATAGTTATAATCGCTCACTTAAAAACGTCACTTACAAATCTCAAGAACTCGAGGATGCAAAAATACAAAGCAAAGAAAGCAATGCAAAAGCACTCCAGAGATACTCTCTAACATGTGCGACAATGCAATTATTTGAAGTCGTCGTGATATTTTTTTTTCTATTGGAATAGTATATTCTTAAAAAAATTAACGTCAACATTTTGATTGAAATAATTAACAATATTAACTATTTAAATTAATAATGACATTATGAAAATAGAGAGCTCAAATCAATAATTAAAATATAATATTAAATTTCAACTTCCAACATGGTTTAGTGGCGAAAGTTAGAATTTGACCATTATATTATATTGTCAAAAAGTAACACCAGCTTAAAAAAATATCAAAATTTAGTTCAAAATTTTCAATTTGATCTTTTAATGATGATTTTGGATCGAGCTCTTTAATAGTACAGAATACATCAAATGAAAAATCAGATAAATATACGAAACATACACATATTATGAGAGGAAGACCCACACATCACAATTCTTCTAAATGAGACTTAAACCCGAACCTTTCAGATCCAAGACTTCAACTTTGATTTATATATGATTTATAAATTAAAAAGATATTGGGATGAGAAAATAACGGACTGAATTTTAACAATTATTTCTGAAAAAGGCAATAACTTAAAGCATATTTTGTAAAAAAAAAAAAAGAAAGACAAAATGCCAGTAAGCACTGACATTTTTGGTACCACAATGCAGCCAGATTTGTATTTAGATAGACATCCAAATGGTTCTAAAAGAAATCCTCGCGTTACCATTAATAATAGATATGCCAATTAAATTAAAATTTAATTAATATATATATTTTTAATTTTAAATAATAATACGATGTAATATTAAAATATCATATCATCATATTTTAACGAAATGTAAATTCAATAAAAATATTTAAAAAAGTATTAAATTTCATGATAAAACAAAACTTAATTATAAAATTCAAAAGATAATAATATCTCTCAACAAAGTAGTTGATAAGCTCAATCAAGTTAAAATAAATTGACATAAATATTTTTTTTATGTAATTTACCCACATTATGAAAATGTAGTGGAATAATAAAATCCTTTAAAAGATTTAAATATTAATCTTAAGTTGATATTAAAATAAATTGATGTAATTTACCCGCATTTCAAAAATAATGGCGGAATAAATAAAATCCGTTGAAAGTAATTATGGTAAAATTATTATGGGATCATTGATTAAGAGTTTAATTATATTTTATTTTTTTTATTTAAAAAATGAGTAAATTAATCCTTACGTATAATAAACTAATTCATGTATATTAATATGAAATACACATGACACGGCATGTATCACTGTTTCATTATTCTATCAACTCTACCAATTTTTAGTAATAGGAATAAATAAAAATTTTAACATAAAAAATATATTTACCTTTTAATTTACTGTACAAAAATTAATTTATTGAAAATTTGTTCGCATACTTATCTATGTAATAATTGGAGGAAAATTGGTGGTACAGGGATTTATATTTTTTATATTACATGCTTGAAAAGCGTGCCATTTTAATTTATGAAGGGAAATGACGAGGGGATCATGGTTACGTCTTTTGATTGATTACTAGGGAGAATTCATGATTTATTTTAGAGGAAATCAAAATTTAATTAATTAATTTACAATTTTTTTATTTATAATATAATTGAATTGTAAATTTCGATATCCCTACTTTCCCCTCATATTTGCTTCTGAATATTATTTTCAATTTTTAAAATGAATTTTGTAAAATTTTATTAATATCTGCCATGGATTAAAATTTACATTTTCATAATTTAGATGAGTAGAAAAGAGAAAAATATGCACTAAGAAATATCAATATAGTTAGTCGTAAGGATGGAATTTTTCCCCTTAACGTTTAGGTGCACAGACAAAATCCTCGATTTGATCAATCATGAAAAAATCTGTCCCTCATTGATAAGATTTAGGTAAGATATGAAGGTAATTATTTATGTAAAAAATTCAATACAATTAATGTATATTTAAATTTGATTTTAATATTTAATTTGATATTGAATTAATTTGTATTAAAAATGTGATTCAAATATTTGAATTTATTATTTGAATAAGTAATGTCAATTCAGATAATAAATATTCGATGAAATTTATTTGAATTCGTAATAAATAGTAATTTTAATATGTTATATGAGTGAACTTTAAGTTAGACAATTTTATTTTATTTTCTAAGGTTATTTAATTTTAAAAAAATTATGATAAAATAATTTCTAAGGTTATTTAATTCTTAAAAAAAATTATGATAAAATAATAATTTAATAATCAATTTAGAATTAAAAATTTAATATCAAAATGAAAAACTGAGTATAATTGGAAGACAAATCCTTTTAAAAATTCGTCGGTCGAAAAAAAATGAAATTTTATCTGAAAAGCTCTATAATTGAAGATGGGAACCAATACGGTGGCCCAGCTGTTGCTATGATTCGTTGATCGAAAAAAATCTTTATCATCAACTACTAACACGTGCATGTGATGTAAAAGACCTTAGTTTTTCCCTCGTCAAGATAATCAAGACACGAATAAAACATGTCATGAATAATTCTACTAGTATTATTATTAAAATAGAAAAATATTTTCAAAATCTTATCATAATCTTTTGGGTACATTACACTCAAAGTCATTAAATTATTAGTAACTTTACATTTTAACCTTTTAACTTCAAAAAATTACAAAATGGTCACTGACATTCTCTTTTACAATTTAATATTTTTTTATAATACAACTTTGAACATTACGAATCTGTAAACTTGTTATGGTGTTCGCCATTACTGATCCGCTACCCGATTACCTGATTGAGACCAACCCGTAACATGCATAGTTTGCATCTTGAGTTCGCACATGATGAGTTCGCATCTCCCCAAGAACTCGTATAGAGTGGGTTTGTACCACTGTATAGGCGAACTCGTACTTAGAAAACATGTGTTAATCCTAGAATAGGGTATTTGTTGGTATGCATGGAGGCCTTCCTAGAACGTCACATCTGGGAACCATATCATATAAATAGAGAAATTAATACCCTTTAGAGGAGAAACACACAAAAACACTAAACAAAACCAAAATCCAAACAACTTGCTTCTTTGATCTTCGACATTAACCGTCAAATCGACTTAGATCTAAGGTACGTTATCCTACTCGTTGATGGGTACTAATCTACCGTATCAATCCTCAAATCGTTGCTTGGAGTTCGTTAGCTAGACTTTTAGAAAAAAAATCCTTAACAACGTAGTGACTTAAATAAAAAAAAATTAATATTTCCATAATTATTTTATAAATTTATAAAATTGAATGACCAAAACGTAAATTAATTTATAAGTTAATGATTTTAGATGTAATTTAGCTTAAATTCTTTTAATAATCATAAATCTACCAAGTGGATTTAATAATGCACACATTTCACGAGTGAACAATGTTTTTGTCATTGCTTGGCCATGCCACTACTATAAGTACATACTAGATTTGGCTCTCTAATTGCAATTTACATCTCCTTTCCAAAGCCTTATTTGTTTCTTTTAGCTAATTCCATCTTTCTCTTTCAAGAAATAAGTAATTGTTTAAACCCTTCTAATGGCTTCACGTGGTGCCACTGTTGAGCCAATTACTGGCTTAATTTTCGATACAACGCTCCCGTCTGAAACCGAAGAAACCAAGCTTCCGATGAAGAAAATCCCAGGTGATTATGGGCTACCTTTCATCGGTTCAATCAAAGACCGACTCGATTATTTCTACAATCAAGGTCGGGACAAGTTTTTCAAATCCAAAATTCAAAAATACCAATCGACGGTACTCCGAACCAACATGCCACCAGGTCCATTCATCGCTTCGAACCCTAAAGTCATTGCTTTACTCGACGGAAAGAGCTTTCCAATCCTTTTCGATGTATCGAAAGTTGAAAAGAAAAACCTTTTCACCGGTACTTACATGCCATCAACCAACCTCACTGGCGGGTATCGTATTTTATCCTATCTCGACCCGTCAGAACCAAAACACACTAAGCTTAAACAACTACTTTTCTTTCTCTTGAAATCGAGTAGTAATCGAGTTTTTCATGAGTTTGAAGCATGTTACACTGAGTTATTCAAAAAGGTCGAACATGAAATCAATGAAAAAGGCCAAAGTAGTGTTGAGAAACCTAATGAACAAGCTGCATTTAATTTCTTAGGTAGAGCTTATTTCGGTTCAAACCCGGTCGATACTAAATTGGGAACTGACGGTCCGAGTTTGATCGCTAAATGGGTATTATTTCAACTCGCTCCGGTTCTTTCCCTCGGTTTACCCAAATATATAGAAGACCTTCTAATTCATACGTTTCCATTACCATCTTTTCTTGTGAAAAAAGACTACAAAAGATTATACAATTTTTTCTACGACTCGGCCGGTTCGGTTCTTGATGAAGCTGAAAGAATGGGTATTTCACGTGAAGAAGCTTGTCATAATCTTTTGTTCGCTACGTGCTTTAATACCTTCGGCGGCATGAAAATCTTCTTCCCCAACATATTGAAATGGATCGGTAATGCCGGACCGGACCTACACCGTTCATTAGCAACAGAGATCAGGTCGGTGATCAAATCCAATGGTGGAGAGTTAAGTTTGGGTGCAATGGAACAAATGCCATTGATGAAATCGGTGGTGTACGAAGCTTTCCGTATTGAACCACCGGTGCCGGCGCAATATGCAAAAGCGAAGGTGGATTTGGTGATTGAAAGTCACGACGCCGTTTTCGAAGTGAAAAAAGGGGAGATGTTATTCGGGTACCAACCGTTTGCGACCAAAGATCCGATCATATTTGAAAGGGCTGAAGAGTTTGTACCGGAGAGGTTTATGGGTGTTGAAGGGGAGAAATTGTTGAAACATGTGTTTTGGTCGAACGGACCGGAAACAGAGCATCCGACGGTGGAGAATAAACAGTGTGCTGGTAAGGAATTTGTGGTGTTGATTTCTAGGTTGTTCGTGGTGGAACTTTTCCGACGTTATGATACGTTTGAGATTGAAGTTGGGACATCGACGTTGGGGGCTGCCATTACCATAAAGTCGTTGAATAAAGCAAGCTTTTAAGTATACTGTAATCTTCGTCAGGGCTTTGTCAAGTGTGTCATGTTTTTTCTTCAATAAATAATGTATGATCGAGTATTGAATTTTCGGTCATAGTAGCATATTTCGTTATTAGTTGTTTATTTTTTGAAAAAAATTCACGATGAAATGGTTAATTATTGTTCTCGACTATGAATATCTTTGTTTATATAATAAAAATGAAATATGGAGTCAATTCTCGTATTATTTGAATAACATTGGTGAAATTTTACCATTAGTTGATACATTTATTTACTTCAATTTGATTATTTTTAATTTGTATATTTTTTCAATTTCAAAATTTTGGGCAAACTACGTTAATAATCACCTAACTATTAATAATTTTTTTTTTTTAACTTCTCAATTATTAAAAAGTTACAAAATGATTACTGAACTATTTAATTTTGTCTTTTCTAAACACTAACGGACTAACTAAAAACAAAAGCACCCAAAAATCGAAGACTTGAAGTAGATTTTAACTAATAAATATCTATACTATTATTTAAATCGAAAACCTATTTTAATTGAATTCAAGAAAATTGAAATCCACGTTAATTAAAGTTTATTTATTGTTTTGTTTATTATTTATGTACAAGATTGAGAGTATTTATTTGTTAGAATCTTATTTTAATTACAAATAAAAATATTTAATTAAACCATAAAATCATTAATCATTAGTGAATTAAAAATATTTATTTTATAAATAAAAAGTACAATAAGCATCTACTATGAAATCATTTTAGCGATAAATATTAAAATTATACATTAGTTTTGATTTGATTCAGTTTTCACAAATCATTAACAACATTATCAAATTAGCATAATTTTACGTTGATATATGTTGCATACACAAACAATTATATTTATCCAGTATGAAAATAATTATATGCATTCTTTTATTTAAATGTGTATAATTAACTGAACCAAAATCAAAGTTGCACGTATACATATGAATCGTAATTTAAATCGTATATATAATTATAACAAAATTAAAGTTAATATATCAAATTACATATTAAAGCAAGAGTAACAAGTGATTCACACTCTATCGTCCTCCAAGTATAGAGATATTATCTTTGTGCTTAAAGACTAAAATGCTTACATCCAAATTCTCACATCGATAACTTGAGCAATAAAGACTCAATGTTTTCAATTCAATTTGTACCCTCTCACAAAATAGTTCCTCAATGAATAGATTCAAATGTTCTCAATACGCTCTCATCAAAAACCTATACAAGTCTCAAATCATATATCAATTTCAACCAGCTAACATAGAATCATGTATCAACTTATTTGGATTTTTATTTAATTTAATCACTCCGTAAGCATAACTTGATTTGTTTGGAGTTGACTATTTTTCGAATCAAAACAGTTGGACTATGATTTATGTTGATTTTGTGAAAGTGTATTAGTCCATCTATCAAAATTGATATAGTAAAGAAAGAAATCATTGAAGATTAGATTCATCCAAATCAAGCAAATGGGATCTCTTTGTTTCATTGAGATTGGCACCATTGGCACAATGGAATATCTTAGAGATCTCTAGACTTTATTAGATCTTTTTTGTAGTCTTATTATTGACCACTTTGGTGGGATTAATATTATAAATAATTTGTATTTCGACAAGTACGAAAATATTTATATATGAGAGATTCGTATAAGTGAGTGAGTCACTTGATTTTATAAATTAAGTTTTCGAAAAGAAAAAATTTAGTGAAGAGTGATCTAAATCTTCAATGCAAGTGTGAAGTTGTTATATTGATGAGTGATTGGATTTAGATCCTTTGTTCTACGAGGTTGAAAGTAATACATTAATTTTCTGAGTAAATTCCCCTAAAAATAGATGATCATCCAACTGCATAATTATTAAAATATTATATATTAAAACTATTTTATTACTAAAACATAATGACTAAAAAATATTGGTGTAAATTGACTTAATTGACACATTTGATTTTTTTCGATTTTGGTTAAATCAATAAATTTGACTAAATCGATACAAGGTTCAATTAAAATGATTAAATCGATCGACTGTTTGTAAATAACAACTAAAAATTAGTGCAAGAAATTGAAGAAATGGAATCCTTGTACAATTTGGGTCCTATATTATTCTTATGTTACTTGTAAGACATTAAGACATGTGGGTTTTGTTTGGTTTGAGGCTGTCAAACTTGGACTTCGGGCCTGGCTTATAAATCTACCATTTCTAGGTTAACAAAAAAAAAAAAAATATTGTCTGCTTAGCAAATTCATTGTAGAGGTAAAATTATACTTCATCTTTCTAAAAATAAAAAAATTTCATTTAGGCTTTTAAAATAATAAAGATAAAATTGTCCCTAAAAATGATAAATTTTAATTTAATATTTAAAAATTACATTTTTACTATCGTAAAAATTACAATTTAATTGGCACCCTCTAAAAAAGTATTCTGGCTTCGCCCCTAGCTCCAGATGTAATTTGAGTTCGAGTCACGCTAATCGTATTGCTATTAAGGTTTTGTTCTTTTTCTGTAATTTATCAAGAAATAAAATAAAATATTCATTTTATTTTCATTTAAAATTAAAAATCTTTATTAAAGTAAAAAAATCACTTAATATTGAATATTAATTAATTTTTATTTCTCAAGGATCAAGATATCTATCCAATCCATTAATTTTGTCAAACGGGCGAATATTAGGAAACCTTAGTCGTTTAAAAAATTTTGATATTCAATTTTGTTTTTTTGTTTTTTTTTTTTGAAATTTATTTTTGTGCTGAATTATATAAAAATATGATAAATTATAACTCGTGGCCAGCATTCACCTCTTAATGAGCTTATAGAATGCGAAGGATTTGTTATTGGGCTCGCTCGAGTAGATACTTTAAAAAATAAAAAAATATGATAAATTATAATTTGTCCACCCGATTTTTAAAAAAATTTTATTAGATGACATTATTTCTTGTATAATTATTTTGATATTTATTGTAACATCTCGAAATTCAGATCCAACGATCGAATCGAATGAAGAGTATTATAATTGACCCAATCCGACCTAGCCTATAAACAACACTAGTTGTAAGAAGATATGTCCATTAAACTATCCATTAGCAACAACTGTCCTAATTATTTCATCATTAATCAAAAGCCCTCATTTCTAGCTTTCAATGTACATAATCGTTTGCTTCAATCAAGAAAGATGCTTGTGATATTGAACTCAGATTATGATAAAACCAATTTAAGCGTGATGTATAGCCTCATAATTTTTTTATGAATATTTACTTTCCTTCTTATGATAACCCCATGGTATTCAGATTCTTTAAGAATATTTACTTTCCTTTTACGGTATAAATTAACAAGTGGTTGGGTGCAATGGTAAAACACATTGTACTCTCAAAAGGAGGATTCAAGTTTGGATCTTGGGTAAGCTATACTAGTAGTCACTTAACTATTAGTAAATTTTTTTTTTGATTACCCAATTATGAAAAGTTACAAAATGAATTTTCTCTTTTTTTGTCACTAGATGGCTAATGGTGACAGTTTTGAAAATTGACGTAATAATAACTTTAAGCCAAATTTTATACATTTTGTTCTTTGACCTTTTTGCAGTTTTGCCTTTCTTTATGACCCTTTTACATAAAAAGCTAAAAACCAAATTTATCAGCTAAATTTGATTGAAAGTATACAAAAAATATAAACACAAAAAAATCCAAGATAATAATTTTCATTCTTTTAAAATTAACTCTCAATGTTACAAAATGTGTAAATATTGAAGATTATTTTTAAAAAAAACCCAAGACTAATATGACGTAATTTACAAATGCTAATGGTTAATGTTGATATTATACCAATTTTAAAAGCTGTCATCGTTAGCTAGCTAGTGAAAAAAAAGACAAAATTTAATAATTAGGTGACCATTTTATAATTTTTCATAGTTGAATGACTAAAGAAAAATTTACTAATAATTAAATGACTGCTAATGTAATTTATCCTTGATTTTTTAGAGGTTCAATTGATGAAATGTATGGTGTGAAATATTCAACTGGATCCACTCTAATTAATTGTTTAATTTTTTGTCATGGGTTCATTGTACCCTTTAGTGTTTACATTTTTAACTGGTGTGTTTCCCAATTATAACTAAAAATTCTTGCAGGGACCAAAACAAACAAATAATTCAATTTATAATCCTTACGAAATGGAAGGCTTGGAATTTTGTCCAAATTGGGTTCTGTATCTTATCCTTAAATTATGTTTTGTTTCTTACTGAAGACGCAAAGACATGTGGTTCTTGTTTGGTTTGAGGTTCAACTTGGTCTTCCACCTAAAAATGTCAGCTTATAATTATAAACCATACTTTATTAATTAAAATATTCAGTACTTTTTTTAAATTAAAAAAATCTAATTAATATTGAATATCGATTAATTTTTATTTATTAGGAATCGAGATATCATTCTATTGTTACATGCTTAGTCCAAAAGGATGAATATAGGGCAGGCAGAGGACTCTACCCCTTCGAAATTTTCACAATTCAATTTTAATTTTTTTTTAATTTCTCGGAATTGAATTTTAAATCTCAAAATTTTTAAACAAGATATAACATAAATAAAGAAAAATAAAAATTTCGAGGTGAAGGATTGCAACAAACATATGTATAATGATATGTCAAATTGTTATTTCCACATATTACTGATGCGATGTACATATTATCATATGCGTAATGATATGTCAACTTTCACATATTACTCACTAAATATTCAATTAATGGATTAATGATTGTCATTTGCATCAGGATTAAGATTTCAAAAATTCGAAAAGTACAAGGATTTAAAATGATCTAATTGCATAATATGGATTAAAATTACAATTCTACGCAGATTACAAGACTAGTAATTGAGTTTAACCAATGGATTTAATTACTATTATTTAAATCAGGACTAAGATTTTAAAATTTAAAAAATATAAGGACTAATAGAAGAATTTAACCAAAAAAAGTTTGTAATGAAGATAAAAATGATAGCAAATAGAGAATAAATTTCAAAAGTCCAATGTAGTATTCCAACTCAAAGACATTGTACAACTTTGGGGGTTTGAATAGTTTATTTGTTGTTGTCGGCCATGCCATTGTGCTATAAATAAAGAGACTTTTGGCTCTCTTTTTGCAATCCATTCCATCTTTTCAAAGCTATATTTTTTTTTTTTGAAGAAATTTTATCACTCTTAAACCCTCCTAATGGCTTCTAGTGCTACATTGTCTTCTCGACTTGCTAATGTTCGAGTTCCTCCGTCAATGACGGTTTCCGAGCTCGAAAAAATCGAGCTTCCTTTGAAGCCAATTCCCGGTGATTATGGACTTCCTTTCATTGGTGCAATCAAAGACCGGCTCGATTATTTCTACAACCAAGGTCGAGACCAATTTTTCAAATCCAAAATCCAAAAATACCAATCAACCGTACTTCGAACAAACATGCCACCAGGTCCATTCATCTCTTCGAACCCAAAAGTTGTCGCTTTACTTGATGGAAAGAGCTTTCCAGTTCTTTTTGACGTATCGAAAGTTGAAAAGAAAGACCTTTTCACCGGCACTTACATGTCTTCAACCAACCTCACCGGCGGGTATCGAATTTTATCATATCTCGACCCATCGGAACCCAAACATGCCAAACTCAAACAACTTCTCTTTTTTCTCTTGAAATCAAGTAGAGATCGAGTGTTGCCCGAGTTCAAAGCGTGTTACACCGAGTTATTCAAAACGGTGGAATATGAACTCGCGGAGAAAGGTAAATGTAGCTTCCAAACACCTAGTGAACAAGCTGCTTTTAATTTCTTAGCTCGAGCTTTCTTTAACTCGAATCCAGTTGATTCTAAACTCGGAATTGATGGTCCGAGTTTGGCTAACAAATGGGTTTTGTTTCAACTCGGCCCAATTTTCACCCTTGGTCTACCCAAATATATAGAAGATCTTTTACTCCATACATTTCCATTCCCATCTTTTCTTGTTAAAAATGATTACAAAAAATTATATGATTTCTTCTACGAATCGGCCGGTTTAGTTCTTGACGAAGCTGAAAAAATGGGTATTTCACGTGACGAAGCTTGTCACAATCTTGTATTTGCTACGTGCTTTAATTCCTTCGGCGGCATTAAAGTGTTCTTCCCGATTATGCTTAAATGGATTGGTTTAGCCGGAGAAAATCTACACCGATCATTAGCAAAAGAGATTAGATCGGTCATTGAATCAAACGGCGGAGAACTAAGCTTGTCCGCAATGGAACAAATGCCGTTGATGAAATCTGTGGTGTACGAATCATTTCGTATCGATCCGCCAGTTCAATTTCAATACGGGAAGGCGAAGAAAGATCTTTTGATTGAAAGTTACCATTCTGTATACGAAGTGAAAGAAGGGGAGATGTTGTTCGGATACCAACCGTTCGCGACGAAGGATCAGAATATATTTGAGAGAGCCGAGGAGTTTGTGCCCGACCGATTCATGGGTGTCGACGGAGAGAAGTTGTTGAAGTATGTGCTTTGGTCTAATGGACCGGAGACCGAGCATCCTACGGTGGCGAATAAACAATGTCCCGGTAAAGATTTCGTGATGTTGGTGTCTAGGCTTTTTGTGGTGGAATTTTTCAGACGTTACGATACGTTTGAAGTCGAAGTCGGACCGGCACCGGTGGGGGTGGCCGTCACTATAACGTCGTTGAAAGCTGCAAGCTTTTAGAGACGATGAAATTTGTTATGCAAATGCTTCATTATTGTAATATGTGAAATAGTTTCTAACGTACGAACTTCGATTAATTAAAAGTCAATATTATAACATAAGTTAGTTTGATTTATTATTACATAAAATTATTTAATCTCATATTGAATAATTTCAAAATTATACATTAACTTTGATTCAATGTACAATTTGATATATAAATTTTGATTTACTACAATTATACACATAAAATTTTAATTTTGATTCAAATGAATATATGAAAATTTAATTGTCATTCAACTATACACACAGAGGTGAAACCAAATTTTTTTTAGAAGAGATCGAAATTAAATTGTATTTTTATCATAGCAAAAATGCAATTTCACATTTTTATTAACTCATTTCTTTATAATTTTTAAAAGATTAAATCAAATTTTTTCTATTTTTAGGAGTGCTGAGACCTTGCCAGCTCTCTAGTTTCGCCCTATGTACACATTTAAAGAATAAATGCATCATTTTCTTTTCATATTAGATAAATATAATTATTTGTGTATGCAATGTGTGAACACTAATATAATGTTATATCGATAATTATTTTAATAATCTGTAAAAATTAAATCAAATCAAAATTTCATAATTAAAATCACGCAAAATCATATTTCATATATAACATTTCACGTTAAACAAAAAATTTATATATAATTTTAAAATTTTTCTCTACAGTGTAAAATCTCTATCATATTTTGTGGCTAAATATTTCACAGAATCTTTACCTATAAGTCCGATTTGTCACCATCGAAGCTAATCTCACCGTCCATTTGAAACCTAACCCATCTTTTACCTTCATCAACGGTCAGCCTTCATTTAAAAAATTCCACCTTTGGAAACTGAAAATTTTAAAATCCCACCTTTAACCTTTAAGTCAAATTGAAACTTTGAAAACCTCTTTAATTTAGAGGGGATTTTAATTAGAAAGATAAATGAGTAAATGGGTAAATATATAAAATATTTTTAATCTTAATCAGCATCAACTACCACGTCATTTAATTAAAAAATATTAAAGTCTCACATTATAACAAATGACCTTTCATTTTTCTTAGGGGACTGAAATGCAATTTGAGTATAACATAGGGACTTTTATAAAACTTTTACCAACCCTATAAACCTAGCATTTATGGGTTTACCAATAAAATGAGGACAAATTAATACTTTACTAAATAAAATATTTTTTTTCTCAGTCATTGTATTAAATTTAAATAAAAAATTATATAATTTATAAATAAGAAAAGTATAATTTTTGGGTTAGTATTTTTCCAGAAAAATTGTTTTATACGAAACGAATTTAAACTTTTGAACAGCGACAGGTGGGATAAAAACAGAGATAAAATTGAAAATCTCAAGCCGCCGCCGCCGCCGTCGTCTCATCTGAAATGACTCGTCAATAAGGACTTAACGTAAAACAAAGTTAAACAAATTTTCCATAATTTAACAAGTAATAAAATATACACAAGTTATACTTTTATAATATGATAAATTAAAAAAGTTATTCACGAACGTAAATATTTTGAATATCCCATGGAAAAATGGTGTAGAAGAAAGGTTTGACTTTTCTAGTTAATGGGTTACATTATTCAACAAGTAGCTTGAAGAAGGTGAGCTTTGTTCACTCAACCATGGATCTTGCACTGATACTGGTGAATGATCCTTCATTTTCTCCATCAAATTCATAAACCCAACATTACTCATTTGAAGCATAAACAAGCCGTTTCTATTTTCAACTCCACCATCCTTATTAATTCCCTTGCTTAATGGTTGCTCACTTAGGTTTGACGAAGAAGAACAAGGTGACACCTCTAAGGAAGTACCATCATAATTGATTTCTTCTCCAAGTACCCAGCTACTTACCTTAATCTGTTCCAATTCCATTGCTACTTCCATCATTGTAGGTCTCATGTCTCTATGAAATGATAAACATCTAAAGGCTAGCTCCGCAACCTTGTGGATTGATGAAAATGTCCATGGATCAGTACTTTTGGGGTTTAAAAATGGGTCTATGATCTCATCTAAACGTCCCTTGCTGATTCTATCAGTAGCAATGGATGCTAAGTTTGCTTCATTTGGTGATCTTGAGAAGTCTATCACTTTCAATGCTGTTATGATCTCGATTAGAACGACCCCGAAGCTATAAACATCGCTTTTATCGGAAAGATGGAAGTTTTGATGGTATTGAGGGTCAAGGTATCCTGGTGTTCCTTGTGGAGCTGTCGAAATGTGGGATGTTTCGGTTTTTCCGAGCCTAGAAAGGCCGAAATCGGCCACTTTGGACTTGAAATTGTAGTCTAAAAGTATGTTGCTAGATTTGATGTCTCTATGGTAGATAGGAGGGTCTATAGCAGAGTGTAAATGAGCAATGGCTTGTGCAGTTTCTGTAGCGATGGTAAGTCGAACCGGCCAAGGAAGTCCATCGCCTCGTTCTCCTCGTAAATGTTGGCACAATGTTCCATTAGGCATGAACTCGTAAATGAGTATTTGTTCGCCGTTTTCCATGGAACAACCTAATAAACGAACTAGATTCGGGTGACTTACGGATGATATTAGCTTGATCTCGTTCACGACTTGCTTGATACAATCGGTGTCTCTATGCTTGATCCTTTTGATAGCAACCCATGAATTGGTATGTAGTTTGCCTGCATAGACTGTCCCAAATGCTCCAGTTCCAAGCCTTTGTTTCTCTGAGAAACCATTTGTAGCTTTCTCTATTTCTTTGTATGTGTAAATCGGAATATTGATGTCCGATGCATCGGAAAACAGTCTTTTCGTGTTGTGTTTGGTTCTCAAACTCGATTGCTTGCGCACGAAGCAACATATGAGAACTACACAAATCATTAAAGAAGCTCCAATTGCAATGCCTACGAAAAATGAACACCAACAATTAGTGATGTGATGATCACTAGCATTCATAAGTTCAACATCAAATTAACATTACCTCCGATTAACATAATGACTCGAGCCGTTCCTCTGCATTCACCAGAAACGTACCTCCCGAGGTTACAATCGGAAGAGGCTGTTTAGTTTTACATATCAACAAACGCAAAAACATATTGTTAAAAGACTATGGGTTTATAATGCTTAATCATAATCTTGCATCACCCAATATGTAAAAATAGCACGGACGCCCTTATGTTAGGAGTCGGATTGCATTTTGCTCCTCTACTAAAAAATTGACAAATTAGTCACTGTACATTAAATTAAAGAGAAAAATTGTTCTTCTGTTAAAAATTTCATTCATTTTTACTATTAAAAAATGATCCTTGTACGTCAGAACGAGGTACAGAAAGGACCAGTTTGCTCATTTATTTAGTAAATGGGGATATAATACAATCTGACTCTTAGTACAAGATTTTCATGATACTTTTATCCACCTAATACCATATATGGATTTTATGTACTTATATGATTGTTGTTTATAGATTAAGGTCTAATGGAATCAAATTTGATGCAACTAGTAAAAAATTTACAATGGGGGTCCCTCAATGATGATCGATGAAAGAAAATTTGGTTCCTTGTGAGCTAAATGGTAAGGGTTTGACACATTGAAAAGCATTTTTGCCTTTACAAAAATATGAGTGGCCCCATCATTGAGCAAAGTTTAAGCCTGAAAATCAGGGTATTATGAATCATTTTTAGAGTGTAGTGTGTGGCATATGCTATCACTTTTGCTGCCACGCAAAGCATTTGCATTCTCCACATAATGCTCTGCAAACTTTAATTTGTTAAAGTGAAGGTTGCTTTTATTGGATAATTACAAAGACCGGAATGAAGTAAAATTTTTTTTAAAGAAGATCGAGATTAAATTATATATATATAATTTTATAATTTTTTAGAATAAACAAATAAAAGAAATTATCATTTTTGAGAGCTAAACTTAAGTTTGAAAGGATTAAAACTAAAATTTTCTATTTGCCTCGCAGAGGCGAAATCCTCTCATGGTTTATCATTATAACCCAATTCTTTTTTTTGTTTGTTTTGTTTTGTTTAATTCTGAGCAAATTTCGGTTAAAATTCAGTTAATTAATTAAATTTGTATAATTTAATTGATTTGGTTCGATTAATTTAATTTTAATAAATTAAAATATATTAAATTGACTAACTAATTGAATTTATATATTAAATTCATATACTTAAAAATACGTTTCCTATACTTAAATCCATTATAATATTCCTCAAATTCAAATAAATACATTTATTATTCAAAGCTTAAATTATAAAATTCCCTAAGATCAATCTATCGAGTTTTAACTCGATTGGTATGAATATTATTGCATTTGAGTGTGTTAAAGCATATTATCCTCCTATTTATGGATTGAGAAAGACTATAGATAATTTTAAACATTATGTTAAAAAAAAAACAGATATAATCTATAAATTTTCCTTTTAAACCTTTTAAAATTTATAAAATTATAATTTAATATACGATGAAACTACACTTTATCTCAACTAATAATAAAATTACGATTTAATCCTCATAACAACAACAACAAAATTATATTTTAATTCTCATGAAAATTTATAATTTAAATTTTACCCTCCATAAAATTTTTCCAACTTCATCTCCGCTAAATTGATTTTTTTAAGTAAAAATTCTTTTGAACACAAATAACTATAATTTATAATTTTACCGACAATTTAAACTTTATTAATCATTTGCAGCATCAATTTGAAGAAAAAATATAACATGAACAATGAAAGCAAAATTTCCAAAGAGATTCGATGAAACAGAAGAACTAACCTTTCCGGCAACCATCGCCGGCACGATATCCATCACCAACAAACCCATTTCGGCACCTACAATACGATCCCGGTCGTCCATTAACCGGCGAAAAAATTTCATCACAAACGGCATTCTCAGAACATAACTCCGAGCACCGTCCTTCAATCCACCACCTTAGCTCCACGACTTGTACTTGCAACACACCCGATTCATTAAAAGATTCCGTCGATATCGACGACAAAAACGACCCACAATTCGTCCCAATCACCTTATCATAATCAAGAAAACCATTACTTTTCTTTTCCGAATAGCAACTAATGTTCCTATTATTAGAGCAAGCAAGGGACTCAAAATGAGTGCAAACCGTGGTAGATGGTATCATGCATGGTGATGGTAAGGTGCAGTTTTGTAATAAGATTGCGTTACGAGATGTTGGGGCGTAGTTTTGGGTATAAAGACGGTGGAGAGCTTGAAGTGGACGATCACAAGTGGCTTCAATGCTGATTTTTATATGGTTTTGGTTTATGTTTAGGATTGGGAAACCGGCAATATGGTGGTGGTGATGGTGGTTGGCGGTGGTGGTGCAATTTAGTGGGATTTGGCAGGTAGTGGAGAAGCCAAAAGGGTAAGGAACAAGGTTATCACCACATGATCGGTTGCAATTCGAGGATTGAATTATAAAGGGGAATGAAAGTATAAGGATTGATATGAAAATAAAATTGGGTTCTTTGGGTTGTTTGTGAATCATGGTTGGGAATGCTTTGTTGATGAGATCATTGAAGGGTTTCTTGTTTCTCAAGTGTATTGCACTTATTAAAGAAAAAACAAGGACTTCATTGGATCAGAGTGGGAATTTGAAGCTTGTGAGATGGAAATTTGGTGTGATCTTTTTCTTGTTAAGAAAAAGCTTTGATCAACAGCTAAATTGATTGCAAAAGATGCACAACTAACCGTCTTGGGTTTCAATATATACATAAACAACGGAAATAGTTTGAAATTTCATATTATGGGGTTTGATATCCAATTATAATTTTTTAAAAGGATTAAAATATAATTATATTATTTTATAATTAATAATAAGGTCTAAAACCGTTATTCAATAGAAATAATTTTTTTTTTTTTTAGTTATAAGAGAAAGATAAAATTTTAATAGCAATGCAATTAACGTGATTTAAATTTAGACTATATTAAAACAATGTTTGAATATCCTGACAATCAGGTCAACACATGAGGTACAAAAAATTAATTTTTTTTTAAGTATTTATATGAAAAATACGAAATTTTGGAAAAGAAATATATGGTCATTATTGAGTAGAGTGAGAAAAGAAATGCTAAATCTCTACTTTCTTTTCTTTGTTTTCACACTACTCCTCGTCTTATTGTTCCAAACCCAACATTGAAAATGACTTTTTTTTTTTCCTTTCTTTATTATGAGTGGCCAAAGCATCATTTGAAAGTCAGCTCGACATGAGACTATGGATGAGACTAGAGATGCTTGCTAAGGAATTTCTTTCCTTGGCATTTCCTACCTAATTTGATGAGCTATTGGAAATTAAGGTTACTATAAAAATATTATGGAGGTCTCTGTAGTAGGAATTAGAGTCTGTTTTGTTCTTTATTAAAAAAAAAGTAAATTAGTTTTCATATGTTAGATTAGAGAGCAAATTAGTCATTTTTGTTAAAAATTCCATTTATTTTTACAGTTAAAAATTGATCCCGGTAAGTCAGCATAACGCATACATGGCACGCCACATGTCACTGTCCGGTTATTCTGTAAGCATGATAGTTTTTAAGCTTTTTTGTTTAACATAGAGAGACTAATTTACCCATATTTTAATAGAAGGAGCAAAATACATTCCGACTTTTATTATAGGGGCCTCCATGATATTTTTACTTGTTAAACAATCAAAGGTGGTCATTACATGATCTAACTGGTAAATAAAACTTTTGCATTTTGATTGTTTCTAATATGGAATTTACTTTTAGGAAACAACAAAGAAGTTAAATACTAAAGAGCTTTAAGGGGTCAATTATAATTACTTTTTAGAACTTTTTAAAAGTGAAAGGAAAGTGCAATACTAGTGTTGGATTCACACCTTGGTACCAGCAAGCATCTCATGTTTGCCATAGTGCCTATTCAATAATGTTCTAAAATCATTAGAATATGTTTTTTTTTTTTTACAAGATTAAGATTTTTTTACGATCCGTGAAAATTAATTTATTGAGATTCGTGATTATCTCTTTCAAAAATATCATTTTTAAAGTTTAAATTTAAATTTTTTTTTCTTACGAACACAATATACTTAACCACTACATACATTCATCCAACACTATGATGCAATAAAAAAAAATATATAACGTTTAAATCACATCCGATGACTTTGAGGTTGAATTTTAATCTCTTAAAAAAAAATTATTTTAAAATATGTTGTGGCATGTTCACTCAATGTATTATAACTTAAAAAGACTCGAACTATTGCATTTAACCTATGAATGAAGCATTAAATTTGTCGGATTAAATGCAAGGGTTTGAATTTTTAAGCATAAAAGTGGTATGGAGACTCGTGTATTAGGAGTCATATTGCGTTTTGCCCTTCTACTAAAAAATGAGCTAAATAGTCCTTGTACTTAGATCAAAGAGCAAACCGGTCCTTAAGTTATAAATTTCATGCATTTATACAATTAAAAATTAGTCCATGTATGTTAGCATGGGGTACACGTGGCACACCAAGTGTAGCTGTCTGGTTATTCTGTCAGTCAAATCAGTTTTTAACAGCATAAATGGATGAAATTTTTAACAGTAAAAGATAGGTTTGCTCTTTGATCTAATATGCATGGACTAATTTACTCATTTTTAAAGTAAAGAGAGCAAAATACAACCTGACTCGTAATATAGAAACCTCCATGATACTCTAATCAAATTTTAAAGTAAAAAGGGTCGAGATAGACCAAAATACAATCCGTATTATAGTATAAAAACCTTTGCAATGTTTTTACCACCTGATTCAAATATAAACTCCCCCATTGTCAAATATTGGTGAATAGGGGACCATCTACTTGTATATATTTAAGGAGAAATGAAGTAACCCGTGATCCTGATAATTGATCACACGTTTGGACCCATAATTTGCAGTCTCATACACGGCAAACCAATCTCGTGATCTTATATTTCAACATTTTCCTTACGTATTCCAATTTGGACTGTATCTATTTGTTATTTAATTAATTAAATTTTTTAAAATTGTCGATTTAATATTAACTCAATTAACATCGTTCGTTATTGTAACAATTAAAAAATATGAATTTGAGTTCGTTTAAACGTGTATTATCTTTTCATTAAAGGGTTTAAGGTACGAGTAATAATAAGATAAAAAAAATAAAAACATTGAATACTATTTATTTTCATTAAAAGGTACTGATCATATCTGTTCTTTTTTTACATAATGCTTAGAAATACTTATAGACCCTTTCCAACCAATACATAAGAGGATTATGCGTTTTAGCACATTCGAACCTATGTTTTCCTGCATTAACAACAATACTCATATCAATCGAACTAAGATTCAATCGATTTAATAGTTCATAATTAAAAAAGACTAAAATTAACAACCGCCTCTATCTAGACTCAAAAACGTATTGAGTCTGAACATGCGACTATTTTAAATTTTCTCCAAAATTTAACATTTTAGAAAAAAAAAAAAAAAAAAAGCAAGAAAAGATGGCGTAGGATACAAAGCATGAAAACCGCGGGAAAAAAATCAATTCAACTCAGTCTAAATAATGCAATTTAAAATAATGGCTGAATTGAGTAATCGAATTATCTGATTTACGAATTTTGAAGATTATATTATTCGTAAAAATAATTATGAATTTTGAATATAAACGGTAAAACAGATGTCACATTCTACTTTTAGTCACTTTAAAACAGATGTCACATTATATTAGTTAAGCATGCAAACGAAAAATATTAAATATATTACTTGGCTTTTTGTGAGTAGTATATGAAAATGAAAAATTATCATGATATTATATATGTAATAATATGTTTGTCAGATCAAAATTTAAAAATAACAGAATTTAATGAATTTAATAAGTAAGAATTTAAAAATAAAAAATTATAAAGATTGAAAATAAAATTAAAATATAAGGATTAATAATAGAATTTAACCAAAAGTTAAAATGATAATTAACGTGCTGACAAAATCAATACCAAGTGGTTAATTTGTTTCCCTTTTTCCTTTTAACGAGGAGCTGAGTTAATTTATTTGAATTTTCTATAGATAAAATGTTAGATCGAGGAATTATTTTATGGATCTTTCTCATTCCATTATTTATGGTTCATTTTTAATTATTTAATGATATTTAAATAATTTTTTCATGTCATTATATATAATTTTGATAATTTTTTTTACACTGAACCCCGAATCTCGAATTTTGAATCCGAGTTTGAGGTTAAAGGAATTCAAAGTTTCGAGTTTGAGTTTGGGGTTGGAGATTTAAGATTTGGTGTTTGAGATTTAAGTTTAGGGTTCAAAGTTCAAGATTAAGGGTTAAGATTATTAGTTTGGAGTTTAAGGTAAAAAGTTACCAAAATTATGTGTTAATGACATAGAAAAAATTACTAAAATGTCATTACATTATTAAAAAAGACCATAAATGATGCGATAAAAAAAATTCATAAAATAATTTCACTCTTTTATCATTTCCAACAAAACTATACCCTCTATGGATGATGAGATTTTACATCTTAACCAATTAATTGTACAAAGCTTAGTTATATCAAATCATCAATGGGTCCATGATGTACTCTTAGTGTCATATCATAATCTTTGGTTAAATCAGATTTTGAGGTGTGAATACATAATGTGAGACAAACATGTTGCTTCCAAATATGAAATACTAGAAATGTGAAACCACGTATTCATGTTATTTGGATGAATGGATACAAATCCATTACAAGATATCCCGACAAAGAAATGAATAAATCATGGAATATATTAGTTGTATGATTTGGACGTGCCACTTGGGTATCTACATGCAAAGGATCTTACGACTTCACAATTAGTCATTAGTTTTATTAGATACGTAATTATCTGATAATTGAATCGATTGAGTCTTATTTTGATTGGTATTGATATTGTTGTCAGTGCAGAAGGACGTGGATTCGAGTGCGTTGAAGTGCACTATCCTTCTATTTAAGGGTTGAAAAAAAGTTATGGATATTTCTAAACATTGTATCAAAAAAAATTATCTAATAATTGACTATAAATAAGTGACACGTAAAACAAACATTCTAATTAATCAAGGTACAATCTTCGTATTCACTGATCTAAGCATTAAAAAGTACCTTAAAGTATCAACTCTGATACCCTCTTAACTAGTCTCCATCTTGACTCTTTTTGAAATATTTATCTAACCCAACCTTTAGAGCTCTCCACAGGTATATCTAAGAACCCATCTACCTCCATCATAAGATGATATTAACACCAAAAAGAAGCATAGAAAGAGGCTACCCAATCAAAGGTTAGGTCATACCACAAGTTTAGAGAGGACTGGGTGAAACCAAAATTTTTTCTAGGAGAGTATAGAATTATAAATTTGAGAGGTTAAACTACAAATTTACCAATTTAGGATGTAAAATAGAGTTATAACTTTGTAAAGGTTTTCATTATGTTGACTTAAAATTTCACAGGTTTTAAATCATTAAACTATACATGTTTATTTCTGGGAAACTAAAATATATCAAATAAGATTATTGGGGAAATCTGAACCTTAGTTCTTAGTAATACTTTACACCACAACCAACCCTCAAACAAGATTAGTAATACTCTTGATGGGTTGTAAGAAATAGATTTGAACTGCTTACTATTTCTAATATTGTATAATTAAAAAGTCAACATTCATTCATATCATGCAAACATACATTACATTCAAAGAAACTGTTGAAATAAAAATCTATCATTTATTCCCAAGAAACTCAAACACGAGTGAATATCCCTCAACCATTAAATCGAAAGTTAAACACCAATAGGGTTAAATGTTGATGTTTTCAAATGCCCCGAAGTTGAGAATCTAGTGATGTTATCATATACATTTAAAAGTGAAACTATTCTTAAACCCCATTATCATAATGGGTATCAGAGGCCCATACTCGACACCAATGGAAAACAAGCGCTTCAACAGTACACTAAAACATCACCAACTACACAAAGAAAAATAATATTACATTCAAAGAGCTGCAAAAGCATCATCGACCCACTTTAGTTCATTGCTAGAACCTTTACCGTTCTTGGTCATTTTCGTCGATGGTGAAGAAGAAGAGCCGATCAAAGATTGAAATGCGGACCTGAAATTATTCATACGTTTACGGTGACGAATCCTTCTCAAAACCGTATCTTTATCCAATGCTTGCTTTGAATGGCTTGGCTTTATGTAAAGATGGCTAGTGATGGCATCTAACTTGTCTTGCTCATCTTGGTTATCTTCACCACAGTTGTTGCTGGTCTCGTCTTCGTCTTCGTTGATGTTGATGATGATGTTGTTCTTGTCTGGTTTAGTGAGTGGCATTCTTCTGAAGTAAATTACAAAGAGTATAAAAGAGATGATGCTTATCGGTTTAGGAAAGTGGATGGGGGGACAAGGCCAGGGTAGTATTTATAGACGGGTAGAAAGAAAGATTCTTGAGGATTTTTATATGATTTTGGTCGGGTTTGTGGGTTCGAGATGGCACAGAATCCATAGATTCTGAGGTGGTCGGTTGCTGAAACTAATATAGTAATTTATGGTGTTTTTATGTCAGAGATCTGGGTTTAAAAAAATATAATTCTAATCATTTCATTTATTTTTGGTTTTTTTAATCTTCAAGTTTATATTTTTATTAAATCAGATGAAAAATTTGTTGAAATGACATGTACGTGAATTGTTATTTGTTGTCTCGTAGACAACAAATGACAATTCACGTGTACGTAACATTACGAAAGTTAAAAAATGTTAACATTTTTATTTATTTCGGAGTGATTTAAAAAATACAAATTTAAGAGTTAAAGAGATAAAAATGACCGTTTTATAAAATAAATCATTATACCTTTCGGATAATGGTTGGCCATGTGAATTGTCCATGGCAGTATATGAACATACCTTTAAATAAAAAGATGATGCGTTTCAATGTACACAAATCCACATTTTTCTACACCGACAATAATATTAATCCTAATCGAATTAATACTCAATTAACATCTATCAACAATAAAATTTTTATGTGTAAAGAATCAGATTCCAAACAATGAAACACGATTATTCCAAAATAAGGAAATTAATATAAAGGATGAGCATCAATCTGTGGAAAAAGTAGGATTATTATTGTTGGGGGTATCAGCTGATCAAGAATATAATATTTTTTATAGTCGATTATCAAAATTCTAATAGGTGGTTTTAGGTTATAAGTAGACATACCTAACTCTATCCCAATTTAAATTTTTTTAATAATTTCATTATAATTTATGATCATATCTAATTTTTTTGACACGATGTCTAAAACTACTCTTAGTCTTTCCCCGCATTGTCTCGTGCCAATCAAACTAAGAAACATTTAACTATGTTTGATTTTTTTAAACAATAACATATGTTTTCTAGATGGAACGTGTTAGACCCAATCCTGATTTTTTTTTTTTAAATCGAGTTTTGACCCAATTCTACACTTATATGATAAAAGGAAATAACATTTGGATTTGGGCCCTATGAATGCAAAAAAAAAAAAACTCAAAATTAGAGCTTTTCCCTGATTGGCCCAATCCACACTAAGGCTAGCTTTACTTTTATCCAAAACTATGCAATGGAAAGTTACAAAAAGGCTTAATTATACAAACCGCGTCGTTTTAAGCTCAAATGAAAAACATTGCATCTCGTCATCCGATGCGTAAGAGAAAGCACATGGAAATGTAAAGTGGAAAAACAACTTGGAATGCAATTATTTGAATAACGAAAGGGAATTTGATGAAAGTGGAAACATGCGTCATCTCCTATGAATAACTAAGCATAAATCTTGGAGATTGGTTTATAAGTTTTTTGTATAGTTTATGGAAACATGCGTCATCTCAGATGAATAACACCATCTTCATTAATATGAACATTATTATTATTATTGAGGGGTTGAAGTATAGAATCAAATGTTGGTATATTCAAAGTGATTCATTCATAGATTTGTTTAATGATCGTGTAATTTATACGAACATAAAGTTTAACTCGTATCTGAAATGATTTGTATAAAAAAATTAGTTGATTTGAAATGTTGATTTTACTTTTAAAATTTAACCCAATCTGTTATTAACATCATACTTCAAAAAAAAATAAACTATATTAATATCATATACTAATTTTACATTAATTTAATTCAAATTTTACTCAATCCAATTTTAAATTCATCTATAAAAATTTGCCCAGATCAAATTTCTTTACAATATATTTAAATATCGAAGTTAAAATTTCTGTCTTGTGAGTTGATTGATTTGTCAAATCTCTTTTTTATCGTAAATTATCATATCAACTTTAAATGGAAAAAAACCACTGCCCAAGTTTTGTTCTTGTTTACTATAAATAAGGCAAAACTCATTTGCTTTAACAAGGGGTGAAAGTGAGATATTTTTCTTTTGAAATTACAGCACAAGTATTAAATAAAATAATTAATTTAATTTTTGCTAATTAATCAAATCACAACAAGTTACGAGGAAAACTCAGGCATTGATGTAGAATAAAACTTAAAGCTAACAAATGTTGGGTATAGATTTCGTGTTCAAACATTGAGATGATATTATTAAGAAGGTAATTACAAACTTTAAATATAAATCAAAAAAAGTATCGTGAATATCCTCATACTAGATGTTAGATTACGTTTTGCCCCTTCTAATTAATAAATGAACAAATTAGTCTCTAAATATTAAATCATATAGTAAATCAACCATTCTATTAAAAATTCCTTTCATTTTTAGATAAAAATGATCAGTTTATTTTTTAATTTAATGTATATGAATTAATTTATCTATTTTTTTTAGTGAATTACATAGTAAGATAATATCCAAACAATAAACATGACTAATACGACTCGAATCTAAACCACACCTAAAATAATAAACACATTTAATTATTACATCATCACATGATAGTTTATTTTTTAAATCGAATGAGATCTCTTTATTCTATATTGCTTTTGCTTAGACTTTATTGTTAATCAATAAACTTTCTCAAAAGCAGTAGCGTTGGGGTGGCAATAATGATTTATTAGATTAGGTTTTTACGTGTTGAATGCTGGAGGATTTACTATTTATCCATCACTTCAAATTTCTAATTTTAGTACTTAATTTACACCATTGAATTTGAAAGTTTTCAATTTTGGTGAAGTTTAAATCTTGTTCATCTCAATCAACAATTCAACATGATGTTGTTAAATGGATAATTAAGTCTACTTAGTGGCAAAATTAAAATTCATATTTTTATAATCTGGTCAAATAATTTCTTTTATTATTTTAAAATAATAAAAATTTAAATAACATGACATTTTACGTTAACATTTGAAAAATTGTGACTATTGAGTTTTTAAGCTTCAAAAACGAGTTGACGGTGTGATAGATGTTCTATAAGTATAATAAAAATAATTAAATATTTTAATATATAAACAAATGAAACATTTCTCACATTTTTTTGGTACAATAATGAACATTCGACAAGCCACAACTTAGGTTCACACTTGTCACATTTTTAATAATGTTCGTGAAATCTAAAAACTCCAATAAGATGTGTATCAAATAATCACTATTGATATTTATATATTTTTATAAGGTGAGTATTTGGTACACTAGTTGTATATTTTTTATTTATTTCACAAGTAATTTTAAAAAATTGTCGCATATCGCTTTTTTTAAATATATTTTTTTAATATTTTATCATACTTTATAGGATACTTGTCACTCTTCTTGTGATATTTAAAAACTCTACTGACAGTGTATTAAATATTTTCTTTTTGTATAAAAATAAGTTCATCCAACAAAACTATTCTAGATCTAATTCACACCATTTTAAAAATAGATGAGGTTATGTATCAAATATAAATTCACTTACTTAACCATAAATACACCCATGTTTGGCCCCTACCAATTTTGAGACATAAGAAGAAAAACTCTCTTTTCCTTTAGCTTGGGGATAATACCATTGATCCATTTTAAGCGAAGAGTTCACGTGTCCAATGCCCACACTGTTTTGCCCAGAAAAGGAAATAAAGAGAAAAACAAGGAATCTATTTCGACATATGTTATAAAATCTAGCCTTTGTGATTACATTATATCTCCGAATTGATATAATTACAAAGTATCATTATCCATTTTATTATTTGAATTTAAGTTTATTAGACATACGATGGGTTTAGAATTTTAACTCATTTTAAATAATTCAACTTCGGTCAAATTCAATTACTATTTCTTGTATTTTGTAAAAGTTGAAAATTTAATTTCTGCTTTAATTTGATAAATTCTAGTCATTCAACTTTTCAAAATGGTTAATTTTAATCATTGTACTTTTTGAATTTGAAAATTTTAGTTTTAACCCCAAAAAATAGCAATTAAATATATTCGATTAGACTAGGTCATTGTTCTACTAGTATCGACATTGTTGCAAGCGTAGATGATGTAGGTTCGAGTGCGCTGAAATATGTTTATCGTTCTATTTAAGGGTTGTAAAAGAATTATGAGTAGTTCTAGGCATTATATCAAAAAATATATATTCGGTTAAATTCAAATACTAGTCATGTGCTAAGTGTACAGTTGTAGATTTAGTCCATATTCTTTAATTGGATCTTTCTAAGTCTATACTTTTCGAATTTTGAAATTTCAATTTTGATGTAAATGATAATCATTAATCTATTAACTGAATTTTTAGTGAGAAATATGTGAAAATAATAAGTTGGCATAGTATTACACGTATGCTAATATGTTTGCTATATTGAAACTTAACTGAACGAATTTAATTGTTATTGTTTGGTGAGGTGTAGAATTTTGAAGTTTGAAAAATACATAGATTAAAAATGACTAAAGTAAAATATAAAGACTAATGGTGGATTTGGATGAACGGTATGTTTATATATGATTATTGTAAAATCAACTATGACTAAAAAATTAAATACTATAACGATAATGTAACGTGAAATAAAAAAAAAATTAATCGTATTACACTCCACTTCACGTACGGTACATCTAAACCCACACTAAATCTACAAATTTCACAATAGTAAAGATGTATTGGCACTAATATGATCGTTGGTTGATAGACAAGTGTCCCAACAACCACATTAAACAACCAACACCAATTGCAAAACAAGATGTAATGCCACAACCAAAGTGCCACCATGATTGATTACTACATTTAAACCCTAAAATTTCCTGGCTTTCGTTTGTTGCCATAGTTAGTAGCCTGTAGGGTTGTGCTAGAGAAGGAAGGAAGGGACCCTAGTAGACAGGGTCTAAAAATGAACCATTTCCCAACCTTTTGTGTAGTGCCCCGGGGACATGTGGCCAACTAGTAGTGGCCTAGCGGTTTGTCCCTAAGCCATTGGCTATATTGAACTGTAGTTGAAGGGCCCTGGACAGATAGCAGGTGACTAGGTGAAGGTACAATGAACATTGATATCCAGACAAACAATCAATCATGCTTGTGTTCTTTCTACGTGGCGGTTTAACAGTTGGTGTTGGATTCTGTAATAACACTTGTCGTAATGCAAGCTTTTTTTATGACATTTAAGGCAAATGTGGTTCAAATTCATTCCATATCTATCTTTTATTTGATTTTTTAAAAAAAAATTGAATTATTCGAGTTATTTGAGTCAATTCGAATAAATAATTCAAGTTAAGTTGAATTTTACAATTCGAATAGTTCAAATAATAGATTGATGCAATATCTTTTTGATTCTTGCCAATTTTAAAAATAAATAAATTGATTTATCTCTCAACAAAAATTATAAAATCTATAAGGAAATATATTTAATTTCCTTATTAAACAAATTCATAATGATTAATTAATTTAATTTAAGATTCGAACTTCAGTTATTTAATTTTAATTAATTAGATAATAATTCAAAGAACTTAAATTAATTCTCAAATCATCTTTTGTGTTTAGCAAGAAAACGTATTCACTACGGATAGTGATACATGTGATCTATTTCTTTTACTCCATTTTCACTCATTTCATATATTGGTTCTATATGCAATTTGTATCTAGTTATCTCAAGTTAGCGGAGTGATCGATTGGATAAATATAATTAGGGCTCAAATAATTTGTAATTATGTTTTGACTTTACATCTATTAATTATAATATTATTTAGTCATGAAGTCATTTCACTAAAATATCGTGATTGAACTCTCTTATTATATATAATTACGAAAGCTTTTGAATAAGTGCTCGTCTAATGCCCTTGTTATAAGTGTATTACCCTCGTAAGATATCCTTAATCTATTGAGGATAAATTTGTTATCCTAATGTGATCCTATTTTGTCTTATGGTAACCATTACCCATAATGAAAAATCAATTACTATCAAATAGTAATCAAATCATTTATCACGAAGACAAATGACTCGTGACCAAGTTTACGTTTCATCCATAATGTAATATCGATGAGGGGAATATCATTTACTCTATCATTTACCTTTTATTGGGCCATGAGTTTCACTGTTGTGGAATGATATTACATATTGAAGAAGTTATATACCCAACGTATCAACTTTCGATTCATTATCTATTCGAACTCAAGTTTTCATTTACATCAAATTATACGAGTCACACATACATAGTCCATCATCCATTCAAAATTAAAGTATGTCGTACTATGAACGTCACAAGTAAATGAATTCATGGATCAACATAGATTTGACTTAAATCATCGCTCGTATAGTGAGATTCGGTAATGAATTTTTTTTTTTTTTTTTCTGAACAATGCGCCACAAACATAGATTAAATTTGAATTCCGTCAACAACATCTTATGTTTAATCTTTCATTCTTTCATTGTTCACTTACCGATGTACCCACATCTCTTCAACCACTTCACTACGAATTCTGCATTTTCAGTACTTACATTTACTATCTGGTTACCCAAGAGGGTTGCTGGTTGATGTTTACTTGTCTTGCTAACCTGTTGCCCTAATTTGTACTAGTTTGTTGGTCTGGCAACTTTGGCCACTCTAGGCATCTTCTAACGAAGTAATTAATCCTCGATAACTACTTGTGACAGATGACTTGTTCTGTAATTGACAACTAAACATGTTGCACACTTAATCCCTCTTTGCTTTGTATTTTACTTGGACTATTACCTACTGAAATATTAATATAACTTGTTCTTATTCTTCTTTTTCAAGAATTTGAATGATACTCGTTATTTGTGTACAAAATAACCTTTGATTTTTATGAAGGTGTGGCATGCACAGTGCCCCAACAGTTGGGGCAAAGCAATGTATATACCCTTTTTTTCAATGTTGTTTGTGACATGAGCACAAATGTTTTTGTGTGGGTGTCGTTAATACAGTATTACCTTATCAAAATCAAATATGGGTGCCGTTAGACTTCAGCCATGTTCCAGCATAAAGACAAAAAAAAAAAACCCTTATTGTGACATCATGGTTAACAATATATTATAACCAAGCATGTATAAACGTTGGAACACCATCATCCGATACTCAATTATCAACAATCTAACACGCTCACTAAATTATGAGTAAGTTTTCGTTTTGGTTACTTAACTAAAGAAAGTTGCAATTTCATCACTAAACTATTCAAAAATTTTCGTTTAAATCACTGAGCTGTTAAAATCGATGTTATGTGGCTTTTTTTGTTCGCACTATTTACACCAATCGAAAGTTCTCTTTCCATTTCTCTTCTATAATTTAGTTTTTTTTATGAAACAATTTTGGATATTACGAATTTACGAATTAAAATTCAAACAATTTTTTTCTCCAATCTCCGAAATTGATTGTTAGGTTGACTTGGATATAATGTATGTTCTTTTACTCGTCGATGTGTCTGAATACACCATACAGATCGTTGAATCATCACTTGAAGCTTGCTGGCAAAACCTTTTCGAAAAAAGGACTATCCAGTGATTTAAATAAAAACTTTTGAATAGTTCAGTGACTTAAATGAAAACTTTCAAATAATTCACTGATCAAATTTTAATATTTAGTTAAGTAACCAAATAAAAACTTACCCATAGTTTAGGGACTAATGGTATAGTTTACCCTTTTTTTGGGCATATTTTCGTGTTAGTTTTTTGGTTCATATTCGTGGTTCTCGATCTTTGTTTTACAATTATTGTTCGTGATTGTTGCATTATATCTTTAGGATGCAATGTGTCTTAATATTACGCTCAATACTAATTGATAATTATCTTTGCATTTACTTATATTTAAACACTCAAATTTTAGCAAATAGCTAGCAAACCAAGTATTATGTGGTGGAGAAGAAGAGTTGATTTTTCTTTTAGAGTGTGTTTAGATGAATAATTTTAATTTTTTTTATTTACTAGCATTTTAGAAATTTTCAATTGTTTTGTTTGGATAAACAATTAATTTAGAAAAAATAGGTTATTTGAATTTTAAAAATTAAAATATAATTATAAAATAATAATAATAATTATGTTAAAATTTTTTAAAAATGTAAAAAATATTCAATAGAGATATCATTATATTTGTAAACATTTATAAATAGTTCTAATGAAATAAAATTTAAAAATATTAAAATTAAATAAAAATAATTTTTAAAATTTAAATTTTTTTATTTTAAAGTGAGAAAATGTGTATTAAATCAAATAAAATTATGAAAATTAAAAAAAAAAACCACCTCTTTAAATGAAATTTGAAAAAAAAAAGTTGAACTATTAAAATTCCCTCTTGAAATTATTAATAAATATTGAAATTCTATAATATATTTACCCAAACAGTAAATTCATTATTCGAATTTTAAAAACCTAATACAAATGAAATCCTTCTTACAAATCTCTCACCTAAGCACACCCTTAATATTTTTTGGCATAATGATAAGTTTAATTTTTAACATTTACCCTTTTATCACTTTGGCCAGAATTCTTTGTTAGAATCACTTTGGCTCTCTACTTCTTAAATTTAGTCAAATTGATTTTTTTTGTTGGATGAAAAAGCTCACTAAACTCTTAAAATTTTAATAGTATTGACGAGATAGCCCACATGACTTGTCCAAATGTACTTTGTTGAGGGAGATTGACTCGTTTAGAAAAAGTTTCTGAAGTGTCGTTCATTGAGTAGTCGATATGGCCCCCCAATAATAATAGGTATTATCTCGGGACCTAGGTTTTGTCTCCCAACTCTGTGGAGAACCCCAAGGGTTCAAAGAGTGAGAATGTCTCAGTTGGTGGAGAGAGTACATACCTAAAGGACGTGTAATTAATTAATCGATGAAGTCGCACACAATTTGAGCACATTGCGCACTGTTTCATTGATTAATTATTTACGCATCCTTCAAGTACATACTCTCTTCACTAATCAAGACACTCCCATTCTGTGAACCCTTAGGACTCTTCGCAAAGTTGGGAGACAGAACCCAAGTATCAGGACAATACCTACGATTGTTGGGGATCGTATTGACTACCCGACAAAAGACACTTCGGAGACTTCTCTCGAAAAATCAATCCTCCTCAATATACTTCATTACTAACATGTACATTCTTTTTAAATTTTTTATGAATTTTTTTGATAATTTTTGAATTTTTGGATTTTTTTTAATTTTATGAAGTACATGATGATTGGGCTATCACATTACTGTTATTAAAATTTTAATAGTTGATCCATTTTTTCATCAAAAAATAATTTAATTAAAATTTGAAGATTTAGGGTCAAAATAATAATAAAATAATTTAAACAAAAATAGCTAAAAAAATAAATTTATTATTATGCTTATTTTTTAAAATAATCTTTCTTATCATATCTATTTTTTTGACACAATGCCTAGAACTATGCATTGTCCCTTCCCAACCTATAAATAGGAGGATAATGCGCTTCAATGAATTCGAACTGACGTCCTCCTGCATTGATAATAATACCAATACCAATCACATTAAAACTCAATCGACTATTATACTTATTTAAAAAAAAGAAAAGAAAACACATTAATTTCTTTAAACTTTGCAGGCCAGACAGATTTGAACTTTAGTTTTGCCTTTAAATTGTTTATCCAAAAATAGAGATATGAAATAATTGTAAATTATTGCATTTCATAATTTCAAACCCACCACTTATCAAAATTTTTTTTACCTTCAAAATTTTAACTTTTTCATTGTATAATAATTGATGCCATTGGCATATATACACAAAAGAAGGAAATGAAAGGGAGGAAGTGCTCCAATTATTTTTCAATGGACTCAAATGATTAAATATTAAGAAATGGAAACATGATGAACCCTTTTCCCTTTACCCTTATATTTTAATATAAGTTTGAGCAAATCATCCCTCAAATATAAAAATACCACTTAATTCTTTTTTCAAAGACTAAATAATTATAAAGTTTACGATCAAATTATTATAACACAAACGGATTAAAAAGTGAAAATCAAATAATTATCAGCACAAACAAATTAAGAACAATAATCCGAACTAAAACTAACACATAACAATAGCATATAGTAGGACTCGAAAACCCAATCTTATAATAAAACACGTTTTTCTTTATTGAGTAAATCAGATTTCAAATAATTGGAAAGAGATAACCCATTCAAAGCTCTTTTCTTTTTTGAAAGATTACAACTAAGTACAAATATATGTTCGTGCAATTATTAAGTGTAGAATTAAACTATTATAGCATAAATGGATTAAGAAGTGTAGAATTAAACAATTACAACATAAATAGACTAAGATTCACAATAATCTAAACTAGAACGGACTAGCTGAACTAAAATCCATAGATGGTAACACACATAATGGGACTTGTAGTCACGTATATAAACAAGTGGATTTCGAACTTGAATACTTAGAACCTAAGGCCTTTTCTTTTGTCAATAATGCTAAGACCTCATTTACCAAACAAGAACAAATATAGGGGCGAGTAAGGGCCTTCTCCCCCTAACCAAAGTGCAAAAATTGTAATTTAGTATCCTATAAATGATGAAATTATGAGTAAATATATGGTAAAATTGAACTTTGATCCCTCAAAATGAAATAATTTTCTATTTAACCCTTTTAAAAATGATGAAATTATAAATTAATTCATAATAAAATTATATGTAACCTCTAAAAAAAAATTATAATTTAATTCTAACCCTCGTAAAAAATTCTAAATTTGCCCATTGTCTCCAAAGCTGGAGGAATTTTTAAGCTCCACAAGTAATATTAAGAGATTAACAAGTATTTTATAGAGATATAATAAAATATTAAAACGCATCTATGAAATAAAAAAAATACACTACTAATGTACGATATTTTCGCCATTTAATATACAAAAATCTCAGAACAATAATTCCCACGTAAATTCAAACTTTGATTAGTGTTTCATCCAACTAAATTTGGGTTATGCCAACTTTGAAAATTGTTTTTAATAGATATATTAAATGAACCACTCATCGTATGTACAAATATAAATAAAAACAACTCCCCAAATTGAAACTAAAAAAACTACCAATCACCCTGATTCCTTGGACCATTGTCAGCCTTTGTGAACCCATTGGTTTCATCCGAACACTTGTCGAATTTTGATAGCCACAAATATGCTGTACCATTCCTATCTTTCTTCTATAATTGCAATCCTCATTATATATAAATATATGCATCCATGCATTTCAACTTCAACTGCAAATGCAAATGCAAATGCAAATCCAATCCATTTCTATATACTCTTTTTGATATTTGGGGTTAGCTTGAGTTTGCTATTTTCTTTGTTTTTCATTTTCTTTTTGATAATTTGTCTTGGTAATGAGAGTGATAGGAGGCACAATGTTCGATGATCAAGCAGATGGCATTCGTAAGTCCAAGTTTGGGAAAACCATATATTCGGATCCCAACATGTCGATGACATCTCCGGTGAGCGAAGACGATTTATGTCTCCGACATAGCAGTGCGTCGGCTAACGGACCTTTGGAACCGAACCGATCGAGCGGGGAAGGTTCGCCGTTAACGATGTCGCCGTGGAACCAAACTACTCATTTCAACAAATCATTGTCTATGCCATTTGATGATGATACTGTTCCGGCCAATAGTCTCATCATGTCACTTACACGTGAAGAAGGCCATATTTATTCATTAGCTGCTTCAGGTGATCTGCTTTATACAGGTTCTGATAGTAAGAACATACGTGTATGGAAAAATCTCAAAGAATTTACTGGTTTTAAATCAAATAGTGGATTGGTTAAAACCATTGTTATAGCTGGTGCAAAGATTTTTACCGGTCATCAAGATGGTAAAATTCGTGTATGGAAAGTATCTGTTAAGAACCCTGGTGTTCATAAACGAGCTGGTACATTACCATCTTTGAAAGAAATCCTCAAAAGTTCAATTAAACCAAGTAATTACATTGAAGTCAAACGCAAAAGATCCTTATGGATCAAACATTCAGATGCTGTGTCATGTTTGAGTTTAAATGAAGAACATGGTCTTCTTTATTCAGCTTCATGGGACAGAACATTTAAAGTATGGAGGATTTCTGATTATAAATGCCTCGAATCGGTTAACGCGCATGACGACGCGGTGAATTCGGTCGTATCAAGGTCCGGCGGGGAGATCGTGTTTACCGGTTCGGCCGACGGGACGGTTAAAGTATGGAATTGGGAACAACAACGTAAAGGGACAAAACATAGTTTGAGCCAAACATTGTTACAACAAGAATGTGCTGTGACAGCATTAGCAATTGATGCACCTGGTTCGGTCTTATATTGTGGTTCTAGTGATGGCCTTGTTAATTTCTGGGAACTTGAGAAAGGATTAGCACATGGTGGTGTACTTAAAGGACATAAATTAGCTGTTCTTTGTCTTGAAACGGCTGGGAATTTGGTGTTTAGTGGTTCAGCTGATAAAACTATATGTGTTTGGCGTAGGGATGGTAACATTCATACATGTCTTTCGGTTCTAAACGGACATACAGGACCGGTTAAGTGTTTGGCATTGGAGAAAGACCCGAATTCGAAGAATGAACAACGATGGGTTTTATATAGTGGCAGTTTGGACAAGTCGGTGAAAGTGTGGAGTGTGTCGGAATATGCTCAAATAGGGTCGACCATGCAACGAAATACTTCAAGCTATGAAGAATCTCCAGTTTCTGATGGGAGCTATTCGTCTACAAGTAATAACGGGAGGTACTGAAATGCAAAAACTGATGTGGGTTGTTTTGAAAGAACAGGGATGGGTGTAGCTTTTCACTATGTTGTTGTTGTCGCGTTGGGATGGGATCAGTTTGAGGGTTTTAATTTGGGGTATATACTATATAGTAAATAAAAGAATGTTGTGGGGACTTTGATGAAATTTGGTAACCATGAAAATTGCAGACAGCTTTTATGTTTAATAAAATTTGCTTTGTTTTTATTTTCTTTTTTAAGCCATTATCATGGGGATACATGCATACATGCATATGTATATATACCAGCGGGGGTGAATTTAGAAATTTTATTCAAGGGCTGGGATTGAATTGTAAACTTTTGAGAGGTGAAAATATAATTTTATCATGTATTAATTTGTGATTTCACCATTTTTAATGAAACTAAACATAATTTGTTTTCATTTTTGAAGGGTCAAAGTGTAATTTTATTATTTATAAAAGGATTAAATTATAAAATTTTCATTTTTTGAAGGATCACCCTTTGATTCTTCCTAGGAAAGGTCAAGGGCGGCATTTATGGCCTTTTTATATTTTATAAAATTATAAATTAATAAAAGGTTAAATTATATTTTAGCCCTCTTAAAATGATAAAATTTAAATTTAATCCTTTAAAAATTATAAAGATATAAGTTAATATAATTATGAAATTACATTTTAAATCTCATGGAAGTATACTCAATTCCGACCTCCTAAAAATGATTTTTGGTTTTGCCCTTGGGAAAGGTTGCTTTTACAACGTCCATTTTGGTTTTTTTTTTTTTTTTTCACAAATCATTCAAATCGAGTGGCTTATTGAACCGGATCGGACCGGTTAAATTAGAAGTCAACTAGAGTACCAATTCAATTAGATAGGTTAGATCAATTGACCCACAAATCAATATGAATAGATTGATTTAATGAAATTTTCAATGATTTGTCAAACGGAAAATCGATAATCTAATTGGTTTGACCGTTGGTTCGATTCTGAAAAACTAAATTAGTCAGCAAAGAATTAAATAACAACCAAGAGCAATAAAAGTGATCATTATTATAGAATTTTATTTTTTAGTACAAAATACTTGTGTATACTTTGGTATATATGGACAAATTTGAGCAAACAAATGAACTCATATTACAAATATGCAAATTCCCCAAATTACAGTTTCTTCAAATAAAAGCAAAAAATGGTAGTAGATTGTAAAAAAGAAATAACATGAAAAGGGGAAAAAAGAATCAATCTGATGGTACTCTCAAACTATACAAGCATCGGTTTTGGTCTTTCGAAAAGATTTGGTCAATGCGAAAGTTTTCGAGAATGCCGTCTCGCATATTCGGGTTGTGTTTGAGTTTTCAATCCACGTAAATGGCCGCTTCGATTGCCAATCGAGTTCAGGTCTAAACTCAAAGGAACGTTGGTGTCTCCTCCTTCAAGAATTCTAAGTATCTAACAAATTTGCAAATGACAAACAAAGATTATGAAAAAGGATTAGGAATTGAATTAGAAACTTGCAGGACAAGGTATGTACCTTTGACATCGGGGGTCGCGATTCTGGATCATGACTTAGGCACAAGAAAGCGGCTCGAGCCATGGCTTGGAGTTGATGAATATAGTCCCGGACTTTTCCGGAGGCTAAACATGGATCAAGCAATTGATAAATATTTGTCATGATTTGATTCGAGTCTAATGCGGCTAGAGGATGGAACCAGTCCGATAAGAAATTCCGGCCCTTGTAATATTGTAAGTCACTGATTCTTTGACCTGTTAGTAACTCTAATAACACTACTCCGAATGCGTAAACATCGACTTTTTGCGTAATCCTTCCGCCATCTGAATATTCCGGGGCAAGGTACCTGGATTTAGTCATTGTTTGAGGTCCCTTTAGAATGATAGAAATGTTCACAAGTTGAGTAAAAATTAGAGAACGAATACGGAAAGTACCCTGAAGTTCCAACGGTTTGTTCTTCATTTCCAACTGTCCATTGATCGGAATGCCATCTAGCGAGGCCAAAATCAGTAACCTGAGGCTCAAAATCGTGAGTCTATCGTAATGAATACACATAGAATCTAACACTTTCAGGAATGTCCAAAAACTAATTGAAAGTACCTGAGGCTCGAAATCGTGAGTTAGGAGAATGTTTTTAGGCCGCATATCTCTATGTACTATACAACCAACTCTACAATCTTCGTGTAGGTATCGTAAGCCTCTTGCTGCTCCGATTGCTATTCGTAATCTTGATTGCCAATCTAACGAGGCTCTGTTGCTTCCTGTCAACCAAATATGTAGACCATAAGATCGTATACAAAATATGATATCGAGAGAAATAGAAACGAGAAAAAAGGATACCATGTAAATGGAAATCTAAGGATCCATTGCAGATGTACTCATAAACCAAGACTCTCTTGTTACCATCGATACAAAACCCAATTAGCAACACGACATTCCTATGTTGCGCACAGCTCAAAACCTGTACCTCCCTACAGAAATCGATATCTGCTTGACAACCAACAAATTTTAACAACTTCACCGCTACAACTTGACCATCTCGTAAAATCCCTCTATAAACAACACCGAAACCACCTTCTGCCAAGAAATTTACTTCTGCAAATCCATCAGTAGCTTCCTCTAGCTCATCATAAGAAAACCGTCTCGGCGGTTTGCCAAAGACTGGTGCTTTGTGTTGACAAAACGAGCATAACGGTGGAGGTACCGAGGATGCTCGACCTAATGCAACAGCATCTCTAATGTTTGAGTTAACCATGTAGTCTGTATTGACAAGTCTACCTTCCTTTGCATCTTGATCATATTGAGAAAACTTGTCGAGCAAGGTTCTTGAACTAGGAGGGATGACTATATTTCGACCACTTCGGGTTTTGCGAGGCTTTTCATCATTGTGATTTTCGGGTATCCAAAATATACTCTTGTCGTTATTTTCTGCAGAGGACGTCGAGCTTGCTGATAGATTTATAAGCTTTTCTCCAACTGAATCAAGAACAGTAAGTTGGTTATCCAACTCGTTCTTATCATCCACGAAAAGAGGGTTTTCTTGATAGACAAGGAAAAGTGATGTTGCAGAATCAGAACTCGGTAACAATCTCTCTTGACTTGTTCTTGAATAGGAAGTACTCGGTTCTTCAGGGCTACTAACTGGAGTAGAATGCTTCATCCTATGTCCTAGGCGATCTCCAACATCCATAACTGGTGAAGAAGCAGCCGAGTAATAAGGAGTTCGAGGTTCATTCGCGCATTGCAAATTAAGCCGGAGAACTTTAGCTTGAGAACCTTTCATTACTACAATGTTGCAATGAAGTTCATCCATGCAATGTTTCACCTCTTGCTTTAGTTTTCTGATTCAAAACACAATGGCAACAAGTTCAAGACACCGAGTTTCGGCCACGGCAAATCGATTTCCAACATATCACAAACCACAAAGCATTCAACCAGATCATATTCCCACTTGTTTTTTCCTTTGAATTGGTTAACAGTGGTAGCATAGAGTAACATTCTATATATGAATAACATCAAAAGTAGCATTCTAGCAGACAAAATTAGTAAAAGTACTATAGAGGCCCATGTGCTAAGAGTCGGATTGCATGTTACCCCCTTTAATAAAAAAAATGGACAAACTAATCCCTGTACTAATGATCAAAGAGCATGGATATGCAAAGGGGATAAACCACAATTATGACCAAACCAATTAAACTAATAGCTTAGAAACAAGAAATAATACTTTTTTTTTTGTTTTGTATGGTTAAATTACTTGTCCAGTATGACCCAATTGGCACCATTGTTGTTTGCTTCAGCCACCACTGAACTGCCAGTTGTACAAGACACCACTTTAATCCTCACAGTAACCTGCAATTAAAAGAACTCATTATTTGTTTGGCATTTAGTCCCTATAAATAAATGAATCATTGCAAAATTTAGCTACCATTCATGAACATAAAAAGAGGGATGAAACAAGCAAAGAATTTTAAAGGACCCCACTTCATTGGGGGGTTTATTAAATATAACTTTAATAATGTTGATTGGCAATAATGGTCATCATGCACATGGCAATGCCATTCAAATTCAACCCCCAAAAGTCTAAATAAGCCCTCTAATCATTAATATATTTTTGTTTCCATTTGACAGTAAAGCTTAAGCTTTAAGTCCTGTTAGGTTTCCAAGAACCTTCTAAAGTTTCATTGCATGTTACTTTGGGAAATTTTCATTATTTATAGAGGGACTAAATTGCTTATTTTATTTTTTGGGAGTCAAGGCCCCTGCATGTGTTCCTTATTCTGATGTATAAGGACCAATTTTTACTAATAGAAACCATCAGTCGGCTATTTAATCTAATGCAGAGACTACTTTATCTAATTTTTTAAATAGAGGGAGCAAAATGCAATTACTTTTACCTGAAAAGTTCATAGAAACAAATAGACCAAAGACCTCCATTAAAGCTAAACTCAACTGAGAAATTAAGTAACTTTAATTACCTCAATTTGATTATGAAACTGAAGTACCATCTGAGAACATGATTCAGAGATCTGACAAATCTTTTCCGGCAACTCCTCCTTCATATTGCTACCACAATCACCGGCCAATATCGGGAAATTCCAAAATCTTTTACCTTTTTCAACACAAATTCAACAAAAAAATCATGACTTGAACAACCCCATACAAGAAAATTAAGCAAAAAATTTACCTTTTCTTTCACCAGGGAAGATAGCAAGCAAGGTAACACAATCACCAGGACGAACAACATGAGTGAGCGCCCAAGCTAAAGCAGTTTTAGAGATGACCCTTTCTGCTTTAACAGCAACCACTACTTTTTCTAACCTGCTAGTGGTGGAGCGTTGCCTAAGGCTCAACTCCATGAAAAAAAAAATTAAGGACTAAAGCCAAATTCTAGCTCTGGGGGGTGGGCAAGAAAACAGAGAAAGTAAAGGGGGTGTTCTGAGATTTTTGGGTGTATGTGATCAAGTTCTTTGATGGGGTTGGTTTTTTCATAAAGGAAGGTAAGACAGGGAGGGACAGGTTTGGTTTTCGTTGACTGTTTATGAGCTAGCATGTTGGGGTCCCATAGAAAAAGATTGCTACTTTTTAACACAGTGATCATGTCGTTATCGACCCCCAAAAGAATATGGGTAAATTTCATCTTTAGTCACTTAAATTATAGGTAAGTTACAGTTTGGTCACTAAAGTTTTTTATTTTTTATTTCACCTTATTGTTAAGTGGTATTTTTTAGTTGGTAAAATAATAATTTTTGCTCTTGATTTTTATTTTTCTGTCAATTTGATTTTGATTATATATAAAATAATAAAAAAATTCAAAATTATTTAAAAATAGGAAATATAATGAAAAAACTAGGTCAGAAGAAGTAAAAAACAGTGAATCGATAATTTTGCTTAATGTTTTTGTTTTGTTTTTTTTTTCCTTTTTTAGAAAATGGGTATTGGGTAGTGAGAAAATTTGGAAGGTTTAAAAATAATTTTCCCTTATTGTCTCTCACTTTATCTTTTTTTTGAAATTTTTATCTTCTTTTATTTTTATTTTAATTTTTTAAAATTTTTAAAAAGAATATAAATTTTTAACCTTTTTATATTTATTCAGGGTCAAATTGAAAAAAATAAAAAATAAATACTAAAATTATTATTATATCAACTAAAAGATTCAATTGTAATTTTTAGTTAAGTGATCAAAATGTAAAATTAATCATAATTTAGTGATTAGTGGTGAATTTACCCAAAAACTAAACACATGACCAAAATTGTTCTTTACTTCAAAGTTAAGTTTTTTTTTCTACAGAAATTGTTAAAATTAGGATCACGTTAACCAATAAGGTTGCTTTGTAGACCAGGTAATATTATTCATGCATATAAAAAGACAATCGTAGATTGTGTCTTAGCTCGATTGATATAAATATTATTGTTAATGTAAGATGACGTGGATTTAAATACGCTAAAACGTATTATTTTTTCATTAAATCGACGAAGATCTATAGGTATTATTGTGTTAGCTTTACCTCGACGAAGATCTATAGGTATTATTGTGTTAGCTTTACCTGGAGGATAAGAAAACAAAACATTTGAAACGCACCTTTCAATGATTTGGGTGAAAAAGACCAATGATGTAGAGAGGGTTTTTTCTCTACAAATTCAGTCTAAGGGTGGATAGGGTTGGGTTTCGATTTCATCAGTTTTTCTAGATAAAACCTCGTAGATGTAGGTTTAAACTCAATTTACACTTTTTATGTTTAATCTTTTATTTTTTTATGCATTTATTTATCGATGTATCATTCAGTGCACCCACATAATTTATTATACCTCACAACAAATTTCGAAATTTCAATTTATATTCAAATTAATTGAATCAAAACAACTACTATGGGTCAAAAAGGAGTAAAAACAAATGAAAATGACAAGAAATGCCTGTCTGATCAATTTAAGAAAGCTTGAAGTTTTCCCCTGATCGTAGGGTGACCATCATTCATGGATAAAGCCATCTTGAGCTTAAAGGGACAAAATTTTGAGATCCACTCAATGAAGCTACATCAAGATTGGTGCATGGGCATGATTTCAAGGCTGAGATCTCGAGGAGACGATGGCCTCTTATGTAAGAACAACCAGTGAAGTGTAAGAAGAGGTGACAGTAGAAGTCACCCATGTGATGATAGTAAATGAAAATGGGGGTTTTAATGCGATCCCTTTTTGAAGGACCACGATGTTGTTGATGATGATGATGTAGGGAAGTTGGGTAATGGTCCATTAGGACCATTTTAGGTTGATGTTACATCAAGTACTCACCATGGTTTCATGAATGAGTCACCCTTATTTGGGTGCTGCTTTCAAATTGCCTTTGTAATTGAAGATTTTCTGGGAAAATTCTATGATGTTCGGATTCTCAAGGGTTTGGGGTTATTGTTTGTTTCACTTATATTACTAAAATGGGTAACTCAATTTTGGAAGGTTTAAGGAAGGTTTGTTTTAGTAAAAAAGAAGGATAAATAAAAGAAGTGAGAGGAATCTTATATGTTCGTACGATGGTTAAGATGTTCACCGCTTTCAAGTATAATATGAATTTAAGTCACGTTACTGTTAGAGTTTTATTCTATTTTATAATTCATAAAAAATGGGATTAGTATAACATTTATACCATTATTGAAAAAATTGAAATATAAGAGTAAACATTAAAACCTAAAGCCGAAGGTGATTATCATTTAAGAATCATGATTTCACTTTTCAAACGACATTAGAAATTTTAGCCTAAAAATAGCTTGCAAGGTTTAAACTTATTGGTTGATGGGCCTTATGATTTGGGGTCCACAAAATATAAAGGACTCGTCTCTTTTTCCTTTTCAGGTTGGAGTGGGATAGTGAAAAACTAGAGTTCAATTCAAAATTGACCGAGTGCATCATTTCAAAATAAAATTGAATTATTTAAGCTCAATTTGATTAAGCTCATATATATAGATTAAACTGCCCAATGATACAACAATAATTAGATTGTCATTGGCAATAATGTACTCGGACACACCTCCGTTTATTTTAATGGAATATTATGCAAAAGTATTTTAATGGAATATTATGTACTTTGGTAAATTTCTAATGGAGTTGCTTTGGGACTTGTCATTTCTGCTACTCAACGCATATCGATTGCTTCATTCAACGGGGTCTCAAATTCGAACCAATGCAACACATTAACTAATGTAAGTTGCATAATTTGAAGTGCAAAAACGAAATTCCGGGGCACATTCTTCTACTACTATCGAATGGAATCAGTTCAAAATTATGTCCCTCACATCAACGTTTTTATGGGTAGTCATGAATCTTTTGGAATGAAATTCAAAAGGGTTTTCCCATATGAATGGGTCACGATGAATCTTCTGAATGTTGATAAAAAAACCAGGTGCCGGTTGAAACATGATATCCATTAACCGTGCAATCTTCAATTGATTCATGCATCATAGAAAGTGGAGCAATAAGGTATATACAAAGAGTTTCCTTAATGACTGATTGAATGTACACTAAGTTTTTGATGTCAGATTCTTTCGCTAGCAATCTATTGTTGCCAACATAGATGTCTAGCTCCTGTTGAACCTTGTTCAATGCATCACGATTATTGAGTAACAAAGATAAAGTCCATGGTATTATAATCAATGTTGTATATTCCGCTTTTAAAATAAGAGATTGTTTATTCATGTACTATAGATGTTCAATAATTTACCATAGATCTTTAATAATTATAAAAAAAGCAATAAAATAATATTATTAGAAGAAAAAATAATTATATAAAACTTTTAACTTACAATAGATATTCAATAACTTTAAAGATTGTCAAAAGTCAAAACAACCTACTTCATATAAAGGGCTCCTATTTTTTAGGCTGGAGTGAGATTAATATTATTAGTAAGAATTGAATTAAATGATTGATGATTTTAGTACGTTGTTAGAAGTTTATGGGAATAGCCAGTTAAAAATTTTATCTTTTATAAAATCTTGTGAAATTTTTTTTTAAATAACTTCAGCGTTTAAAGTCAAATTGTTTTTTTTTTTTAAAATGAAGTCAAACATATAGAACACGTTTAATTGAATGAAAATTTAGATCTATTTTATTGTCCAAAAGCTAATTGTTACAACCAAATTAACTAGTGGAATTATAAACAAAAGCAGGAAGGCGAGGAGATATAGAGTTGCTTTAGGACTCGTCAGCCCAGGAGCTTCACGCATATCGACTGCTTCGCCTGATAGGGTTTCAAACTCAAACCAATGCAACGCATTAGCCAATGTAAGGTGTAAAACCTGAAGTGCAAATGAAACTCCTGGACACATTCCTCTACCACTACTAAATTTTGAATCAGTTCAAAATTTTGTCCCCTCACATCAATGTCTTTGTGGGTGGTCATAAATCTTTCCGGTCGAAACTCAGTTGGGTCTGTCCATATGTGGGGATCACGATGAATCTTGTGAAGATTGAAAATAAGCCAAGTGCCAGCTGAAACATCGTATCCATTAACTGTACAGTCTTCAATGGCTTCATGGATAATTGAGAGCGGAGTAGGAGGATATAAACGTAACGTTTCCTTAATGATGGATCGAAGAAACACTAAGTTCTTGACGTCTGATTCTGTTACTAACAATTTATCCTTACCAACATACAAGTCTAATTCTTGTTGGACCCTAGTCAGTGCATCACGATTATTAAGCAGCAAAGCTAAAACCCACGTCATTGTAATCGATGAGGTATCTTCCGCACCTAATACAAGAGACTGTTACATCATGTAAAAAGATTAATATTGTGTGGTTCTGGAGCCAAAATAATTTTATGTGCAGGCAATATAAATATTAAAATTACAAAAATTGGTTAAGAAATGGACATTCGAGACTGGTGGCTTTGTTCATGGTATCAGCATCATGTTCCTCAACATCACGGAGCTTAGATAGCATCACTCCCATGAAATCTTCCTCACCATTTGCCTCATTTTCAGCTATCTTTTCCTTGTGTTCTCGTAGCCATCACCTCTACAAGTTGGTCCAATTCTCTGGATACCTTCTTCACGCGCTTCTCTTCACCTCGGTTAAGAAATGGACATTCGAGACTGGTGGCTTTGATATAACTGTTGCAGTGATGTTTTCACCTCGGATTCCCTTGCATGTTTAAGCAAGTTGAGGCGTTGATTCGAGAGGAGCTCAATAGTGGCGAACTTACGCATTTGGCGCCAATAAGGTCCATAAGGAGCAGTGGCGATCATGGCGTGGTTGTAACTTAAGAGTTCCAAGGCTACTGCCTTTGGACGAGTGGCGAATGCTTTATCATGTATGGTGAGACATTCTTTAGCAATCTCCCAACTGCTCACCACCAAAGCTCTACGCACACCCAACTTGATAGCGAACATTCTTCCATATTTGTGTAAGTTACACATTAACTAATGCAATACAATACAAACTAGCTAAACGTATATATAATAGTGCAAAACAATACAAAGGTTAATTTTTATATGATTTAAAATTTCTAAACAACCAAACTAGCTAGTGCAATTATAAACAAAAGCCGGAAGTCGAGGAAATATATTAACTTCTAATGGAGTTGCTTTAGGACTTGTCAATCCTGGTGCTTCACGCATATCGACTGCTTCGCCTGATGGGGTTTCAAACTCAAACCAATGCAACACATTAGCCAACGTAAGCTGCAAAACTTGAAGTGCAAATGAAACTCCCGGACACATTCTTCTACCACTTCCAAATGGAACTAGTTCAAAATTTTGTCCCCTCACATCAATGTCTTTGTGGGTAGTCATAAATCTTTCAGGTTGAAATTCAAAAGGGTCTGCCCATATAAGTGGATTGTAATGAATCTTATGAAGATTCATAATAAGCCAGGTGCCAGCCGAAACATCGTATCCATTAACCGTACAATCTTCAATGGCTTCATGGATCACGGAGAGTGGAGCAGGAGGGTATAGGCGTAGAGTTTCCTTAATGATGGACTGAAGGTACATTAAGTTTTTTGTGTCTGATTCGGTCACAAATAGTCTATCCTTACCAACGTGGACATCTAGTTCTTGTTGCACTTTACTCAATTTGTCACGATTATTGAGCAGCAAGGATAAGGCCCATGTCAATGTGATCGATGTTGTATCCTCCCCGGCTAAGAGAAGGCCCTGTTAGATCATATACCATGAAAAGATCAACAATGAAATAATAGCATTTCCAACTTATGTCTATTATTAATAGAAATCTGGACCCAAACAAAATTTATGTCATTAATAACAATCTATTTGGTTAAGAGATATGCACGTACGAGACAAGTGGCTTTGTTGACTGTATCAGCATGGTGTTCCTCCCCATCACTGAGAATAGACAGCATCACTCCCATGAAATCTTCCTCACCATTTGCCTTATTTTCAGCTCTCTTCTGCTTGTGCTCTCGGAGCCATCCCTGCATAACATGGTCCAATTCTTTCGCTGTCTTCTTCATGAACTTGATGTTTCCACCTATGTCCAACCATTTCAGAAACGGCAAAGCATCTGATAGTAAGAACTTTCCAGTTAGTAGAAAGAAGTCATCCATCGATTTCTTCCATTCCAAGTTTTCACCTCCTTCACTGGAATTTGGAATTCGCTTCCCTACAATCATCCTCATAATCACGCTCAGAGTAACTTCTTTGAACCATCTATTCATCTCCACCAATACTTTATCGGAGTTAGCACTTCTCTTCTTGTTCCACAGCTGGTACAACTGCTGCAGAGATGTTTTCACCTCCGATTCCCTTACATGTTTAAGTAATTCGAGTCGGTGATTTGAGAGGAGCTCAATAGTAGCAATCTTTCGCAGTTGACGCCAATAAGGTCCGTATGGTGCAAAGCCAAACATGGATATGTTGTAACCCATAATTTCCGAGCTTGCAAGTTTTGGACGAGAGGCAAACGCTTTATCATTTATGGTGAGACATTCTTTAGCAATCTTCCAATCACTCACCACCAAAGCTCTATGCACACCCAACTTGATAGTAAACATTCTTCCATATTTGTCAGCCATGTTAGCCAAGCTTATGTGAGGTGGTTGTGGCCCTCCTAAGAGGAGGAGATGACCAATAATAGGCCATGCTCCCCCAGCTTCTGGTGCTGCTTTCTTGGAGTTTGTGTTTCTTCTTGAGATCCATAGAAAAGAGAAAAGAAAGAGTAGTGGAAAAGCAATGATTGCAACAGTTGAAGTTGCTGTGAGTGAATGGAAAAAATCCATGGCCAGATTCCCACTTGAAGATTAGGATATGAAATGGAAGGTGAGTAGCAGAGACGAGGGGTCTGGATTTAAAGGACTTGGGCAAAAACAACTATTAGCAAAATAGTAATAAAAGTCTATATCGGATGGATTGATTTAAAATAAATATAATTTTATTTTTTTTCGCTCACAATGTATTCCACCGTTAGCGAATGTTACATAATATATTGATATGATTATATAATAATATCTGTTTATATTTTTTTAATTTTTTGATAAATTACACAAAACACATTTTACACACACAAATACTCAAACACAATATCTTTAAAATAAATATATCTTCTTTTCTATTAAAATTATTTATTAAATTCACATTAATTTACAAATCATAATTAAAAAAAAGCCTCCCTTATCTTTTCAACCATCTTATCACAGCTTCTTTTGAAAAAAACCTTTCAATGATACATTGTAACTAGCTACAAATAAATAAGAAAGTTGACAAAAAAAAGTCAAAAACTGACAACATAATAATTGGTTATGGTTTGAAATGTGACCACAATGAAAACTACAACTTAATCTACAAAGTGATTCATTCTTAATAATCTCTCTTTTGAAATTTTTGATAAATCTGTTATAAATCGTGTATTTAGTTATTTGTCAAAAAAAAAAAATAAATGTAAAATAAGAGAATTTGTGAGGTGAAGATTTGAGAGTCGAAGTAATCGAAATTCTTCTTATATTATTCGTTTTTAAAAATTAATGATTTTTTTTCTGTTCATGATTTTTTCTAAAAAGATTTTTTACATAAAATCTGTGTGTTCTTATTATTTTGCAATCGGGTCCAAGTGATGCTAAAGAAGTTGACATTGCTGAAGTAGGAGCTACACAAGTAGCGCTGGACATGGTTGAAACTATGGGATGGGCATCAAGGTGCCCAGTTTTGATTGAAGTTGGCTCTACAGTAGTGCTCAATTGGTTATCGGATGTTGAGTTAAGGCCGAGAATACTACAGCCAATTTTTCAGGATACTGATAGCAGAAGAAAGAGGGGATGTATAATAACCTTTGGTAAGGTTGAACAGAGGGGGAATGAAATGGCATTTGCGTTGGCGGTGGCTGGGGTGAATCGTGCTAAAACTTTCAAAGCTTGGTGGTGATTCTTTTTTACCCTTGTTTGTTTGATCCATTTTGTTCTCGTGTTGATGCTTTTGGTGAGTCCTGGGCTGTATTTCTTTTCTGCATTGTCGGGTTTCAGCAACTGTAGTTCAGATCCAAGGTCTTTATGGGGGAGGTTTTTGGTCTGGATTAGTGATGATTTGAGTTGGTCTGTTGAGGAAATTGGGCAGCAGTTTAGTTTTTGTTTTTAAACACGTGTCTTAGGTCCTCTGGTATGCTGCTTTGGTTTGCAATTTTTTCATTGTGGGATTTGTCCTATCAATAACCATCCTTGTAATTCTATGATAGAGCAAAAAATGGAATGAACAACTAAAGTTAAATCTCCCCCTAATGACATCAACTAAAGTTATGAAACTCGTTCAAATTGCCAATCCAATCCGTAGGCCTTCCAAGAGAACACTAAAACTATTCCATTCCAGTCTCCTCTAGGAATACCCCTTTAGGAAGGTGCCCAGAATTTCGATCAACCCAAATTCAAGTCAAATGTCTTCATGCTTTCAAATAATTGATCTTCTTTTTAGCGAACCCTTCATCAGGACATCCGTTTTTAGCGAACCCTCTATCCTGGCCACTCGTTATTACCAGCACGCACTTATCTTAAGAAGTTATTGAAGCATAATAACCTTGTATTATCTTTGCAAAGGGAGTGTCAGAATAAGCCTCCACAATAGCGTGCTTGACGACAATCGACTTGCCACCTGGCTTACCACACAAGGGGGACACCACCTGTATTGTCGGTGACATGGCACTTCAAGCATGGGGATCGTCCCCCTATATATACCCCAACACATAACGTGAAAAAGTATTCTGAACCCTAAAAACTCAATACTCCTTTAAAGCATTCCTTCAACCTTCTCTCTTCTATCCTTTTCCCTTATTTTCTTATTTTGGATCTCTGCTTATCACAAACGAACTGATCTCCTTGTCACCACCACAATTTTCTCCTTATTGATCAACCAGTATCAACAAAACTAGAGGAATTTAAGTCCTAAAAGAACTCTAAGAGTACATGGCTAGCGGCCTTAAGAGTGAAAATACCCGCCTATGTTGTGGCACTCTTGCCCTACAAGGCCTATTGAGTCTATCCTTACATCTCTTTATCTAAATAAAAACCTAAGCTAATATATTTAGTTAACCAAATAATTAAATATTCCTCTAAAATTAATTATTGATTAAAAATTAATTTAATTAATTATTTTTAACTAAATAATTTACACAATTCAATTTTAATTTTATTAAAATCAAGACAAATTTATCATATTAAAATTTATGTGCAAACATATATAAAATTAAGTTACATTGACTACATAATTTAATTTTTCACTTTTAACTCAATTATTTAATTTATTAATCAAACTAAATAATAATCTAAAGAAATTAAATTAATTCTAAGTCATCTTTTGTCTTCTCATAAAAATACATTTCATGCGGATAGTAATCAATGCAATCTACTTCTCATCCAATGTTTTTGCCTATTCATTCAAAGTTCTTATTAGGCATATACTACTTCTACGTTTACACTAGATTGAAAATCCAGTTATTCCAAAACTGTCTAATATGATTCACAATTGTTGAAGCTCAATTTGTCCGGGCCTAACACTTTGCTTAAATTAAACCTAAATTTTTATTTTAAATTTATTCCAAGTTTAGAATTATTTTAAATTTAAATTTATTAAGTTTAAATTTATTTTAAATTTAAAATTTGAAATATTGTTTAAACTTAATATTAAATTTAAAATAGAAATTCCAATTACAAAATGTCTATTTCCAAACCAAACCCATTAATCGGGCCCAAATACAAAAGTCCAAAAATTACAAGCCCAATAATATCCAAATACTATTTGAGCCCCACTTTACAAACCTGATTGGACCCAATTACAAACGACCCAAATTGCCTAAACCCAAACCCCATACAAATGACCCAATTCCACTAAACCCATTACACCATTGATCCAAACACTTAGCTACTTGAACCAACCACCTCAACCCCAGCCACTCAGAGTGCGCCACATCAGCACCAGCAGTGCCACCACCTTCAAAAAATAACTTGCTCTGCCATCGTCACTATACAACCACCATTGCTGCACCTGTAACAGAAAGAAAAGACAAGTTTTAAATTGCAAACAACAAATAATAATCATTGTAACACTGGTTATAAAAACCAGATTCAATCTTTTGTAAAGGTTACTGATTTTTGGGAACAATTCAAAGAAATCAATACAAAATCTTAGTATTCGCAAGGAACGCTCAAAAATTAACCTTAACAAGTTTCAATTGAACACAAGAGGGCGAGAGGTATTCGAAGTCAGCAAAGAAAAGTCCAAACAGATTCAAGCAAGCCATATTCAAAGTTTTCAAACCTTGAACCACCAAGTATTTTTAATGCATGTCAGTTATCATTTATATTTTAATATCCAGATCCATCAGTTTTCAAGGGTGCATTAATATGTATTAAGTGCTTCGATTATTATTTATTATTATTATTTTTTCCTTTAAAAGACGTTTTTAATAAGCAGCATTAATAACACTTAATAATACTACTGATATTAATAATAACAATAATTAATGTTAATAATAATAATAATAATAATAATAATAATAATAATAAAGGAAATTCGAAAGGACCTGAACCTGAACCGCCATTACGGGAGCCGCGAAAGGGGTTCTTTCGACCCACGGCCATCGTCGCTCCTTTGATATTGCATTCAAGCATGGAAGATGCTTCGAATCGGGCAGATTTACAAAAGAAAACACATATTAACAACGTAAAAATAAACACAAAACAGATTCGGGAAAGGAGCGAAAGGATTAAAATAAAAGTTTTTTTAAAAAAATTAAAACTTAGATTTGCAATTTTGGGAAATGAAATGAAAGAAAAAGAGACAAAGTTGACATATTTTCAAAACAGGGCATGGTTTCATATATGAAAATATAGATCTGAGGTTTTAAAAGCAGGCAAAAGATTCAGATCCAAGGTTTGAAACCCGAATCTAAAGGTTTGAAACAAAAGAGGAGGGGCCGATTTTACCTGGACGCCGGTGTGTGAGCGGAAGGGATGACGACGCATGGGACGGTGTGACGGTGGTGCGTGGAGGACCTATGGATGGGCCTGTGCCGGCCATGGAAGACCCTTGAGAGGAAAAAGTTTTTTTGTTTTGATTTTTTTCAGAAATGAAAGAAAGAATGAAACTGGATTCTTTTTTTGGGTTTAAATACCCTTACCAAAACGGCAGTGTTTTCGTAAGGGTCTTTTGATTGAAAACGGTACCGTTTTGCTCTAATAACCCATACCCGTCCAACCAGATCCGACCTAGGCCAAGGATTCGCATGTTTTATTAAATGGGATATTTATGCAATTAGTCCTTCCGGTTTTTTTTTTCAAATTTTCAAATTTTGGGTGTATGAGGGTGCTAACCCTTCCTCATGCATAACCGACTCCCGAACTTGTTTTCTAGATTGCGAAGACCCAAATATTTTCAAAACGGATTTTAAACGTTTTACGGTGATCCAATCACACCAAATAAATGATTGGTGGCAACTCCCATTCTTCAATTTCAAAATAATTTTTGAAACACGTTTTTTTAAAAAATGGTTTCGACAGATTGGCGACTCCACTGGGGACTTCATTTTAAATAAAAGAGAGTCAAGCCAAAATTGATTATTTTCGAGTCTTTTTGTCAAAGGTTTAAGAACTCGGTTTTGTTTAAAATATGATCCTTAAACATTTTGTGTGATACTATACTATTAGTGTAAATTTGCATTCATCTGTATATGATACTACCCTTTTAAGTGGAAGCGGGAAACTACTCTTTCGTGAGATCTTCACCTCCGTGTAGGATAGTGGATCGCTTTCGGGATTACATCCGTACCCATGTTTTCGTGAAGTTTTCACTTCCGTGCAAACATGTGGGAAATGTGTCCCCCCAAATCAAACTCGTCCGATGAGCCTGTAATGGGTGAGGATCGAGGAATCTGCTAGTTCGGGTACCCTTACTTTAAAGCCTAAAATCACATATAGTGTGCCGTAAAAACTTGCCTTAGAAGAAGTTATACTAAACCTTTTAGCAACTATCCGAGACAAACTCTTAGGTTTTGTGCTCTATACTTGTATATTGATATTGACGTGTTTTGCTAACTTGTTTATTTTGTCTCCTTTTGCATTGCATTTCATCATAATAAAAAGGAAAGGTATAGACTCAAAAAGTTCAGTTACCAATAAGAGAATTGATCATGGAAAACAAGTACCTTGATAAGGTGGAAGATAATATAGTCGTGCGTATGTGGTTAGAGGAGACTCAACGCCAAAAAGGGGATAGCTTAGCAGAAGAATATGAGTCAGAGCTTTGGGATTATACCAGGATCAGTACGACTCAAAACAATGTGCAGGAATTGAAAGAAATATGGGACAGTTGGGATAATGACATGAAGCAGACCTTTTACCAAGAATATGGAGATTTGCCATACTTGTTCGAGGTTAAGGTAGATAAATTACTCTTTCGAGCTTTAACGCAGTATTGGAACCCATCCTACAGTTGCTTCACCTTCGAGAATGTAGACATGACACCGACGATAGAAGAATACACCACTCTACTCCATTATCCGAAAATCTCTATAGATAAGGCCTATTCTAGAGCTCCAAATCTCCCTACTGTTGTTAAAAGGTTAATAAACATCACCGACATGAGTGAACAATGGATTGCAGCTCGGGTTAAGGTCAAAGGGACAACAAATGCATCACGTGGAAAAGTCTACGATATTTGATACTAGCTCATCCAGATGCAAAGAAAAAGATTGACATCCTAACCCTAAGTATCTACGGGTTAGTTATTTTTCCAAAGGTCTTGGGACATATAGAAGACGCAGTGATAGACATGTTTGATCGGTTGAATAAAAGAGTTACACCTGTCCCGACCATGTTAGCTGAAACTTTCAGATCCTTAAATGTGTGCAGAAAAGAGGGAGAAGGTCGATTCATTACTTGTGCACCGTTGTTGATGGTATGGTTTCATAGTCACTTTTGAAAAACGGAAAAAGTCTCCTATCAGTACTTGTCTAAAGATTACTCCCCTTTGAAAGAATTCATGGCTACGTAAAGACAAGAAAATTTCTCAGAAGAAAAGTGGATGGCCATACTCCAAAGCCTCAAAGACGAAGACATAGAGTGGCGAGCACTATGATTTGCTAATGATGAAATATTATATCGATGCGGAGATTTCGACTAGGTCCCATTGGCGGGGATATGGGGAGCAACAGGATATGCAGCTTTGCTAGTTTCAAGACAATATAGATCGAGACAGTTCATACCAGCAACTCAGGGATTAGCTCAGTGTGAATTCACATACTGAGGAGAAAATAATAAGAAAAGGATTTGGGAAATCTCGAATGCATGGAATCAGGTTCGAAGAATGAAGGCATTCGACGCCAGTCCCATGACAATTACAAAATATGATTGGTGGAGAAATAAAAGGATCAACGACAACATTCCTGTGCCAAACCCGGAGATTGTTCGTCCAATTGAAGAACACTTGCAGGTTGTCCCGATTGAACTAGAGATAATTAAACAAGATTTTGAGAGGAAGAATGCTGAGATGGAAAAAATGATAGAAAAACATGAAGAAGAAAAGGTGCTTTTAGGGTTAGATGTTGATGTCCAACAGCTAGAAGCGGAGAAATTGAGAAAAGGGAAGCATAAGGCTGAAAAAGATCTCAATAGCCTCAAAAAAAGACTATAAAAAGTTTTGCTTATCAATGAGGACTGTCGGTTTAGGTAAGACGTCAGAGCAATGACAATAGGAAATCCGCGAAGAGAAGTATAGAACAAGTCAGTGGAAAAACAAGTTTCAAGATGCCCAGGCATAAGAAAATGCCATGAAGAGCAACCTTTTGGAAAGCCAAGCTGAGGTGACCGAATTAAAGGCCTGAGTACGAGAATTAGAGGAATCCTTGTATAGGCATCATAGTCGAAATTCAGTGATGGAGTTGAAGGCAAGTCGAGCTGAGATCGAGAGACTGAATAAGAAGGTGAAAGAATTAGAAGCCTCTTTGCAGAGTAGTGAAATACGAACCGAGATTCTGGAGAGGACATTGGAAACAAATGAATGGCATCTTCAGCAAACCCAGAAGCAAGTCAGAGATAGGGATTATGTTATGGGTGAGGCCTTAAATCAAATTCGCGGAGTAGCCGATCATGTGCAAGCACTGGCAGTTGAAGCAGAAGAGTTAAGCATACAATATGAGACGAAGACAGAACGAGGTCGAAAGCTAGCAGGACTACTTAAGAAAGTCAAAGCTCTGAGCATTAAAGCAAAACTATTTATGTAATTTGCATTATGTAAAGGAACTTATTATCTGACGAAGTTTTCTAAATGAAAATTGAATTATAAGTCAATATCTTTCTTTTGCATTCACGCATTCATTCGCATTGCATACTCACGTTTTAACACAATAAATCTCATTAAATAAAATTTGAAATAGTTAAACCCGAAAAAAATAGAGAACTCACATCCTTACGGTTCTCGGAGAGCCATGAACCAAAGAATAAAAAGGTTAGAGCAGTTACAAAAGGAAATGCAAGAGCAAATGCAGGCCCAGTTGCAAGACCAGATTATTGAGTCTCAAAGTAACATAATCAATCTGTTAACCCAACTATTACAGGAGGTAAAAAGGGAAAAATCTTATAGTAGGCCCAATGAAGGAAAATGAAGATCCCCAATATCCTCCTGGCTTCACTACCGTGCACAACCCAGTTCTACCATAAACAAACTCACGAGGAGCTCCCATCTTCATTCGAGCACAACCACAGCCCATCAATACCTCAAGCCAAGCTAATTATCCGACTGGATCAGGGTCTAACCTAGGGGAAACTGCTGCAAATCCCATTAATCCCAACTTTGATGAAATCATAGAGGCAGTGAAAACAAAATTGGAAGTTTTCAAACAGATAGAGGAACGGTACAAGTGGTTGGAAGATAAGGTCAAGGCAATGGAAGGGGCTGACACCTGCTGTAGGATAGATGCTAAAGAACTAAGCCTAGTTCCAGACTTAGTGCTACCCCCAAAATTTAAAACTCCAGAGTTAAAGAAATACAATGAGACAAGCTGCCCAGAAGCTCACATCACTATTTTCTATCAAAAAATGACAGGATACGTCCATAATGACAAATTACTGATCCACTGTTTCTAAGACAGTTTGGTAGGATTCACTGCAAAGTGGTACAATCAGTTAAGCCGTGCAAAGATCAATTCATGGAAAGACCTGGCCCAAGCCTTTATGAAACAATACGGTCATGTTACTGACATTGCTCTGGATAGAATCACTTTGCAGAATATGGAGAAAAGGCTGAGCGAGAGTTTCAGTCAATATGCCCAACGATGGAGAGATATGCCCACCCAGGTGCAGCCATCATTGACGGAGAAAGAGACGACCATGCTTTTTGTCCACACGCTAAAAGCACCATATCTCAACCACTTATTGGGAAATGCTACGAGAAGTTTCTCAGACATGATTATGTCTGGAGAAATGATCGAAAGTGCAATTAAGAGCGGTAAAATTAACGTTGGGGAAAGTAGAAAAAGGACAGCCTCCAGAAGGAAAGAAGCTGAGATAAACAACGCAGGCATGTACAGGCCAAACTATGCGAAGTCAATCATGATGACGCAATCTAAAACTTCTGCAAGCAATTATCAAAATTCACCAAAATCGAAACCAAGCTCTAGAAAAAACACTGAAAGAATTCAGTTCACTCCTATTCCAGTGACATATAAAGAGCTTTACCAACAGTTGTATGATCAACATGCAGTGGCCCCATACTACATGGAGCCAGTACAATCACTTTTTTCAAAATGGTACGACACCAATGCTTAGTACGAATTCCATGGAGGATTAACCAGATACTCCATCGAAAACTATTTTGCTTTCAAGAAGATAGTGGAAAGATTAATTAAGATGAAGCGTATAAGATTCGATGAGCCTTCTAGACCTAACATAGCCGGGAACCTTTTACATGCCCACCCTAATTAGGGGGTGAATGCAATTACAAGAGCAAAAGGTAAAAGGGTTAAGACCAATTCGGAGAGGTTAAATCACCTTTGAAATGGGTATTGCGCCAAATGATAGATAAAGGAGTGATCGCGCAGAATGGTGGAGATATGATGATAACGGCCAAGAACTATTGTGACTTCCACAATGTTGAGGGACATGAGATTCAACACTGTACGGAGTTTAAGATTCTGGTACAGGATCTGATGGACCGCAAAAAACTGGAGTTCTTTGAAAAAGAAGAAGAAAAGGCGGAGGATATTTGTGCCTCTGAAAAAAAAGGGATGAACAAGCCTGATCGCCCTGTGATAATTATCTCTACTTCCAAGGGTACTGAAACAAGAAGACAAGCGACACCTTGTGTTATCACACGGAAACCTGTACTGTTTCCTTATAAAGATAGTAAGAGAGTCCTTTGGAATTACGGGTGTAACATAATAACGCCCAAAGATGAGCAATCCCATGAAGATGTAAACCTTGTTACCCGTAGTGGGAAATGTTATGACTTGGAAAAAGAGAAAAAAGAAGCTGCAAAAGTAAAAGACTTGGCAATTGAGCCAGAAGAAAAAGAGACTGACAAGCTTGAGCCAGTAAAAGAGTCAGTAGTAGAAAAAGAAGAAAAAAAATTCTTGAAATTCTTGAAACATAGCGAGTACAGTGTGGTTGAACAGTTACACAAACAATTCGCACGCATATCAATCTTAGCACTGTTGCTAAGTTCAGATGCCCACCGTAATGCACTGATAAGGGTGCTCAACGAAACATATGTGGCTAATGACATATCCATGTGCAAACTGAATCGCCTGATTAATAACATCAGCGCTGACAATTTTATTTTCTTCAGTGACGATGAGATCCCGTCTGGGGGAATGGGGTCGACAAAGGTTTTACATATCACAAATCACTGCAAAGGGTATACCTTACCCGGAGTGCTCATCGACAATGACTCAACTTTAAATGTATTACCGCTAGCCACACTGGAACGACTACCAGTCGATAGTTCTTATATGAAAACCTACCATAACGTAGTCAGAGCTTTCGATGGAACAGAAAGAAGAGTAATGGGCCGAACTGAGATACCATTGCAGATTGGCATCTCAATTCGGCTCAAATACCTATGAGGTAGATTTCTTAGTGATGAACATTAAGTCCTCCTACAATTGTTTATTGGGGAGACCCTAAATCCATTCAGCGGGAGTGGTACCATCCTCACTTCATCAGAAGCTTAAACTAGTAACCGAAGGAAGGTTGGTTACAATAAATGCAGAAGAGGATATTATCGCATGTGTGACAAGTGACGCTCCGTACGTAGAAAGAAACGAAGAGGCGGTGGATTGCTCCTTTCGATCGTTAGAGTTTGTTAATGCCACATTTATCGCAGAAGGAAATAAAATTCCCAAACCGAAGTTGTCACGGACCACGAAGATGGGATTACGAATGACGATTGGAAAAGGGGCACTGCCAAGAAAAGGGCTTGGAAAATATTTGCAAGGGATAATTAATGCACCAGCACCACTAGGAAAGTGGGACCGCTTTGGGCTGGGATACAAGCCAGATGTGAAAGAAAAGAAGAAGGAAATATAAATGAAGCGAGAGATGAGAAAAGCACGACTGGCTAGGGAGGAAATTAAGTAGAAGCCAATGATCTTTCCTCATTTATAAAAAACTTTCGTTTTCGGTGGAATGAGGTTTAAAGAAAAAGAAAAGACTGGAGGAGTTGTGACGGAGTTAGATATTAATGTCATCTCTGAAGAAGGTGAAGGAAGGAGTTTACCACAAATTCGCCCGTACGAACCAAGAAGTGTTCTGCACAACTGGATGGAAGAGGAGCTCCCTATAGCCTTTAGGATCATTTTAGAGTAATACTCAACACATATCTATCGTTCTATGACCGAGAGTGATAAAGATCTTTTATAAAAGGACATTTGACTATTATCCATTATCTTAGTGAAAATGCATTTTGCTCCCTTTTGACAAATATCTCTTTATATTCTTTCATTCTAATTCAAATAAATTGTTTACCCTTAACCTACACAAATTAATCATTCTTGAATTTTGTATACATACACTCATACTCATACCATACAATCATTCTTAAATTTACTTTGTTCATTGGACTACTCTCATTATTTTGACAGACCTTTGGATATCAATAATATGAGCAACACTGACTGTGAACCTCATTTAGAGCGTGATATAAGTCTCGAAGAACCTCATGACTTCGAAGATAACTAAGATAGTAACTTATCTCTTGATTTGCTACGAATGATGGAATAAGAGGAAAAACATATCTTACCCCATAAGGAGTTAATCAAAACTGTGAGCATAGGGGATGCATGTGAAAAGAAGGAAGTGAAAATCAGAATCAGAATCTCGGTAGAGACACGAAAAGATCTTATTAAGCTACTCAGAGAATTCAAAGATGTCTTCGTCTGGTTTTATCAGGACATGCCTAGGTTAAATACCAACATTGTAGTCCATAAGCTCCCGATAAAAGAGGAATGCAAGCCCATCCAACAAAAACTACGCAGGATGCGACCAGATGTGTTGCTGAAAATAAAAGAAGAAGTTCAAAATCAATTTGAAGCAGGTTTCCTCCAAGTGGTTAAATATTCAGAATGAGTTGCCAATATAGTCTCCGTCCCCAAGAAAGATGGGAAAGTACGTATGTGCGTGGATTACCAAGACTTGAACAAAATCAGCCCAAAAGATAACTTCCCAACGCCTCACATTGATACCCTAGTAGACAAAATGACAGGTCATTCCTTTTTCTCTTTCATGGATGGCTTCTCTAGGTATAACCAAATAAAGATGGGCCTTGAGGATATGACGAAAACTACATTTGTCATAATGTGAGGGACATTCTGTTATAAGGTGATGTCATTCAGACTTAAAAATGCAGAGGCAACATATCAAAGAGTCATGGTAACATTGTTTCATGAAATGAAGCACAAGGAAATCGAGGTCTATGTCGATGACATGATCGCAAAGTCTCGAACTGGGGAAGAACATGTAAAGGTCTTGAGAAAGTTGTTCTTGAGATTAAGGAAGTTCCAACTAAAGGTGAATCCAGCCAAATGTACTTTTGAGGCTACCTTAGGCAAGTTATTAGGTTTTGTGGTCAGTCGAAAGAGGATTGAGATCGACCCAGACAAGGTTAAAGCCATACAATAATTACATCCGCCTCGTAAAAGAAGTTTGAGGTTTCCTTGGGAGGTTGAATTACATCACTCGGTTCATTTCACAATTAATTGAGAAATATGATCTCATCTTTCATCTTCTTAGAAAGCACAATCTAGGTGTTTGGGACGATGAGTGCCAAAGAACTTTTGACAAGGTTAAGCAGTATTTGTCCGATGCCCCGGTCTTAGTACCACCAAGTCCTAACAAGCCATTAATCTTGTACTTAGCAATTTTTGAGAACTTTATGGGATGTGTCTTGGGCCAACACGACGAGACTGGGAAGAAGGAAAGAGCCATATACTACCTTAGCAAAAAGTTTACCGACTGTGAAGCAAGGTATTCATCAATAGAAAAGTTATGATGTGTGTTGGTTTGGACTACCCGAAGATTACAATAGTACATGTTGTACCATACAACTTGGTTAATCTTGAAATCAGATCCTCTCAAATACATGATGGAGTCAACTGCATTGAACGAAAGAATGGCTAGATGAAAAATCCTACTTTTAGAATTCGATATAGTCTATGTAAGCCAAAAGGTAGGAAAGGAAGTGCAATAGCAGATTTCCTAGCCAGTAGAGCTCTAGAGGATTATGAGCCAATAAATTTTGACTTCCCAAATGAGGACCTAATGTATATAGCAACCACCGAAGAGGGGATCGCGACAGAGCATCCTTGGCGATTAAATTTTGATGGTGCATCAAATGCCATGGGCAATGGAATCGAGGCAGTCTTAGTATCACTAGAAGGAGACCATTATCCCTTCACAAGTAAACTCGACTTCGATTACACAAACAATATAGCAGAGTACGAGACATGCATTATGGGGATTCAAGCAGCCATAGATCGAGGGATCAAGGTCTTGAAATATATGAAGATTCAGTGTTGGTAATCTACCAGCTCAAGGGAGAATGGGAGACAAGGGACTTCAAGTTAATTGACTATCGAAATATGGTCCTCGAATTGATCAAAGAATTTGACGAGGTTACATTCCAATACCTCCCACGTGAGGAAAGCCGAATGGCTGATGTTTTTGGCTACTCTAGCCTCGATGATAAAAGTAAACAGGCCAGAGGATATGAAGCTCATTCGAATAAGCATTTACTAGACTCCAGTCCATTGCTGCGAAATCGATGAAGAAGAAAAAGAGGAACATCCTTGGTATCAAGACATCCTTCAATATGTAAAAGACTGTAAATACCCCGAAAGAGCTACTGAAAATGATAAAAGGACATTGAGAAGGCTCGCAAACGAGTACGTCCTAGATGGGGAGATTTTGTATAAGAGGAGAAAGGATCAGGTGTTGCTAAGATGTGTTGATGCAGTCGAGGTTAAGAAAATCCTAGAAGAAGTCCATGAAGGCATTTGCAGAACGCACGCTAATGGGTTCAAAATGGCTAGGCAGATCATGAGATTTGGATACTACTGGTCAACTATGGAGAATGATTGTATCAACTATGCCAAGAAATGTCACAAATGCCAAATCTATGGAGATAAAATTCATGTACCTCCATCACATCTGCATGTCATGACTTCTCTGTGGCCTTTTGCTATGTGGGGCATGAATGTTATCGGGTCGATTTCACCAAAGGCTTCTAACGGACATAGATTCATCTTTGCAGTTATTGACTACTTCACCAAGTGGGTGGAAGCTGCTTCTTATTCCAACGTTACAAAGTCTGCAGTTAGCAAGTTCCTGAAAAAGGAAATCATATACCGATATAGAATTCCAGAAAAGATTATATCGGACAATGCAATGAACTTGAATAACAGCACGATATCGGAGGTTTGTGAGTAATTCAAGATCAAACATCATAATTCATCTCTATATCACCCAAAGATGAATGGAGCAGTGGCAGCGGCAAATAAAAACATCAAGAAGATCATTGCAAAAATGATAGAAACCTATAGAGATTGGCATGAAAAATTATCATTCGCCCTCCTTGCTTATAGGACTTCAGTCAAAATGTCTACTGGGGCAACGCTGTTCTCACTTGTATACGGGATGAAAGTCGTTTTACCTATCGAGGTGGAGATTCCTTCTCTCCTAGTCTTGTCAGAGCTAAACTTAGACAAAGCAGAATGGATACAAGCTAGATATGATCAGTTGAACTTGATCGAAGAAAAGAGGTTTAGAGCCATTCGTCATGGTCAAATGTACCAAAAGCGGATGATGCGAGCATACAAAAAAAAGGTCCACCCTAGAGAATTCCATGAGGGAGATCTAGTCTTGAAGAAGATACTCCAAATACATAAAGACTCTCGAGGAAAATGGATGCCTAATTGGGAAAGGTCGTATGTGGTAAAGAAATCCTTCTTTGAAGAAGCTCTAATTTTGACTAAAATGGATGGTCAGTATGAAAACCCATGAAAGGGCATTTTGAAAACAAAGGGATTTTGAGTTGAAAACCTTAAAAGGGAGGCTCAAATGTGAAATGAAAACGATCAATTATTCCCTCAAATGTAATAAGATAGAGAAATTTTACATATTGGGGCATCGACAAACTACTCCAGGATCTCTAGATACATATCGAGCAGAAAGATGACTTTCAGACCAGAGAAACATGAAGGGAAAGATCCAAGCCGCAACGACGGATCCAGTACCACGAAGATACAAAAGGGAAAGATTTAAGTCGCAAAGGTGAACCTTGTACATCAGAAGCATGAAGGGAAGGATCTAAGCCGCAACGACGGATCCAGTACCACAAAGACATGAAGGGAAATATTTATGCCGCAACGGCGAATCCAGTACCACGAAGACACGAATGGAAGGGTTTAAGTCGCAAAGGCGACCCTTGTACCTCAGAGACATGAAGGGAAAGATTTAAGTCGTAATGGCGGATCCAGTACCGCAAAGACACAAAGGGAAGGGTTTTAATCCCAACGGCGAACCTTGTACCTTAGAAACATAAAAGATCGAACCCACGACGATGAAACTTCTACCTCGAAGTCATAGTGGATTAGATTTAAAATACAATAGCAAGTCTTTATGTCTCTGAAGTTGTAGTAAGAGCAAGATGAAGCTTTGACATCGAATCCTACCTTCCTGAAGTTGCAGTGAAGCTAGATTAAAACTATAGTAGCGGATCTCAATCTCCATGAAGTTGCAGTAGGAATGGAGTGAAGTTACATCACCGATCTTCTACCCCGAGCCTGGGGCAGATCTTTATCAACTAATCTCCTACCCCAAGTCTGGAGTAGATTGCAGTTATCCAAAACAACGAGGTGGTCATACTCCTGATACTAAGAAGAAGGCCAAATCAATGATACCAAACCATTGGAATTACAAGCGAATCAGATGAAGCTACAGTGACAGATTTTGAAATAACTTTCAGCGAAGGGTGGTCCAGTTGAACAGATGAGACCCGACAAAAATGGGCATCCTTTTGGTCTTTGCTCTATTCCTGTTAGATAGCAACAAGCAAAGAGGGGCAGCTATTGAAGCCCAATTTGTCCGGTCCCAACACTTTGCTTAAATTAAACTCAAATCTTTATTTTAAATTTATTCCAAGTTTAGAATTATTTTAAATTTAAATTTATTTTAAATTTAAATTTATTAAGTTCAAATTTATTTTAAATTTAAAATTTGAAATATTGCTTAAACTTAATATTAAATTTAAAATAGAAAGTCCAATTACAGAATGTCCATTTCCAAACCAAACCCATTAATCGGGCCCAAATACAAAAGTCCAAAAATTACAGGCTCAATAATGTCCAAATACAATTTGAGGCCCACTTTACAAACTCGATTGGGCCCAATTACAAATGACCCAAATTGTCTAAACCCAAACCCCATACAAATGACCCAATTCCACTAGACCCATTACACCAATGACCCAAACACTTAGCCACTTGCACCAACCACTCACTGTGCGCCACGTCAGCACCAGCAGTGCCACCACCTTCAACTTGCTCCGCCACTGTCACTGCATAGCCACCATTGCTGCACCTTCAACAGAAAGAAAATACCAGTTTTAAATTGCAAACAACTAATAATAATCATTGTAACACTGGTTATAAAAAACCAGATTCAATCTTTCGTAAAGGTTACTGATTTTTGGGAACAATTCAAAGAAATCAATACAAAATCTTAGTATTCGCAAGGAACGCTCAAAAATTAACCTTAACAAGTTTCAATTGAACACAAGAGGGTGAGAGGTATTCGAAGTCAGCAAAGAAAAGTCCAAGCAGATTCAAGCAAGTCAGATTCAAAATCTTCAAACCTTAAACCACCAGGTATTTTTAATGCATGTCAGTTATCATTTATATTTTAAATCTCCAGATCCATTAGTTTCCAAGGGTGCATTAATATGTATTAAGTGCTTCGGTTATTATTTATTATTATTATTTTTTCCTTTAAAAGACGTTTTTAATAAGCGGCATTAATAACACTTAATAATAATAATAATAATAATAATAATAATAATAATAACACTTATTAATAAAAAAAGAAATTCGAAAGGACCTGAACCTGAACCGCCATTATGGGAGCCGCGAAAGGGGTTCTTTCGACCCACGGTCATCGTCGCTCCTTTGATCTTGCATGCAACCGTGGAAGACGCTTCGAATCGGGAATATTTACAAAAGAAAACACATATTAACAACGTAAAAATAAACACTAAACAGATTCGGGAAAGGAGTAAAAGGATTAAAATCAAAGTCATTTTTAAAAAAATTAAAACTTAGATTTGCAGTTTTGGGAAAAGAAATGAAAGAAAAAGAGACAAACTTGGCATATTTTCAAAACCGGGCATGGTTTCATATATGGAAATATAGATCTGAGGTTTTAAAAGCAGATAAAATATTCAGATTCAAGGTTTGAAACCCAGATCTAAAGGTTCGAAACAAAAGAGGAAGGGTCTATTTTACCTGGACGCCGGCTCGTGAGCAAAAGGGATGACGCCTCTCTGTACTTTAATTAATTTTAAATTGGTCCAATAATTTTCAATTCTTTTCAATTTAATCCCTTGACCTTTTGAAAGCACTAATAGTTGCCACGTGTCATGATTTTGGTTTATTTGGGCAAATGGTCCCTTTTATTTTTAATTTGTTTTAATTTCATCCCTAAATCAAGTTCTATTTAATTACAAAATTGACCCAAAAATTTTTCATGATTTTCAAATTAGTCTTTTGACTTCAAGATGCCTGAGAGGCTGCCACGTGTCACTTATTTTTGGTTTTATTGCCCCAAAAGTCCCTAAATTGTCTAGAAATTACATTTTTACCCTCGAACTTTCCAAAATTCCATTTTTAACCATAAACTTTCCAAAAATAACATTTTTACTTCCAAATTTTCTAAAATTAAATTTTTTACCTCGATCTTTTCAAAAATTACATTTTTACCCTTAAACTTTCCAAAATTCCATTTTTTACTCTGATCTTTCTAAAAATTACATTTTTACCCCCGAATTTACCCCCGAACTTTCCAAAATTCCATTTTTAACCTTAATCTTTCCAAAAATTACATTTTTACCCCCGAACTTCCAAAAATTCCATTTTTAACCTTGATTTTTCCAAAATTCACCATTTTACCCCTGAACTTCTAAAAATTCTATTTTTAACATCGATTTTTTCAAAAATTACCATTTTACCCCTAAACTTCCAAAAACTCCATTTTTGACCCTGATTTTCCCAAAAATTACCATTTTACTCCCGAATGTCTAAAAATTCCATTTTTAACCCCAAACTTTCTCGAAATTACCATTTTTCCCTCGAATGTCCAAAATTACCATTTTGCCTTTAGGTATCCAAAAATCTCATTTTCAACTCTGATTGTTTTAATTTTCTTCCTCTTCAATATTTGTATTTAAATTTTAATTATTATGCCTTCGTATTTCATATTTTTTATTTTTGTATAACATTTATCTGCTTAAATATTTTGGTTCGTGTTATCTAATATCCATTATTAACTGCTCATTTATAATTAAACTTACATATTTGTTTTCAAAATTATCTTCATAAAAACTTTAAAACTAAGGAAATATTCTTTTATTTAGAGATTTGAAAATTTGTGCCTTAACTTACTAGGTGTAATTTTTCCTCAAATCGGAATAATCGAATACCCTTTAATCAAAGCAATGTTTCTTTATCTCTGATTCTGAAAATTTGTGCCTTAACTTACTAGGTGTGACTTCACTTCAAATTGAGATAATCTAACATCCTTTTCCAAAGTTTAAAAAATTTTACGACAAAGGTAAGCTCGTTATTTCTGGATCTCGAAATTTTATGTCCTAACTCACTTGACGTGACTTTCTTTCTTGATCACTTTGAAATAGTGGGACTTTCAAACAAAATCGATTTCTTTTAAACATAACACATGCATTCAAGGATTGTATTTTAAACTTTATCCGAGTTTTTTAAATTTTACAAACCAAGACACGAAAGTAATCAATATGGTACCAATTTTGGGCGTATGAGGGTGCTAACTCTTCCTCATGCGTAACTGACTCCCGAACTTGTTTTCTGGATTGCGAAGACCCAAATATTTTCAAAACGGATTTTAAACGTTTTACGGTGATCCAATCACTCCAAATAAAGGATTGGTAGCGACTGCCATTCTCTAATTTCAAAATAATTTTCGAAACACGTTCTCAAAAAAAAAGGTTTCGACAACAATAATTTAGAACATTGCACAAACTAATTGATAGAAATTGAAAAAGGTAATCTTATTATGCAACCAAATCCCTAATGTTGCATAAACAATTATTTTAGGATCTTTAGAATAATTTGGTTTTCAGAAGTATATGAATTACTTGATCTGGACTTTTAGTTAGTCATTGGATTTGACGAAGAAGAATACTCGATAAATTGATTTCTTCCTCTTGACATTATCCCTCAATTACACAAATCTTAAACTATAGAGGCTATAACTTATATGTGTTCTTTTGTGTGTGTAACTCTATTAGGTAGAGGGATAAACAATTTATAATGATCAACCTTTAATATGATACGCCCATCAAATAACCGAATGAACAAATAGGATTTTTTTTTTTGCTCATTCAAGAGTTACAAGGTTAAAGCAATGGGATATCCACACCTTTCTAAGATCAGCAAACTACATATTGCACCCACACCTATAGCAGCCCACAACTATAATCAGGCTATCGTCAAAAATCAACATTAACAACAAACACCAAAAAAAATGACCAAAAAATGCAACAACACTCAAAATCTTCTAGCAATTACAAACATTCCAACAAGAAACGTTACAAATGAATCCATAGTATTAGGCTAAAAATATCTTACACGTTGTGGTTGATCAATCTTTGGGGTAAAGCAATCAAGATTGTACTAAACTCAGCACTAAGGGCCCTTGTTTAAAAAAAATGGTACTAACTATAATAATAAAGTACATTACTCTCTTAAAAAAGAATTTTAACTTGAATATTTCCAACAATATAGTTAGGAGTAATCACGAATTCCAAAAAGATTAATTTTCGACATCAATAATGGATGACATATATTATGCATATGGCACACTTGAAGAACTTCAATCCTCACGAATGCAATTCAGAGGTGGGATGTTGATTATATAGATCAACTCCCTGAATACATGAAACCGTTTTACAAACCATTGATAGATCTTTTTGGAGAAAATGAGGGGGTAATGAGTAAACAAGGAAAATCATATAGTGTCAAATATGCGAAAAATACATTTAAGCAAGAGAGAGGGCACTGTGCATTAGTTGTTGAATGCTACATGAGAGAACAAGCTGTTTTAAAAGAAGAAGCAAGTGGAGAATACTTGGAAAAATTTAAACCAGCAAATGAGATTTACTGAGATATCCAAAGTTGTTCCAAGGGTCAATATTTCAAGTAACAAGGGAGTAGCAATAAATTGACGTCCTCCATCCAAAGGGTGGATGAAGTTCACTGTATGTGGTGAGGTTAATGAGGAGATTGCTGATGGAGAAGGGATTCTATGAGATGAGGAAGGGGTGGAGCGGGCAATGTTTTTCAATACCAATTGCAGCAAGGAGGGAGGATTCTGTTGAGGCAGAGGCGATAATGGTAGCATTGGAGGTGATTGAAGGAATAGGCTGGATGTCAAATTGCTTTTTTCTGATTATACTCGGGTCAAGTGATGTGTTGAATTGGGTGTTGAATAAAGAACTAAGACCAAGGTCGATTCAACCGTTGTATAGCGACATCGTTAGAAGAATCTTGCAGGGGAAATTACATTTGCAAAAGCAGAGCATCAAGGGAATGAAATGGCTGGTGCAATGGCAATTGCAAGAATAAAGCGTCCGAAAATGTTTTCAAGCATGGTGGTAAATTCTATTATTTTGGAAGTTGAATTTAGGGTGGCTCTGAGGTAGGAATTGACAGCTGGTTTTGAAGTTTTGTCATTTTATTGGTTTTGATCTTTGGTGTTTTGTTTAGATAAAGTTGTTGTAGGTGTTTTCTTTTTGCTTTGGCTGCATATAGTAGCTTGGTCTCGGCTTTTGGTATGGTTTGATTGGCTTCGACCTAAAGTTTATAATTTGAATGAGCAAAAAAAATGGCAAGTACATCACCTTAGAAATTTATGAATTTTGCTTATTTTTTAAATAGAGTTAAAATACCACACGTTGCCTATCGAATAAATACATGGCCTATGATAGCTTAGAAATTTATTGAAATCTACTCTTTTTTATAATAAAATCAAAATACCAATTAGTTGGAGGAATTGTAAACAGAAATAGGAAGGCGAGGAGTTACATAAACTTCTAATGGAGTTGCTTTAGAACTCGTCAAGCCAGGTGCTTCACGCATATCGACAACGACATTTGACGGTGTTTCCAACTCAAACCAATGCAGAAAATTAGCTAGTGTAATCTGCAAAATTTGAAGCGCAAATAAAACTTCGAGGCACATTCTTCTACCACTTCCAAAATGGAATAAGTTCAAAATTTTGTCCCTTCACATCAACTTTTTTATGTGTGGTCATAAATCTTTTGGGTTGAAATTTATAGGGATTTGCCCATATGAGTGGATCACGATGAATCTTATGAATATTCATAATAAGCCAAGTGCCAGTTAAACATGGTATCCATTAACTGTGCAATCTTCAATGGCTTCATGGATCATGGACACTGGACCAGCAGGGTATAAACGTAACGTTTCCTTAATAATAGATTGAAGGTAGGCTAAGCTTTTGGTGTCTGATTCCATCACTACCAACCTATCCTTACCAACTTTAACATCTAATTCTTGTTAGACCTTACTTTATGCGTCACAATTATTGAGTAACAAAGACAAAGCCCATGTCAGAGTAACTGATGTGGTATCCTCCGCCGCTAAAATCATACTCTGTTAGATCATATGCCATGAAAAGATCAACAATGAAATAATAGCATTTCCAACTTACATATGTTATTAATAGCAATCAATTTGGTTAAGAGATATGACCGTACGAGACAAGTGGTTTTGTTAACCGTATCAGCATGGTGTTCCTCCCCATCACTGAGAATAGACATCATCACTCCCATGAAATCTTCCTCACCATTTGCCTTATTTTCAGCTCTCTTCTGCTTGTGCTCTCGTAGCCATCTGTTGGGTTTTTTTTTTACAGCAGCAAAAATAGAGAACAAAAAATGCAAAATAAGTAAGCAAGATGCTAGAAATATTTTTACTTGCACAAAAATGTACAGCAAGGGAGCTTATGGCTTTTAGCTTATTTTGCTCAATTTTTCAGTAAGAAAAACAATACATTTATAGCCAAATACATCACCAAGTACTGCCTACTACCACTAAGTAGCCTAGTAACTTGTAAAACATTGCTTGTACATATCAAGCTACCTACACATATCAAGCTGTCACCAAGCTTGTTCATTTTCAACTAGTTTAATTACAATGAAACTAAACAAAAAATATGTTACTGCAACATCCGCAATTGCTGCAGCATGCATACAAGCCGTATGCACTTTTAATAAAAACATAACAGCAGCATGGTTAGCCATTTTCAACACTCCTCCTTGGCCTCCATGCTTCAAATATCAGTCATTCATCAAGTTTTTTTGAGCTTGGCAGTCCTTTGATGCTTTGTTTCAAGCTGACTCTGCTCAAGCAATTCATTTTCAACCTTGGCCTCAACCAAAACTGGCTCACACACTTGACTATCCCAATCTTTTGTGCCAAAAATTTGATCATCAAATGGAATATTCTCCTCCTTCAAAGCCTTGGTTAACAACACATCTTGCCTTGTTCTTTACAGCCTTGTTTCTTTTTGCTCATACAGCTCGCAAGTATAGTTTGCTTACCTTCAGTTTGTCATTTTGGCTTGCACCCACTCGATCTTGCATTTAGACTGTCCGTCGCTTCGGCTTGCACCCACTCGGGTTTGCATTTAGACCGTCCGCCACCTCGGCTTGCAATTCAACAGGCTCACACTTTGATAGACTCGCACTTTACTTGCTATCTTCAATAGGCTCGCACTTTGGCTTACTATCTTTGATAGGCTCGCACTTTGGCTTACTGTCTTTAACAGGCTCGCTTTTTAGCTTATTGTCTTTAACAGACTCACACTTTTGATGGCTCGCACCTTGTTGAGCTTGCATTCTTTTTGCTGAGCTCGCACCTTGTTGAGCTTACAACTCACACATACTTTTAAGCTTGCCACTTGCACTTTGGACAACTCACATATACTCCTCCTTCAGCTTATAGCTTGTTTGGGAGTCTCATAGAGATACTCCTCCTTCAACTTATAGCTTGTTTGGAAGTCTCTTGAGTTGCTGCTACCTTCTCGACAAGCAACTTATTGTCTTTCTTAACAAGCAGCAGAAGCAAAAACAAGCCGTCAAAGACTTAGGCTCATGATACCATTTGTTGGGTTTTTTTTTACAGTAGTAAAAACAGAGAACAAAAAATGTTGAACAAGTAAGCAAGATGCTAGAAATATTTTTACTTGCTCACAAATGTGCAGCAAAGGAGCTTATGGCTTTTAGCTCATTTTGCTCAATTTTTCAATAAGAAAAACAATACATTTATCGCCAAATACATCACCAAGTACTGCCTACTACCACTAAGTAGCCTAGTAACTTGTAAAACATTGCTTGTACACTCAAACAAGCTACCTACACATATCAAGCTGTCACCAAGCTTGTTCATTTTCAACTAGTTTAATTAAAATGAAACTAAACAAAAAATATGTTGCTGCAACATGCACAATTGTTGCAACATGCATACAAGCCGTATGCACTTTTAATAAAAACTTAACAGTAGCATGGTTGGCCATTTTCAACACCATCCCTTCATAACATGGTCCAATTCTTTCGCTGTCTTCTTCATGAAATTGATGTTTCCACCTATGTCCAGCCATTTCAGAAACGGCAAAGCATCTGATAGTAAGAACTTTCCAATTAGTAGAAAGAAGTCATCAATCGATTTCTTCCATTCCAAGTTTTCACCTCCTTCACTGGAATTTGGAATTCGCTTCCCTACAATCATCCTCATAATCACGCTCAGAGTAACTTCTTTGAACCATCCTTTCATCTCCACCAATACTTTATCGGAGTTAGCACTTCTCTTCTTGTTCCATAGCTGGTACAACTATTGCAGAGATGTCTTCACCTCGTATTCCCTTACATGTTTAAGTAATTCGAGTCGGTGATTTGAGAGGAGCTCAATAGTGGCAATCTTGCGCAGTTGACGCTAATAAGGTCCGTATGGTGCAAAGCCTAACATGGCACCGTTGTAACCCAAAATTTCCGAGCTTGCAAGTTTTGGACGAAGGCAAACGCTTTATCATTTATGGTGAGACATTCTTTAGCAATATCCCAATCACTCACCACCAAAGCTCTATTCACACCCAACTTGATAGTGAACATTCTTCCATGTTTGTCAGCCATGTTAGCCAAGCTTAGGTAAGGTGGTTGTGGCCCTCCTAAGAGGTGGAGATGACCAATAATAGGCCATGCTCCACCAGCTTCTGGTGCCGTTTTCTTGGAGTTTGTGTTTCTTCTTGAGATCCATAGAAAAGAGAAAAGAAAGAGTAGTGGAAAAGCAATGATTGCAACAGCTGAAGTTGCTGTGAGTGAATGGATATAATCCATCGCCAGATTCCCACTTGAAGATTAAGATATGAAATGGAAGGTGAGTAGTAGAGGTGATGGAGTTTGATTTATAGGACAAGGAATGTGGATATTGTTTCGTTTCTTGGTTGTTATTTGATTATTATCTTGTTTTTTTTTTTCATTCGTTAATTAATTAAATTAGTTAATTTTAGTTTTAATCGATAATTTGAATTATTCGGTTAAATAATAGAAAAAGGGTAATCACTAGTACTTGTAGTTCTCATTGGAATGATATCTCTGCTCACCATAACTATACTATTAATTGATATGTGCACTTGCCTTAGTCAAATTTTTAGTTAGTTTTGTGACCACCAAGCTTTAGGCGTTGTTGCTGGGGCTAAAATATTAAGAAAACTTTATTTTTATTAATTTAGTCATTTTTATTTTTATTTTAATACTTTTATTTTTAATTTAATTTTTAAATCCTAATTTTCTTTTGTTTGATTCTTACAAGCTCCCTTGGTTTATGACTAGAGACAACCCGTTGGAACCGTTAATTTTCGATTGTGAGATTAAAAGGATTGCTCGTAGAAATCGAAAAGATGTTAGAGAAACAAAGCAAGGTCAACAACATGTTTTCATAAACGACCAAGAGCAAAAGGACATTTCTGTGGAGATGGATATTAATCCTGGTAATTTGCAACTTCTTGCACATCCTGCTTCTCGGACTATGTATGACTATGCTAAGTCCACTATGATTGGGGTTTAATTGGTATTATCAGACTGATTATTGCTAAAAATAATTTTGATATTAAGCTTAATACAATTCAGATGGTGCAATATTATATTTAGTTTGATGGGTTGCAAGATGAATATCTGAATGTTTATTTAGTTAATTTTTCGGAAATCTACGACACATTTAATATCAGTGGTGCTACTGATGATGTCATACACTTACGCTTGTTTCCATTCTCTTTGAGGAACAAGGTAAAATAGTGGTTTAATTCACTTTCACAAGGTTCCATCACTACTTGGGCTCAAATAACTGAAAATTTTTTGTTTACATACTTTTCACTGGCCAAAACAGTTAAGTTGAGGAATTACATATCTTATTTTTCTCAATTTGATCTTGGGACACTTTAAGACACGTGAGAGAGATTTAAGAATCTTTTGAAATGGTGTCGTTATCATGGATTACCTTTTTCGTTTCAAGTTCAAACTTTTTACAATGATTTGAACCCCTCAACTAGACATATAATTGATGCAGTAGTTTGGCGGAACATTGAATAACAAAACACCAAAGGTAACCCAAGAGTTTATTAAGAAGATAATATTGAATAATTATCAATGGCAAGTTATGAGAGCAAAGCCTACCAAGGCAGCTGGAGTTTTTTATATTTATGCAGTCACTATGTTGGCGAGTCAAGTTGAAGCTCTTTGTAAGAAAATTGATGGATTGAATTTCACAAAGTAGGTGAATTTGGTAATGCAATGTGATGCGATAGGAGTGGAGATGATCGATCCGGAATGTTTGTCCTTCAAGTCTAACATGAAGCATGAGCAAGTCGACTTTATGGATAATAATTCTAGACCTCAAAATAACCCATATAGCAATAATTATAACCCGAGATGGAGGAAACTTCCAAATATTTCTTAGGTTCGTCAAGGAAATCAAAAGTCACAACCCCTTTCGGGTTTTCAGCAACCTTAACAACACGAAAATAAACTGAACATTGAGGAGATGTTAGCTAAATTTATTTCGGTGTACGAAACTAGATTTTAGAACACTAAGATGGCTTTGAAAAATCAACAAGCATCTATTCAGGGGCTTGAGAATCAGATTAGACAACTTGCTAAATTGGTTTTGGAGAGACAACAAGGTAGCTTACCTAGCAACACTGAACTCAACCCAAAAGAGTATGTAAAAGCACTTACATTGAGAAGTGAGAAAGTGTTATCCAAACCTGAAAAGATGTTGAAACAAGAAAATGATGAGAAAGATGATGTGGTGGCAAAAAACGAAAAAAATCAAACATCAGTGCTTAAGGAATACAAACCACCAATTTCATATCCCACATAGTTGAAGAAAGACTGCATGGACGAATAATTTGGTAAATCTTTTGAACTTTTTAAACAATTACATATTAACTTACTTTTTTATGAAGCTCTTTCGTAGATGTCCAAATATGCAAAATTTTAAAAGGAACTATTAACAAATAAAAGGGAATTTAGAAGAGCTATCCACAGTGGAACTGAATGAGGAGAGCTCGGCTATTCACCAAAACAAACTACCCAGTAAGTTGAAAGATCCTAGAAGCTTTACTATCCCTTATTTTATTAGTAGTTTAAATATTTAAAAGATCCTAGAAGCTTTACTATCCCTTATTTTATTAGTAGTTTAAATATTTAAAAAACAATGATCGAAATTGGAAAGGGCACGGTGGTCTATCAATATTTGGGATTAAATCAAGACTACTAAACTTAGCATTAAAGGATCGCAAAAAAAAAAAGGATAAGATACATTGCATTCCCAAATAAAAAACTTAAATTTCAAATTTTAAAAAGATATTATTGAAAGATCAACCACGAACCCCGAAGAAATTACTTTCCATGGAACAATAACAAATTTACATGGCAAGAATGACATCTTAGAAGTTGATTGAATTCTACTATTTTTTAAAAGAAAGTTAAAATACCAAACGTTGCATATGGTATAATTACATGAAAAATACCGTACCTTAGAAATTTATTGAAATCAACTCATTTCATAATAACTTTAAAATACTGATTAGTTAGTGGAATTGTAAACAAAAGCAGGAAGGCGAGGAGTTATATGAATTTCTAATGGAGTTGCTTTAGAACTCGTTATTCCAAGTCCTTCACGCATATCAACTGCTTCGCCTGATGGGGTTTCAAACTCAAACCAATGCAACACATTAGCCAACGTAAGCTGCAAAACTTGAAGTGCAAATGAAACTCCCGGACACATTCTTCTACCACTTCCAAATGGAACTAGTTCAAAATTTTGTCCCCTCACATCAATGTCTTTGTGGGTAGTCATAAATCTTTCAGGTTGAAATTCAAAAGGGTCTGCCCATATAAGTGGATTGTAATGAATCTTATGAAGATTCATAATAAGCCAGGTGCCAGCCGAAACATGGTATCCATTAACCGTACAATCTTCAATGGCTTCATGGATCACGGAGAGTGGAGCAGGAGGGTATAGGCGTAGAGTTTCCTTAATGATGGACTGAAGGTACATTAAGTTTTTTGTGTCTGATTCGGTCACAAATAGTCTATCCTTACCAACGTGGACATCTAGTTCTTGTTGCACTTTACTCAATTTGTCACGATTATTGAGCAGCAAGGATAAGGCCCATGTCAATGTGATCGATGTTGTATCCTCCCCGGCTAAGAGAAGGGTCTGTTAGATCATATACCATGAAAAGATCAACAATGAAATAAAAGCATTTCCAACTTATGTATGTTATTAATAGAAATCTTGACCCAAACAAAATTAATAACAATCTATTTGGATAAGAGATATGCACGTACGAGACAAGTGGCTTTGTTGACTGTATCAGCATGGTGTTCCTCCCCATCACTGAGAATAGACAGCATCACTCCCATGAAATCTTCCTCACCATTTGCCTTATTTTCAGCTCTCTTCTGCTTGTGCTCTCGGAGCCATCCCTGCATAACATGGTCCAATTCTTTCGCTGTCTTCTTCATGAACTTGATGTTTCCACCTATGTCCAACCATTTCAGAAACGGCAAAGCATCTGATAGTAAGAACTTTCCAGTTAGTAGAAAGAAGTCATCCATCGATTTCTTCCATTCCAAGTTTTCACCTCCTTCACTGGAATTTGGAATTCGCTTCCCTACAATCATCCTCATAATCACGCTCAGAGTAACTTCTTTGAACCATCTATTCATCTCCACAAATACTTTATCGGAGTTAGCACTTCTCTTCTTGTTCCACAGCTGGTACAACTGCTGCAGAGATGTTTTCACCTCCGATTCCCTTACATGTTCAAGTAATTCGAGTCGGTGATTTGAGAGGAGCTCAATAGTAGCAATCTTGCGCATTTGACGCCAATAAGGTCCGTATGGTGCAAAGCCAAACATGGATATGTTGTAACCCAAAATTTCCGAGCTTGCAAGTTTTGGACGAGAGGCAAACGCTTTATCATTTATGGTGAGACATTCTTTAGCAATCTTCCAATCACTCACCACCAAAGCTCTATGCACACCCAACTTGATAGTAAACATTCTTCCATATTTGTCAGCCATGTTAGCCAAGCTTATGTGAGGTGGTTGTGGCCCTCCAAAGAGGAGGAGATGACCAATAATAGGCCATGCTCCCCCAGCTTCTGGTGCTGCTTTCTTGGAGTTTGTGTTTCTTCTTGAGATCCATAGAAAAGAGAAAAGAAAGAGTAGAATGATTGCAACAGTTGAAGTTGCTGTGAGTGAATGGAAAAAATCCATGGCCAGATTCCCACTTGAAGATTAGGATATGAAATGGAAGGTGAGTAGCAGAGACGAGGGGTCTGGATTTAAAGGACTTGGGCAAAAACAACTATTAGCAAAATAGTAGTGTAATAAAAGTCTATATCGGATGGATTGATTTAAAATAAATATAATTTTATTTTTTTTCACTCACAATGTATTCCACCGTTAGCGAATGTTACATAATATATTGATATGATTATATAATAATATCTGTTTATATTTTTTTAATTTTTTGATAAAATACACAAAACACATCTTACACACACAAATACTCAAAGACAATATCTCTAAAATAAATATATCTTCTTTTCTATTAAAATTATTTATTAAATTCACATTAATTTACAAATCATAATTAAAAAAAGTCTCCCTTATCTTATTGCTTAGTGGAAAAGCAATGATTGCAACAGCTGAAGTTGCTGTGAGTGAATGGATATAATCCATCGCCAGATTCCCACTTGAAGATTAAGATATGAAATGGAAGGTGAGTAGCAGAGGTGATGGAGTTTGATTTATAGGACAAGGAATGTGGATGTCATAGCAGCTCGTCCATTGTCAACTTCTTCATCCAATTGCATTCGAACAAGTGTCCTGATTTTCTTTTTTGTGATTTTATTTTTAAGCTTTAAGTTTAAAATTGCAAATGATTTTGGTACAAGTAAATTTTGTTAGTATACCAAATTATTTAAAATAAAAAAATTATGTTCATCTTATAATAAAGTTTATATTTGATGGATTTGATTTAAAAATGAATATAATTTTCACATCTATTTTTTCATTCTACCACTACCAAGTATTATGTGTAGTGATAAAATATGTTGTATTGTTAAAGAGAAAACACATATTTAAATTTTCGAGATAAATATTATTAAAAAAGATAATTATAAACCTCAAACAAAGACAATAAAACAAATATGCAAAATAAAAAAAGAGGTAAACTACATAGTTGATCATTTAGCTTTTATAAATATTCATTTTGGGCACCAAATTTAAAAGTTTATAATTTAGGCACTATCGTTATATACTTTTATCATTTTAGTCATTATCGTTACATACTTTTTTATCATTTTAGCCACCCACCGTTAATTTGCCATTAAATATACTCAGTCGGTCACTCAACTTTTATAAGTATTCATTTTGGGCACCAAAATTTAAAAATTTTCAATTTAGGTACTGTCGTTATATATTTTTATCATTTTAGTCACTATTGTTACATACTTTTTATCATTTTAGTCACCTATCCTTAATTTTCCATTAAATATACTCATTTTTAGTCACCCAACTTTAGTAAGTTTTCATTTCTGTCATTTATTTTCTTTTTTAGATTTAATTTTTTTTTTAAAAAACTTGGGTTTTTACACGGAATTAAGTTATTTACCGCTAAGATGGAACCCAAGTTTTTCACCTATAACTCAATTTCATTTAAAAACTCAGATTTTTCCCAAAGTTTTTTTAAACCAGACCAATAGTTAAACCAGTCAAGTCATCAATTTGTCAATCTGACTGATCCAAATTATTCAAGTAAAGAAAACATTAAAAATATTAAAAACTGGTACCATTTTTTAGCCTAATTGAATTGATCCGTACCAATTTTTAGCTAAATTGATTTAAAAGCTTTTTTTAGACCAATATCTCCGAATGATTTGTGGTTAAACCAATTTATTTCAAATAACCATGACTTTTCTTTTAAAATCACCCCAGGTACTTAAAATATAATAATTAAATTCATAACTTTGATGTATAGAGATTGATATAGAATTTAACTTTTGTAAGATTGCATCTGTTGAAGGATCACGCAAAATCCACCCACGTTTTCTACTTTTGACAAAGAATAGTATACATAGCCAATTGAAGCTTGGCAGTGTTCGGAAACATTAAAGTTTATTATGATTTTCAATAATAATAAAAAAAAATTATTGTCCATTTTATAACTTACGAACTATCATCCCAATATTATTGGATGTTCCCGAAACGACAGTAATATATGAATCATCAGAAATTTATTGAATTCTACTTATTTTTTTTTAAATAATAATCAATTGGTGCAATCGTAAATACAAATAAAAACACGAGAAGTTATAAAAACTTTTAATGGAGTTGCATTAAAATTCGATAATCCAAGTGTTTCACGCATATCAACAATTTCATTTGACGGTGTTTCAAATTCAAACTAATGCAACAAATTAACTAGCGTAATATGTAAAATCTGAAGTGCAAATGAAATTCCAGGGCACATTCTTCTACCACTATCAATTGGAATTAATTTAAAATTTTGTTTCCTCGCATTAATATTTTTGTGGGTAGCCATAAATTTTTCAGGTTAAAATTCAAAAGGGTTTGTCCGTATAAATGGATCTTGATGAATCTTAGGAAGATTGAGAATAAGCATATTAGAGTAACTTTCCACCAATGTCCAACCATATCAGAAACAGCAATGCATCTGATTTTAGGAACTTTCCACTTAGTTCAAAGAAGTAATCCAAAGATATCTTCCATTTCAAGTTTTCACCTCCTTTACTGGAATTTGGAATTCGCTTCCCTACAATCATCCTCATAATCACATTCAGAGTAACTTCTTTGAACCATCCCTTCATCTCCACCAATTCTTTATCGGAGTTGGCACTTCTCTTCTTGTTCCACAGCTGGTATAAATGTTGCAGAGATGTCTTTATCTCGGATTCCAGCACAGGTTTAAGCAATTCGAGTCGGTGATTTGAGAGGAGCTCAATAGTGGCAATCTTGCGCACTTGACGCCAATAAGGTCCATATGGTGCGAACCCCATCATGGCTCTGTTGTAACCCATAATTTTCGAGCTTACAAGCCCTGGACGAGAGGCGAATGCTTTATCATTTATGGTGAGACATTCTTTAGCAATCTCCCAATTGTTAACTACCAAAGCTCTATGCACACCCAACTTGATAGTGAAGATGCTTCCATATTTGTCAGCCATGTTAGCCAAGCTTGTGTGAGGTGGTTGTGCTCCTCCTAGGAGGTGAAGACGGCCAACAGTAGGTCGTGCTCCACCAGCTTCTGGTGCTGTTTTCTTCGAGTTTGTGTTTCTCGTTGAGATCCGTAAAAAAGAGAAAAGAAATAGTAACGGAAAACCAATGATAGCAATAGTTGAAGTTGCTGTTGCGGCAATACTGAATGAAATTAGAATGGCGCGGGTGGGCAAAGTGTTTTTCTCGAAGGCTGAGAAGAGTCGAAATGAGATGGCTTTTGCTCTGGCTATAGCAGGAATTAAAAGGGCTGAAATGGTCTAAGCATGGTGAATGTCGAGTAGGGGTAATAATATGCTTTGATCGGGTGGTTCGCTGTTGATTGTAATATCTACTATTTTTGGGTTGTTCAGCAGTTTGAGAATGGTCTTCGTGTTTGGCCAAAGGGTGATGCGTTGGTTGGTATGCAGTTTATGTTGTATGTTGGCTTAGAATAGTGCAGGGTGTATCTTTTTTTTTCTTATGGTTTTTGAGTTGTTTGGCTAGAGGAGTCTGCTGCAATTTGCAGTTTTGTTTTTGTTCCAGTTTGGCTTGGATTCTTCCAATGCCTTTCTCTTTGTTTAATTATGATTGAGCAAAAAAAAAAAAAAAAACCATAGTCAGATTCCCACTTTAATCTTAAGATATGCAACGGAAAATGAGTAGCAGAGACGAGGGAGTTGGATTTATAGGGTCCGCACGGGTTGTTTAAGCGCGATTGTTATCTTCTTTTATAAATTTAGTTACTCATTCAATTAATCCCGTTAATTTATTTTTCAATAGATCAAATATGATAATTATAAATTATATCGATTCTTCCAATTGTATATCGCACAACATTAAAACACAGAATTATTTTCGAGTTGATGTCATTACTATTACGTGAGACAAATAAATCTATTTCCTAAACTAAAATAATAACAAAATGTCAAAGTGGAGGGTTTTAAATATGCATTGGCACTAACACTATTTTTTATTAACACAGAAGTTATATAATATAGTCAAATTTATACATCGATACAAAGTCATTTAAATAAAATAATTTGGACCAAACTTTAAATAATAATGTTTTGAATTACAGAAAATATTTTGAAAGGTTACCAATAGTAAAACTACATAACAAGTATGAAGCAAAAATAAAACATGTAAATTATTGGCAATACATATGAATCACTTTATAAATTTATTGAATTTTACTTATTTTTAAAAATATTATTCAGTTGATGCAATCATAAATAAAATCAGGTAGACGAAGGGTTATATGAATTTCTAATGGAGTTGCTTTAGAACTCGTTAGCTCAGGTGCATCACGCATCTCGACGACTTCACTTGATGAGATTTCAACTTCAAACCAATGCAATAGATTTGCCAATGTAGACGACAAAATTTGAAGTGCAAATGAAACTCCGGGGCACATTCTTCTACCACTTCCAGATGGAATTAGCTCAAAATTCTGTCCCCTCACATCAATGTCTTTGTGGGTAGTCATAAATCTTTCAGGTTGAGATTCAAAAGGGTTTGCCCATAGAAGTGGATCATGATGAATCTTATGAAGACTCATAATAAGCCAAGTACCAGTTGAAACATGATATCCATTAACCGTGCAATCTTCAATGGCTTCATGAATCAATGCGAGTGGAGCAGGAGGGTATAGACGTAATGTTTCCTTAATGATGGATTGAAGGTACACTAAGCTTTTTATGTCTGATTCAGTCACAAGTAGTCTATCCTTACCAATGTGGACATCTAGTTCTTGTTGCACTTTACTCAATTTATCACGATTATTGAGTAACAGAGATGAGGCCCATGTTAGTGTGATCGATGTGGTATCCTCCGCCGCTAAGATGAGAGACTGCTAGATCATATACCATCAAAAGATCAACAACGAAATAATAGCATTTCCATCATATGTATGTTATTAATAGCAATCTTGACCAAAATAAGAATTATGTCATTAATAACAATCTATTTGGTTAAGAGATATGCACGTACGAGACGAGTGGCTTTGTTGATTGTATCAGCATCGAGTTCCTCACCATCACTGAGAATAGACAGCATCACTCCCATGAAATCTTCCTCACCAGTTTCCTTATGCTCAGCTCTCTTCTGCTTGTGCTCTCGTAGCCATCCCTCCACAACTTGGTCCAATTCTTTCGCTGTCTTCTTCATGAACTTCATGTCTCCACCTATGTCTAACCATCTCAGAAACGGTAACGCATCTGATATTAAGAACTTTCCACTTAGTTCAAATAAGTCATCCACCGATTTCTTCCATTCCAAGTTTCCACCTCCTTCACTGGAATTTGGAATTCGCTTCCCCACAATCATCCTCATAATCACATTCAGAGTAACTTCTTTGAACCATCCCTTCATTTCCACCAATACTTTATCGGAGTTGGCACTTCTCTTCTTGTTCCACAGCTGGTACAACTGTTGCAGAGATGTCTTCACCTCGGATTCCCTTACATGTTTAAGTAATTCAAGTCGGTGATTTGAGAGGAGCTCAATAGTGGCAACCTTGCGTGTTTGACGCCAATAAGGTCCATATGGTGCAAGGCCAAACATGGCTCTGGTGTAACCCAAAATTTCCGAGCCAGCAAGCTTTGGACGAGAGGCAAACGCTTCTTTAGCAATCTCCCAATTGCTCACCACCAAAGCTTTATGCACACCCTTCTCCATATTTGTCAGCCATGTTAGCCAAGCTTATGCAAGGTGGTTGTGACCCTCCTAAGAGGCGTAGATGACCAATAATAGGCCATGCTCCACCAGCTTCGGGTGCTGTTTTCTTCGAGTTTGTGTTTCTTCTTGATATCCATAGAAAAGAAAAAAGAAATAGTAGTGGAAAAGCAATGATTGCAACGGTTGAAGTTTCTGTGAGTGAATGGAAATAATCCATCGCTAAATTCCTACTTTCAATGTAAGATGCATACATACATACATACATACATATATGCAATGGGGTGGTGTTGACGTAATTATACTATATTGATGTTTCACTAACTTACGTTACTGAAATTGGAATTTTGAAACCATAAGAAATTCAACAAAGGACTGCGGTATGAAGAGAGACGACAGGTTATGCTAATTCCAAGAGTGTTTTCTACTTTAGTAAAATCAACAAAGTAAATTTCGTGGAACAGATTTTTATTTCCGAATAAAAAAAAAGATGAAAAAGGAAATTGGTTCACTTATTATTTCCCACGAAATTAATACTTTAGTCTATTATCATCATTAAATATATGGAAATGATACACTTACATAAGTATAAAATTAGAGTGAAATTAGATTTTTTATAATCGTCGTACAATTAATATTTTAACAATTCAACAGTTAAATTTTATGCTATATTTATATAGATTATACATATCAAATTTAATATAAATTAAAATTTTATATAAGTTTTATGTAAAAATCTTCGAACCATTAAATATATGAATATAAATAATATTTGAGATCAATATGATAGAGATATCAGATCGATTAAAAAATTTATATGCATGCCAAGTACAAATATCTTGATAAATTCAAAGATTAAATTTTTAAAATATTAATAGTATAAAAAATTATACAAATATGTAAAAACCAATTTAATTTTGCATCGATATTAGTAAATCTCTCTCATAAATATATATATAAGAGGTTTGGAGATTTTCCAAAACTATTCTGAAATTAATATGAATGTTGAATTTGATTTTGGGAACAAAGCCAAAAACTTTGTATTGAAAGTACCTAAATGAATATTTTTTTAAGAGAACCCATTGATCATTGCATTATTGTGATTTACAATTCTATGATTGAAAAAAATTGCATTGTTAATATTTTGAAGTCACCAAAAATGTAATTCTTTACATATAATTGAAAGAATAATATTTAAGAATTAATTTTCAAAGGGATTAAAAAGGGTACTATACCCTTTAGCCAAGTGGGGCCAAGCCCTGCCTGCTAGAAAGCTCCATTTAACAAGTTACATGCTAATGTAAAAAACTTTTCATGTATTCACATCAAAATATTTAAAAAAAATCAATTCAATTTATCTAATTTAATAGTAGCATGTAAAAAATTTCATGTATTCACATCAAATATTAAAAAAAAAATCAATTCAATTTGTCTAATTTAATAGTTTGGGTAAGCTTCATAATAATTTTTTTTTTTAGCTTAATCGTTTAAAATCAAATAAATACAAAACCAAGTAGACCAAATGATTATCTTTGATCGTGTATATAATAATAGTTTGACAAATAAGCAATATACTAACAATTTTGACATCCACAAGAAAGATATAAATAGTAATAAAACTAAAAAAGCAATTATTATAATAATTTGTAAATAGGAATGCGAGGAGTTATATGAACTTCTAATGGAGTTGCTTTAGGACTCGTTAATCCGACTACTTCAGACATATCGATTGGATCGTTTGATGGAGTTTCAAACTCGAACCAATGCAGCAAATTACCCACTGTAAGCTCCATAACTTGGAGTGCAAATGAAATTCCAAGGCACATTCTTCTACCACAGCCAAATGGAATTAGATTAAAATTTTGTCCCTTCACATCAATGTGTTTATGGATAGTCATAAATCTTTCAGGTCGAAAATCAAAAGAGTTTTCTCATACAAGTGGATCACGATGAATCTTTTGAAGATTGAAAATAAGCCAAGTGCTAGCTGAAACATTGCATCCATTTATTATGCAGTCTTCAATGGCTTTATGGAAACCCGAAAGTAGACTAGTAGGATATAAACGTAATGTTTCTTTAATGATTGATTGAAGGTAGACTAAATTTTTGGTGTCTGATTCTGTCACTAACAATCTATGTTTACCGATATGAACATTCAGCTCCTGTTGTACTTTACTCATTGCATCACGGTTATTGAGTAACAAAGACAAAGCCCATGTTAGTGTGATTGATGTGGTATCTTCTGCCGCTAAGATAAGAGCCTGAAATCAACAATTAATAATCAACATCATGGCTTCCTCATGGCTTTAAAAGTGTAATTTGAACATAGTTCTAATGAAGATTAGAGTTAGGAGATTTGCACGTACAAGACATGAGGCATTGTTGATTGTATCAGCATCATGCTCTTCCGCATCACGTAGAATAGACAACATCACTCCCATGAAATCTTCATCACTATTTGCCTCATTTTCAGCTCTCTTTTCCTTGTGCTCTCGTAGCCGTTGAAGTTGGATTACATGCAACATTGAGTAGCAAAACAGAGGAAGGGCAGTCTGCAACAATAACATGTAGGTTGACTTTGTGTTTAGAGTTAGCTAGACTTAGGAGCATTTTTCAATGTAATTTGCCCATACTTTGTACTGTAGGAAATCTGTTTATGTAATGCAGATCAGTCTCATACCCTATTGTTCCTATAACCTCTTTTAGTGAAGTATTTTGGCTATAAATGTAATGTTTTCATATTGAATAAGTAAGCATATCAGTTTTGTAGCTGATTGCTTCCTTGCTGCATGTTTGTGAGCAAGTATATTGCATTTTCTTTCTTCTTGCCTTGCTCTGCATTTTTTCTTCTTTCTTTTGCTGCTGACAAAAAAACCCAACAATTGGTATCATGAGCCTAAGTCTTTGAGGCTTGTTTTTGCTTCTGCTGCTTATTAAGAAATACAAGAAGCTGCTTATTGAGAAGGTAGCAAAAACTCAACTCTATGAGACTCCCCAACAAGCTATAAGCTGAAGGAGGAGTTCCAAGGTAAGGCAGTAGCAGCTCACCCCTATAAGACTCCCAAACAAGCTTGGATAAGCTGAAGGAGGAGTTGATGGAGCATGTGCTTGAAGACACTCCACAACAAGAGGGAGTATGTTCAAGAAGAAACAAGACAGCAAAGAACAAGGCAAAATGTGTTGTCAACCAAGGCTTTGAAGGAGGACAATACTCCATTTGATGAACAAATCTTTGGCACAAAAGATTGGGATAGTCAAGTGTGTGAGTCAGATTTGGTTGAGGCCAAAGTTGAAAATGAATTGCTTGAGCAAAGTCAGCTTGAAATAAAGCATCAAAGGACTGCCAAGCTCAAAAAAACTTGATGAATGACTGATATTTGAAGCATGGAGGCCAAGAAGGAGTGTTGAAAATGGCCAACCATAATGCTGTTATGCTTTTGTTAAAGTGCATGCAGATTGTAAAAATGTTGCAACACATATGCTTGTTGTAATAGCAAGGTTTGAATATTTGAGAACTTAACTTGGTGTTTGTAGCATGCAATCCAAGGAGGAGTGTTGAAGCTGGATTACATGCAACATTGAGTAGTAAAACAGAGGAAGGGCAATCTGCAACAATAACATGTAGGCTGACTTTGTGTTTAAAGTTAGCTAGACTTGAGAGCATTTTTCAATGTAATTTGCCCATTTTTTGTACTATAGGAAATCTGCTTATGTAATGCAGATCAATCCCATACCTTGTTATTCCTATAATCTCTTTTTGTGATGTATTTTGGCTATAAATGTAATGTTTCCATATTGAATGAGTAAGCATATTAATTTTGTAAAGCTGATTGCTTCCTTGCTGCACGTTTTTGAGCAAGTATATTGCATTTTCTTTCTTCTTGCCTTGCTCTACATTTTTTCTTCTTTCTTTTGCTGCTGTCAAAAAACCCAACAGTAGCCATCCCTCGACAACCTGGTCTAAGTCTTTTGCCGTCTTCTTCATGAGCTTCTCCTCTCCACCAATGTCTAACCATCTTAAAAACGACAGCGCATCCGATAACACAAACTTCCCAGCTATCTCAAAAAAAGTCGTCCAATGACTTCCTCCATTTCAGGGTTTCACCTCCTTCGTATCCGATATCTGCTTCCTACTCTCAGAATTATGTTAAGAGTAACATCTTTGAACCATCTTGTCATATCCACCAATATTTTGTCACTCTTACTACTTTTCTTCTTGTTCCATAGTTGATATAACTCTTGCATGGATGTCTTTATCTCAGATTCCCGTACATGTTTCATCAAGTTAAGTCGGTGATTGGAGAGGAGCTCAACAGTGGCAAACTTGCGCACTTGACGCCAGTAAACTCCGTACGGCGCAGCAGCAATCATGGCATTGTTATAACCCAAAAGTTCCCAAACTACAAGATTTGGACGAGTGGCACATGCTTTATCATTTATGGCGAGACATTCTTTAGCAATCTCCCAACTACTCACCACCAAGGCTCTATGCACACCCAACTTGATAGCGAACATTCTCCCATATTTTTCGGCCATGTTACCCAAGCTTATGTGAGGTGGTTGTGGCCCTCTTAGGAGGCGGAGATGGCCAATAATAGGCCATGCTCCACCCGCTTCTGGTGCTAGTTTCCCATTGTTTATATTTTTAGGGTTAGTTTTTTATATCCATAGGAAAAAGAAAAGGACTAGCAGTAATGGAAAAGCAAGTATCACAATGGTTGAAGGTGTTTGGGTTGAATGAAATGAATCCATAGCAAGTAATTAAGTTGAGGGAGTTGGATTTATAGTTGTTTTAAGGAATTGTAATCTATTATTAGCTAAATCTATGGTCTATATTTCGTTTGTGATGAACAAAGATCGTGATCTTTTTGATGTAAAGTGAAGTAGCCTTTTTTCCTCGTGCATTAATCATACATGTTTTCCACCACAAATCATACATCAATTCAATTCCATTATCAATTTTCTCTCCATTTTTCTTGTTCTGAAAACACTGATCAATCAAACCCTTCCATTTGCAAGCAAATGTCATTAAGAGCTAGATTGAGAAGGGATCATATAATTCACTAACATTACTTGGGCTATTACGCATCATATAATTTTTTTTACACTAAATTGCGTAAAAGAAGAATTTTAATTTTAGTCCCTAAAATGAAATAATATTTTGAAATTTTTTTAAGTTATCATCTAAATTTTTATTAAAAAATCATATTTTTTTATGATAACGTGACACAATTTCAAAATATCACATCATCACATGGATCATAATTGAAGTTGTTAAGTTTTAGAACTAATGTGATTAAAAAATTTAAAGATCAAATTTTAAAAAAGTTATTAAATTCAAAGATTGAAGAAGAATTATGAGTAATTTTAACTATTATATCAAAAAAATTATTAAATTCAGAAATTAAACATTATTTTATTTCATTTTTTTGCTTCGAATATTCAACTTTAAACATTGAACTTGAACCGCACAAATTGTTGTGATTAAATTAATAGGTTATCGGCACTATCATAGATATATTGAAACATAACATCAACTCTAAATACAGACAACTTTTTTTATAACGATCATATTGGTCTACTAAGATTTTACTTGTTATAAAAAGATAAATGTTATGGTTTAATGTAGAGAGACAAGGGTGGGGTAGAGAATGGAAGCAGATAGCAATATAAAAGGAAAGGGGTAAATCTCAAAACTATATATGGATTATGATTTAACGTGCAATTGTATACATAAAGTTTGATTTTGTGTAATTTTATACATGAAATTTTGATTTAATCCAATTCTTGTAAATCATCAACACAATTATTGATATAACATCATTTTATGTTTATATATTGCATACATAAATAATTATATTTATCCAATATAAAAATAAATTAATGTACTTATTTTTTTAAATGTGTATGATTAAATCAAAATTAAAATTTCACGTGTATAATTGCACCAAATTAAAATCCATATATACAACTGCACATTAAATCAAGATTCATGTATAGTTTTGAGATTTATCCCAAAAGAAAATTAAATATGATTTGAAAATGAAATTGAAATCTTATTTTATTACTCATATTTTACTTAAACATTGTTACAGAAATAAATGGAAAAGAAAAAGAAAAGGCAACACAACTACAACACAAATCAAAATAGCAAACACAGTAAAGGTACAAAATTCTAATTCACCCTTTATTTTATCTACCGTCACCTCGATTTAAGGATCATATATAAAGCTCAGGGGCCAGGCGTGGTGAGATGACTGTTTCGAGCGGTGTAGATTTCATGTCGGTCAATCCAACAGTGCCAGTCAAGTCGATCAAGCCTTTGTCCGGTGTCGAAAACTCGAATGCATGTAAGAAATTCGACAATGTCAAATGCAACATTTGGAGTGCAAAAGATGTTCCAGGGCAACTTCTCCTCCCACTACCAAATGGCATCAGCTCAAAATGTTGACCCCTAACATCAACATCTTTGTATGTTGTAAGAAACCTCTCTGGCATGAATTCTGACGGTTCAGACCATACTTTAGGGTCTCTTTGGATCTTATGTAGGTTGATGATCAGTCGAGTGCCTTTGGGGATTTCGTAGCCACCAATGGTACAACTTTCACTGAGTTCACGAGGTGCTGATAATGGTGCTGGAGGGTACATTCTCAGTGTCTCTTTAATTATGGCTTGGATGAAGACTAATTTACTTGTGTCTGATTCTTGCACGAACCTGTCCTTGCCTACATGTATGTCTAATTCCTCTTGAGCCTTTTTGAGTAAATGAGGTTTGTTTAGCAATAATGAAAGTGCCCAGATTAACGTAACTGTTGTCGTGTCACTTCCAGCTAAAATCATTTGCTTCAAAAAATACAAAACAAATATTCAAGTCTTGATTGACATTAAATTCGAAAATGGGAAGAAATGAGAGAAAAGAATGTACCAAAGAAGTGGCTTTGTTTATGGTATCGGCATCGTAACCAGCAAGGTCAGCACCTTTAAGAACAGAGTTCATAACATCCATGAAATCCTTCTCCTGTTTACTTTCGTCCCAATATCCTTCCCTCCTATGATCATTCAACCATCCCTCGGCGATATCATCCAACTCTTGCGCTGTTTTCTTCATCCATTTCTCGTATCCCCCCAAATCAAGCTTCCGAAGGAAAGGAACGGCATCGCCTATCACAAATATGCCCGACAAGTAAAAAAAATCCCTCAAGGCCTTACGGTAACGTGACACCACTTGTTGCTCTTCTTTACCGACACCCGAATACCTCTTCCCAGAAACAGTCCTAAGAATAACGTTCAACGTCAAGTCCAAGAACCGTTTCTTCATCTCGACGAAAGCTAAACCCGATTCACCATCCTTTTCCTTAACCCAAAACTTGTATAGATCTTTTATCGAACCTTCTATTTCAGAGACAAAAACTTTTTTCAACTGATCGATCCTGTGGTTCGATAACACCTCTAACATTGTTATCTTACGCATTTCACGCCAATACTGTCCATATGGAGAGAACCCAAACATGGCATAATTGTAGCCCATGTGTTCCGCTGCTGCCATTTTGGACCGTGATGAAACGGCCATGTCGTTGGTGGTGAATATTTCCTTAGCTACTTCTCGTGAACTCACCACCAAAGCCGGATGAACACCTAACCGGATCATGAAGGCCGGTCCGAGTTTATCAGCCAGGGCTCCCAACGTTACATGAGCGGCCACAGGTTTCCCTAGCAACGGAAGGTGACCGATTATTGGCCATGCACCACCTGCTTCCGGTGCAGCTTTGCCACTGGATCTTTTGAGCTTAGTATAAAAAAACAATGTTGTGATGGCAATCAACACAAGATAGTAACTAAGGTATGGGATATTGAAAAGTTCCATTATGCAAAGCTATAATTTGGTTAACTATATAGAGAACTTGTGTATGATGGGAAAGTTTGGGGTTTTGCATGTATATATATATAGTTTGGTGGGTCTAACAAGACAAGCATATAGTTGAGAGAATATTATAGGTTTTATTTATATTTTATGTCAAGCTGCTTAGCCAAAGTTGAATGAATTTTTCGTGTGCCAATATTGAATATTTTTGGGCATGCATGCATGATGTAGGTTGAAATTAGCATAAGGTATTAGAAACAAAATAAATAAATAAAAACTATGGTTTCACTTTTATTCAAATGAAAAACCCACAGTTCTAAGAAGAAGAAAAAAAGGTCAAATAACATTATTTATCATTGTATTACATTTTCAACAAAATAAGTCTAAGTCTTTTGTTACAAATAAAAAAATTAAGTCACTGCCGCATGAGTAAATCTTAAACACTTTATTCAAACGTGAAGAATATTATTATATATTATCTAAATTTATTTTTATTTATATATAAATCAAGTCTTAATTTGGTGGTATTGTTGTCAATTCAAGAGGACATTAGTTCAAGCGTGCTAAAAGGCATTTATCTTTTTATTTAAAGGTTGGGAAAAATTATAAGTAACTTTAAGTACTGTGTTAAAAAAAACATATATCCTTTAATACTTCACTTATAATTCAATCCACATTATAATATTTGTCGATTGAGTCTTAGTTTGATTGGCATAGGCATTGTTGCCAATGTAGAGATTATAATATCTGTCGATTGAGTCTTAGTTTGATTGGCATAGACATTGTTGCCAATGTAGAGGACATGGGTTTAAGTACGTTGAAACGCATTATCCTCCTATTATATTATCTAAAATATTAATTTTTCAAGTTCTATAGTCACACTATCAACAATTTTAGTTTGAAAGTAGAAAATAAGAGCACACAGATATATTACAGTAAAATCTACTTTTGAATAGCATTAACTATTAATTTGATAAAATTAGTATAAATATATACTACATTAAAATTAAAGTAAAATAATCACGGGAGTCAGGTGAGATGACAAGGGTCTCTCCTACCTTAACCAGTAGTCGAGGGTTCGATCCTTGTTCTGGGTATGAAACAGCTTTAAAACTCGTGGTCAACATCCACCTCTTTAATGGGCCTATAAAATGCAAGGAATTAATTACTATACCTTAACTAATAAAAAAATTATGTAAAATTGTAATATTTTATTATTTTCAATTGAATCAACCCAAAGAAATAGACATTGAATATTTTTAAAAACTTTCCACACGGCAAGCATTTTTGAACAAAGAGTGGCTGGTAAACAAGTTGAAGAAAAAACTGTGGATGGTTTTCTCAGGATATATGAAACGCCCACCGTTTCAAGTTACAGTCAAGACAACGTGCTTGGTAATAGGAAGAAGGCTGTTTTTTTTTTTTTAATATAAATATTGGGGGTTCGTGATTTTTCCGGTTAGATATTGGTTCAGTTGTGTAATTGGATCAAATTACTAATAGTTTTTAAAATAGAGATGGACATCAAAAATTGTTCACATAATTTGGAATTTCTTTACGATTGCGTGGCATTATTTCAAGAGTAATGGTTAAATTTTGTTATTAACAGTGAAAATTGTGGATTTAGTTCTTATATATACTTTAATTTGATCAATTTTAGTTCATGTATTTTTCGAATTGGTCAATATTAGTTCTTGTGTTTTCCGAATTTTGAAATTTTAGTCTTCACCCAAATAGTAACGGTTAAATTTGTTTGATTAAATTCAATTACTAATCTTGTATTATGCGTACAATTCTAGCTTTAGTTCATATTTTTCAACTGGATCATTCTAAGTCCTTATACTTTTTGAATTTTGAAATTTCAAACTTGATGCAAATAACAATTGTTAATTCATTAACTTAATTTTCAGTGAGTAATATTTGGAAATAACAAGCTAACATGGGATTACACATATGATAATACGTTTATCACATCAAATTTTAGAAATAGCATAATTTAATTTATTGAATATAACAATTATTGTTCAGCGTGGACTGAAATTTTAAATTTTGAAAAGCAAAGGGATTAAAATTGATCAAATTAAAGTACAAAGACTAAATTTATAACTTTTACAAAGTACAAAAACTGATAGCAGAGTTTAACCAATAGTCATCCACTATAAAATCGATAAGCACAAACTATGATTTAAGTTGAACTCCATCATCAAGTGTCAACATCATGTTTATATTTTAAACTAAATCACTCTCCCTCTAAGTCTTTCCCCTTAAAAGCTTAGATGTAAATTGTCGAACAATTCGGTTCACTTGCACAATTTGGCACTACAAGTCAATTATTCTATGAACAAGCGGTCTATTAATAAGCATATACAAGCTATCTATGAGAACTTCAAAGATCTTCTTGTCAATTAAACTTTTTAAAAATCAAATCTCCTATTTATGAAAACTTCGATCACATTGAAAGTCTTAATCACATCCTTACTCTTAGCTTGGCCTAATTCTTGCAAGGATTATCATCAAAAATGGATTGCAAAAAAGAAAATCCACATAAATCATTCATTAAAAGTCTAGACAATCTGAATCAAAACATGTCAATCAAATAAAACAAGTTACAATAATATATCAGATGTTCCTTAAGTTGCAATTAACGATGCAGCTGACAGTTACAATAGCATGCCAATTGGCACTAACAACCTAAGCCATCATGGGTGCTTAGATTGCGTGAGAGTGCGTAAAAGCCTGAGGCTTAGCCACCCCTTGCTCATGACTGCTCAGTGGTCAAGGCCGATATCCTTAGTTGGCAGAGTTGCTCGTGCTATTCATTTGTTGTCCCTACCTTCTTAGCCTAGCCAGGTACTATTGTCAGTTCTTGATGGAAAACCCACTAATTGCCCATTGCGCCATTACTATCTAATTATGAAGATTCTTTTCTCTCGGGCTGCACAACATATTTGGGCTTGACATTCATACCAGCAATCACATAATCTCTAGTAAACTTTGCAGTGTGGAGCTCCCTTCATGGGGATTACTTTAAGATATTGGCGACAGGGGGAAATGACTCGGAAATTTAAATGCCACAATCAGACTAAAAAGATTATCAATACTTCAATTTGGCATTTCAATTTGTTTGGAAACAGTAAGAGATCAAGACAAGAAAAGAAGCTTCAAAGAAAGACATGGACCATTGGCCACAAAAGTATTTTATCCAGAAGACTTGTTTCCAATGGAATAATATAATTGTGATGATAACAGCAGACTAGAAATTTCGTAGTGATCTGCTAGAAAAAGCGTTTAGTCCAAAATTAAGGCTCCATGGAGGGTGGATTTTTACGAGAAAATTCTTTGAAAAGTCGTTTGTTAGTAGGGGTTTTGTCTCCTTTACTTTATCGAGAACAACTGACTCGATTGATAGTAATTATGTAAATAACTTAACCTACGCATGAGGGGATTCAAACCACCAACTTAAAACTTATAATCCACTTACCTGCAACTATAGTACCACCTGGGATCGACTTCAAATGAAATTATCCATGGGTTTATAGCTTTTGTCTGTAAAAACCTAACGCTGTCTTCTACACACACAGTTTCCACGCAACAGACAACCATGCAATGATTGTCGATGTAAAACAAGGACCAGTTCCCAATTTCCAACGCCACTTCCTTCTCTATCTTTTGGACCCCCCATTTTTTATACAGTGTCGAATAGGCCCATAATAATGTTTGATTTTTCAGCATTGCAGTCCCCACCATAGATACTCAACACAGAATCGAAATTGCATCTAACGGGCCTTTTTCTTTTAACCTTTGTAAATGCAAATTGTACAAAGTCATGGGGGGTAATAAAATATTGAAAGCGACCCTTCACCTTATATCCAAAGAAAAAACAGTACCAGAAGCTTTTCAATTTCTTCATTGCAGTGATGATGAAGAAAAAGGGCGTGGGCAATTACACGACAACCAACAAATGGGGATAATCTGTAGGTTTTGCCTTTTTTATAGCCTCAGCGTGTTTCCTCCATTTATGACCCTTGTCATATAGTATAAGCTATTTAGGTAATTGTCTTATGCTTTTCTTTCGGGTTTACGATTCTCTTTAAATAATGTTATTTATTCTCTATTTAAGAAATAATTAACGGGTAAAAGTATCGTACAACTCTTGTATCAGGAATCGGATTGCATTTTACTTTTTTACTCAAAAATGGATAAATTAATCCCCGTGATTCTGTTAAAAGTGGTCCTTGTCATTAATCATTATCCTTTTGATTTTAAGAAACCATCGTTTCTTTTGTGTTTTCAAAAGATCTTTGATTTGCCCTTTTCCTTGAAGAGATGAACAAGTTAATCCCTCGAGTATACCTCAACCAAATCAGCCTCATTTCACCGACTCGCGTATGTTTGTCTGTATTAAGCTAGGAATTGTGTAAAGTGGGCATGAGGTAAATTCTTAAAAAGGATGAGGTGAAATTAAAAATTTTATATTAAAATGACTTCAATTCAATTTTCTTCAACTTTCGAGAGTCGACAATATTATAAAATACTCATTTAACAAGATTAAACATTTTAAATTATTAATATTTAAGAAGGATTAAAGTTGCAATTGTGCTGTTTAACCAAGTGGACAAGACACCTACCTGCACCTTCAGGCAAATTATCATTCATATATAGCATTTTGATTTACTATTTCAATTTTTTCATGTTTCAATAGTAATATATTGTTCCGTGGAGTTAAAAGATTCAAAATATAGAGAACAAAAATGAGTGTTTTCGAAACTCTATCACCCGATCAACTCCATTCCACTTAATCTCTATTTCATGGTCATATATCTTTTCAATTAAGTAACAAAAAACTTTTCTCCTCTTAATTATTTTGATGTAATTCAATACTCTTCCGTTAAATAAAATCAGACTTGATGAATACTAGTAACTCATTTAGTATTGCTTTAGATAGAAAACCTAGTTTTAACCTTGAAAATTAGGGATAAATATCAAATTTATAGATGAACTTTAGTTTGAATGTGCAATTTGATACATGAAACTTTGATTTTGATTTTATTGTACACATTTAAAGACTAAATACAAATATTTATTTTTATATTGGATTAATATAATTGTTTGCGTCCAATATATCAACATAAAACTATGCTAAATTCAATAATATTGTTAATGATATATGAAAATTTAATCAAATTAAAATTACATATATAAAATCGCACAAAATCAAAATTAACGTACGAAATTACACATTATATTGAAATCTATGTATAATTTTTATATTTATCTCCGAAAACTATAATAGCAGCAATACTAGACAAAGCCCAAATCTATCCCACGGTGAATTAAAACAACCAACCACCAGCCAACTTGGTGGTCCCTTTAAGTTTTTTCTCTGCATATGTTGGCCTGGGGTAGTAAATTTAAGAAACAATTAATCATCATGAGTCATGACTATTCTGAAAAACAAAAAATGGGTCCTAAGTGAATATGATCACACTTTCTTTTGAATATGTGTTACTTTAATTAATACATAGGATAGGGATAGAGCTATTATTACAGAAAATTTCTCAATGACCCCTCTGCATGGAGCATGGACCCGTCTCTTTATCAAATTTTGTACCTTCTAGATGTTACTCATCATATAATGGGTCATAAACCCACAAAATCAGCTGCCCAAAAAAACCTAAACCACAAACTCAAAGAAAATTAAAAAATAATGTCATGGATATTTTGATTGTCATTCTTCTGCACGAATAATAATGTCATTATCAATCAAGTTAAAATTCGGTGATGAATTTTTTTTTTTTACAGTGTCACTAAAATTACATAATAACGATCGAGACTTGTTTAAAATAGTGGTTAAAGATAAATGATGCAGTTCAAACCTTGACATCTCTTTTCCCTTTCTCGATATTATAGTGGTAAAAAATATGCATATAGAAACAAGAAGGAAAAAAAAGGGTTTTCACCTTTTGTGTTGTTTTTCTTTTCATTGCAAGACAAAATTTAAAGAACATGGAACAAGGCTAGTTCATATTCATACAAGTTAGATATTTCATCCGCAAAATGGCAACAACAAAAAAAAGCAATATATTTGCTGATTTTCTTTTGTTTTTATTATTAAAAACATGTTTTTTTCTAACACTTGAGAAGAGTTAACTCATTTGAAGATTCATGAGCAAAGCTTGGCCTTCCAAGGGTGAATTCGAGGTTAAGCAACATGTCTGGATTTGACACATGAAGCACTTTATTGTCTCCATCCACCTATGAAAAAAACACACACAAAATTAATATTGATTATTAACACAAAGTTCCATTTTTTTTTTTCCTTTCAATGAAGCAATCATACCTTTGCATCATTTGGGTGTAAAGTCAGTCCATTCCCATTGCTTGATATGCTCAAATTATTCACCTCCATTGATGGTAGCCAAGAACCACTACAAAACAAGAAACTCATTAATAACGTGAAATATTATTTTACGGATCACTTATTTTTATCATTGGATTATATACGTAATCGGTTCTCTTTATAACAACTTCATTTGTCCATTAAAATTTTGAATGTTATAAAGAGTTTGCCGTTATATATTTATAAAGAATGTACTCCATATTTTATATTATCATTATTATTATTATTTTCGTTATTGTTATAATGAAATGCTATTATTTAGTATATACAAAATTCATCGTTTAGGGTACTTCTCGAAAAATGTAACAAAAGAATGCCATTGAGATTTGAACAAAAAGCCTTGACTTTGATTATGAGGATTAATACATTAATTCCACATCTAAGCTTAATTAATTACCTCATCTTCGTCAAAATCTATGTAAACTTAGCCTTATCTACACACCATAAACAATGAACAGACAACATGTTGGACCAAACACAGTTCTCCATGGCCAAGGATGTGTGTGTGTGTATATATACGTACAATTGTATTAAGTTAACATGATCCTCACCTTTGGGTCCTTTGTGGTGTCGGTTGTGGTGATATTAGTCTACCATCCAAATCAACAATACCTGGCCTTTGATTCATGTTCATGTCTGTTTGCATTTGTCCTGAAATGATGATGTTTGAAAAAAAATTTAGATTTTTTAGACTCGAGTTATGTCCAATAGTACCAAATGAAAAATGGATCTGTAATAATTGTGTATGGGGAAGACAAAAGGAAAATAATTGAAGAGATAAAAATGGTGAAAAAAATTTCCAATTACCTGATCCTTTGTCAGTGCTCTTCACTGTTCTATACATCTGCATGAAAAAACCAAAATTAAAAATTAACTCGACCATGGATGATTTATACAGATGAGACTCGAATCTGAATACTTAAAATTTTAAGGTTGCCATCCTAGCCAAGGACTAAAATGCAAAAAGAAATCACATTGTTAAGATTACCATTTAGATGCTCTTTTGTCCTTTCCATTTGTTTCTCCCTTACCCACTACAATTGAAACATATATAGAAATACAAAAATAGAACAAGATAAAAGTATACATTTTGTTTCAAAGATTCTCAATTTGAGTCTTAATTCAATTATTACAATAATTAAAAGAATATGGGTTTAAATGCGCTTAAACACGTATCTTTCTTCGATTTAAGGGTTCTGGGGATTTACAGGTAAAAACAGGCATTGTATACAAGGATTGCACAGAGTTAAAGCTCACCTGCAAGTGACTCTTCACGTGAGATAGGGTTAGATCCTTAACATTCATCAACTCTAAGACAGATTTTGGTGTTGCTCCTGTTTCAGTTGCCAAAAACATGTAAGGAAAAAAACAAAACAAAATTGTATATATGAAGTGTATATATGTGTGTGTGTATAGTACTTTCATGGCCACCAAGAAGCTGGACTGCATGAACAAAATGAGCATGAAGTGTTGTAGTCCATCTCATCCTAGGAGCTCTAATACTTCTTTTGCCTCCATTGATATTCGTTCTTGAACTTCTCTTGAAATCACGACCATAGATTTGTGGCTGATATTGATGATTATGATGCTGATGATGATGATGATGGTGATGATGATGAACCATTTCAAACCCTAAGCTCAGAGTAGGCTCTATAGGATTATTGAAGTACCCATTTTCATGGCTTAAATCACTCCCACTACTCCCAGAATCAGGAGTCGAAATCCTATCACTGTAAATAGATTTCATCGACAACCCATCAGCAGCCATTTCTTTAACCGATGGTGGGCTAATCTGCAAAGATAGATCAGGCAAAGCTGTGGTTCTCATCATTGTGAAAGGCTAAAAAAACCCAGAAACAAAAGGGAAAAAGTGGGTTGATTAGATCATGAGTGCCTTATGATTAGCTTGCATGAATGGTGCTTGGTTATACAAGAGAATATAGGCTTTTTTATTAGGATCTACACTAGGGTTGATTAAAAAGAAAAGGATTGCAGGAAAAGAGAGATTGATTTTTTATGGGGATGATAGTTTTGAAGAGAAAAGGTTAGTAAAAAGGGAAACTTTTGTATTTAAAGGATGCAGAGAAAAAAGATCAGAGCCCTTTCGAATGGAGAAAGATATATACACAATATATAATAATGGTGGTTTTTATACTTATGCTATTGCCAGAGGAATGGTTGGAATTCGAGGAAAAAATAAATAAAGGTCAATATTCAAATTTTAATGGGAAAATGTATTTTTAGTCACTCTCTTTACTCTTTCTTTTTGGGGTCTAATTTTGTTTTTAGTCCTTGTACTTTTTTAACATTCAAATTGAGATTTAAGCTTTGTACTTAAAAAGTTAAATATTAAATCTTCTTCCTTTTGCAATTTAAGAATTCTAGGCCGATGGTTAACGGTAATAGTATTTTTCGTTAAGATTTGCCATGCTCACTAAAATTATGGCATCTCATATGAACGTAACTTAATCAACATGCCAATTTGATAAAATTTAATAAAGGTACTAATAATGCTAATGATTGAATTAGGATTTTAAAATGGAAAAAATAAAAGGACTTAATTTTTAGCTTTTTAAGTACAACGACTAGATCTTTAAATTTATCAAAATACAGGAATTGACAACAAAAATTAACTTTTTATTTATATATTTGGCCTTCCACACATGTAATATTGGTCACATAATCCAAATTTGGATTTCAATTTTGAATCAAAAGAGTGCAGAGATTACAATTTTAAGATTAAAATAAATGGACTAAATTTTAAATATGCCAAAATTTTAAGGATCGAGAACAAAATTAAACCCTTTTTAATCTCTCCTTTTCAATGGAATATTTGGAATACATTTTTTTTTATTAAAACATGACAATAGCTGCATTTATTTAATCTTAATTTTCCCATGCACACGTGGCTTAATTTATTCTTTTAATTTTTTTCCTTTTTGAAAAGGTTATTACTGCCTAACACATGATGTTTATGCTTAAGCTGTTATGATGTTGATATTTGATAAGGTGACAAACTTAATTAATCAAACTCATAACCATAATCATTAATTAATCCCCTTTCTATATATACCAAAACATACTCACCTTGAATCCCGTATGTTGACCTGATGATCAGGGTGTTCACTATCCTAAATATAATCTGAGTTCAAGTCGTGTTAATTGTGTTACTGTTAATTTTGAGGGTAATTGCCTTTGTTTAGACTTAGATTAAATCTTTGATTAAATTGGTGTTACAAGTCGAAAACCAATTTAGTTTTACTAAGAGACCTCTTTATGTACAAAATAAGTTATATTATTATGACAGTGTTTTAGTCTTTTTCACATTTTATAAATCAATAAAAGCTCAATCACAATAAAATTTGAGCTCTTGAATCACGACACAATAAATTTTAAACATTTGATATTATTATTTTAATAACTATATTTATTACAAAAAAAAAATTCACTCGCACGCGAGCATGCCATAATCTAAAGATCAAATAAATCTTTGATTAAAATGTTAAGATTAAATGTTTAAATTTTATTGTATTGTGGGATCAAATGACTCAAATTTTATTGTGATTGGGTTTTTATAGTATATAAAAAGACATTTTAATAACTCATCAATTACATTAATTCTCGTTTGATTCGTGGCATTAATTCAATCAAAAATTTAATATAAATATAAATAGATACGGATGCAACCTATCATAAATTTGAATTGCGTTCTCAATTATATTGGCGTTATCTTAATAGATTCAAATTTATGAATTTAGTACTTTAATATATTTAAAATGATAAAAACACATTCAAATTCTCACATATTTGAACCAAACACGACCATTAACGCTCTGGTCGTATCTGACATTTGCTCACCCCATCCCATCGCTATTCCTAATTGTCGATTCGACATGTATGGCAAAAACCCGAATTGCCCAATGAGCATTGAGCTGTACACGTGGAAGAAGTCGCCTAGTGTGGGACTATAACTATTTAAGAGAAGAGCAATGTCGACAGGTTGGCCGGAACTTCCGGTGACACCAGGGTTGCCAGTCCCACATCCACATGCAACTATTTGTTAATTGCATTATGACCCTATTTTCTTTAGTTTATTTCCACTTTAATCCTATAACCAACAAGCTCAAACCATATAATTAAATTTGATTTCGATTAAACAAATCAAATTAGTTTCGAACAAAGTTAATTTAAATTAGATCAAATTAAGTTTTAATTTTTTTTAATCAATTCGAATTTTGATCAATTTCAAGTTTATCCAATTAAACCAATTCAATTTTATCATTCAAGATTCACATACAAGTTCAGAATATTTCAATTTACTAAGTCATATTTCACAAAATTAATGTTTGAAGAATAATGCCAACAAAAATATAAAGAAAAAAATAGTTTTTTTTCTAAATCAAGATGTGCTCCATGGTCAATGCTACATTAATTGATTTGACTCATTTATCAACCTCATAGTTATATCCAAACCTAGTTATTTTATAGTACTAAAGCATAAATGGTACTTACTATTCTAACTAAATTTGGAATGAACATTGAAAATACAAAAAATTGTAGTATAAAATGCATTGATTTTTGAACTGTGCGTTGCCATGATAGTTAAGGTGTTCACCGTTTCAGTGTGGTCTGAATTCGAGTTGCATTAAACGCGCTGTTGTTAGGGCTTTATTCACCTCTTATAATTAAAAAAAAATCATAATAAAACCAAAAAATGGAAATACAAAGAGAGAGATATAACTTGTACATTATTGACAATTTAGTACTTTATATGGTAGGCCATATAAAGTTTTCCACACAGAATCATTACATTTGATATTATTTTTTAAAATTCGAAAATTAAATTTTAAATTCAGTAAAATAAATTGGGGATATTATTGGATAAAAATAATTAAAACTTTGCAAATTTTAACTGTAAATATGGTTGTACGTGAAAAAATGGCTTAAATGCAACATTGTCTCTCAATTTATATCTTTTTTTCACTTAGGTATCTAAATTTTTTTTTCAAAAGTAATACCTAAACTAGAGGTGTAATCTACCTAAGCTCAAATAGTAGCAAGCTCGAGCTTGTTCATACTTAAAATGAAAACCTCGATTAGCGTCATGAGCCAATCGAATTAAGTATTAAAGTGCTTGAATTTAGCTTGATCGATAGCTCAAGCTACTTGATCTCAAGCTCGACTCGATAATTATTAAATTTAATTTGAGTCTTTTTTTTTCAAGTCAAACTTAAATAACTTATAAGCACCAATATCTCATTTACACCCCCAAGCTAAACTATCAATTTTGTCTCATTTTACCCCAAATCACGATACCAACCAATAAGAATGTAATACATGTCGTACATTTTGGGGTAAATGAGACAAAATTAATAATTTATATACCGCTTTTGACTAAAAATACATTATATACATAACTGAGAAAAGAAAAACAATATAGTTGAAGGGCCAATTTTAGAATTAACCCATAAAAAAGATAGATAGAAGGCGCGTTGAGTGCACGTGAAGGAAAACTTCAAGATTGAAATAAAAAGGGTTAGTACTTGTCCAATGCGTAATCTTGGCTGATGCCCCAATATTCCCTCTCCGTGTCCAAATATTCCTGTTTTTAATTTAGTATAAATTAATTAATTAATTAAATATGCCGTCGAGCCCCACCCGCGCGTGGAAATCCACAATCATAAATTCATATTCCCTAAAGAAAAAAAAAACATATTCCTCGGCGTCAACATGGCTCTTATTATGGTCTTAAGCTCTTCTTTTGGTCAAATTCAAGTTTTAGTCCCTTTTACTATTTTCAAATTTGGATTTAATCTCTGTAATTATTTTAATATAAGTTAATATTTTCCAAATAATTAACTATTCTGGTTTAAATAATTATATGGTTCTTTATAAAATATCGAAACACACAGCATCTTTATACTTAAAAATCTTAATTTAATCATTGACGCCATTTTTTTCAGAATTTTCCATCAATTAACTCTTATGGAATCATTAGGAACTCGATAAGCACACATGAGAGTAATTTTTTTTGAACAATCTCATTACGGATTCTAATTATATCAGCTCTTTTTGACACAGTGCCTAGGACTATCCAAAGCCCCTCTCCAATTCATAAATAGGAGGATAATGCGATTCAGCGCACTTGAACTCACTTTCTCTTGCATTGGCAATAATGCTCATGTCAATTGAGCTAAAACATAATCGGTGACTAAGTTTTGAAGAAAAATACTAACAATATCAACCAATGGATTAGAATTTCTAAATTAAAAAAAAAAAAAAAGATTTAATTTTGGGTAATTATTATATGCAATTCATGCATTTTAATCAAAATAAAAGTTAATTATTCGTACTAAGTAACCACATTATAAAACTAAAGTGATCAAGTTATTTAAAATTAAACTACAAGGACTAAATATCAAATGTAAACATCATATAGTGACCAAAACCGTAATTTGACCCCTTCTTTTGTTCTCTTTCTCTAGTTCTTTTATTTCTTCAATTCCCCCGTTTTATATGCTGATTTTTCCCTTTAATTTATTCTCAATTCTCCAACTCCAATGACCTCCCTTCCTTATTCTATAATCCCCATTTGTTTTTAATTAAAGAAATTAAATTATATAGAAGGTTAAAATATGCTATAAGTCCCTATAATCTTCATAATTTTCAAATTTAGTCTCTGTAATTTTATTTTTAGGAATTCAACTCTTCTAATTTCAAATTTTAAAATTAAGGTCTAACTATTAATACTGTTAAAAAATTTTTGAAAAATTTAAGTTTATTACAACGTTATTTTCTTAGTTACATTGCTTCAAATTGAGTATTTTTTTCATTGCAAAATTTGACAAATTCAACAATGTTAACAATTAGATCTAAAATTTAAAATTTAAAAATAAAATGACTAAATTCTAAATTTTAAATTTGTGAAGAGGATAGGGACCTATGCGTATTTTAACCACTATAAAAAATAAATAAGTAGATTTGTTTGAAATGCTTAAAATCATTTGTTAATTAATAAATATATAATAAAAGTTTTGGAAGGCATGCAGGGTCAGCGGCTGATGCGCTCTAGATTCTTTGGGAAATGAAAAAAATAATAATCTTTTTTTTTTTTTGGTTGCTTGTGTTGGGTTTAATTTAAATTTTAAGAATGTAATTAAATTCCTTTGTTATTTGTCCTTTTTATTATTTATTTTTTAATATATCTATTAGAACGAGTTTAGTAATTAATTTTCCGTAAGTCCATTAAAGAGGTAGATATTGACCGTGAATTTTAAAACTGTTTTATACCCAAAACGATTATCGAACTCTCAACCACTAATTAAGATAAAAAAAAAAATCTTTATCATCCCATTTAAGTCCCGTGATCTTTTTTTTATATTTTGGATTAATGAATTCGTAGGGTTTGCATTTTTGCAGTGAGGTTAATTAATATCCGGTCAACATGTCTCTCTTATGGCTCAATTGCTTGGGTTTTATTCCATATTCCATGTGTTTGTCTTATAAGAACAATTTTCTATAACTTCGTGTAGTTTTTCTATATATTTTTTTGGTAAAAGTAATTTGGAAATTTTTGTATTAGGAGTATTATTGTATTTTATTTTTTTAATTTAAAAATAGTAAATTAATCTCTATATATTACATTAAAAAGTAAACGGGTCATTTTTATTAAAATTTTCATCTATTTCTACTGTTAAAAATCGACATAGCTGACAAAATAATCAAGTTACACATGACATGCCATGTGTACCTTATTATGATATACGAGAACCTATTTTTAACAATAAAAATGGATGAAATTTTTAATAGGAGGACCAATTTTCTCTTTGATCTAATATATGAGGAATAATTTATCCATTTTTTTAGTAAAGTGAACAAAATGCAATTTGATTTTTAGTATAAAGACTTTCACGATACTTTTATCCAATTTTTTAAAATAACCCATTATCAACAATGTCTTGTTTAATGATAAAAGTTAAGGTTTTAAAAATTTTAAAATTTCGAGTTTAAATTTCAATATATATAATGTGTTCTCAATTCAAATTTTGCCATGGTTTAAATTCCATCCTGTGTATTTGTATCCAAATATTATTTTTATTATCAATATGATTGTTTTGAATATGTAATATTTGTACTTACAACCTTTAATTATACTTGTAACTTAAAATAATAATAATAAATAGAATTTAGACTATAATGTACACATCTTACTGTAGTTTATAGGGTTATTTAAATCAGATCAGATCGAAAATTGAATAGTAAATTGATTTAAATATAGGAATTAAATTGACTTCCTCGAAACCATTAAAAACTCAGATATCAAGATAAAAAATTACTGATTTGAACTGAATAGTAAATTTTTAATTATTTATTTAATTATCATTTAACATACGATTAAATTAATTGAATCGAAAATTACTGATTTGATGGTGTTTATTTTTTATTTATGATGATCACCTCCTAGCTGTAATTTAAATGATATGTATAAGAATGTATTTTTAGTGGTGTGAATGTGATGTTTGTCCACTTAACAAGCAAGAACAAACGTGTTAATTACTATTGTTAATTACCAAATTCATCTGCTGGTAAATGCCTGTCCACAACACAAATTATAATAATAATAACAATATTCAATCACCTAGCTTCATACCTAAACATATGTTTAGGATTTTCTAACCAATAACACTAAAAGGTCAAACTTAATATTTACACAACTTAAAAGTATTATTGAGTGTTTTTATGTTAGAAGTCAGATTATATTTTATTTTTTTATTCAAAATAATAATAAATTAATCATTGTACGTAAAAACTGGTTTTCGTATGTTAGCATGAGTTACACATGGCACATCACATGCCTTTCTATATGGTTATTCCGCAAGTCACGTCAATTTTTAACTGAAATGATCAATTTTCTCTTCAATCTGACGTATAATGATTAATTTACTTAAGTTTTTAGCATGGAACAAAATGCAATCCAACTCCCAGTATAAGAACCTCCATGATACTTTTACTTTATTCCAATACATTCCATCAGTATCTCAACAACTAAATTGAACTACTAATTAACTAGCAAACTAACAAAAAGAACCCACAAATTTTACATAAAATGAGACTTGAAATTATAACGTGAAAGATCTCAAGAACTCACCTTTACCATTGCCATTGCCATTGAATGAAGGTGTCAATGGTAATGTAGGGGTAAGTTCTGGTTTCATAAATACTTTGTCTTGATTCTTGAAGATTAAAAAGAAAAAGATGTGTATATTCCTGGTGGAAGAATATTAGGTCGTACATGGTGATTCGTGATTTAGGTTTATAGGACATGTGTTGCTTTGAGATTTGCATATATATATATATATATATATATATAATGGCCACGACCACCACCTTTTCCAACAGTGTTTAATTAGAGAGAATTTGGGGAAGAAAGTGGACAAAAGAGAAAGGAAGGAATCACCGAAATCAACGCCGTTTAGGCTGACGTGCTCCACGACATTACATCACATGATTCACTATGAATGTATAAATAAAACCCCTGGCTGGAGCTGGATCCGGATCGTTCCCCTTGGTTTCTGTAGAATTTTCTTCTGTCTCGATCTGCAATACTTGTTTATTTTATCATCAATGTATTTTCTTTATATATTGTTGAGTGTTTTCGTGTGCCTGTTTTTAAAGGGTGTTGATTTCTTTATTTTTATTATACGGTTCTTAGATGATGTAACGTTATAGGTAGGTTCCCATGTATGTCAACACGTACCCTGTTCTAAGATTAATATGTGTTTTTTACGTGTGGGTTCTCCTGCATGGTGGTGTGAACCTACTCTGTGTGAGCTTATAAAAGGATGTGAACACCTCACGTGCGAATCCAATATGCGAACCGTGCAAGCTACGGGTCGAAACCCAATCGGGTAACCGAATAGCAGGTCGGTAACGGCAAGCACCATAACATACATGTTTTACGAATCTTTAATATTAATAATTCTTTTGAAGTCTATAGTTGTCTCATTTTAATATTATTATCTCTAAAATTCGAATTTAAGTTTTTTTTTCTACCACTAATGACTTGAATTATTTAATCTTATTTGAATTTAAAAAATCGATCATGACTCAATTTGATTCAATTATAAAAAAAAATTGGGTTAAAGTATCATTGAAATCCCTATATTAGGAGTCAGACTTTATTTGCTTCTTTTATTCAAAAAAATTGGCGTACTAGTCTTTATACATTAGATCAAAAAGCAAACCGATCCTTTCTATTAAAAATTTCATCTATTTCTATTGTAAAAATTGTCGTGACTGACGTAATAGCCAGATAATTACATGTGGTTTATCACGTGTACCTGATATTAACATATAAAGACCAATTTTAAATAGTAAAAATGAATGAAATTTTTAACAAAAGGACTAATTTTTATTTATTTAATGTACAAGAATTAATTTATCAATTTTTTCAGTAAATGGGACAAAATGCAATCTAATACCTAATATAATAACCTCCATTGTAATTTTACCAAAAACAAGTGTTAACAATCCAAATTTACTCAATTCAAACCGGAACCAACCTAAACTCAGGGGTGAAGTCACTAGTCTTGGCCCTTTGGTTAAATGAAATAATTTTAATTTTAACCCCTCCTAATAATTACTTATTCAATTTAATCTTTTTATTAATGGTAAAATTATATTCTAACCCCTCAAAAAATTTAATAACTCAATTTAAACCCTTTTAATAATTTTTTTAAGCTTTGTTCTTCTGAAATTTTATAATTTTTATCTCGATTCCCCATCAAAAAATTCTTTAATTTGCCCTAACCTAAACGCAAAACTAACATTAAACAAGTAATTCATAATGACCATAATCTAAAATGATCCAACTTAGAAATTTTGAATCTTAAACTCAAATGATCTAAGACTCGAACTTTGAATGCTCGAACTAAAATGGAAATATCCTGAACCAAAATTTTAAAACTAATTGATTCGATTTGATCCAAAATCAATGATGCAACCAATAATTAATGCATGAGAAAAAGAAAGTAAAAGGACTATAACTATAATTAAGATGTTAACCATAGTAAATTAACCAATGAGTAAAATTAGGTAGAAAACATTATCTCATTATAGGTTCAAATTATATCTGTTATTTTTTACACAATACCTAAAATTACCAATAACCCCTTCCAACCTATGAATATGAGGATAATGCGTTTCAGCATACTCGAACTCAAATTTTCTTATACTGACAATAATATTCATGTCAATCGAATTAAGACTTATGAATATTAGAAGGAGGTAAGCAATTTTTTTTTTTACTTTGTCAAAGGGTTAGGTTTAAAAGGGTGAGAGTTCGTCGGTAAACATACAAAAAAATTGAGTTTTGAAAATGACAAAAAAACATTAATTACGTCATCGTTAATTGAAATTAATTGCATTTACTAAAGATAAATTAAGTCAAACCCTACATAACACCTAACAGTATAAATTTTCTTTAGCTGTTGAGCTCAAATTTGAAAACTGATTTCAGACCTTGAGACTTGAAAAATCTTATATATTATATTTATTTTGGGTAAACTTCATCTTGGTCATTGAATTATTAATAAATTTACGTTTTAGTTATTCAACTTTAAAATGTTACAAAATAATTATTAAACTATTTGACAACTTTCATTTAAATCATAGGGCTGTTAAAATTATCAATATATGACCTTTTCCATTCTCAGCTCTGGCACTAATAGAGAGGGTAAACTTCCCCTCCTCTTTTGCAATTTAGTTTTTTTCGTGAAACAGTTTTGAATGTCACCAATCTACAAACCAAAAATCCGAACAACTGTCTTCTCTGATCTCCGGCATCGACCATTAAATTAGCTTGGATTTGAGACATGTTCTTCTACTCATTGATAGGTACTGTTTCACCGTACCAATTGACAAATCGTCGCTCGAAACTCGTTAAAAGAACTTAAAAAAAAAAGGCTTAATAGTCTATTGACTTAAATGGAAACATACAAATAGTTTAATGATTATTTTGTAATTTTTTAAAGTTAAATGATGAAAATGTAAACTTACTAAATAATTTAGTGACCATGAGTGTAATTTACCCTTATATTTTTTAGGTTTAATCTAACATTTGGTATATGAACTTGATACTTTTTCTTAACTTTGTACTTAAACCTTTTTTGGTCCAATTGAGTACCCAAACTTGACACTTTTTCCTAATTTGGTACCTAAACTTGATTTTTTTTTTCTTAAGTTGATACTTAATCTTTTTTGGGATCCGATTTGGTACTTAGACTTGACTCTTTTTTTTTTAATTTGGTACCTAATCTTTTTCTTTGATCGATTTGGTATTTGAACTTGTCAAACATTTTACAAATTACTCTAATATGCTAACGATGTATTTTTTTTAATATACTGGTGAGATTATATAGTAGTATCTGATCATACTTTCTTAACCCTTTGACAAAGCACACACACTTTACACACATAAATACTCGAACCCGAGTCTCTTAGGATGAACACCATCCTCATTATATATAAATAGATTTGAATATTTATGATATTGGTATGTTACTATCATAGTGAGCTTACTAATTGGTCCGTCAAACTTGGTTGGATGATTTTTAATAACTTCAAGAAAACGAAATACAGTATTGACCAAACCATATGATGACAAAATTTAATTTATTTTTGCATTGGGAATGATATTTAATTTAATTCAATTTACTACCTAATCAACAATAGATTCCATCAAAACATCCCAACATTAATTGAGTCCAGCTTTCATCAATTCAAGGAGTAGCTTTAAACTTTAGAGTTAATAGAATGTGGAACTAAAATACCCTTTCTATTTTGGATTCTATTGACTTTAACTTGGAGTCCTTTTTCATTTATTTATTTGAGTAATTTTGAGTTTGAATTTGTTCGTGTCTAGATCATTTCGAGTTGAAATTAATTCAGATTCAGGTAGGGATGATGCCAAGGAAGAAAGTGCATTAGCCTCAAAAATGTGAAATTTTGATATATTTTTTTTTAAAATTGTGAAATTATAAATTATTAAAATGATTAAATTACAATTTAATCCTTTCAAAGATATATAATTGAGATTTTCTTCTAAAAAAAATTATGGCTTCGTCTTTAGGTTCAAGTTGGACAAATTCGTATGCATGGACAAATCCAATTTTTTTTTCTTCAAGAGCCAGAAGTAAATTATAAATGTTTGGGAGTCAAAATAAAATGTTACCACCGTACTAACTTATATTCTTACAATTTTTGAAGGGCCTGTAAAGCAATTCTACCTGTAAAAAGTATCATAGAGACCTTTGTACTAGGAATTGGATTGCATTTTGCCCTCTCTACTAAAAAACTAGTGCAAAAACCCCCTCTATGTTATATCAAAAAGCAAATTGGTCATTTTGCTAAAGAATTCATCCATTTATGCTGTTAAAAACTGTTCCATATACGCCAGCATGAGGTACACATGGCATGCCATGTGTAACTGCCTGGTTTGTTTCATCAACTATGCTGGTTTTTAGCAATAGAAATGGATGAAATTTTTAGCAAAAGGAATTGGTTTGCAATTTGATTTAATGTATAGGGACTAATTTGTCAATTTTTGAGTAAATGAGGCAAAATGTATAGAGATCTCACCTTTTGAATAATTCCACTATCATTAATCACGAATACAACAAGTGATTCACACTCATCTCTCTCCCAAATATAGAGATTTCACCTTTGTACTTAAATCTAGAACACTCACCTCCAAATCCTTGCCTTGAAAACTTCGGTAGCAAACACTTAATAATGTTTATACTTAACAGTTGATTTCAAGTATAGAGATCTCGTATATTTGTTACTTTTTTTGAAAAAAAAAAAATTTCAAGTTGATTCCTAATTGAGTGGATAAAAAAAATTGTCTTTCTAGCAAAAAAACGAGTTGATGTGAGATTAATTCCTGACACTAACTCAATTAATGACATAATAATAGTACAAATAGATAGATATATAGATAGATAGATAGATAGATACCATGTTGAACTTTTCTTCAGAAGACATCTTCTAACTCATCATAATGGCGGGTTTCTTATTGAAAGGGTGTTTTTAAAAAGAAAATCATGTAAATATTTTAATTTATTAACTATTTGGACTAATTAAGTATAAAAGAAGGACCAAATTAAGAATTAGACCAAAACAAAACTACTCCATATGCTACTTATTTTTGTTGCTTAATGCAACATTATTTCCCTTTGTGAAATAATCATCGGAAAATGACATAAAATACTAAATAATAAAGAGTGTTGAATTTTGAATGATCAAATTTTCTTTATTAGTAAGTGGGATCTGCTGCCGACCGCCAGTTATGGCATTTTAAAATATCCGGCCGGCCGACTGAGGCTTTCATTTGGGATTTGATTCACTTCATCGTTTTATATTTGTTGCTTTGGGAGGAAAATATCAAATGAAAATTAAAATAAATCCAATTAAACAGATTAAATCCAAATGTAGCTTTCGAAGAGGAAGGTTTTAAAGGTTTCGGACGAAAATATTTAATTCAAATAATGATTTTTGGTAGTAAAAAAGAAATAGGTATATTCAGAATATGTATTGGGTTTGATTTTCAGTATTCAAGACTCGAATCTGGTATGATTTGTGGTTCACAATGTTATATGATATGTTATTTTTTTGTGGGTTGTGTAATTTATAATTTTGTAATAATATTTGAAAATAGGATTGGGTAAAATTTAAGATCCATGTTTATTTGGGTCGGGCATAATTATCAGGCCTGCGACCCAAGATATAATAATTATATTTATTATATATTTTTAAGATTTAATTGAATTAAATATCCTCAAATTATGACCATCTTTTTAAATTGGTTCCCAAATTTCAAAACATTCTAATTACATCCTTAAACTATCAACGTTCTATCAATTAGGTCCTCTTATAATTAAAATCGTTGAATGACATATCAAAACTTATGTAACTAAATTTAAAATGAGAAAATTAAAGAAATAAAATGTTATTACATAACTTTCAAAAGGAACAACTAAAAGTCAAGTAAAATTGAAAAAAAAAAATGAACAATAAAGTTTTTGTAAAGGCTTCAAAAACTTTAAAACATATATTTCTAAAACATTTATTTTTACAATATTTATTTTTTTCTTAAAATTTTTATTCTAAATCATGCCACATAATATCATTCACGTCATCTAACAATTAAATTAAAGATTTTAGTGACGGAATGACCTAATTAATATAATATCAATAATTTGGGGATGTAATTAAAACGATTTAAAATTTAAAAATTAATATAAAGTGATGGTTATAATTTAAGAATGTTTGGTGAAATTAACTCTATTTATAAATATGATTTCAATAAACCCAAATACCCAACCCAAAGTCCAAAACTCATTAATCTTAAAACTTAAATTTTTAATCTAATAAACATAATTTGATAAATAAAACCTCCTAATTCTATTCCCTTAATTTCAAAGCATATCCGCATTATGTAGATCTATTAAACGGATAGAATCTCTTTTTCTATTGTTTTTGGTGAATTACAAGAGAACGTCAAAAGTCCTAATAGCAACGCGATTAATGCGACTCGAATCCATATTATATCTGGGATGATGAACACCCTGATTATCAGACCAGCACACGGGATCAATCTCTTGTTTAACATACATAAAAAACTATTTTTTTTAGTATATATCATGCTTTTCAATGGAGGAATTGGGTTAATTTTAAATAACTCAATGCATGTAAATTTTAGAAAATATCTTTTTGCTAACACAATGGGTGTATAAAGTTAGGGTAAAGTATATTAAAGTTATTAAATTATTAGTAAGTTTAAGCTTTAGCTATTCAACTTTAAAAAGTTATAAAAATGATTATTATGCTATTCAAAAAAATTTATTTAAGTTACTGAGTTGTTAAAATCGCCATTGTATAGTCTTCTACAATTTAGTTTATTTTTTTCAGGAAACAACTTTGAACATCATAAATTTGACTTTCTTCTTCAATCTTCAACACCGACTGTCAGATCAGGTTGGATCTATGATATGTTATTCTATTTGTCGATGGGTACTATTTTACTGTATTGGTCGTTGAATCGTCGCTCAGAGCTTGCCAGCCAGACTTAACAATCCAGTGACTTAAATGAAAATTTCTGAATAGTTTAGTGACTATTTTGTAACTTTTTTTAGTTGAGTGACCAAAATATAAACATACTAATAATTTAGTGACTTTAGATAAATTCACCCGATTTTTTTTAATATTAATCTCATTATAGGTTGTTATCATATCTGACTTTTTTTATACAATGTCTAAAACTAATCATAGCCCCTCCCCAACCCTTAAATAAAAAGATAATACACTTTAACGCACTCAAACTCATATCTTCTTACACTAACAACCGACACCAATAAAATTAAAACACAATCTATTCATTCCCATGATAAAACACATAAAATTTGTAGTCGCAAAGGCCCATTGCCCATGATATACTAATTCGTATTTTCAGGGCCTATTGAAGGCCCTAAATACAAACAATTAAACAAAACAAAATCATCTGCTCAACGCAGATTTAGATAGAAAATTGGGGCCAAAAAATTACGAAGTAAAATGACGATGTTTCACTTCTTCAACTGTGCGATCCTCACTTTCGGTCCTCACGCCGTCTACTACTCCGCCACTCCGTTGTAATGTCCCTTCTTCCTCTCTCTTTTTGCCTCATTTTCATGTAATTTTTGTGATTTGTTAATCGATTGAAGTATTTTTCTAATATCGTTTAATTTTTGTAATTTAATAAAAAAACTAATACCGATCTGATGTTCAAATCAAAATTTGAATGAAAAACAGAAACTGTTTCGATCGAAAATGTTTCTTTAAAAAAAATTCCACTGAAGTAGTAATTGCTAAAATGAGCTAAGATCTAGAGCGAAATGTTTAATTAGTTTGATTAAAATGCTGAAAAATATTATGTTGAAGGAATTTCTTATTTTCTACTATAATTATGGCGATGTTAATTTATGAATCAGTGTATTTAATAGTAAATCGTGTTTATGTAGATCGGAGTATGATACTCTTGGTACTTCAGTTAAAGCTGCCCTTGTTTATCTTGGAACTGCTTTGGTAAAGGTGAGTACGTGCTAAAAATCTTTAATCTTGTGTTTCTCGTCACTCTATTTGGATTGTTAATTTTTTTTTTTTTCCTTTTGGCTTTAATATGGTGGCAGCTTGTTTGTCTCGCGACGTTTTTGAATGTTTCTGAGAATGACAGCTTCGATCCGTACCAGGTACTTACGTTTCTTTAGTTCTTAAGTCAGAATTTACATGGAAAAACATAGATATTGGACGGATTATATTTTTTGTGATGTAGTTGAAGATAAACGTATTCTAAAGTTAGAAAATATTTTGAAAATTAGTACCACTTTCTTAACTATAGTTGCATGATGTATGTTACGGATGTAGCATGTGCGATGTAGTACTGCTATGAGTCTTTTTGGAAACAATCTATGAATTTCAACTTATCAACAATTTGTGTTTTTGTATTTTCAGGAACTTTTGAAGGCAGTGATTGGTTTTATAGATGTTGCTGGACTCTATTTTGCCTTAACACAGTTGACTCATAGGAACATCTCTCAAAATCATAAATTTCAAGCTGTTGGACTTGGTGAGTGAGATTGACTCGGTCATCTTACTTAAAAATAATGCAAATCTTTGAAATTTTATCCTACTAGTAGGTGAATGAACTTATATTTGAAAATGCGGCGATGAAATGCTTTGTTTACTCGAACTCAGGTGTGAGTGTTGAATACGGGTTGCATCAGACACAGATGTGGTTAGATTTTTCTAAGTTTTGCATCTATCCAACATATGTTCTAAGTTTTTCTATGTATTTGGAGTATCCTCTAAGCTTATATCCCACATTCATATGTTGAACATGGGTATTTCAAGAAGAATGAAGAGTCTTAGCAACATAGCATATATGTTATGGTTCTTTTCACTTTACTAAATTCTTGAGCACTATGGCTTCTTTCTTTTATGTTGATAGGATGGGCATTTGCTGATTCGGTTCTACATAGATTGGCACCCCTTTGGGTGGGAGCTAGAGGACTAGAATTCACTTGGGATTTCATTCTACAAGGCTTGGAAGCAAATGCTAATTTGGTATATATATTTCTTCAATGATTGGAACATTTCTTTTGCGACCAGCTTGTTGGCATTCTCGATGTTATATCAGCAGTTTGTTTCTAAGTGCTTTCACAAATTAGAAAAAAAAAAAAAGGATCATGTAACAGCAAGAATTTATCCCTATCCTTTTATCAATTCAGGTGCTAAGTATATCTCTCGCTGCATTGGGATCTTTAATGTGGCTTCGCAAAAACAAGCCCAAGACTTTGATTCCCATAATCTACGCGTGTGCTGTAATCGTTGCTACCATGCCATCCATTACAAGGTCTGTTTTAACTTTTTCCATGACATCATTTTCTCTATACATGGCCGCCTTTGCAATGAATACTAGATGAAAATTTTTCGTTTTTTGGTTGGCTAAATATCGGCAGCTATCTAAGGCGAGGATTGGGATGGCACTTCCCGAAGGTGGTAAGCTTCGAATTGTTCACATCTTTGAGTATGGCTTTCATTAGTTGGCAATTGTTTTCTGCATGCCAAAGGCCCTCTTCATGAGGAGCACAGTTTATACCCTCCACTTGATGTTTGAAAGAGATTTTATTGCCTATCAGCTTTTCAATCATCTTTGATGTACTGTTGGAACTATCTTAACATCAATCTGTAAGATTTTTGCCAATGGCAGAAAAACTCAGATTTTGTATCTCTAGAAAAATTAGAGAAAAAAAAAAGATATTGGATGTAGAATTTGGAAGCATTATTGTTTTATACCTCATTCGTCAATAACCTTTTGCATCACATAAAAATGTTGGCATTAATTTGGAAATTTACATGTTTTGTATGATGGATTGGATCTTCCTTATACACATATATGGGGTTGTTGGTATCGTACCGGTGTGTTCGTGTACTTTTTAAATTTTGAAACTTTAATCCTAACCAAATAGTGGCAACTAGATTTGTTTGGTTAAATTTTATTATTAATCTTGTATTATGTGTAAAGTTAGAGATTTAGTCAATGTTCTCAAATATTGGACCATTCTTAATTGTTATATATTTTAGATTTCAAAATTTTAGTCTTAATGTAAACAATAGTCATTAAATTTATTAATTGATTTTTTTTTTTTTGTAATATGTGGAGATTGCAAACTGACATAGTATTGTACATCTGATGATATGTTTAACACATTAATTTTTGAAAATAATAAGTTTAACTTAATGAATTTAATAGTTATTATTTGATTAGGAATAATTTTAAAATTCTAAAAATACAGAAATTAAAAATGACTAAATTAATGTACAAATAAATCCAAATTTAATCAAAGTATAAGGTCTAATAACATAATTTGAAATGCACATTCAATGCTATGGTACTAAATTGAAAAGATAAAAAAAAAAAGGCTATGGCACTAATGCTAATGAGGCTCTTGGTTGAACCTCAAAGTTCAGGTCTAGATGCAAAAGTGTGGATTTTTTTAAAAGGTTTTTTTTATTATTCAATCTAGTTCTTGTTATGGTATTCGTCAATACCGACCAGTTATCCTTTTCACTCTAGTAGTGAGAGCATGTATAGTTCACTTATATGTATTCGCACGTGATGGGTTCGCATCATCATACAAACGAATCTACTCTTAGGAAGCACGTATTAACTTTAAAATAAGATATATGTTAACATGCATAGAGGCTTATCTAAATCGTCACATCCAAGAACCGTATCACGTAAATTGGGAAATTTGTCTCCTTGAGTGTTAGAATCACAAAAACACTCAACAATACTTATAATAATCGATTGATTTAATTTTTTTCAAAATTGATTAGTTTTAAGATTGATTAGCTCCATTGCAAGTTATTGAAAACTTGCAATTATTTTGATGATACAAACCAGCAAAAATTCACATCAACATCACACCAAGGACCTAAAAGAAAAGAAAAAAACAAGTGGTTGTGCTCACTCCTCGGATTCCTCTAGCCATGCTTCAATACGCAAAAGAACAAACCCAACTGCAACCCCAACCAAAACGAGTCCATTCATTATGGCGGCAATCTTGAATATCTCAGCCGCTTCATTGCACGTCGGCGATAAACCACCACCACCCTTTCTTCCTTTGCCATTCCCTTTCAAGTTGCTAACAACAGTAGCAAACCACTTCTCGGTACTCACCGGCATCCCAAGTGAAACCACGTTGTGATGTGCTTTCAACCCACCATAGCAACTCATTCCACCAATGTAAACCACTTTGGGTGTTGTTTTTCGAGCTTTGCTGCCGTGATTCACCACCGAGGCGGTGACCGTGGTTGGACCGACAACAGCCGAAGCACTTGTTGCCATGTTCACGAAGCTATAACCTTTTCTGGTGAGTTGGATCGTGTAGGAGGATGGTGATAGAGGAGAGGGAAGAAAAAGATAGTGTGGCGTATGTAGGGAGTGATTCTGGATAAGATATGTTGGATTTTGGTTGGCTGCCAAAACATGAGATGATAATATGGTGGGCCCTTTGAATGGAACAAATTTCTTCTAATATGTTAGTTATCGGTGAAAGTAACGTGGAGATTTTTACGCCAAGTGTTATATTAAAGAATAAGCTGACTATTAAAAATATCATTCATTTTTACTATTAAAAATTGGTGTAATTAATAAAATAACTAAACATTTACAACTAACATGTCATGTGTATTTTATACTGATATATAGGGATTAATTTTTAACCGTAGAAATGGATAAAAATTTTTACAGAAGAATCAATTTACTCTTTAATCTAACGTACAAAGATTAATTTACTCATTTTTTTAATGAAGAGATAAAATACAATCTGACTCTTACTATAAGAGTCTCTATGGTACTTTTACCGCTAGAAATCTAATTCAATTTATTAAAATTTGAATTTGATTCAAATCGATTTAACTATAAAATCGATTAATATGAAATTTTCCAACTTGAACCCTCATATATTGACCTAGAAATTATCTGAACCAAAAATAATCATAACTTGAAAATAATCAAACCCAAAATATATTGAAAAAAACCTAAACTTAAGTGTCAAATGAAATTATCTAAATTCAAAATAACTTAAACTCAAAAACCAAACTAACATAGAAAAAAAAAATTGTGAGAAATAACTATTTTTACTCCCAATATATAAAAAATGAATATTAGTTTTTTTTTTCTTTTTTCATTTTATTTATAATTTTTTTTAATCAATAATTATATTGGATCCTAGTTAATGGAAAATAAAACTCTTCCAATCTTATTTTTCTTCGTCCACAATACACGAACTTAAAATCTTAAGAAATATCAATGCTTCTTTGGGTTTATTTTGAGGTTGGGTCAAATATGAATGCGTAGGTTTTCTTTTATATTTCTTTTGATTATGGTCATTTATTTTGTTCCGTATTTATAATGATTTATTATTAAAATTATATATATATTCTTTTTATAAATTTATAATTGATTCATACACCCGTAACAGAAACAAATCATTATCAACTCACACACCATAAATAAAATTATCCTGTGATTTAAATCCACTAAACATCTAATAACATTAGGCCAAGAGCCGAGTATTTTATTAACTCTATTCTTAGTTATTATTGGAAGTCATATTTCATTAGTAAAAGTACTATAGAATCCCTTGTATTAAGAGTCAACTTACTTTTTACTCCCTCTATTTAAAAAGTTGACAAATTAATCCGTATACGTTAGATTAAAAAATAAATTAATTTTTTTTATTAAAAAAATTCATCCATTTCAAGCAAATATTATTGTAGGTTCTATGGCACATATAAACACCCAATCCCCTCCCCCCCCCCAAAAAAAAAAAAGAAAGGGGCTTCTCCTCATACCCAATGTCAAATTTCTTGCCTATGACAGTGACGTTACCTTTTACCTATAAAACATCATTGAACTTAGCATAAAATGGACAAAAATGGTAGATTAAAAAACAAGGACTAGGATTGGAAAATACTAAATTTTGTTGACAAAAAATACCATTTACTAATTTATCAATTTAACGGTGAGTTTGGATAAGCGATATATTTATCTGCGGTTAGTGTAAAAATAACGATGACGATAAGATTAGATATTGTACTAATACAGTAATGTGAGGCAAAAATTAAACTAAACGCACCATACCATCCCGTCCATTCAAACCCACACTAAGTCATATTTATCAATGTGATGAGTCAACAAAACCCACATGCCTAACTCGCAATCCCACACTATTATCATACAAAAATAAGGTCAGTATAATGAAAAAAATATTATCATAGATATGCATGAATTTCAAGTTCATCATCAAACTATATTTTGTGTCTTAAAAATCCTTTTTTTTTTTTCTCAATTCTATTTTGCATTACAAATTACTTGACTCTTAAGCTTAAATGCCAATTGTAAACCAAACTCTACATTACACTAAAAAAACCCATGATTAAAAACACCCGAAAAAGGCGAAAAACAAAAGACACACCTCGGTTTTACGAGAGGAAATCCTTAGCCTCTTGGACTCATGTTTCTGAACCTTCGAATATCGCGGATAAATCGTTTTCTTCGATGAATGATGGATTAAGAAACTTAGCCACAAAAGCCCATGTCTTGTAAACATCTTCAAAGTTGGTTAGGAAACCGAGTGACGCTGTAATTACTTTAACTCGAAAGAATAAGCTTTTGCCGTCTCGGCAATTGTTAGCCATTGGTTGACAAAGGGCTGAATCTTCGAGCTCGAGTTCCTTGCATTGTTGCTTCACGTTGTCCACAACTCGTACATGACTGAGTATACCGATGCCAAGAGAAATACCGCTCTTCTCAGCTAGCTGCTGAACGATTTCCGGGTCAATTAGTCGTCCTCCGTTGCTGTTACGCACGTTGAAGGCTACGGCTGCACCTCTTTCGAATTTGATCTTTGGGCCGTATATTTCCACGAGATGGACTCCCTTGCTTTCATCTGAACTTGGTAACCTAAGTTGAAGTAAAGAGGTAACGAGCCAGTTGATCAGGTAACGTAGTCTAAGGGTCGTTTTGTTTAGACCCAACATGTTGACGTGGTCGAGGTACCGGCAAATGATCTCAGGTTCCTTTCTACTGCACTCTTGGTCATCGTAATCGTAGTCTTCATCGGTACCGGATTCATCATCAGGCAAGTTAGTCAACGAAACTTCACCAGGCTCCAACCGGCTCGGATTTTCAATACTGCTGTCTTCCATGCTAAAAGATACCTTGCGACCCAAGCTTGCCACTCGGTCGTCATCATCAAAACCGAAAAGTCTACCATTGGCGAACCTGCTCCCTTCTCTCCCACCCAACAGTCTAAACTCACCCTCGGTCTCTCTCCTTATAGCACTTTCCTTCTCGAACAAACCGTTCTTCAGTTTGAATCCATTTACCTTAGAACTCAAGGTAGAATTAACCAGCTCCGACTCGACGCTGATGCCGGATTCTTCTTCAATCTCCCCGTACTGAGAATCTTTATGCTTCCCATCATCTCCTGAAGCAGGGTCCATTTCAGCAGACTGTTCTTCAGGGATCTCTGTAATTTGGTCTGGCTCATGTGACACGGACAATACAGCTGCATCAAAAGATAACACCGTATCACCCCGCGATCTCATGTTTATTTTCCTGTCATCACAAACCGGACTCGTAGACAATTTCGAAGTCATTATCGGAGACAACCTCTTATTGTTTCTCTTCCCAGAAAACCACGAAGGTAGTAGGGTCGAATCTGTTTTCAATCTGGTTAGTTGACCAGAATTATCAGACCCTAACGGACTCTGCCCCAAATCAATCCAATACGAATTGTCCAACGATTCATCTTCACTAAAAATCGGGCTTTTCATAAGATCACCAACCGAAAGATTCTCAGCTTCCTCGAAAATAGTACTTGCTCCATCTCTATCCGAGCTATTATCATGATCCATCTCAGTTTCAAACACATCCCTAACTTGATTCGAAGTAAAAACACCCGAAAAAGCGGGCATTTGAGACCCACCATTCCTTTCCGGCAACCCTTCTTCCTCATGTTTACCTCTTTCATCATCAAGTCCAACTAAAACATCAAGTCCATCAATAGAATCACTCAAATACTGCGGATAAACCGGTAATATCTTCACCATACCAGAACCTGTATGTCCATACGGTATCTGCAAGCTCGCCATCACAGATTTCTTAATCAAAAGACAACCGAAACCCGTCGGATCATAACCAAACAACCTATAAAACGAAGTGATAATAAAATCAGGCCTAAACAACGACAAACCAAGCGAATCCATATCTTTAGGACCTAATGAACCGGCATCAAGCAACGTATGCCAATGGTTTTGTTGAGCAAGTGCCATCCATTGATACGAATACTTCGCACCCGTCACTCTAGATTGAACCGGAAACACGAAAAGACCATTAGCATGACCTTTCTTCCTCTTTTTCTTATTCGAAATTTGCTTCCTTAACTCCCTAGAACATAGCTTCAATGAAGGCCATTTAAACCAAGCATTGTAAACCTTAGCACCTTTCTCTTTAGCACATTGAGCCATCCAAATTACAGATTGACTTTCATGATCAAACATGGTCAAAAGTTTCTTATTTGTCTGAAAAGGATAAACTTCAGCCAACAATTTAAAAGCAGACCCTCTACTAACAGTAAAAACAAGACCATATTCATTACAAGGTATGTTCAAATGTTCCAAAATCCTAGTCTTTATATCATGTTCCATAGTACCAATCTCAACGCCACCATATAAAGCATGATTACTCAAATTTGCAGTCACTTCAGACAAATTAAACATGGTTGAATCCCAATTCAGTTGTGTTTGGTTATAAGAAAACAAACCAAAACCACAATAATCAAGACATACCTTCACCGAAGGTTCCGACAAGTGACCATATTCATCCATTCTCAAATGATCAACTTTTTCAGTACCTTGAAACTTAGGGTACACTGTAATGAACTTTGAAAAAGCATCATTGAAGCTTGGAATCGAATCTTGTGAACAAAAAATACGGTCTGCAACAAGAGAAGCAGCATTCAAGAACTCATTTTGAGCACGAAGTCTAGCTAATGATCTTGACCGTCCATTGGAACCATCTTGATTTAATGATGATGGATCAATGTTTTGTGATTTCGAAAGTGACCCATCTTCAGATGCTTCTTCAAGTGCTTCTTTAAGCTTGTTTTCTTGTAATTGACGAAGGACTGATAAACTAGAACCACCACCACCATTGTTTCTTCTTTTGCTCTTCTTCTTCTTCTTCTCTGCTATTAAAGCTGCACAATGAGATATTGGTTTCCATAGTGAAAAATGCATGAATGGTTGCTTCTTCTTTTTCACAAGAACTAAGCTTTTCTTGGGCAGTTTAATTCAAAGAACCAAACATTCAAATGGGGTTTATGTTTTTTGGTTTTCAAGATTCAAGCTTTAACTTTTTTTTTTTAAAGCCCTTCACTTTATTGCCTAAAAACATTCAAAAAAACCAAAGATTGTTCAACACTCGGAGCTTTAATAAGATCAAAAGGAATAAAAGGCAAAGATAAGAATTAAACAAATAAAAAAAAAAAAAAAAAGCTTTAGCTTTCATCAAAGAATTAAGAACCCTATCAAGGGCCCATTTTCGAAACTTTCAATTCAAATTCAACTTAACCCCCCCAAAGATACAAAACCCAGATTTGAAGACATCAAAGGAGAGAACACAATGAAGAAAAATGGGGTTTTTTATTTTCAATAAAAATTTTGTAAAGAAAAAAGGTGAATCCTTTGAGACCAATCAATTCCAACATTTACTAATGGCAGTTAATACAAACATGCCTGCATTGAATGCTGTTTGCTGCTACCTTTCTTCCTTTGCCCACCATTATTATTACAACCTTGCTTTTTTTGTGTACCATATTTGCCCCTCACATTCAATCAAATATTAAAAAAAAAACTCCTTCCACTGTTCTTTACTTAGTTTTTTCAGTCAAACTCTTGGTTTTAAATCTTTTTGACAAATATGGAAAAATCAATGATAAAAACAGAAAAGATTCAAGTTGAAATGATCCCATGATAAATCCTGATTTAATGGTAAGAGTATTCACCATTTCAGATATTATTTAGGTTTAAATTACACTAATCGTGTTATTTTTAGAGTTTTATCCTCCTCTTACAATAAAAAAAAAAATGATATCATGATTACTTATAACATTTACTCTCGTAATTTTATAGTTTGATAGTTTATTATGGTAAAAATATTATAGAGGCTCATTTATTAAGAGTCGGGTTGAATTTTATCCTTTCTACTTAAAAAATGAAAAAATTGATCTTTATACGTTAGATTCAAAAGATTTGATTTTTTCTGTTAAAAATTTTATTCATTTATACTATTAAAAACTGACGTGGTTGACGTAATAACTAAATAGTGACATGTGGTGTGCCACGTGTGACATTCAAGGCAGGGCGAAGCTAAAACAAATTTTGGAGGACGAAATTAAGTTGTATAATTTTATGAGAGTTAAAATGCAATTTCATCATTTTAATAATTTATATATTTATGATTTTTAAAGAATTAAATCAATTTTTTTCATTTTTGAAGAATCAAAGTGCAATTTTACTATTAGCTAATTTAAAACTTTATAAATTTTAAAAGTCTAGAATTTAAATTTTCAAATTTAGGAGGCGGAAACCTGCTAGCCCCTTGGTACTACTATTGGTACAGATATCATTTTTAACAATAAAAATAAATGAATTTTTTTATAGGATGATCAGTTTGCTTTTTAATTTAACATATAAGGATCTCCATGATACTTTTACTTCCATTATCTTATGCTACGAGTAGAATTTGAAATTTTGAATAAATTGATCATTTGATTTTTATTATTTTAATTAATTTTGTACTTATTAAAAGTTATGATTGAGGGTGAAATCATTTTTCATGAGTTATTATAATAATGATTTATAAATATATATTAAAAATTTATTCTCTTATTAATATATACAAAATTATAATAAAAATTATAATAATTTATCATAATTTTATAGAAATTAAAATTAAAACTAAAAAATATTAAAATAACTAAACTTGTTAAAAAAATTCTATAACAATGACGATTTACTAAAATATGATTATACGTAATTTTACATTCCGTCTATCAAATACCAAAATGTATACTTCAACCAAACGAACCAAACAGGATAATGTAACATATATGATATTCTATCTCATAATCTTTCATTTCCGAAATCATATTACCAAATGTAATCTCACATTTCTTAAACCAAAGACACTTGAAATATTGCATTTAACTTCACTCTTGTTTACGTAACCACGTTGAAATTTGATTATATTCAAAATCAAATTGAATATCTACAATACTTAAACTCGAACTTCTTACAGTTTGACTCGATAATCATCAAGAACAAAAAATTTTGAATCATTCAACAATCACATATTTTTGAATGTGACATGTAAGGCAAGTACCCCATCCGTCCATTCATCATGCAATAATTCAAAGTTATTATTATTATTTCTTTAAAAGGGAAACTAGGAAACATGATTTAGAAATTAGATTGAATCGTTCGGCCCACTATTTGTCAAATATTTACCTAACTAATAATGTTTATACCCCAATTTTCTATAAATAAATAAAGGGTAGGAAAGTCATTTTGGGTTTCAACTGTGATTTTTATCACTTAGGATTCCAACCAAATTTTTTGGAAGAATATTAGAAAATTGACCCTATTCGTTTAATTCATCTTGGACATTTCGTCATATTAAATTATGATTTTTTTATTTAACATGTTACCGTTATACAAAAAAATTATATAATGTTATTTATAAATATTTATATTTATGTATTATATATTAAAGCATATTGAGTTTAGTTCGGTTGATATTGATATTATTATCAATTAAATGTGTCAAAACACATTATTCTTCTATTTAAGAGTTAGGATGAACTCTATAAAAAAAACAGATATGATAAGAATCTATAATAAAATTGATATTTAAAAAAAAAGTCTCGATCCAATTAATAAATTATCAAAAATTCATTTTATTTATAAAACAATAATATTTATGTTAAGGGTATAATTGATTTTTTATCATAATTGAATATTTGATAATGAGATAATTTGTGGGATAAACATATATTGACCAAACAATAGACATAATCAACATTTTTAAGGATGTGTTAGATTTTGAAAACTTCAAAGTTCAAACCATGTGACTCACCTTTGTAGTTGACCTTTGATTATTTGGAATATGGAAAAAGAAACATTTCAACACTATAATAATATATATTCGACGTGAGTTTAAGCATGTTTAAGTACATTTTTCGGTTTAAGAACTCTGAAAATATATTGATAATTTTGAACTTGTTCAATCAGTTATCGAAAAAGAGAGAAGATGTTTATTCTCTTACACAAACTCATTCGGTTTCTCTCTCTCCTCTTATTTGATATTAAAATTTATTGAACTGGTTGAAAGATAAAAGCACGTTTTTCGCCATTCTAATTTCAATCGCAAATTTAGAATGAATCTTGCTATAATAGATATTTCTGTAGACCCGCAAAAAATATAATATATAATCAACAATAAAGCTTAAATTCGGTGTATGAATAATATTAACTATTTCAATTTAACCACTTGTCCGTGTTAATATTTTTTTAACGTTATAATATGTGCTACCAGTTTAAGTATACATTTAATAATAGTAGAGGTTTGTCATGTACTTTAACAAAGTTTGAGATTCAGTCCATTTATGTAAAGAGTTCATAATTAAATCCTTTTTTCATCAATTAACCATTGATTTATCTACTCGGATTTGAAGGGTGAAATGAGGCAATTCAACAAATTTTGAGCTGCAAAAAATTTTGAAACTCACACATTAAAGTTTCCAACTTGAATTGGTTTAAAGTATTAACTTTTACTTTTCCTCTTTGTCAAAGGATTTATCTTTATTAATGACCTCGAAATTTTCAATGTAATTAATTAAACCCCAAATCTATGTTAATCTCCATCAAACATTTAACATTGAAGTTTGTTTGGCTTTTAATGTTTTCTTTTTTCTCAATGTTTTATCATCATTTCCAAAATTCAGATTCTTTTGTTCTCTTTCGTGGTAAAATTGTTATAGAGGTCCCTATATGAAGAACCAAATTATCTTTTGCCTGTTTTATAAAAAAATACGCAATTTAGTCCCTATACATTTCTGTGAAAAGCTTCATCTATTTCTATTATTACAAGCTGGCAGAATTAACAAAATAATTAAACAATTACACATGATGTGTCATTTTAATACAAATACTTTAGCTTGGCCCCAGAAAAGTTTTTAATTTCATCTCAACTCCCAATCACACAATTCCTAGTTTGAATTTATCTAACAATATAATCCCTCTTTAAATTATTTAGACTTTTATTTGAATAATGATATTAAAGTAGAAACAAATGGAATATAGACAAACAATAAAGAAAAAAAAAAACAAAGAAACAAGCCAAAAGAGGAAAAGAAGAAAAGAAACGAAAATACAACTTGGCTTAAAATGGTTATAAATTGTTTCATGAGGGGTCAAAGATATTATCATAATTTTTGAGGGGGTAAAATGTAAAAGTTTTATTATACTAACTTGTAATTTTTTTAAAATTTAAAAGGATTACAAAGTAATTTTATCATTTTAAGGGCTAAGGCGAAGTTCATATAATTTTGAATTTAAGTTATTTTATATTTAGATTAATTTGATTTTAGATCAATTCAAGTTTGAGTTAAATGAAATTAGTAAATAAATACGTATAAGTTATATCCAGTTAACTCTAAATAAATTTATTATACTATCCGTCGATAATGGCAGTAGGAATGATCGCAAAAACAATAAGAAATAAGAATAAGAACACGCAGATTTTACGTGAAAAACTCTTATCGAAAAAAACCACAAGTGGAGGAAGAAAAATTTACTAATGTTAAAAAATCACAATACAATAAGTTTTAGACTACACACATTTTAAGGGTTAAGCAACCCAATTATAGGTTCCGTACGGATTCAACTTGTGCGTCATGGTTCGTTCGACGCTCGATCCTTCGCCCCCATAAATCCCTTATTTTACCTTCTAATTTTATTTCTTTAACAAGTAAATTGTACCTCAAATTTCTCAGACCGAATAAAAAAAAGATTCGAATCATATAACTCTAATAAAATCAAATCAAAATTTTGTATTATATTTATACTTTTCCAATGGCAGATAGAGGTGGAGGGGTTGAAATTTTGTTTTAGTTGAATCACTTTCTCTATAATGTCCATTTCATGTATGAAAATTTTAAATCTTTTGGGGCATAAAGTTCATCAATATCCATGCTATTGGGGATGATGCTGAGGCTCTTTAAAGTTGTTTTCTTTAATTATCGAGATGAGACAGACAGCCAAGCAAATGTTGGTTGGTGCTGTCTTTTCCATTTCTTTCTTTATTACAATGTTTCTTTTATTTATTTTTTATGTTTGGCCATTTCCTTTTTGCAAAATCATGATCGTATCAGCTCCAATTATCTTTCGAGTAAATGGCCAGGAAAAAAAATCCCAGAAGCCCCATAAAGATTAGCTATTGAATCTTAGGGTTTTATTTTTAATTTTCAAAACATTAGTATATGGACAAATTGGATAAGATGTATTTAAAAAATATTTTTAAAATTTAATAGGTTTTTTTTAATACATTAAATTTAAATGTCGATTGAGTTTTAATTTGATTGTCATGAATATTGTTATCAATGTAAGAGGACGTGGATTCGAGTGCGCTGAAACGTATTATCTTTCTATTTATGGGTTGAGGAGGAGTTACGAATAGTTTTAAACATTATCATTTGGTATCGTTATTAGAATAATTAAGGATATAATGCTTAGAACTATTTCTAGCTGTTTCCCAATCTTTAAATAGAAAGATAATACATTTCAGCGCATTCGAATCTATATTTTCCTACATTAATGATAATGTTCATATCAATTAAACTAAGACCTAATCGATATATATAAAATCTACACTTAACCATTCAATTTAATATGATTTTGCCTTCTGATTTTGTCTGTGAATTAAACATATGATGTAATTAAGCCCTTGAATTTAATAAACAATGGAAGAAATAAAGACAGGGAAAAAGACATAATCGATGCGTTGAAGAAACCAATTATTGAGACAAATTTTGATCATAGTTGGAACCCTCTTTTATCTTCTACACTTCATTATTATAATCGCATGATTCTTCTTCCTGATCCATTTTAATTACAAAATATTGTTTGTTTAAAAAAATATACAAATATTGGGACATGTTGCTTTGGATAGTGGGTCACTTTTCTTTATTTTAATTTTTATTATTAAAAAAAACTACAAATCTCAGTGTTCTTAAGAAACAAAGTTCCAGGATTCAGACAAAACAACAACTTGCAATGAGAAACAGAGAAGAAAACAAAACAAAAAATATGGTAGAAACCAAAAAAAAAGTATAAAATAATCTTAACTGGTCTGGAAATTTCCCAATATCAAAGGGTCCAGAAGACAAAAGGTGAAATTTCCAAAGTACCATAAGAAATTAAAAAAAAAAAAAAACAAGTGCTTGGGTTTTTCAGAACTGGAAATTTCTTATTCGTTAATCGTTAGATCCAAAATAAATAAAATTCGCTCTGTTTGTTATCGATGATGTTATGTTAGAAATTTTCTTTGAACCTTTTGACGTATGAGTTTGTTAGTATTTGAAATCCTTAAAATTACAATAGTCGATGCAAGCTTAGGATTTAAGATTAAAGCTGATGAAAATAAAAAAAAAATACTATACACTTAGAAATTAGGAAAAAAGAAAATTTATTTACCAATTATTTTGGACTGGGCTCAATCTAATTCGAGTTAAATAAATTTAAATAATTATTTTTTATGATCAAATCAAGTTAAATTAAATTCGAATTAATCACATCATATTTTCGAGTTTAGGTCGAATTTAACTAAGGCAAAAACTATAGTTATGTTATTATTTCTCTAAACTCCGAATCCAAATTGTTTGGGCTAACATTCAAGGAAATAAACAAGCAAGCCAAACCCAATATACTGATTACCTTAGCCACAAGCCCAGAGCCTACCTGCTTGGGCCTCATCCAATTCAATCACCCCATACCATTTCATCAAAAAAAATGTGTCCAGATAAATTTAGCACTTCACATTTATATCTTTTATTATTTTAGTCTTTATTCTTTTTTTAACTAAATTTGACTTTAATCTTTTACAAAAAAATAAAATTTGATCATCAATTTTTCAAAAAAAGTCAAACGGGCGAAAATAATAATTAAATCATTAAATCTTTACACATAACAACATACATGACAATCCACTTATACTTTATATTTTTTTAATTTTATAATTTTTTTATTTTTAAAGTTTTCATCACTCTGTAAATATTTTTTTTGTTTGAAATTAAACTACAATTAAAAAGAATAATTTTTAAGACATGTTTTATACGATAAATGTTAACTTTGTTACAATTTGAATTTATTTGATTCTTTTTAACATTATATGAATTGAATTGATATGTTTAATAAATAGAGGAACTAATTTGATCCAGTCCTTATAATACAATGACCTCCTAGATACTTTAACAATTTTTCATTTATTATGAAAAATATTCTTAAAACAATAAACCCAAAAGAATGGGCAAGAGAGAACCCAACAAGTGGCTCCAGTGGAAAAGAAAATGTTGCTCATCCTAGGGGTCTCGGGTTTGAGTGCCTGTGTGTGCAAGGTGTGTGCATTATCAAAAAATTAAAAAAAATATGAACAGATATTACCATGTAATCATATTAATATACTAAAAAAAAGGCAAGTATAACAACACAAACAAAAAGCTTAGTTGGAATGTCCCTACGTACTTGCTGACGGCTGTATATGTCCACAGTAACATTAGCACATTAGTATAGGTATAATTATGAATTCCATCCACAAGAATTTGATCTTTATCATTTACGAAAATTGAAAAGTTAAAGTCCGAATCTGTCTCATATTTAATTGGATCTAATTTTTTTACAAATCTATTTTCTAAACTTTATAATATTATCCGAATCCTCCCATATTACAAGCAAGTAACTCGATCTATGAAATAAAATTACTATAGAGTACTATATAACCAACAAGCTATTAATCGAGATGGCAACAGCCTCACCTTTATAAGGATGAAAACACCAGTTTAAATTTTGAGAAGCATGTTTGTTGAGAAAACTTTATATTGACCGTTTTAGACTCGATATAAATTAATCTCAAATCAATATTACTTGTAGACTTATTCATGGGCTGTGCCGCGAAGGGTTGCTTGAAAAATGAAAGGGTTTGGATAAAAATATAGGCTCAGAAGATGGGCTTAGGCAAAAAAAGGCTTGTTTTCTAAATAGATTGCGCATTGGATAAGTTTTTTGGCCCGTGCATGACCCAAATTTACAAAAAAAAATGCTGTTTTTTGTTGTTTTTGATGTTGTTTTGTCATGTCGTTTCGTTATTATATATTGTTATCATTTTTTTACTATTGTTTGGATATTGTATAACTCTTGTTTTATTGTTAATTTTGCTATTATTTTATATGTATTTGCTTTCTAAGTTGCACCTATATTAGTGTTATTTAAGTATAAATATTTTTAAAATTTATTTTAATGTTTTAAGTGTATTTAATGTATTACATTTTTTAAATTTAATTTTATATAAAAATAATAATATAAAAAAATTAATACAGACAGATTGAATCAAGCTCAAGTTTTCACATTTGTATTCGAACCAGACTTGAACAAAATTTTAAATCCATTTTTTTGACCGAATCGGACCCGAACCAAAAATTTTACGTTCAAACCCAATTTAATCCGACTCATGATCATCTCTAATTACTGAAAGATTCCTTAAATTAAGAAAACTATATACTTTCCCAATTACAAAATTCCAAATTAAAACTTAGAAGATAAAGCAGAATCCTAATATAAAGCATCTAACTAAATATAAAATTCCAAAATTTTCCTACCATCCAATTTGTCACCATATATATATATATAAAGAGGCTATGTCATCATGGTGAGACATGTCCAGATCTAACATGTTGGTGAGCATTTGGGAATAATGGACTAACTTCAGATTCAGTCCCTGACATTTTGTTATGTATGCGGTTAGGTCCATGCTTGAAGCATTTACCATGCTCACTTAGGTTCATGCCATTAATTAATGTATTTAGACCAAAATAAGTTTTACTTGCTCAAAATAGTAAAATACTGAATCCCGTGTGTTGGTTTGATGGTTAAAGTGTCACGGACTCAAATGTGATTTAGGTTCGAGTTGAACTAATTGCGTTGCTGTCAAGGCTTTGCCACCCGTTATAATTCACCAAAAAAAGTAAAATACTAAATTTGAATAAAGTTTATTAAATATTTAGGCAAAATTTAGGAAGAAAAAAAATTAGGAAATGTTTTTAAATATATTAGCCATAATCACCATATTCTTTCTAATTTTAAATCATGTTTCCTTTTTCCTTTGTATTTTCCATTGTTGCTTGTAAATTTTGGGGTAATTATATTAAACGTCTTAAAACTATAATTTAGATTCTAATTGGTCCTCTAATTTGAAAACTTTCCGATTGAGTCTTTTAACTATAATTAGGAGAGTATTTTTGTCTTTTACATTTGATATAAAATCTATAAAAAAAAATCAATTTTTGCCCAAAATATAAGTTTTATTTTATTTCAACACATCAAATTTAACGTTTGATCATATGATTATATTGACAGAAACACTTAATTAATACTTTGAAAAGTTAATTAATTTTTTTCAAATTCAAGATTAATTTAAAACCCAAATTATAACTTAAAGGATGCATGATGTAATTAACCCTAATCTTCCCCCAACTTTCATGTATATTCCATACAACTTTCGATAAAACTACTATCGAGACAGAATTGCATTTTGTTCCTCTACAAAAAAATGAATCAATTAGTTTCTGTATATCAAATTAAATAGTAGATTGATCTTATTATTAAAAATTGCATCTATTTTTACTATTAAAAATCAGTCTATGTATGTCAATATGATGTGCACATAACACGCAATGTGTAACTCTTTAGTGACTCCATTAACTACGTCAAAATTTTAACTATAAAAATAAATTAATTTTTTAATTAGAGGGAGCAAAATACTCGTAATTTTTTTGAATATATTAGTGTGATTACATGGTAGTATCTGTTCATATTTTTTTTAATTTTTTGATAAGGCACACATACCTTACATATATAGTATACATGACAATCCACATATACTTTATATTTTTTTAATTTTATAATTTTTTTTATTTTTAAAGTTTTCATCACTCTGTAAATATTTTTTCTTGTTTGAAATTAAACTACAATTAAAAAGAATAATTTTCAAGACATGTTTTATACGGTAAATGTTAACTTTGTTACAATTTGAATTTATTTGATTCTTTTTAACATTATATGGACTGAATTGATATATTTAATAAATAGAGGAACTAATTTGATCCTGTCCTTATAATACAAGGACCTCCCAAATACTTTAACCATTTTTCATTTATTATGAAAAATATTCTTAAAACAATAAACCCAAAAGAATGGGCAAGAGAGAACCCAACAAGTGGCTCCAGTGGAAAAGAAAATGTTGTTCATCCTAGGGGTCTCGGGTTTGAGTACCTGTGTGTGCAAGGTGAATGCATTATCAAAAAATTAAAAAAAATATAAACAGATATTACCATGTAATCATATTAATATACTAAAAAAAAAGGCAAGTATAACAACACAAACAAAAAGCTTAGTTGAAATGTCCCTACGCACTTGCTGACGGCTGTATATGTCCACAGTAACATTAGCACATTAGTATAGGTATAATTATGAATTCCATCCATGAGAATTTGATCTTTATCATTTACGAAAATTGAAAAGTTAAAGTCCGAATCTGTCTCATATTTAATCGGATCTAATTTTTTTACAAATCTATTTTCTAAACTTTATAATATTATCCAAATCCTCCCATATTACAAGCAAGTAACTCGATCTATGAAATAAAATTACTATAGAATACTATATAACCAACAAGCTATTAATCGAGATGGCAACAGCCTCACCTTTATAAGGATGAAAACACCAGTTTAAATTTTGAGAAGCATGTTTGTTGAGAAAACTTTATATTGACCGTTTTAGACTCGATATAAATTAATCTCAAATCCAATATTACTTGTAGACTTATTCATGGGTTGTGCCGCGAAGGGTTGCTTGAAAAATGAGAGGGTTTGGGTAAAAAATAGGCTCAGAAGATGGGCTTAGGCAAAAAAAGTCTTGTTTTCTAAATAGGTTGGGCCTTGGATAAGTTTTTTGGCCCGTGCATGACCCAAAATTACAAAAAAAAATGCTGCTTTTTGTTGTTTTTGATGTTGTTTTGTCATGTCGTTTCGTTATTATATTGTTACCATTTTGTTACTATTGTTTGGATATTGTATAACTCTTGTTTTATTGTTAATTTTGCTATTATTTTATATGTATTTGCTTACTAAGTTGCCCCTATATTAGTGTTATTTAAGTATAAATATTTTTAAAATTTATTTTAATATTTTAAGTGTATTTAATGTATTATATTTTTTAAATTTAATTTTATATAAAAATAATAATATAAAAAAATTAATACAGACAGATTGAATCAGGCTCAAGTTTTAACATTTTTATTCGAACCAGACTTGAGTAAAATTTTAAATCCATTTTTGTGACCGAATCGGACCCGAACCAAAAATTTTACGTTCGAACCCAATTTAATCCGACTCATGATCATTTCTAATTCCTGAAAGATTCCCTAAATTATGAAAATTATATACTTTCCCAATGACAAAATTCCAAATTAAAACTTAGAAGATAAAGCAGAATCCTAATATAAAGCATCTAACTAAATATAAAATTCCAAAATTTCCTACCATCCAATTTGTCACCATATATATATATATAAAGAGGCTATGTCATCATGGTGAGACATGTCCAGATCTAACATGTTGGTGAGCATTTGGGAATAATGGACTAACTTCAGATTCAGTCCCTGACATTTTGTTATGTATGCGGTTAGGTCCATGCTTGAAGCATTTACCATGCTCACTTAGGTTCATGCCATTAATTAATGTATTTAGACCAAAATAAGTTTTACTTGCTCAAAATAGTAAAATACTGAATCCTGTTGGTTTAATGGTTAAAGTGTTCACGGACTCAAATGTGATTTAGGTTCGAGTTGAACTAATTGCGTTGTTGTTAGGGCTTTTGGCACCTATTATAATTCACCAAAAAAAGTAAAATACTAAATTTGAATAAAGTTTATTAAATATTTAGGCAAAATTTAGGAAAAAAAAAAATAGGAAATGTTTTTAAATATATTAGCCATAATCACCATATTCTTTCTAATTTTAAATCATGTTTCCTTTTTCGTTTGTATTTTCCATTGTTGCTTGTAAATTTTGGGGTAATTATATTAAACGTCTTAAAACTATAATTTAGATTCTAATTGGTCCTCTAATTTGAAAACTTTCCGATTGAGTCTTTTAACTATAATTAGGAGAGTATTTTTGTCGTTTACATTTGATATAAAATCTATAAAAAAAATCAATTTTTGCCCAAAATATAAGTTTTATTTTATTTCAACACATCAAATTTAACGTTTGATCATATGATTATATTGACAGAAACACTTTATTAATACTTTGAAAAGTTAATTAATTTTTTTCAAATTCAAGATTAATTTAAAATCCAAATTATAACTTAAAAGATGCATGATGTAATTAACCCTAATCTTCCCCCAACTTTCATGTATATTCCATACAACTTTCGATAAAACTACTATCGAGACAGAATTGCATTATGTTCCTCTACAAAAAAATGAATCAATTAGTTTTTGTATATCAAATTAAATAGTAAATTGATCTTATTATTAAAAATTGCATCTATTTTTACTATTAAAAATCAGTCTATGTATGTCAGTATGATGTGCACGTAACACGCAATGTGTAACTCTTTAGTGACTCTATTAACTACGTCAAAATTTTAACTATAAAAATAAATTAATTTTTTAATTAGAGGGAGCAAAATACTCGTAATTTTTTTGAATATATTAGTGTGATTACATGGTAGTATCTGTTCATATTTTTTTAATTTTTTGATAAGGCACACATACCTTACATATATAGTATACATGACAATCCACGTATACTTTATATTTTTTTAATTTTATAAATTTTTTTATTTTTAAAGTTTTCATCACTTTGTAAATATTTTTTCTTGTTTGAAATTAAACTACAATTAAAAAGAATAATTTTCAAGACATGTTTTATACGGTAAATGTTAACTTTGTTACAATTTGAATTTATTTGATTCTTTTTAACATTATATGGACTGAATTGATATATTTAATAAATAGAGGAACTAATTTGATCCAGTCCTTATAATACAAGGACCTCCCAAATACTTTAACCATTTTTCATTTATTATGAAAAATATTCTTAAAACAATAAACCCAAAAGAATGGGCAAGAGAGAACCCAACAAGTGGCTCCAGTGGAAAAGAAAATGTTGTTCATCCTAGGGGTCTCGGGTTTGAGTACCTGTGTGTGCAAGGTGTGTGCATTATCAAAAAATTAAAAAAAATATGAACAGATATCATCATGTAATCATATTAATATACTAAAAAAAAGGCAAGTATGACAACACAAACAAAAAGCTTAGTTGGAATGTCCCTACGCACTTGCTGACGGCTGTATATGTCCACAGTAACATTAGCACATTAGTATAGGTATAATTATGAATTCCATCCACGAGAATTTGATCTTTATCATTTACGAAAATTGAAAAGTTAAAGTCCGAATCTGTCTCATATTTAATCGAATCTAATTTTTTTACAAATCTATTTTCTAAACTTTATAATATTATCCGAATCCTCCCATATTACAAGCAAGTAACTCGATCTATGAAATAAAATTACTATAGAGTACTATATAACCAACAAGCTATTAATCGAGATGGCAACAGCCTCACCTTTATAAGGATGAAAACACCAGTTTAAAATTTGAGAAGCATGTTTGTTGAGAAAACTTTATATTGACCGTTTTAGACTCGATATAAATTAATCTCAAATCCAATATTACTTGTAGATTTATTCATGGGTTGTGCCGCGAAGGATTGCTTGAAAAATGAGAGGGTTTGGATAAAAATATAGGTTCAGAAGATGGGCTTAGGCAAAAAAAGTCTTGTTTTCTAAATAGGTTGGGCCTTGGATAAGTTTTTTGGCCCGTGCTTGACCCAAATTTACAAAAAAAAAAAATGCTGCTTTTTGTTGTTTTTGATGTTGTTTTGTCATGTCGTTTCGTTATTATATTGTTACCATTTTGTTACTATTGTTTGGATATTGTATAACTCTTGTTTTATTGTTAATTTTGCTATTATTTTATATTTATTTGCTTACTAAGTTGCACCTATATTAGTGTTATTTAAGTATAAATATTTTTAAAATTTATTTTAATGTTTTAAGTGTATTTAATGTATTATATTTTTTAAATTTAATTTTATATAAAAATAATAATATAAAAAAATTAATACAGACAGATTGAATCAGGCTCAAGTTTTAACATTTTTATTCGAACCAGACTTGAGTAAAATTTTAAATCCATTTTTGTGACCGAATCGGACCCGAACCAAAAATTTTACGTTCGAACCCAATTTAATCCGACTCATGATCATCTCTAATTACTGAAAGATTCCTTAAATTAAGAAAACTATATACTTTCCCAATGACAAAATTCCAAATTAAAACTTAGAAGATAAAGCAGAATCCTAATATAAAGCATCTAACTAAATATAAAATTCCAAAATTTTCCTACCATCCAATTTGTCACCATATATATATATATAAAGAGGCCATGTCATCATGGTGAGACATGTCCAGATCTAACATGTTGGTGAGCATTTGGGAATAATGGACTAACTTCAGATTCAGTCCCTGACATTTTGTTATGTATGCGGTTAGGTCCATGCTTGAAGCATTTACCATGCTCACTTAGGTTCATGCCATTAATTAATGTATTTAGACCAAAATAAGTTTTACTTGCTCAAAATAGTAAAATATTGAATCCTGTTGGTTTAATGGTTAAAGTGTTCACGGACTCAAATGTGATTTAGGTTCGAGTTGAACTAATTGCGTTGTTGTTAGGGCTTTTGGCACCTATTATAATTCACCAAAAAAAGTAAAATACTAAATTTGAATAAAGTTTATTAAATATTTAGGCAAAATTTAGGAAAAGAACAAAATTAGGAAATGTTTTTAAATATATTAGCCATAATCACCATATTCTTTCTAAATTTAAATCATGTTTCCTTTTTCCTTTGTATTTTCCATTGTTGCTTGTAAATTTTGGGGTAATTATATTAAACGTCTTAAAACTATAATTTAGATTCTAATTGGTCCTCTAATTTGAAAACTTTCCGATTGAGTCTTTTAACTATAATTAGGAGAGTATTTTTGTCTTTTACATTTGATATAAAATCTATAAAAAAAATCAATTTTTGCCCAAAATATAAGTTTTATTTTATTTCAACACATCAAATTTAACGTTTGATCATATGATTATATTGACAGAAACACTTAATTAATACTTTGAAAAGTTAATTAATTTTTTTCAAATTCAAGATTAATTTAAAACCCAAATTATAACTTAAAGGATGCATGATGTAATTAACCCTAATCTTCCCCCAACTTTCATGTATATTCCATACAACTTTCGATAAAACTACTATCGAGACAGAATTGCATTTTGTTCCTCTACAAAAAAATGAATCAATTAGTTTCTGTATATCAAATTAAATAGTAAATTGATATTATTATTAAAAATTACATCTATTTTAACTCAAAAATCAGTCTATGTATGTCAATATGTGCACATAACACGCAATGTGTAACTCTTTAGTGACTCTATTAACTACGTCAAAATTTTAACTATAAAAATAGATTAATTTTTTAATTAGAAGAAGCAAAATACTCGTAACCTTTTTAAATATATTAGTGTGATTACATGATAATATCTGTTTATATTTTTTTAATTTTTTGATAAAACATACGTACCATTCATATATAATATTCGAACTCAAATATCTTAAAATTAACATGAATTATTCGTTAAGTTTGAAATACTTGTAATTTTTAACTCTTTTCACTCGTTATTTCCTTGAAAGGATCAAAATAATAATAAAAAATTGGGATTTTTTTGTTTATATTTCTTTAACAAATATAAAAACACACATAAAGCCTGTGAAGCTGTCCGTTTCTATGAAGTTCACCACCATGACTGGTTTCATCAAAACTCAGTACTTTAAAGTAACTAATATGCTACCTTCTCTCAACTCCGTCGCCGTCGCCGTCGCCGCCTTACCTTTCTTCATCTTCTTCTTTTTCATTAAAAGGTTCCTTCCTTCCGGTCGAAAAATGGGATCCAACACCCTCCCAACCGTCCCTGGTATATATATACATGCACACCATCATATATATATTATTGAACCCTTAAATTTTTTTAAAAAATTTCTTGCTGGGATTGTTGTTTTGCTGTTGTTGCAGAGGTCCCAGGGTTGCCAATCATCGGAAACTTGCTGCAGTTGAAAGAGAAGAAGCCTCACAAGACGTTTACGAAATGGGCAGAGACATATGGACCGGTTTATTCTATCAGAACCGGAGCTTCGACTGTTATCGTCATCAATTCGCCGGAGATGGCCAAAGAGGTTCGCACTTTTATCTTCGTCCTTCTGTGCTTTTAATCTTTGGGTTCCATGAATATTTTGATCAAGGTTGGTTTAGTTTCAATTTCAAGTTTTGATTATTTATAGATTTGGTTTGAGTTCGGGTCATTCGAGTTTGTCAATTAATTCGAGTCTGATAATTTTGAGTGTGAATTATTTAAAGTTTGAGTTGATATTCGTCCCTTACAGGCCATGGTGACAAGATTTTCATCCATTTCAACAAGAAAGCTATCAAATGCCTTGAAGATCCTCACATTCGATAAATGTATGGTGGCGACAAGCGACTACGATGAGTTTCACAAGCTCGCTAAGCGTTTTTTAGTAACAAATACTTTGGGTTCAAACGCTCAGGTTTAGTCGAATTTCTCGTTTTCATTTTTGTTTTCGATTGCCATTATTGTTTTTTTACTCTTTAGTATGTCATTAGAGACGACACCGACACCACCGAGAAACCATGATCGAGAACATATCGAGCAAATTGCACGATACGTTGAAGAAAGATCCTATAAGACCTGTCAACTTCAGGGCAGTATTCGAGTCCGAACTTTTTGGATTAGCGATGAAACAAACTTTAGGTAAAGACGTGGAATCGATTTATGTTGAGGGGATCGGTACGTTGTCGAGGAAAGAGATACATAAAGTCTTGGTCATGGACATGATGGAAGGTGCTATCGATGTCGATTGGCGCGATTTCTTCCCGTACTTCAAATGGATTCCGAACAAGAGTTTCGAAATGAATATCCAACGAAAACATTTTCGACGGATGGCATTAATGAATGCTTTGATCAAAGACCAAATGAAACGAATCGAAGCAGGGGAGGTAATTCCGATTTCCTTTACTATGTTTAAATTCGAGATTTAATCTCTAATACCATCTATGATCCAGGAAGTGAATTGTTACCTCGATTACTTATTATCCGAAGCAAAGACACTTACAACGGACCAATTAGCGATGTTGTTGTGGGAGACAATCATCGAATCAGCGGATACGACTTTAGTCACAACAGAATGGGCAATGTATCAACTCGCAAAAGATACGATCCGACAGGTTCGTTTTTCATTACTTTATATTAATCCGCTCAATCTCCGATTCCGAAGTTTTCTCGTATCTTGAATAGGATCGTCTATATCACGAGCTCCAAAAAGTTTGCGGTTCCAACAAGGTTAAAGAAGAAAACTTCTCACAAATCCGGTACTTGGACGCCGTTTTTCACGAAACTCTTCGGAAACATAGTCCGGCGCCAATAGTTCCGTTACGATACGTGCACGAAGACACGCAAATTGGAGGGTATCATATACCAGAAGGAAGTGGGGTTAGTTTCTTTTTTTCCTCTTTAAACTCGCCAGTGAGCCATACGGGGGTGAATTTGTTCCCGGGCCTTGCTATTAACCTACATTTTTTGAACAGATTGCTGTTAACATCTATGGTTGCAACATGGACAAGAACTATTGGGAAAACCCCGAAGAATGGAACCCGGAAAGGTTCCTCGACGAGAAATACGACCCATTGGATTTGCAGAAGACGATGGCGTTCGGAGCCGGGAAAAGGGTGTGTGCCGGTTCACTTCAAGCAATGTTGTTAGCTTGTGGTGCAATAGGTAGATTGGTGCAGGAATTTGAGTGGCAATTGAAAGACGGCGAAGAGGAGAAAATCGACACCGTCGGTCTTACCTCACAGAAACTGCATCCATTGCTTGCCGTCTTAAAACCAAGAAACTAGAAACTATGAATGTTAGATCTCTTACAGGCTTTGAACATTGCAGTGGAACAATTAGAACTTGAGCTATATATATAAATAAATATGAAAGTCTATACAGGTTTGCTTTGATGCATCATCATTGGATTATGGGGTTGCAATCTTATAGAATTGAAATCAAATTTACAGGGAAAATAATGTACTCATTTTAGTTTTTTGGGTCTAATGTATCAGTTGTAATTATTTGATTAATGCATAATTACTTGAATTAAATCGATTGGACTGGTTAGAAAAATAATTTTAGATCGATTGCGTTATGAATTGATATTGAATTGGATTTAAAAAAACTAATTGAACTAATTTTTAATATTATTTATTTATTTAATCGAACAATCTAAACCGAACAGATCAATAAACTGATGATGATCTAACTGATTCAATTATGAAAACCTTGTGTTTTGGTTAGTTTGAGAACGTATAGAACATCTGCAATTTTTATGAAGTTTAAATTCAAATATGTAAATTTGCTTTAAAATTTGAATACATTTATTATCTACATTACATTTGAATCCTAATTGATTATATTATTTGTTGAATATCTGAGTTCACTAAATATACTCATTAACTATAAAAATATTTTTTAAATAAAATTTTAAAAAATTAATATCTGCTTTAGCTTTGAATTTTATTGCAGATGGTAATTAAAATATTTTAATTTGAATACTATTTTATATGCAAAAAAAAAAAAAAACAAGTTTGATATCGACAAATATCCGAATTCGCATTATCCATTGTCATCCTTAAATTTGACCCACTTAATTTTAATAATTTGAACCAATCCATTCTAAACTCAAAAATGATTTTAATTTGAAATAATTAAATTCAAAATGAACTAAACTTGAATTAATTTGAATAAGTAACTTGAAATAATCCGAACTCGAATATCAAAATTGAATAAAAAAACATGAATGAAAAAAAATCTAGAATGATATGAATTCAAAACAATGCAACTGGCAAGTATAAATAATCCAAACCTCGAAGGATTTAAATCCAATTAATGCCAACCTGAAACAACTTAAATCAAAATTGACTCGAACCCAAAACCAAAACGATTTGAACTTAAAAGATCTAATCTCAAAATAATTTGAGTTTGAAACAATCCAAAACCAACACTGACCCTAAACCTAAATAATCCATACTCTCACTTATCTAAAAATTTTAGGCATAATGATAAATTTAGCTCTTAACATTTACATTTTTTGTCAACCTGGCCCTTATTTTTCTAAATTTAATCATTAACCTTTCAAAAAAAGTCAAATCTTTTTTTTTTAAACGGAAATGTTAACTAAAACAATAATTTCTAAAGATGATATGAAAACCTTGTGTGACAATCCATATATAATTTATGTTATGGCATTATTTGTCTTATATGCCACATTAACAAATAATTTAAGAATTATAAAAAAAAAATATTCATATAAAAACATGAAATACACGTGAATTGCTATGGAACCTGTTATGTTTAAAATTTTAAATTATATTTTTATTAAAAAAATAACAATTTCACTATTTTTAAAATGTTTATAATCAAATTTATCATTGTCTTTTTCAAGTTAAAACATGCCTTGAATCATTGATGCAACAATTTTCAAGTAAATTCATCATTTTCAATCGTCTATAATGTGATCATACATAAGAACAGTACTAGGACAGTGACAATGGAGCACTACTAACCACACATGTCTGTTGCATGCGCATTCTAACATGTTACCCGTAGTTTACGGGTCCATTAACGTCGTAAAGTCCGGTAAAAGTATCATGCAGTTTTTATATTAAAATTAAATTATATTTTATCTCTTTTGCTTTAAAAAAATAAATTAGTGTAAATTGATTATTTTGTTGAAAATTTTATTTATTTTTATTATTAAAATTTTATCTTTATACATCAACACGAAACACACATGTTACGTTAAGTGTCATTGTTTTATTATTTTATCGGTCACACCAACTTTTAATTGTACAAAAGAAAACAAAATTTTTAACAAAAAAAATCAATTTACTCTTTAATCTAACATACAAAAATTAATTTCCTCATTTTTCAATAAAAAAATATAATAAAATCCGATTCTTAATACAAAAACCTCCATTCTTTTACTAAATACTTTCTCAGTCATTGCATTTAACCATACAACATTCTACATTTATCTGATTTAATGGAAAAAGGAATACATATATATATAGTATATATAAAATAAACCCAACTCAATACTTTACACAGATTTTGAAGACGCTTGAAAAAAAATTACACCCTCAACAACATAAATTTCAAACATCCCAACATTCAAAACATGTTTCTTGACAAACAAGCAAACGCAAAAGGACTTGTTTTTTTAATTAGGTTTGAAGAATTTCAATTTAAGACCATCATTCACTATGCTCCAAACACCACCGATGGAGAAAGCTAAACTAAAAGCAACACCAAGCCAACCAAGTATCCAATTGAAATACCAATTGAAGCTATATTTAGTCGGTCGTTTTATCAGAACCCACATGAAACACGGGTACGCGAACGTAACCGGGAGCGTTAGTCCTCCTAATAGTCCGGCGAGACTCGAAAGGAACGGTAATGCTACTCCTATGAAGAAGTTGACGAATCCGTAAAAAACTCGAAAACCGGACCGAACCCAGATTGAACAAGGGCGGTTTGTACGACTCGTGTATCCAGCTTCGAAGCTATCGAAAACCGGCATTGAATATATTTGGAAACTGCTTAGACAATTGAATACTACTAGGAGGAAAGCTAGTGCGAGAAGACCTCTTGGAATGTCGTGACTGTGGAATCCATAAAGTGCATTTAAAATCCCTCCCGATGGCATCTGAACCGACATAGAGAATAGCGTTACCTTGAGGTAGCCAGTTGGTTATAAAAAAAAAAGACAAAATTGAATCGTTGAATGATAAAAAAAAAGAGATCGGGTTTAGTTACTTACAAGGTTACCATAAGCCCAAAAACCTCCGATGGCAACAGGGAAAAGGCACATTGCAATGAAGAAATAAGCAACCTTGGCTCCTCTCCACATCGGAACATGAGCCGGATGTTTAAACGTCGATGGCATTGTTGCCTGAAACGATATTGAAAACATGTTGAACACAAAGAACTATTGGTAAAAAGTAAAAACAAGTGACACATTGTACATATACCTGAATCTCCAAGACTAAGTTATGGCCACGGAATGCAAACGCTACGATTCCAAGTGCATTCATTATCGAGAAGAAAGCAGCGGCAGAAGACGGCAACGAGAGAGGTTCATAAGAGATCATCGGCGGCCTTTCTTGGCTAACAGAAAGCACCCAAACCATAGTTGAATACGTAATAGCCGTCACTGCTCCGACTAAAGAAAGACCCGCGATCGAATTAAGATTAGGTAGTTGAGACAAGACAATGCACAACGAAGTGAACACCAAATACCACTCGACCGTTGTTAAAGGATTCGATGTACAAAGCGGCCCGCAAACGATTTGAAAGAACAGTTTCATAGTTTCCCCTCCAATCAAAATCAAAGCTGTTGCAGTTCCTGCTGATAAATAAACAGTTGGGAATAAAGCAAGCCAAACACCTAACCTTTCTCCTACAACAAAAAGAACATTACACATTACATCCGAGTCCGAGTAACATAACGACATTAAAGACATGGTTTTTTAGGCTTAATGTTCTTACCAAAAGCTGCTTGAGCAAGCTCAACATATCTATTGTACCTCTTTCCTGGTACAGCTTCATGTAATTGAACTAGAATCCATAAAGTGTAAAGTTGCCAACAATAAGCTATGGTTAAAGCCAATATACCCCAACTCCTATACAAATAAAACAAATCAGGTTGCTGTTACAATTATTACATGTCTGCAAAATATTGGACAATGGAAGAATCTCTGTTCCCTCAAAAAAGAATCCAATGAAGATTAATTTCAGACCAACCCACAACAATGGCAGGACAGCATAATTTGTTTTTTTACAACAATGCTTATCAGCTGATATGATGGTGTACAAAATCATGAGCAATGAACATCATGGATCATAATAATGAACCAGGAAAAAGCAACACAAATGGTAATAAATAAAAAATGAAGTGCCTTTCAGGCGCCCCTACCCCACAGCTTAATCACATAAAAAGAACCAGAAAACAGTAAGTGGACCATAGATTCTTTAAGGGTTAAATCACTATTTAGAGCCTAAACTTAGCAAAAAATTTCACATTAGGACCTGAATATTTTTTTAGTACAACTTAACCCTTACGGTAATTAATTACTCTCGTATTGGAACATGAATTAGGTAATTGTTCTCACATTGGAGCTTAAACTTTTTTTTATCCAAATTAGTCCCTGAACTTGACATTTGTTCCCATATTAAGGCCTGAATTTTAGTGTTTTCAAGGGGTTAAGTTGGATAAAAGAAGTTAAACCCTAATATGAAAACAATTGTCAAATTCAAGAATTAACTTGTACCAAAAAAATTCAAGCGATTGCTAAATTCAATGACTACCTTATATAAAAAAAAAATTAAGTCCTAATATGAAAACAATTACTAAGTCGATGGACTAACTTAAACAGAAGAGAAAAGTAATTGCAGTGATATAACCCTTGTCTTAAACTTCCAAGCTCGATTCCTCTTTCAACAATATTGTTTAACATGTGTTCTCTACTTTGGAATGCAAAGTGATGGATTTGGATGGGTGCGGTGCGTTGCAATGAGATACATTTAATTTATTTTTTATCTCATACTACAGAATTTAAATTCATCGTCATTCTTACATTAAGTATAAATAGACGCACCTCATATTTAAAATTAATTTTTACACTAAATGTAACTAAACGCACCGCATATTTAAAACTAAACTGTGGACCACTATATCTTATCCTCTACATTAATGCTACTTTCAATTCAAATCTATGATAAACTATAGAAAAGATAATAATAGAGGATAATTTACGACCACCCCACAATCCCACCTAAACATTTAGTCAAACACAAGAGATTCCAAAGCAGAAAAAGAGAGACAGATATTAATGCAAGAAATAGAGATAAACAAGCAAGAAACATAGCTAAAAGAAATCCTATAACATTGCCATTGCCATTGCCATTGCCAGTATATATAATCTTAAAGCAAAAAGGTTGAAAAATATTGATACCATCCCAAAAACGCAAAAGCAACAGGCAAAACCAGAGCTTGAAACCCAACACCAGCATTTAGATTATGAAACGCAGCATAATGAGCATTCCCATTACGAGATTCAGTAATAGGAAGCCAAGCATCTTGTGGGTTAAGCTTAGTAAGGTGACCCACTTCTTCTAAGTAACCTTTCATGTTGATTAAAACCCTTTTCATCGGCGTTCCGATTGGACTTAAAAACCTTGGTGAAATAAACGACGTCGGTGTCCATGCCGATGATTTCGTCTCTTTTGAAGCTGGCCGCGGTGACCTTTGACCTGACGGCGTTTGTATCTCCGGCGTCGATACACGTGGTGTCGCCGGAATCGATATTAACTCCGTTTCCGGTCTCTCTTCCATGACTGTGAGTGAGAAAGTGAAGTGGGGAGGTGGTGTTTTGTTCGTCGGGTTTTTATAGTACGTGAATAGAATTGGCTAAAAATGAAAAAAAAGGAATAAAATCTTTTTAATCGTGGTCGTTGATCGACAATGATGAATAATTAACGGTTGTGATGCAGTTTTAATAAAATCTAGGAGATAAATGGAATCATATGGTGATGCTGACGTGTATGACTTTGACTGATGGGTTGAATGCAAGTTAACATGATAATTAAATATTAATTTATTTTCACTAAATAAGAGTTTAATTTTTCGTAAATTTAAAATTTAAGTAATGTATTTTTATTTTTTAAAATTTAGTTGTTTATATTTTAAATATTAAAATTTTTATTCAATTGTTAATATTATTAAAATTATTATATTAAAATTAAATTCATTATAACATAATTTTTTAATTAAAATTTTATCAAGTGAGTATCTTTTATTTTTTCAAAATGTCACCAATCAATTTAACAAAAGAAATTTAACAAATGAACTTAAATTTCGAAATTTAAGACTAAATTTTTAGAAGTAAAAGTATGTGAACTAAATTTTAAATTTGTGAAAATTATAGGGACCTGTTAAAAAGTGTTGTGGGGTCCAATGGTGTTGGTACCCGGGTATTACGGTGGTGGTGGGGCAGGGAAGAATCAAGCGATGTCGGGGCGCGTTTCAAAAGAAAGTAACCTTGTCTTAAAACTTTGAAGCAACTTATTCACCAAAAAAAAAAACTTTGAAGCAACTTAGGCTAAGCTTGAAATTCTATTGGTCAAATTCTGATATCAGACCCTGTACTATGTACAAATTGAGGATTTAGTACCTATATTTTAATTTGATCAATTTAGTCCTTATATTTTTTGAATTTTCTAATTTTAATCCTAACTCAACTGTAACAGCTAAATTTGTTTTGTTAAATTATGTTATTAGTCCTATATTATGCGTAAAGTTATAAATTTAGTCCATATTCACCAATTGGAATATTCTTAGTGACTATATTTTTTGAATTTTAAAAATTTAACCTTAATGCAAACAACAGTCCTTAAATCTATTAACTGATTTTTTGTCAGTAATATATGCGAAAATAAAAAATAAATTTAGCATTACACATATGATAATATGTTAGGACTAAAATTTTCAAATTCTAAAATACAAGGACTGAAAATGATTAAATTAAAATATATATTAAATCCATAATTTACACAAAATACAGAGTCTAATAACAGAATTTGACCAATTCTATTTGGGGTAGCACTGTCGCAGCCTTTTTTAAGATACAAATTCTCTTGTCCTAAAAGCATTTTCAGTTTTAACTAACAAAATCCCTGTCTTCTACTTATTTTACTACACTCATTTTCCACCTGTCATATTCCAAAATATTTTTTATTATTTAAATTAATCTAAAAAATTTTATTTAAGTCCGACCTAAGTCGAGTTTGATCTATCGAATTAATACGTTGGATTTTGAATGTCAAACCCAAATCTCATCATGCGTAATATGTCATATTTGAGTCTGATCAAATCATTGGTTCGTATGATTTGTTTAAATAAATCATTAAGAAAATAAAAATCAGTTCAATCAATTTTTTAGTTTCGCTCAACCCTTCCGTATTGATTTGTGAGTCAATTGATCTGAAGCTTCTCTCTGGATTGATATTCTGACTAATTCAAACAATCGCAACTCTAAGTCTCGACATTTTGTACATTTAAAATTTAATCTTACTTTTATTTTCAATAAATTAATTTTTTTTAATTTATAAATCTACTTTCAAATTATATATAATCATATATAATAATTTAATTAAAAAATTAACGATATTAATTATTTAAGCTAATTAATAATATTATAAGAACAAAAATACAACCCTAAAAAATAGATTAAAAGAAAAAAAATTCAACTAAAAGTATTTTCGTTATTTCAATTCAATCTCATGATTTTGAAAAAAATCAATCTAATTCAATAATTATTTTAGAAAATCGAGATTTTTCAGAAATTCACTCGAAAAAGTGTATTATGTGTCAGAAAAAGGATTTATTAAAAATAATGATTACGTTCATCATAAAAATTAAGAAAAAAAAGGATTTCCATACAATTTATAAATCATTTATGGTTCTCGAAGAGCGCGTGGGGAATGGAAAGTGGTCTATTTAGTGAGCACAGTCATCGATGTTTTATGTGACGGTAACTTTGAAAAAACAAAAAGCTCGGAATACGAGACCAAAGCTGTCGCATTTTACCGACATAACCACGTGCCACCGTCTCGCGTGGCATTGCTCCAAAAATGTCTTACCCTTTCGATAATTACATCACCGCGCGTGACCACTTTTTAAAATTTTTTTTTTCTAAAAATCAATTTTTTATCCTTAAATTTATTACCATAAGATTAGAGCACTGCTAATTATTGCAAAACAGCATGCTTAATTATGTTTTAATGGTAAGCATGCGCATATTAGCCTTAGTAACAATGATCCAATTTTTTTTAAAAATTTGTCACATGGTAAAATGATTTTATATACCATATAAATATTAAAATAATGCAGCAAATATAATCGAGAGAATTCCATCAATTGAATTTTAAATTTTCGAATTTAAGTTGAATGAATTTAGATTGATGATGTTATTGATTAAATTAAATTGAATTAAATTTAAATTTGGATAGAATTAATAGATTTAGAACAACAAAGATTTTATTATGGTTATAATATAAGTGGTCGGAAAGTGAATTTGTAACTCTATGTCCGCTGGTAATTTTTGAATCATGGATGGGTGAAGGTGAATGTTGATGGTTCAATGTCAACTTTTAAATCAATAGCGACCATAGGTGGAGTGGTGAGAGAACTGAATGGTAGTTGGATGGAGAGTTTCAAAATGATGGTTGGATTATCATATCCTTTTCAACTTGAAGTTTGAGCATTCCTTGAAACTTGAAAGCTTAAAGTTTGCTTGAGCAAAGGGGTACCGTAGAGTGGAGATTAAGAGTGATAATTCGGGTTTAGTAGTCATTATACAAAATGGACTACCAATAAATAATATCTACAACGAAGTTAGGCTCATTCAATATTAGTGTCTTAAGGATTATGAAGTGAAATTTCGACAAATACTGTGAAAAAATAATGAGACAACAGATTATATCGCAAAAGAAGCCCGAGACGAAATAAAACACTTAATTATTCATGAGAAACCACTGAAGAGTATGAGGAGTTTATTAGATGATGATACCCATTGCACTATATGTCCATTATTTGATGGTGATTAGTTCTATTGTAATCTTAACTTAAAGCTTTATTATTGTATTTACCAAAAAAAAAAAAGTAATTCACATGCCCTTGAATATGGGTTTGCCTGCATGATATCGCGAATTCATACAAGCAAATTGTATGGTTTGACTCAATGTCCTGACCTCCCTATGTTTTTTATAAATTATAAAATTTTAAATTAGTAACGATAAAATTACACATTGATTCTTAAAAAATGATAAAATTTTGATTTAATATTTAAAAAATGATAAGATATAAACTATTAAAATAGTGAAATTTTATTTTTACTATCATAAAAATATACAATTTAATTCCGATCCAAAAAATAATTTTCTAGCTGTTTGACTACTAAATTAAAAGATACTAGTCCGTAGCATTTGACTTTGTAATAAAATGTTATATGAAAGTGGGATAGGATGAGAAACATATTCAAAGATGGTTGCTATTTGACTTTGCAACATTATTTTTGGACATTGTTATGTACTTTAGATCCATTTTCCATTTTAACACTGTACAAGTCAAATCCCAATCCATACTATTTGCTTTAGAATTGTCAAATAAATTATATTCATTTTTAAATTTGACAATGCTTAGTAAAATTGAATACTCCTTGTTAATTTTGAGAGAATAAAAAAATAAACGAAAATTATTCATATATAATATCCATATGTCAAATAGATTATTCATGGACCGCCATTATCTTATCGACATTATCTTATGTTGAGAGCATATTAGGTCGGAATCAAACAAAAAATCATATCGTTTCATTTTTGGTGAAAAAGATAATTAAATTATATTAAACAATCATAATCGAAAACAAATGAAACTCTAATAATCTCAACAATCGTTACTATCTCTTCTGGAATTTTTGCAATTACTTGCATGGTTGAATTTCTTTTTAAAATCATTTTGATTAGTCTATTCGCAACTTGATTTTTCTCTTTGAGAATATGTTTAATCTCTCATTGCTTTATAGCTTGTAAAATCGTATGAAACCTTTTAATCAAAACCGAAATTTATTCACTCGTAATTAGTCAAATAATTAATTTGAAAAAAAAAAACACATCACTTAAACAAATGATTCCTTAATCAATAATATTATTAACTAACCTTAATAAAAAAAGGAATATTATTAAATAGTAATTATTGTTGATTAAGACAACTTATTTATGGCTGATGTATGCGCTTACGTCACTCACTAAAAGCGGGTACTCGCTAAAACAATTTTTTAATAATATATCCAAGCACTCCCTTTTCTTTTCTATACTTTGCAATTTCATCCAATTTCTCATTACACTTTATCTTCTCTCCAGCATCTCAAGTTTGCTTTAAAACTTAAAATCTATTAAGTGTTATTGTCAAGCCATTCAAACTTCAAATATTTTAATTGAGAGTTTTTATTTTGAGGTATTAATTTATAAAAAAAAATGGCATATTCCAAGAGTTAAATATGTATTTAATCTAATTAATGTTTAAAATAAAAAATTATATTTCGGTAACCTGCATACAAGATCACTAATTTATTGATAAATTTACATTTTGACTATTCAATTTTAAAAAATTACAAAATAATTATTAAACTATTCAAAAGTTTTTATTCAAGCATTGGGCTATTATAATATATTAAGTCTAGCTAGCGAGTTTCAAGTGACAATTTAACGATCGATACTGTGAATTAATACCCATTGACAAATAAAATAACATACCTTGAATTCAAGTTGATCTAGTAGTCAATGTTGAAGATTGAAAAAGATAATTGTTTGAATTTTGATTCATAAATTCGTGATATTCAAATATATATTATAAAAAACACTTAACTATAGAAGAGAAGTAAAAAAATAATTGTTGACTAATACAAACAATGTGAATAGAATAAACCATATAATAATGATTTTAAATATCGTGACTTAAATAATTTAATAATCAATTTGTAAGTTTTTAAATTTACCCTATAGTTTCCTATTAGAAATGAGGAAGGAATCTTGCAAGAAGCAGGTCTTTCCCATTAGTGTTATTCCGAGAAAAAAAAAGGATAAGGAAAAACCGAAAATGCCCATTGGTATTCAAAGTCGACCTAAGTAATAGAAAGATTGAAAATACAAAAGTACCCTCCATCTTGCAACAAATTTACCCAATCAAACCACAAAGCAACCATATCCTTTATTTTCGGTTTTTTTAATCTTTCATTGATTTTCCTAAAAGTCATTAGAGTAAATTGATGCATTAAAAATAATCTTTATTAATTTTAAAATAAATAATTAAAAATAATTAATCAATTTATTTTATTTTTGATTAATATAATAATAAATTCAGTTTTAACATTTATATATTTAAATAAATGTTAAAGCTAGTTTTTATTTTTATTTTTATGAAGTTTAATAATTTTTTAATTAAATTAAAATAATAAATGAAACAGTTGAAAATTAAGTGTAAAAAGATGATAAATTGGGCAATTTCGTAAATATGACAAAAAACTCAGTCCACTATACTCTTATAAACCCCTAACCTCTCTCGTTTTCTACGTTATTGAATTTTCCTCTCCCAAACATCCTAAATCTCGTCTTCGCCGCCGCCGCCGACCAAACGCCGCACGCTCTAGCCGCTCGCCCGGAACGCACCCAATTTCAAAAAACGGCTTCCTTTTCTCATCCCTTGGCCTAACCAGACTCCTCAATTCCCCGTTCTCGTCTCTCCTTCACTGATTCCATCCTCGAAAATGGCTTTCATTTGCTTTTAGGGTTTGTAAAATCAAACCCATTAGTTTCGGAACCCAATCTGTACCATTTCTTGTTCTACTTTATCCAATTCATCAATATGGCTATCCGTTTCACCGTCAGTTTCTCCGGCTCTGTCGCCCAAAACTTAGCCTCCACCGCTGGTTCCCGTCTCGGTTCTTGCCCTTCCCGGTCATTCCGGGAATGCTGGCTCCGGTCTCGTTTCCTTTCCCCCAAACAAAAATCCGATATCGACCCATTCCCTCCTCGTACCTACCACGTCACTGCCGCAGCCGACCTCCGCCGCCGGCGATTAGCTGCTGAATTCCTCAAAGACGGTTACAATAACCCAATCGTCGTTGCTTTGATCTCGTTGATGAAGTCAACGGCTTACAGCTCTTGTTCCTCATCTACCAGTACGGGAATCTTACCATTCAAAGCCGCTTCAATTATCTCTTTCCTTCAAGGCTCCAAATGGCTGCAGTGTAATGAATCCCTTCCGGTCGGATCGGAGAGTACCGAGGTGGATAAAGGAGGAACAAACGACGATGGTAATCAAAGCTTAACCTTGGAATTAGATCCCAAATCCTTTGTTAAAACCAGTTGGATTACGAAGATGTTAAATTCGTGCTCCGAAGATGCCAAGGCAGCTTTCACTGCCGTCACCGTTAGTATACTTTTCCGATCATTTTTAGCTGAGCCAAGATCGATTCCTTCAACTTCTATGTACCCTACACTGGATGTTGGTGACCGTATTTTGGCTGAGAAAGTATCTCCTTTTCTCCAAATTCTCTTCATAGAACACTAAAATTAAAGATTGTATGCTTAATTTTGTTTCTTTTTTAATTATGAACAGGTTTCGTATTTCTTTAGAGAACCTGAAGTTTCAGATATTGTCATATTCACGGCACCTCCCATTTTTCTGGTACGTCTCAAAATCTGTAAATTCATTGTCTTATAATTTGTAGAATTTGTAGTAATGAGCATTCGTCCAATAATCCTATAATTATCTTAAAACCGATCGAACCGACAGACTATATGAGTCAGGATGAATATAGGTATCGGCTTTCGGTTTAATCTACAAATCTACTTGAACCAAACTCCTCCATCAACTAAACCAAAAACTGATAAAATCGAAATTTGTGGTCAATTTGGTTATATGCTTAACCCTTTCATTTGCACTTCCCTTGCATCATTTTATAGATTATAATTGCTTATTATCATCTTAAAATTGATTGAACCAATAGACTATGTGGGTCAGGATGGATATAGGTACTGGCTTTCGGTTTAGCTTACGTTTTAAAAGTGAAAATTGACTGACTAAATCTGTTTAAACCTAACTCCTTAATCGACTAAACCAAAAAATTTGGTCAAATTGGTTTGGTTCAGTTCTTATATGCTTAACTCATTTGTTTTGCATTTCCCTTGCATCATTTTATAGATTATAATTGGTGACGGTGTTTGCTTCAATATGTAGGAAATCGGGTACAGTTCAGGTGATGTGTTTATAAAAAGGGTAGTTGCAAAGGCTGGGGACTGCGTCGAAGTAAGCTCTTTATTAAGATCTTTGAAATTCATTCTCTTTTAACATATAAAATCTCTGTGTCCCTCTTCATTGGTTTCACTTTTTGCCCTTTATTCCTTATCTGCAAAATGCATGATTGTTAATGCTTTTCTAATAGGCTCGTGATGGGAAACTGTTGATAAACGGTATTGAACAAGATGAAGATTTTGTTCTAGAGCCTTTGGGTTACGAAATGGAGCCATTGGTTAGTTTCTCACTTGTGATTGTATATTGCACATATTATTCATATCCATATGTTTCTCTTGTTCTTCGTCAAGGTTTTGTTACACAGTCCTCAAGTTGATGCCGTTGGTTAAACAGTGTTTTATGGTCTCGTGTGTGGCTGGCTTCTGCAGGTTGTGCCAGAAGGTTATGTTTTCGTGTTGGGAGATAATCGTAACAAAAGTTTTGATTCCCACAATTGGTAATCCTAACAATTCTTACCACCAATAACCATTTAGTTTCATCAATACGTTGGGAAGGATTATAATGTCTTGTTTTGAATTATCTTCTTCCACAGGGGCCCTCTTCCCATCGATAACATTATCGGGAGATCAGTATTTCGCTATTGGCCTCCATCCAAAGTTTCAGATACCATACATTATACACATGTTGGGAAAGATGCTGTAGCAGTTTCTTGACATCTGAGATAACTTAAAAAGACTCGGTACTTACTCGGCTCATATCGAGCATCTTCAAATACCATCAGACATGGAATAGGCCAGATTTGGCAGAATCAAGAAAAGAAAAAATCCGGGTTCATCTCTGTTTCCTGAAAAAAGCTTTTTGTTGCTAGAAAGTGGGGCCTGCCCTTAAGAAAATGACTGAATTGAAGAGATCTTTTAAGGTTGGTTGATAACAAAGATACAAGGATTGTGTAAACATGAAGCAGGTGGATTATATCAGATTCCATGGGTGGAAAAAGGAGGAACTTTGAGGGCTCACATTTTGAATCAAGCAAATGAGGTGTTCAAAGTGGAAAAAGGAGGCTGTTGAATTTTTATTACAACCATGCTTTGAGATCTTTTGAATCTGAATTTTCTTTAATATTCATATGTATTGGTGTTGGTACTTAGTTGTTTCATGCTTTTGCATGTTCCATTGTTTGAGACTTTCATTTTCTCAATGCAATTCATTCAAGTGTGGTATAATTCTGGTTCTTGTTCCCTTGCATTTTCAGATTAAGTGTTAGATCAAACATCCAGATTTGATTTTATGTTTATTATTATTGAATAAAATTTTGGATTTGTTAATTTTGACCCGAATTTGATTTGATTAACTTGAATTAAAAATGATTCTTACTTGTACTTGAAATTATTGACTCGAAATAATTTGAAATAAATTGAATATAAAATAATTTGGTTTTAAGAATTCTGAGAAGTTTTGAACAGATATCAAGGGAGGCTAATTATGCGGCTCACATATTAGTTGATAATTCAGATGTATATTAAGTCAATAAAATTAATAAACATTAATATTTTCATATATATTAAAATAATTTTAATAAATAACATAAATTAATATATTTTTTATAAAATTAAAGTATCAAATAAATTATTATATTTTTTATTATTTTAATAAGGTGATATTTTCTTGTTGACCACGCACAGTTGTGAGGACATGCTTATACGCATGGAAAACTGGAAACTTCACGTGTAATTGCAGTTTAGCTGCATGCATCTCCCACCTATGGATTAGAGAAAAGGGTAAAATATAATAAAAGTCACTCAACTTTGATTTCAATGATAAAATAGTCATTTAATTTTCAATTCAATCACTAAATTTTTGAAAATAACAAACCAATTACCACTAACCATTTTCTGTTACAGACATAACGAAGTTGCCATTTTTCATCCTTCTCTCCACTTCCCCCATCATTGCTCTCCCATCCCTCTCCCTCTTCCCCACCATCCCTATCCCCTACTCCGATTCTCTCCCACCGTCCCTCCCCCCTACTCCGACTCCCTCCTTCTCTCTCCCCCTACTTATGTAGAAATTGTTATCAGACTCTATATTATGTATAAATTATGAATTTAATTCATACATTTTAATAGGGTCAATTTTAATATTATATTTTTTTAAAATTTTAAATTCCAATCTTGGTCAAACAGTATTAGTTAAATTTATTAAGTTTTTTTAAATTTTATACACCAATCATATTTGCACTTGTGTAATGCTATGTCAATTTATTATGTTTGCATATTACTTACAAAAAAGCTAGTTAATGGATTTGACGGTTGTCATTTACAACCATAACGAAATTTCAAAATTCAAAAAGTAAAGCGACCAAGAATGAGAGGCAAAGCCAGATTTTTTTTCTTTGGAGAGGCAAAATGAAGTTAAACATTTTTTTGAGAATCAAAATGTAAATCTACCATTATATTAGCTTATAACTCTACATTTTTATTAAAAAGACTTGATCAAAATTTTATCATCTAAGAAGAGGTAAAAATATAATTTTATGATATTAACATATAAATTTATAACTTTCAAAGGAACTAAAACATAAAATTCCAGATTTAAGGGATCAGGGCCCTTACTCTATGTTGTCGCCTTTTCTAAAATTACCAAATTAGAAAATATAGATTAAATCTGTAACTTTACACATATATAAGACTAATAATAATAGAATTTAACCAAACGAATTTTAAATACGGTGACTTTCCTTCCATTTAACTCAAGCCCACTTCCCAACCAAGATGCTCCATAATACAAGCTTGATTTCAACACTCAAGGTCCTTCATTCCATGCCCACTTTCCCTTTTAGGAATACATATCTTCCTAAGAATTGCTTTAGATAGAATGAAGTGCTTGCATCAGAAGTTCTGAATTTGAAACTTAAATACAGTTCATTTTTAGTTTAAGGTCTATGTTCATAGTTTGTGGTTTTTCTCTCATTAATGTTGTATTTAAAGTTTAAATCCGAATTTTTCATTGAAATACAATATACCTTACCATTATACCCAACACTTTCTTGAACTCGTAAATCTATAAATGAATGTAAATCATGAATGAATGAGTTGAAAATAGAATGTTGATAAGGTTGATGATGAGACCCCATAAATCTTAAACTTAGTGTTTGCGTTCATATTAGATAGGGCTAAAAAGTTGAAGGGAAAATGCATGCAATTATTGGAAGAGTTAAAAGCTGGTATAAGTGGGGAGGTGATCTCATCTGTTAGTCGGTGCTTTGTCTCTTAATACAATTCTAGGATTGTTCTATAATTGCATTATAAGGGCTTAAATGAAAAAAATAAAACATTTGATTTGAAAATTGAATACATAAGGGATGAAAATAGAGCGGAACGGAAATTGTTTTATTCATTTTTGTTTCGTGTTTATGTATATAAATATTGAAAATATATAAATTTAAGATTATTGGTTATATACGTACTCATTGCATGTTTTTCTACATTAGATTTATTCAAAAGTAGAATTATTCGTCAAAGCTTGAAATCTGTCTGATTTTGGAAGATTTAGACAAATATATTAGTGGGTTTGGATAAAATAATTAAATCAATTTAAAATTTAATTGTATTCGAGCTTCAACATCTAATGCTTGAATATGATTCGACCCATATTGTAAGTTAGGTCGAGCTTCAACAAGTATGGAGTGTGCTAATAACATGCATAAGTTGCTTTGCACTTAGCTTGACCTAGCACATGAATAAATAGAGGTGACATCGGGAGGGGGTGAAATTACACTTTGGACTCTTTAAAATTTATAAAATTATAACTTACTATATGATAAAATTGCACTTTGATCTCTTAAAGATGATAAAATTTTAATTTCATTTTACAAAATTATAGACATAAATTAGTAAAATGATAAAATTATATTTTAGCTCTCATAAAAATATGTAACTTAATTTTAGTCTAAAAAAGTTTCTGACTTCGACCCTAGAACCTCTTTTCCTCATCTCCACCTTATGTCTTTTACTATGCTTTTTCAATTTAATATTATAGAAGTATTTATAATTGATTCATTAACATAATTTTGCCATATATAATTCTTAGGTGTATATATAACATATTGATATGTCCATGATTTTAATACATAGATTATATATATAAAATTTTATATATGATAATATGTTTTCTGCATCAGATTTTGGAAATAACATATCATAACTAAATGAATTTAGCAGTTATCACTTGGTGAGGACTGACATTTTAAAATTTGAAAAGTATAGGGACTAAAAATGACTAAATTAAAGTACATAGATTGAATTCATAACTTTTGCAAACCATAAAGACTAATAGTAAAATCTAACCTTTTTAAAAATTCACTCAAGCTAAAAATAAGTGGACCATCATTAGGTAGGTTAGGGTTTTATAAAGGTACTTTTAACTTTTAAGTGTTTTTTTATTTTTCAACTTATATAATATATAGTCAACAATGAAATCAAAAGAAAATTTATTGGGTAAATTCAAAGAAAGCTAAATTTAAATAAAAAAATAAAACAATTGAAAAAAAAAAGTAAATGATAAAATTTTTAAATAAATTTCGAAAACCTCAAAATTAAATATTTTAAAATATTTATTTTTAAAATTTTTGTTTTGAATTATATCACATAAGATTTGACATATTATTTATCAATTAAATTAATCGATTTAATAATAAAAAGATATAATCAATATAATCTCAATAATTTTAAAATGTAATTAGAATAATTCAAAATTTAGAAATCATTTTAAATTTTTTTTACGAAGTTAAAAAAAAAATTGATAATAAAATTAATACTAACTATTTCAATACAAGTCAAATTAAGTCTAACCTAAAAAAAAAATTATATTCAAAGGTTTCACTACAATCCACATAAAACCATGGGCTGACAACATTCCCATCAATGAACAATCCCTTTTCTATTTTTCAAATTTTTTCAAATAATTTAATTTAGATTCGGATTATATCTATTTTTTTATATAATTTTTAAAAGTATTTATAGTCTTTCTCTAACCTATAAATAAGAGGATAATGCGCTTCAACGCACTCGAACCTACATCCTTCTATAAAGACCACAAGACCTATATCAATTGAACTAAGATTCAATCGATCAAATTATCTTATTTTCTTAAAACGAAAAGGACATTTAGAAAAAAAAAATCTTATCTTCTATGATCCATAAATAATTGATTGATTAATCAATTCTATATTAAAAAGGGTTAATAGTAAATTTAGCCCTTATCACTTATCTCTTTTATTATTTCACCATAACTTTTTTTTTTCATTTTGGCTCTCAATTTTTAAATATTAATTAAATTAGTTTTTTTAAATGTAAAAGTTAATTAGACACTAACGTAACAAACACGTATGATAATTCACGTATACACTGTACATATTATCACGTCAATATTATTAAAATTTTAATAATTTAATTAATTTTTTCTTTTAAAACAAAATAATTTAACTAAAATTTAAATGTTAAAGTGATATTTAAAAAAGGACCAAATTGATAAAAAAGATAAATTTAATTTTAGGAAATAATAAATGAAATTTCAAATGCCCGCATGGCATAAATGTTATTTTCAACGAAATTGAAAGCTAAATTCGACAAAAGCCAACATTGTAAGATTCTCGAACATCATCTAATCTACTGTAAGAAAAACTGAAAAACAGAGTCCCCACGCGCTTTGCCCACGCCCAGCACCCCTTATTTAATTTTAAACCCTCCACAAAAAAGGGTAAATTCCATTATACATCCTCAAACTATTGTCTCAATTTTAATTTGATCTCTCTGAAACTCAAAACATTCTAATTAAATCCTCAAAGTATCAATATCGTAAATCTTCCATCAATTTAAGCATTAAATGTTAGTTCAGATCATGCTGAGCGTATTTAAAATATAAAGATAAAATTGAAAACACGAGTGTATTGTTCTAGAGTGTTATCATATTTGTTCTTTTTGATATAATGCTTAGAACTATAATCATAGCTCTTCCCAAACCCTTAAATAAGAATATAATACGCTTCAACGCACTCAAGTCCATGATCTCTTGCGCTAGCAATAATGCCGATGCTAATCAAGCTAAGATTCAATCGGTAAGATCCAAGTTGGTAGAAAGATCCAATTAAATTACTCATATTTAAAAACAGATGAAATTCAGGGACGAATTTGAAATTTAAACTAAATTCTTTTAAAAAAATTGAGTATTATTTTCTTTACGAAATACGACAAATCATAAACATAACGTAATCCGAACTCCCTTTTTTAAGCTTTTTATTCATTTCATCCTCTTCTCGCTTATCTCCATATATTTCAAAAGATTTCATTTTTAATTTGTCTCAAAAAGATTTAATTTTTAATAAAAAGAAGAAAATTTTGAGCTCAATGAACTTTCTTTTTGTCCTTTAATATTTTCCCATCATCGAAGCAATACAAAAGGTGATTTCTTTATTCATAATCTGTATTTTTTTTCTTATTTATTTATTATTATTTCGTCGGTGATTTATTGTCAGTTCTGAAAAAAGAATATAAAAGTTACTTTTAAAAACAGTTTCAAAGTTCAAACCTCGTCTGTTTTTTGTTTGTTAGGAATCTGAACAAAAAGAGGATTACAAGTAGCTGAAAAGGGTAATTGAAAAAAGTTTAAAAAGATGGGTGAAACGGAGAATCATCAGCATCACCACCCACCGCCGCCACAAGTAACTGCTCCGCCGGCTGCTCCTCCTCCTAATTTCGCTCTTTCAAGAGGACCTACTTGGACTCCAGCTGAACAACTTCATCAACTTCAATACTGCATCCACTCCAATCCTTCTTGGCGTTAGTTCCCTTAAGATTTTATGCTTAAAGTTGCTTGCTTTTTATTTGGTATATCCAGTTCTTTTTTCTTTTGCATGTTAGTCCTTTGATGGTGAAATTACAGAATCAAATAGATCCCTTTAAGAATCAATAAAATTTTCTGTATATATAGTAGTAGGAGTTAGATTTCATTTTAACTCATTAGTCCCTCTATGTTAGATCAAAGAGTAAACAGTTCTTTTTGTTAAAAGTTCCATTCATTTCTAGGGTTAAAAATTGGCATGACTGACGGAATAAAGAAAAATTTTAACAAAAAAGACCAGTTTGTCTTTTTATCTAATATACAGGGACTAATTTGCTTAAAATACAATTCGACTCTTCGTTCAAGGCCTCCATGATACTTTTACCTTGTATATATATATATGTGTGTGTGTGTGTGACTTTTTTCTTGGTTGTTGAACAGCTCAAGCACTTCTATTGGCATTCCAACACTTCATTGTCAATCTTGGTACAACGGTGTTAATTGCAAGTACTATGGTGCCTCGAATGGGTGGTAATCATGTACGTTATATAAAGCCGTATAATTTTGATACTTGAAAAATGGAATTGATGCATGTTTAACCTCTAAAACCCTCATGTTGTGTTATGAATAGGGTGATAAAGCTCGGGTTATTCAAGTATTGCTGTTTATGTCAGGCATTAATACGTTGCTTCAAACGCTTATCGGCTCGAGACTTCCCACGGTGATGGGTGTATCGTTTGCTTATACCTTGCCGTTGTTGTCTATCATCAATGATTATACCGATGAGGCCTTTGCAACTGAGCATGATGTATGTATACGCTTTAGTAGGATACCTATAAGTTGAACTAATAGTCAAAGGCGAATCCAGAAATTTTTTTAGCAGGGGCTGAAATTTAATTATAATTTTCCATAGATCAAACTATAAGTTCATTATGTATTAATTTATAATTTCATCATTTTGAAGGGACTGAACATAATCTTTTTCATTTTTAGGGGGGTTAAAGTGCAATTTTACTATATAGTAGTTTATAATTTGTTTATTTATTTATAAGAGGACTGAATTGAAATTTTCTCGTTTGGGGGGGGTTGAAGTGCAATTTCACTATATATTAATATATAGTTTATCTATTTATAAGAGGACTGAATTGAAAATTTTTCATTTATGGGGGCAAAGCCCCCTGCCCCCCCCCACCCCACCCTTCAGATTCGCCTTTGCTAATAGTAACGTATATACGACTGACTTGGATGCTTGTTTTCTTGCTTGTAGCGGTTTGTTCGCGGTATAAGAACCATTCAGGGATCACTAATCGTTGCTTCCTTTGTTAATATCATCCTCGGGTACAGTAGGGCATGGGGCGAGCTAACAAGGTAATTGTGTATTTAGTTTCGAGTATAAATTCATACGACCTATATTATTTATTGCTCGCATCTCGTTTTTACTTGAACATGATTCTCTCTAGGTTCTTTACTCCCATAGTCATGGTACCGGTTGTTTGTCTCGTTGGTCTCGGTCTCTTTGCACGAGGCTTCCCATTGGTAATTTTTCGTTGAACACTTTAATGCTCGGTTGGGACCAATAATATGTCTATATAAATAATGTAACTAATGTATGATACAGCTTGGTAACTGCGTGGAAATCGGCCTGCCTATGCTTATTCTACTGGTTATTTCTCAACAGGTACTTAAGCTACTCCGAGAATAACATCGTTTCGCACCGACATTTTTTTTAGTTGATTTGACTTTTGTACTTGTTTGCTGCAGTACCTGAAGCGTGTCCACTCGAGAGCCCATCTAATACTCGAGAGGTTTGCCTTGCTTATTTGCATTGGAATTGTCTGGGCTTTTGCTTCTATCCTAACCGTGTCCGGTGCTTACAACAACGTTAAGACTGCTACTAAACTGAGTTGCCGCACGGATCGATCTTACCTAATGTCTTCTGCTCCTTGGTACGGTCATAACATGCTGTTCTGCTTGCTTAATCACGTTCTAATCGGTTTTGCAAAAACCCTCTTTATAACACCTTATTTAATGTCATTGTTTCTAGGATTAAAGTCCCGTACCCATTTCAATGGGGCATGCCTATATTCAGAGCTAGCCATGTGTTCGGGATGATTGGTGCTGCACTCGTTTCGTCTTCCGAGGTATAGTCACTATCTATTTAGTGATTTTATTTTCTAAGTTTAATGTTTCGGTTTCGCTTGATACAATTGATGCTTTAGTATAGAAACTGGTCAGTAATTGAACTTTCTTCGACTTTCAATGCAGTCAACTGCAACCTTTTTTGCAGCAGCTCGGCTTTCGGGTGCCACAGCCCCTCCGGCACATGTACTCAGCAGAAGTATTGGCTTACAGGTCTTTTCCTAGATTATTGTGTCGTTTTTTTTAAACTTATCGTGAATCACATGATATTATTTTTCATCAGTGAAGATTACTTACTCGTCTTGCTCGTAATTGTAGGGCATCGGTATGTTACTCGAAGGACTTTTTGGTTCACTTGTTGGTACTACCGCATCCGTGTAAGGAAAAATCCATTCTTTATATAATTTTTAACCGTAAAATGCCGTTACCAATAGACAACAATATACTTAAAAAAAAAATTAATTCCGCATCTTACGTAAATGATATTGCAGTGAAAATGTCGGCCTTCTCGGACTTACGCTTATAGGAAGCAGAAGGGTGGTACAGATTTCCACCGGTTTTATGATATTCTTCTCCATATTTGGTTAGTTCTAGTACTTTTTCTTTAGTTGTATTGAAAATTTTGTGTTATATTTATCGTGTCACTATACATTCTTCCAGGGAAATTCGGCGCATTCTTCGCCTCTATCCCGTTGCCGATATTTGCAGCCATATATTGCATTTTATTGGGTATTGTCGGTAAGTAACTCGATAATAATGATACTTCTTGTATCTCGATATTTCATTTTTTCTTTAATCGGGAATTCCTGCCCCATTTTTTTCCCTCTCGATGCAGCTGCTTGTGGAATCACATACATACAGTTTGCAAATAGTAATTCCATGAGAAACATCTATGTTTTGGGTGTGTCTCTATTTCTCGGGTTATCGATTCCTCAATACTTTGTAATGAACACAACCGGTGACGGTCATGGACCCGTAAGAACAAATGCCGGATGGGTAAGTCTTCCCGATTTCTTCTTTGTTTCACTGGTCCAATATTCACTCGATTCTAATTTTCCAAACACATGCAGTTTAACAGTATATTGAACACCTTCTTTTCATCGCCTGCAACCGTGGCCATCATCGTTGGGACCGTGCTCGATAACACATTAGAAGCAAAACAAGTGGACGATAGAGGAATCCCGTGGTGGAAACCGTTCCAACACAGCAAAGGCGATGCCCGAACTGAGGAATTCTACAGCTATCCGTTAAGAATAAATGAATATATTCCGACCCGCTTTCTCTAAGACATTATCATTAGATTATTTTTATATTAGCTACAAAATACAGGACATATTTCGTGTTCCATATGCATGAGGCTCATGTTGAATCGGTTTTTGTAGACCGGTGATCGGCACCGGTGAATGTCGTGTCGGTTTTTCAAGGTATGTAGAGTAGCGGATGTAGATGAAATTGGCTGAGAAAAAGAAAAAGGGAACTGGCTAAAGCTATATTAATCCTACTGAACTCTTTAAGCAAATAATATTGGTCAAATGTTATAAAAGGCCCCTGTACAATGTAATTTTGGCGATTCAGTCTATGTTATTTATAATTTGATAGTTTCTACTTTCTAGTCAAATTTTGTAGAAGTCCATGCCAATGTAATTTGACAAAATATGCAAATTAAATTTATCATTAGGCCAAGAATCTTCCTATTGATTAAATGGAAATTATCATTTCTGGCCCCTCTCAAAAACCGATATTTTCATTCGAGTCCTTTCAACACCAACTTTTTTTTTAATACTCCAAATATTTTACAATTTCATCTCGACTCCTAATACTAAAAATCACCAACTTTGCCCTTGAAGATGAATTTAAGATGCAGACAATGTAATGCATGTGCATGTGCATGTGATTTTCTCTTAATGCAATTTGGGCAGTTTTGTCGTTTATTTACAAAATGGTATCTGCAATTCTTAAGAGAATTTTAATTTACAAACCTATGACCAGACACCATTCAATGTTTTGCTAAAAAGAACACAAAATTGGTAAGAAATTTTCTGCAAATAGGTTTTGAAAATTGATTGGTTTTTAAAGATAATGAGAGGTGGGGATTACTATGAAGTAGGGTTTGGGTAAATGTTTATGAATGAGGAAAAAAAGTCATAAATATTGAGCACTTATTATTGTAGTATATATATATATATATATGCTTTGACTCCATTATTGCTGGTTCTCTTTTTTAGGTTAAGCTACCATAATTGTGAAACTCAGGTCCTCCACTTATGATCTGCAATAGCCTTTTAGAAAAATGGGTTTTGAAGTTTTTGGTTCAATTTGGTTTTAATCCTTTAAATATGATGAATTTTTTACTTGATTCTCCCCCTATTTTAGTTTGACATAATTTGGAGGGTTAACTGCAAAATTTCCCCTCCCAACTGCACTGCTTTTCCCAAACTAAAGTGTTTTTTTGCTAAAAAGGCATCTCCGGTCCCTCTCGTTTGAAATTGAGAAAATTTGTCCCTCTCAAAAAAATCAAAGTACTTGAATCTTTGTCAATTTCGAAATTAAGCAACTAAGGGCAATTAAGCACAACGTTAATGTTTTTCATCAACAGTACATTATTTTGATTGATATAATAATAAATTTAGTTCTAAAAATTTACGTATTCTATCATTTTGGCCTAATTAACAAATTTATCCCGCAACATTTATGTAAATGTGTAAATTTTGAGACTGAATTTGTTTTTGTTTTAGAATTAAAGCCAAAATAACAAAAAATGTAAATATCGAAGGCTAATTTGTTACCATGTTAATCAGAATTAAGTACAATTGACGAATGGCATTAACGCAGTGATTAATTGTCCTTAGTTGCTCACTTTCAAAATTGACAGAGATTAAATTGCTCCAATTTTTTGAGGGGAACCAATTTGCTCAATTTCAAATTTGAGAGGGACTAGAGAGGTCCTTTTACCAAGTTTTATGGGGTTAAAAGCAATACCTAAGCTATCAATTTTATCTCATTTTATCCCAAAATAGTGTCTAATGTCAGGTAAGAACGTGTTACTTTCTTATTGGCTAGCATCGTGTTTTGGGGTAAAATATGACGAAATGGATGGTTTAGATATCGATTTTGAAAAAAAAAAAAAAAAAAAAAAAAAGAGTAGCCAAGTGGAAAAAGTGGTATAGTTCGAGGGTCTGATTTGCATATAAGCCTAATTTGGACCCTCTATTTTTATAATGTTGTTAGTGGGTGTGCATTGAGGTTTAGCTTACATGTAAAATTATTACTGGTTAAACATAATTAATTGAATTCCGATGTGTACTTGACCATATAATCGACCAACAACGTCATGTATAAAAAATTTTGATATACCAATAACATTATAAAAATAAATAGACTAACATATGTCAAATTAAAGGATCAAATCCCAATTCTCATCATAGAAAAAAAAAAGAACTAAAATTACAATTAGACCCCAGTTTTTTTTTTTCTTTTACAAAAATTGGTGTTTGGGTAAGCAAAATTTTAGGCTCTTTGAAGGGGCAAAAAAGATATTTATTAAATCTAATAACGAGAATTAGATGAAATGATAAGAGTCTCTTCTATCTTAACTAATGGTCAAAGATTCGATCTTTATCCTGAGTATGGAATAATTTTAAAACTCGTGACTAGCATTTACTCCTTTAATAGGTCTACAGAACGCGGAGGAGGATTAATTCGGGTAGATGCATTGAGAAATAAATAAAAAGATACCGATTAAATCCATGTTTTTATTGGTTGAAACAAAGCATCCAATCAGTTATTTTTTTGGCTTAATTTATTGCAGGATTCTGACCACGTATTAGCATGCACTATAAATCCCTTTTTCAGATGTTGGAAAATAGCCTGCACCAATGCCAATTTAGCCTCTTCTTAATTGTCTCTTGATGTGTTGCAAAGGTTGTATATCTTGGTTAAATTTTCTACTAGGTTCCTGAACTTTTTTTGAACTTAACTGGTATTTAAATTTGAAAATCGTAAGTTAATTTGGTATTTCTTTTTAAGTATCTAATTAACACGATTAAAATACGTTGAAGTGGCACTGATGACCAATAGCAACAATGATACGTATATAACACGTGGCGAGTTTCAATGTTAATTACTATAACTTTCACGTATTGTAACCCGTCGTGCAAAGTTTTTTCATGTATTGCGAACTTTATTTGATTATAAAAATTTAATTATTTGAACTTGAAAAATGCTTCAACAAGCAACTCAAAACCAAGGGCGGATGGTGATGATGTCAAGGGGGCCCTTGCCCCTTGAAATTTTTTGAAAATTTTAATTAGGTCCCATTTAAAGTTTTGTAAATTCTCAATAATCTCACAAAAAATTTAATTAGACCCCACTAAAATTAAGTCTCAACATTTTTCATTACTGAAAACGATCCTAAACTTGAGTATCCAACTCAAATGATGAAAGTTTAGAATAATTTAAACCCTAAAAAAACCTAATTTGGAAAACTTTTTGATAACCCTAAAATTAAAATAACCCAAACCCAAAATAATTTAAATTTAAAATAACACAAACCCAAAATAATTTAAAAATTGAAAATAGCTTCTCAAGGAAAAAAAGCTTTTCCACTTTTTTTTTTTTTTTTTTTTTTAGTTTCTTCTTTTATCTTAAACCTTACCCTAGACACAGTCCCATAGATTCCCCACTACCTTTTTCTGATACATTTTGCCCTTTCCTTTGTCCTTTTACTGAAACTGCCTATCTTTTCCATTGGTCACCAGTAGGCAGTAGTACTCAGTAGTGAGGTGATCTATGATATTTAAATTCGACTTGAATAATGAAGGTCTCGGTATAAATTGATTGAATCCGGTTAAAAAAAATCAATTAAATTAATTATTTAAATTTATTTTTATTTTTATTTTTTAAATTTTTGATAATTTATTTAATTAAATCGTCCAAATTGATAAAATTGACAAATCAGTAGTCCAATCAACTCGACCACTCATCCGTTTTTTGAAAACATTGTGTTTTGAGTTTAAAGAGAGAAAATAATTGTAAAACTTATTTAAGGATCTGATCAACTTGAATCTCGATTTAATTGAGATCTAATGTGACTATCGAATCCCCGAAAAAAATGTAAATTTCATGAAAAAAAAAACATAAAGTCATGATATTTAAGCTTCTTTTTAAGTGATAAAGTTACAACTGTTTTTGTATGTTCTTCACAATTATATAAAGAATTTCCCTTTCTTCACTCTCTTTTTGTTCCATTGCTCTCTTTCTTCTCCATTTCTGCATTACAAGCACCACCATCAATCATTTTCCGGTTCTGGGTCACCACAAAAATGTCAATGACGGTAACCCAGCAACCGCCGCCGCCGCCGACGGTGACCGTACCTGAACAGCAGCCATATCACAACTCTCAAACCACCACCCATCCTTCCCTTCCTCCTCTTATAGGTGTACTTTTAGTTGTCATAATCTTAGGCATTATCGCCGGCATGATCGGACGTCTATGTACCGGCCGGAAAATCATGGGTTTGGGTCATGTCGACATTGAAACTTGGATCGAAACAAAGTGTTCTTCTTGCATCGACGGTAACGTTTACCCTCCTCCGCCACCACCACCGCCGCCAGCTACCTCCGTTTTAACACCACCAATTCAACGACAGCCACAACAGCGAGAAGATCAATCTCCACAAAACACTTGACATTGATTCTTGAAACATGGGTTGTTCTTGTCTTGTAATTTATGTCCTTTTTTTGCTAGATTTTTGTCAACTTTGTAACATTTTTATTGTTGGCATTGCTAGTTTTTATTATGAGCTTCAAAGCTCAATTGGAGATGATTATGGTTTGTAGGTTATGGAACTTTTATTTTTCAACTAAAAATGTTTGCCAAATCTTTATTTTATTTTGTTTAAGACCCTCCCACCCCCTAATTATTGCAAAATCAAGCCAAATCCAACCTCTAATGGTGGTGACCAAGAAAAAGGCAAATTCTTGCATCTTTTCTCATTGCACTTACAATCGAAGAAAATATTATGAAAATTTTTATATTAAGAGTCAATTTGTATTTTGCTTTTTTTACTTAAAATATAAATAAATTAGTCTCTATACGTATAATCCGAAAGCAAAATAATCATTTTTGCTAAAAACTTAATCTATTTTTATTGTTAAAAACTGATGTAGTTAAAAATAAAAAATAACTAGACAATTATGTATTCCTCATGCTGACGTGCATGTTTGCTCTTTGATCAACGTATAAAGATTAATTTACCCATTTGTTTAGTAAAACAGATAAACTGCAATCTAATTCTTAGTGTAAGGGCCTCCATGATACTTTACCCAAAATCAATTATCATGAAAACCAAGAACTCACATACTGAAGGTAAAAAGTTCACTATATTTATCTCTATCAAAACGAGAGTGAAGCCCTGCAGGTCCTTAATGCCGAACATGGCATGAGTCACGGTTAAAGGGGGATCTTGTTCATCGGAATATTTGGTTAAGCAAGTACCGAAACAGATCATACAGTACACAAATAACAGCATGTCCTCATTCCTACTTATCTTCTCAGATGTCGGGCCGACAATGTAGAAAAATTTTGTAGCATACATTGATTATGAACATAAAGACAGTAGTCAGAATTGCTCCAAAAAGACGAGGTCTCAAAAATCATGGATAACAGTAGTTAACATGTTGGTTTCTAACTCTTTATCGTAAAGGACTAAGGCACTGTAAATACGAGACTAAAAATACTTTCATTGATGCAGGCAAGAGCTAACCATCGGATGTAGGACGCTTTATCTTGAGAAGATGAGAGAGGCCTGCGATTACATGGAGTCGACTACTCGGGATACCGGTCTTTGCAAGTGCCACACCGCTTTTGTCCAACAGCACAAAGCAAGGAACATACTTGATGTCATAATGGAGAAGCTATATGAAAACAAGTATCTGTAAGTAATCAACCCGAACAAATATATACAGTTTTTATAACCCCTAGCTGCTGTTTCTTGTACGAAACAAAAACAAAAAGTATAGTAGCAGAATTTTTTCTTTATTAGATAGATAATGAATGCAACAACATTGCAGAGAGTGTTTCAAGAGACAGGGTTGTACATGAAAAGCCCTAAATACGACACCTACTAGTACTAGAGGCAATCGGCTTGATGTCTATCCAATGTGTGATGAGCACAGCACCAATCACCACTGCCCATTATTTTCTTCTTTCCACATTTCAACCCAATTGCGTTGAGCTTCTTTCAATCCCAGCAAAGAACCCTTTTTTTTCGGGTCCCAACTCGCAGACAAAGTCCCATAAGCAATCCCAAGCGTTGATGCCCCAAAAGTAATGAATGTAGTCAAGAATGGCAGCCACAATGGCACATCCCATAAGTTTCGCTCTTTCGCTACACCAAATAGGTTCAGTAAAGCCACACCCGTGGCCATTGGAACTCCCACAGAGACCAAAATCCTTGCTATCATCCTCTCAAACACTACCTGGGGAACTTCCTCATCCTCGTTCTTCTTGTTGTTGTTGTTTGAGCTTTTTTTGGCGGCGCTTTCTTTCACGGTAGCCTGTGGCGTGCTGGAAAATCCTTTGGCGTTGGCCTGAAGTTTCCATGTTGATGAGGGTTGGTTTTGTTTCTGGGTTTTGATGATTGTAGGGAGGGTTGTTGGCGATATCGAATTCCATGAAGAAAGCTTTGGCAGGTAAAAGTAATGGGTTTCTAGTGAAAGTATACTCTTCATTGTTTCTGTCAGCTTCCTTTCCAGGAAGCAATGTTCCATGTCCTTATAACTTACTTATCTTATCCAAAACTTTGAATGGCAGTACTTTCTCCAATAATTTTAGTACGAGATATTTTCTTTTTAGATTTTACATTTGTTGCAGAATGAAGATAATATTTTAAAATATAAATATTTATATTTAAAATTTTATATTAATACAATTTAATTATATTTGAATAAAAATATAATAATTTAATAAAATATGGGGCATAAAAAAATTATTCAAATATATAAAATCATATTAATTTTACATTGATACAAGATTACTATATAATTTTGATTGAAAAATTTTATCTTCATTCTGCACTTAACTAGTATAACTTGCAATACCTTCCAAAGCTTTCTTCATGGGAATCAATATCCCCAACAATCCTTACTGCACCTACTTCAGGCCAATGCCAAAGGATTTTCCGGCACCCCACAGGCTACCATGAAAGAAAACACTGCCAAAAAAACTCAAACAACAACAGCAACAATGAGGACGAGGAATTTCCCCAGGTAGTGTTTGAGAGGATGATAGAAAGGATTTTGGTCTCTGTGGGAGTTCCAATGGCCACGGGTCTGGCTTTACTGCACCTATTTGGTGTGGCAAAGGAGCGAAACTTGTGGGATGTGCCATTGTGGCTGCCATTCTTGACTACATTCATTACTTTTGGGGCATCAACGCTTAGGATTGCGTATGGGACTTTGTCGGCGAGTTGGGACCCGAAGAAGAAGGGTTCTTTGCTGCGATCAGAAGAAGCTCAATGCAATTGGGTTGAAATGTGGAAATCCAAAATATAAACACTCTCTGCAGTGTTGTTGTTTCCATTATCTATCTGATAAAGAAAAAAATTTCTGCTACAAGAAACATCAGCAAGGGTTATAAAAACTGTATATATTTGGTTCACTAAGTACATGATTTGAAGAAAGAAAAAGTGCAATAACAAGAAAGTTATGCAAAGAGGTCTCTTCAAACTTTGCTACTGAAATCGTGTTGTTAAACACACTTCCTTCAAATAGCAAACCGAGAATATCCCGAGAACCTCAAACACTGCAATGGCCAAAGGGCTGAATAGCGAACTTAAGAGGTCTTTTTAGGTCTATATAAAACGGGGGGAAACCAACCTCATTCACCAAAACTAGGAAAAAATAGGAGTGCTACAATACTATCACGAGAAATTCTGTTATTGAAGCAGAACAGGAACGAAAGAGATCGACCTATGGATAGGAAATACGATCTAATACCGACCCTAAATACCAACCGATTACAACCTATAGCAATATTCGTAATCCGAGTCCATGTCCATCAAAAAACTAAATGCAAAACATGTCAAGCATATACATCATAGGCAAAAACAATAGCATTTCATATTTCAATCTCGAACATATCAAAACCCGGGAGATAAAAAAGTTACCTCAGGCAACCATTTCTCGTTCTCAGCATCAGCCAAGACAATATTCAACCAATCCGAGTTCCTATTCTCCACTTCCATGACAAACTTAAGCAAGGAATTACATAAACTACATTTTGGCGAGTAAAACTCGATCACCATAGCCGATTTCCCACTAGCCAATGCCGATGCAAAAGCTCTATGTTCAGCTTCTCCTTGTTCATCAGGACTCAATGGTTTCCTTTTAAACTTCAAGTTCCCATTTTGACTAACCCCAAAAGCTAATTGGGTAGGGTTTAAATTACTAAAACTTAAACCCGAAACCGAATTGAATGAATTTAGAACAAAGGAACCAAGATTTTGCATAGATTTGAATAACCAAGGACCTTCAAAGGTACAAAGATTGGAACTTTTAGACTGTTTATTAACATCCCAAGGCCACTTTAGACAAAACAAACCTTGTTTAGAACCAGAATTCATCTTCTTGTCTAATTATAACCTCCAAAATCCTCTCTTTTTTTCCACAATATAGTAAGAACCCTAGATTCAAAACAAATATACATTACATTTAATATCATATTTGTAGTTGGTTTTCACAATAAGGAAATAAACCCAAAATTGTTAACCCAATATGAAGAAAAAAATAAGGGAGTTTTAGGACAGTTACCCCTCTGAACACTTAAGTTCCAAAACTGAACTCTGTCACCAAAGATTTGCAAGGAGGAAGACAACAATGGTGTAGGCTATGGGGACAACGTAAACCAACAACGATTTCTTCATGTTGTTGGGCTGAGTTGTCTCATTGACTTCGATGGGTATATTTCTTTGGTGTGAGATAAGCCCTTTCTTTTAGGCCTTAAGGATTTGCTCTTCTTGTTCAAACCCTTTAAGCCCAAACTAGAACCTCCATTATCAGACCGAACAAATCTTTAATCCGATGAGATTTACTTTAATTGATTAGATTTTCTGAGAGGCCCAAATAAAATTATGATTTTTTTGGAGGGCCAAATTAAAAAAAAAAAATACTTTTAAAGAACTTAAATTGAACTATGAATAATGGTAAGGGATTAAAACTGTTATTATTTCATTTAATCAAGTGGGATAAGGTTTCATGTCTCGACCTATGCATAAACGATCAAGAAAAATAGATTTATTTTAATCCACCGGGATTGACCCAACACCTAAATCATTCTAAAAGCTCATTTATTCAAAGTTCGATGACCTAATAAATATTATGGGGTTAATTTGAATTTTATTTGAAAATCTTGTAAGTATATCTTAATATTAATTATTGATGTAATTTAATTTGTACGGTTTATTTGAGGAGGACTCAACTATAACTAAATGACTCCATAACCTCATTCGAATCCTCCATAAGTGAGCATTTACTCTTAATTGACTTCAACTCATCACTTTAAATTAATTCGAGATTAACCTCAAATTTGAGTATAGTAAAAGGACTAAAATAAGAATTAGACCAAGTATCAATAATCAACCTTGTAATTGAAATAGATTAAAGTCTTAGTTTGGTTTTTGACTTTAGAAATAAATAAATAAAAGTTAAAAGGCATTTAGTTAACATCCAACTCCAAATAAATAAAAGTTAGGAGAAAATGCCGTCATTTGACAATTAAGTCTTCAACATTGAAAAAAGTTTCATCTGACCAACCCACAATTGTATTTTGATGACCTAAAGGACCCCCTAATCATATCCCAATTTTTGTTTCAAACTATTGGATTTTCACCCAATTTTTTGTGACTAAAATGCTGTTCTTCAACTCATTTCAATGACTATTTAGCTAATGAGAAAAGAATATGTATATATAATATATTATTATAGATGAGGATCCCATTGTCATGCATGTCTTTCCTATATATATATATATATATATATATAAAGGTTTTAACTCCCTTCTCCCATTGTCATTATTTCAATTACCTAGCAAGTCTTTTATTTCCCTTCAAGCAAATCAACTTGAGAGATGGCTTCAATTCGTTTCAATGCTCAACAAATCATCCTCTTGGTTGCTTTAGGTGCTTCTCTTTTGACCGTCACTCAAGCTGCGATGGTAGTCGTCGGAGGCTCTGAAAACTGGCGTTATGGCTACAATTACACCGAATGGGCGGCCAACACTGCACCCTTTTACTTCCAAGACACCTTAGGTACTTCAGACAAAACTAGAGCTAATTTAGCATTGTTGGTGCACTTAAAAAATGCTTTTGAAGCACCCTAAACACCATTATTTATTTAACCACTTGTCTACTTGCTGCCGCACAGTGTTCAAATACGAAAACAGCACCGCACCACACAGTGTTTACATGCTGCCAAACTTGTGGAGTTACTCCACCTGCGATTTCAGCAAAGCAAAGCTATTGGCTAATCCAACGCAAGTGAAAGGGGATGGGTTCGAATTTGTGCTGAATCAATGGAGGGTTTTCTATTTTGCTTCTGGTGAAGCTAATGATTGTAAAGAAGGGTTGATGAAGATGGTTATTGTCCCTTGGCCACGTTTTTAATAAATGATAGATATTATTGTGTCTTGTATTAGAATGTTTCAATCATTGGGGAGAGGATGATATACCAACCATGATTGACTATATATAATAAACTTAGGGTTTTTATCATTGGGAATAAATTTGTTGTATTTTGTTTTGCTTTACATTAATCAACTTTATAAATGGTGAAGTAGTGATGTATGTTTTCTTTGTTAAACAAAAGGAATTGTGTTTCTTTTTCCTTGTTGAATGCAATCGTATATGCATGAAGAGTATATATCTTTTTCCATCTTAACCATACATTTGTAGTAGTTTTCATTGTTTGGGTCATTTTATAGAGGGATTAATTTGGTCTAATCTTTATAATATAGACCGTCTAAGTACTTTAACCCAAAATAATGTATGCCTCCCCCGTCTTTAATGTTTTTTGTTTTTTCGACTTTTAATATTCAAATCCGAAATCTTACTCAAGAGATATCAACATCCTTTTCACTTGGTCCAACAAACATATTGACTGCATTTTGTTTTGTTCTGATTTCTTGTTTAAGCTTTCCGAGTGGCAGAGAAAATTTTTTTTTTTAAGATCTTTCAATAGCTAATAGCTACGTCAAGACAAAATAATACAAGTTGGATTTTGTTCTTGGAGAAAAAAATAAGTAAATGTCATTAGGGTTGTCTATCGAGAGTTGATAAGTATTTCTTGACTTGGAGATTCAGAGTGCTTGAGATTACTTGAATAGACGAAGGATTCAATAAAATAAAAAAAAAGCATATTGTCAAACTGAGCTGGTGCGTGGTACTTGATCACTCTGTCGCCTTCCAAGAAAATGTAAACATTTGCATTTAATAAGTTTTGAACTTATCAGTATTCTTTGGAAAGTAATTTTTAAATAAGCTCAAGCACTCCAACTCTCCAAAACATCGCACATCAAAAACAATATTGACTCGATAAAAGAATCCCTCAACAACACTCATACAATCACGTGATTTTCAAAAAACTATCTAATAGTAATGTGCCGATTTTATGTCGAAATTATAAATAAACCTGTACGCACGTGAACCCTACTTTCGTACTTATATGTCGTCATGAAAATCACACTAGTCTGAACAAAATCTCCCGGAATAAGGAGAAATTCTCATTGTTTTTCCCCCAATTTTCTATTTCAAAATTTCAAATCACTTATAATGCCTTAGGCTAAAGCACATTAATTTCATAAGAATCTTAAAATTTCCTCAAAAAACACGCAAAATTCACCATATTAACATCAGATACAAATCTAAAACTCCAATAGAATACATAAATTAGTCCCTCTTTAAATAAATTAATTTAGTTATTATATTATTAAAAAGAATCAAACAAATTTAAATTATAACGCAGTTAACATTTACGATGTATAAAATATCTTAAAAAATATTATTTTTTAATTACAATTCAATTCCAAACAAAAGATTTAATTTAATCTTATTTGATTCTTTAAAAAGTACAAAAACTAAATTAATTTATTTAATGGTATAAGGACTAATTTTATTGAATTCCTATAACAGAAGGACCTCTCAAGGAAATTCACCTTTCTTTTCATCAATGAAGCCTCGATGTGTAACTAAATAAGCTCATATGCTCTTTAACTTCTCTAGCAATCACACCCCTCATCGCATCCCAAAACTCTGCCGTCACTCCCTCTTCTCTCCTCCCCTCCACCGTCAACCCCCCACCACTCCCCGGCGGCGCAAGAGTCAACGCCGTCAACACCTCCTCCTCCTCATCCACCACCACAGATCCCTTCTGTTCCTTTTTTTGCTCCCTTGCTCTCCTCTTCAAAGTCGAGTTCCAATGATTCTTCACAGCATTATCCGTCCTCCCCGGCAACAACTTAGCAATAGTAGCCCACCGATTACCATAAACACCGTGAGCAGCCAATATAGTCTCATCCTCCGCTTTTGTAAATGGACGGTGTTCAACATCAGGACTGAGCTGATTACACCACCGTAACCTACACGATTTCCCTGACCGACCCTTTATGTATTGGCTTATCAATGACCAGTTCCGAGCACCGTATCGTTCAACAAGACGAGTTAAAACCCGATCTTCTTCAGCACTCCATGGACCTTTGATCCTTGACGAGTCCGATGAGGATGTATCGGATAATGATGTTGATGATGAACACCCAATCATTGCTAATGAAGATTATGGGGAATCTGAAGTGGTTTTTTTCAGGATAATTATGGAGACTTTGAAAGGAGGCAAGTAGCGAGTGGGTACTTCCAGGAAATAGGGTTATGGCTCTTTCTTTGTAAAGTTGGTGGGGAGGGATCTAAGGAAGGTTTTGTCTAGTAGATGACTGCCCTTTGGCCCTAGGTTTTATTTGTTAACATTTTTATTTTGTTTTGTAAAAGATCTGTCTTGTCATTCTGTTTTGTCCTTATTTGTCAATTTTACCATTTTGGGTCCAAAATTCAATTTCTTTCTCATATGGAATTTTGAGAATTTTGACATAAAATAACTTAAATTTTAATCACTGAATTATTCAAAAGTTTTTATTTAAGTAACTAGTTATTTGAATTTCTTTTATTCAAGTCATTAGGTTGTTAAGTTCTTTCAACAGTTTGGTTAGCAAACTCTATGTGACGATTCGACAATTGATACGGTGGATCAGTACCCATCAACGAGTAGAAGAACATACATTAGATCCAAGTTAATTTGACTGTTAGTGTCGAAGATCAAAGAAAAAAGTTGTTTGGATTTTGATTTACAAATTCATGACGTTCAAAGTTGTTTCATGAAAAGAATGAACTGTAGAATAGAAGGGGAAGAAGAGCTTTTGGTTGGTGTAGGTCGAACAAATGAGGCCATACTATAATGATTTTAACAACCCAGTTACTTAAATCAAGGGCAAAGTCATAATTTATTAGGGGGAGAGAATTAGATTTTATATTTTTATAAGAGTTGAAATGCAAGTTTTCCATTTTAATAACTTATATGTTTATATTTTTTAAATGACTAAATCAAAATTTTATCAATTTTAGAGGGTCAATATGCAATTTTACCTGTACTAACTTGAAAATTTTACAAATTGTAAAAAGCCAAAAATCAAAATTTCCCATTTTAGAGGGGCCAAGGTCCCTACCAACCCCCTTTGGTGTCACCCCTAACTCAAACGAAAACTTTTAAATAGTTCAGTGACCATTTTGTAACTTTTTGAAGTTGAATGATCAAAACATAAATTTACTATTAATTTAATAACCTTAAGTGGAATTTACCCTATGTCTTTAATATCTTTGGGTATTCGGTAGTTATATTGAGTTCTATTGAGGATTATATCTCAATTGTTCCTTTATTGTTTCCCTGGAGGTTACTTATGTTAGCTAGATCAAGTACTAACATTTTCAACTATAAGTGTCTTATATCCTATAGGTAATGGGTTCAAGTCCAACTATATGTATTGCATATGATTCATTTTCTCATGTACCCGACATGACACTCTCGATATGTGAACTCGTCGTCTCTTTGATTGCCTTTTTAGGCATTTAGGCTTTCAATAAAGTTGGGAGACAAAACCTCCAAAGATTATACCAGACTTGTTGAAGGGTCACCTAACTCCTAATGAAAAACATTATTGTGAAAAATGTTGGTTTAAGAAAAGTTTGGGTTGAAAAATATGTGTTTTAAAAGCACGAAGAAAGAAAAAATATGGTTTTAAAAATTTATAGATGTTTAGCATTGTTGTGAAAAAAAATGTGATAAGAAATTATCCTACAAAGGATTGTTAATGTTAATTTGTTTTTTTCTTGTACGAGATTGTTGATGTTTGGTAGCCTCAACAGCTTCGACTAAGCCTAAAGTTGAGTCAATTGAACACCATTTTGGGAGACAAGCTCTCACGATAATTTTTTTCTATCTATAAAATTTGGTAAATGTATCACAGAGACTACTATATTAGGAGTTAGATTGTATTTTGTCCCTTCAACTTAAAAAATAGACAAATTAGTCATTGTACATTAGATCAATTAGTAAGATGGTCCTTCTATTAAAAATTCCGTTCGTTTCTACTGTTAAGTGATGATGTACGAGAACTAATTTGCCCATTTTTTAGTAAATGGGGCAAAATGTAATTTAAATCCTAATATAGGATTCTCCATGATATTTTTACCACAAAACTCTGAATTCAAGACATAACTTAAGAGGTATTAACTTCCTTACTACTGGTTAATTTAAAATTTTAAATGTATGGAGCAAATATTTAGGGAAATGGGTGGAAAAAATTAAGAAATTTCAATTTAGTCCAAGGAAGGGTGTTATTGGAATTAAAGGGAAACCAAAGGATGAAAAGATAATAATAAAAATCATTCTCGTACACGACAGGAAAGGCAGAGCTGTTTAACACGTAACATTACAACAAAAACGTTTTAAAACGGAAAGTGGGGCCGCCCACCCTCATACTTTTTCGACTACTTTAGTTTTGCCTGCAGAGATTTACAGCTGCAAGTCCAAATCCATTGTCACTCAGATCAACGGCTCTCATTCAACTTGCCGTAAAAATCTGATTTTATTATTGGTGTGTTGACTTATGTTTAGTGTGTTTATCGTTTCAAGTATGATTTGAGTTTGAGTGGCGTTAGTTACGTTTTCGTTAAGGTTTTGCCCCTCTTTTGTAATTCACAAAATTTTTTTTTGTCTAAGTTTGAGTAAACTACAACAAAAGTCACTAAGTTATTGTTGAGTTTATATTTTGGTCACTCAATTTCAAAAAGTAATAAAATGATCACTGAATTGTTTAAAAAGTTTCATTCAAGTCACTAAACTATTCAAAAAAATTTATTCAAGGCACTAGGCTATTAAGTTTTTTTTTTAATTCCGCCTAGTGAGCTCCAAACGACGAGCCGACGATCAATATAATGGATCAAGACCCATCAACGAGTAGAATAACATATTTTAGATCCAGGTCGATCTAACAGTCGATGTCGAAGATAAAAAGAAAAAGAATTGTTTGGATTTTGGCTTACAAATTCATGACATTCAAAGTTGTTTCATGAAAAAAAGCACTAAACGGTAGAATAAAAGAAGAATGTGAGCTTTTGATTGGTGTAGAAAATGTAAATAGAGGATGTTATATATCAATAATTTTAATAGCATAGTGATTTAAATGAAAACTTTTGAATAGTTCAATTATCATTTTGTATCTTTTTTAAATAAAGTAATTAAAACATAAATTTATTAATAATTTAATAAAGTTTAGAGATTGTGGGTGCAGTTTGCACAAAAAATATTTCTTTTGAGTTTAATTAATTAATTATATAACAATAAATAAAATATCAATTTGTTTACCCTAAAAATATTTATTTTGAGTTTAATTATTTAATTATATAATAATAAAAATCAATTATTATATTAAAAAAATGAGTTTAAAAAAAAACAAAAGGAAGGGAACACTGTTAAATACTAAAAAGGAACAGATCTCCACATAGGATGGGCCCCACTTCCAGCCTGTAAGAATCTCACATGATTCGAGTTGAATCCCTTTGACTTTTTGGTGTGTATTTTTTTATCCAACTACTCTCTTGTTTCACTCTCCGCTACGGAGCGTGTGCCCCACTCCCTTCATCATTGCCATCAAAGTCAGAATATTTATTTATGATTTTAGTCCCTCCACTACACTGAAATTTAGGGCTTAATCACCTACATTAATTTGACATCTAATAAGAGTAACCCGAAAATTTAATCAATCATGTTCAACTAATATATATTTACAAGTTATATTAAGGCTAAAAGTTATTTTAAAAAAAATTTCATGACTTTTAACAAAAATAATCGACGATATTATTAATTGGACCTGCTAATAACATTATAAAAATATAGAATCAAATTACATATGTCAAATTTTAGTAAATAATTAAATATAAAGTTTCATCATAGTATAGGGACTAAAATAAAAATTATACCTTTCCAAAAATATATATTATATGTGATATATGCATAACAAAAGAGAATAATCATAATGTTTTACTATGAAGTACTTTTATTCACTATAAAATGGAAACTCAACGTTGAAGATATAATCAACAAATTAATTCTTGTAAGTTAAATTAAAAAGTAATTTAATTTTTTTTGTTAAATTTTTTATTCATTTTTACTTATAAAAATTAATATAACTGTAATCACGATAGTTAGGTGAGATGGTAATGGTCTTTCTTACCTTAACTAGTTGTCGGGAGTTTGATCATCCCCATGGTATGAAACAACTTTAAAACTTATGGCCAATGTCTATCTCCTTAATGGGCCTACAGAACGGAGGATTAGTTACTAGACTCATCTTGGTAGATACATTGATTAAAAAACAAACAAGAGATTATATGTTGTAATTTACGATCTACATAAAATACGGAGACTAAATTCATGATATGTATAATATAGACACTAATAATAAATGTTGTTGTAATTGGACCAATGGTAGGATTGGTCAGTACATCGGTTTCCAGTTCGATTGATTGGTTCAGTTTGATTAAATAAATTATAAAAAATTCATAAAGATAAAAACGAAAAAGAAAACCCCAATTCAATTAGTTCAACCACTAGTTCGTTCGATTTTTTAGCTCGATTCAATTGGTTTATATCGATTCACAAGTCAATTTTTTCCAAATTGGTCTAATAGTTGATTCTCAATCTAATTAACCTGACCAACTTCGACCGAATACCCTAGTGAACTCTAGCGAACTTGCAAGACCCATGTTTAATATTTTTGTCAATATATATAATAGCAATATGTGGTTACAAAAAAAAAAAATCAAAGTGGCATAGTTCACATGTAGAGGTGCTAATGGGTCGGATCTAATTATGATATTAATATATTTTATGCTTATTCAAGTTTGGTACTGTCCAAAATATGGGCTTAAAATTTTACTCAAACCTGTTCATATTCACAAAAGATTAATCAAGTCAATTTTAGCTCATCCATATATTTTTTTAATTTTTTAAATATTTAAATATTATTTTTTTGAAAAAATATTTTATTGTTTTAATATTTAATAATTTATACATTTTTTATTTATTGAAATTATTTATATAATCATCTTAATATTATTTTAATGTTTATATTAGAGTAGTATTATATAGTTAGTATAAGTTTATTTTTTTAAATGTGTTCTAAATTACATAATATATAAAAATAACATAATATTAAGTATTATAAACTTAAAATAAGCCAAATCGAGCTCGGGCTTGAATGTTCAAATCCAAGCTTGATCCATATTTTAAACGAGCCTAATTTTTTTTACCCCAACCAATTTTTCGAGCCTAATATTTTTACTTAAACCTTTTTAAATTTCGGATAGACTTAGATGAGTAATCTGATCTATAAACAAAATTATTCATAGGTTATCATTTTCCCACTAATATAATGAGAACAGTAAAAAAATATTTTAACATATTAAAATGCAAAAAATCAATAAAAAGATCTAATAAATTACCATAACTACAAATATATGTTTTCATAAAAAAATTGTGGCAATTTAGAAGTAAAAAAAATTGAAATATAAATATTTCTTTAATTATTAGTTCCTACTATTTAGGAATATAATCAAAGAATACACATATTTCCATTAATAAAGTATTCATTACTATTTTATTTTACAATGTCTACTTCTATTGGAATGTTGCAATTTAGGAAATAAGCTAAAAATTGCTTAGTAAATAAAAGATAAATTTTTTTTTTAATATATTAGTGTGATTATATGGTAGTATCTGTTTATATTTTCTTAACTTTTTGACAACGTTCACACACCTTGTACACACAGATGCTCAAACCCGAAACCTCTTTTTCATTAGAGTCACTTGTTGAGTTCATAAATGGTAAAAATTTTAAAATAGTTTAAAAATGCGGATTTGAAAATTTTTTTATTATAATATTTGAATGAATAAATATATTTTAATTATATTTAATAATTTAAATAAAAATATTATTTTATGTTCATTACAACAAATAAAAATAAAATATTTAAATTTGTAATCTTTATTTATAATTCAATTTTACGTTTATAATTTCATTTGTTTACACAAAATCCAACGGTTCCGATGATTCCACGATGACAAGAACGCAATCTTACCTAAAATACACCTGTTTACACCTGATCCACCATCAGATTCTTCAATGGCTATTTCGAGCCTCACTCGCTTAGCCACTTCCACCATTACTTCATCACCACCATTCACCACCGCTCTCATAATTTCCCGCTATTTCACTAAAAGAATCATCTTCACCACCGCTACTCAAAACAAGAATCCACCCCGCAGTTTCAAAACAATGGCTTCTTCTCAAAGCAGCAAAGTAATAGCACCGTACGGTTCATGGAAATCACCCATCACAGCCGACGTCGTTTCGGGTTCATCTAAACGGCTCGGTGGCACCGCCGTTGATCCTCAGGGTCATCTCTTTTGGCTTGAGTCACGACCTTCTGAATCTGGGTAATTTCAATGTTTTTGAATCGCTTATATAATATCTATTTTGATATTGATTATGAGTTTTGCTTCTTTTTTTTTTTTTGGAAAAGGCGGGCGGTTCTTGTTAAGGAAGCTGGAGATGAACCGATTGATATTACTCCACCGGAGTTTTCTGTACGGACGTTGGCTCAAGAGTATGGAGGAGGAGCGTTTAGGATTTCTGGGGATACTGTGGTTTTCTCAAATTATAAAGATCAGAGATTGTATAAGCAATCAATCAGTTCCAAAGGTTCATATTTTCTCTGTGTTTTCACTTTAAAAAGTTAGGATTAGGATTAAATTGATAGAATTTGTAAGTTTAGAGTGTTGAATTTATTGAAATTTTAGAATTAGGACTAGATTGGAAATGTTAAAAGGTCTAAATTTGTTATTATACCAATCAAAACCGGTGACCAAAATAGTAACTCCCTTCAACTGGGTGACTATCTGGTAGTTTATCCTAAAAGTTAAGCTTTTTTATTGTCTTTAATTAACTGATTCCAATGGATGGCAAAGCAGGTTCTTGTCCGGTACCAATCACTCCAGATTATGGAGGACCAGTTATAAGTTATGCTGATGGGGTTATTGATTCAAGGTTTAATCGTTATATCACTGTAATGGAAGGTTAGTCCCTTTGTTTTGTATGTTCCTTTTCTCTAGAGTTAGTGGGTTTTTGAATTGTACCTTTTTATTGATTCAATCTTATCTATCACAGATCGCCGTGTAAGTAGTACAAATTCAACCACAACAATTGTAGCAGTGCTGCTTGACGGGAATATCCAAGGTACTTAATTTCTCTAGAAATGTAACTTATCTTCTTTGTAAATTATGTTGCATATGATATCTGTTATTGTTTCGTATGCTTACAAGAAATGAATTTTGTTTCCTTTTGTTAACTTTCAGAACCAAATGTATTAGCGAGTGGAAATGATTTCTATGCTTTCCCTCGATTGGACTCGAAAGGTGAAAGGATGGCATGGATTGAATGGAGTCATCCTAACATGCCATGGGATAAATCGGAGCTCTGGGTTGGCTATATTTCTGAGAACGGGTGAGTTGAATTCTTTCGGTGGTCACATAGCTCTTCTTTGGAATTCTTTTTGTTTCGTATAATGTTCCTTGTTTAAATTGAAAGCTTACTTGTTGTTGTGGTAAAAGTACCATAGAGGCCGCTGTAGTCGGAGTCAAATTGTATTTTGCCTCCCTCTACTAAAAAAAAGGGGAAATCAGTCTCTGTACATTAGATCAAAGAGCAAACTTTCTGTTAAAAATTTCATTTATTTGTACTGTTAAAAACTGATGTGCCTAATGGAATAATTAGATAGTGACATCATGTATGCCTCATGCTGATGTCCAAAGACCAATTTTTTAACAATAGTAATGGATGAAATTTTTAATAGGATCAATTTGCTCTTTGATCTAACATATATGAACTATTTTGTTCCTTTTTTTAGTAAAGGGAGCAAAATGCAATTGACTCCTACTGCAAGGGCCTCCATGGTACTTTTACCATGTTATTGATTGTTGAATCTGTTCATCTTTGGTACTATGAATATATTGATATCTATGGATTGGTATGTCATGCAGAGACATACACAAACGTGTTTGTGTAGCTGGTTATGATCCTAAAATCGTGGAGTCTCCTACTGAACCGAAGTGGTCCCCTGCAGGTATTCCGTAATAATTTTCTTATTTTGTGAACAATTCTAAATATGAAATATGGGCTTTCATGATATTTAAGTAAACATTTTGGAGTTTTCATTAATGAAACGGTATGTTCTTTAACATCTGTGTTATTGGGGGAAGTCCGTCCTCCCCACCCCCCCCTCAAAAAGAAAAATAAGGTCATTTCTGCCTGGATTTGGCCAATTAATTCGATGTTCTTCTCTCTTTTTGATATTTTCTTATCTTATAGGTAACTGACAATTCATGTTTCAGTTGTTTAATAATTTATCAGTGAAATATTAAAATATTTTTGAATTTGTGCAGGAGAACTATTTTTCATTACAGATAGAAAAAATGGATTTTGGAATCTCTATAAATGGGTAAGTTCCTTTTTGTTGATTGCTTGTAATAGTTTTAATTAGTATTATAAGATCAGTTTCATTAATTTTTTTGGCATAATGATAAATTTAGCTTTTAAATTTTCATATTTTGCTAATTTGGCCCTTATTCTTTTTTTCTTTCTGAGCTAAATTTGATTATTAACCTTTTAAGAAAGTGTCAAATTGCTTTTCCTTAACAGAAATATTGACTAAAACATCAACTTTTTAATGAAGTTGGCATGACAACCCGCGTGGCAATTTACATGCAATTCGTGCTGACATCGCACCATTTGTCTTATATGTCACGCCAACAAATAATTTAAAAATTATAAACATAAAAAATAAATCAAATTGAAAAAGAATTATAGAAAGTTCTTAAAAATTCAAAAATATTAACATGAAGTACATGTAGTTTGCCACACAGACTGCTATGAGTAAAAATTTAACATTTTAGTCAGTATTACCATTAAAAAAATCAATTCGACTCTTTTTCAAAAGGTTGATGGTCAAATTTTACTATTTTTAAAAAGTTGAAGGCCAAATTTAACATACACAAAAAATGAAAAATGCCAAATTGACAAAAAAGATATAAGCATTAAGGGCTAGATTTGATATTATGCCATTTTTTCCCATTCTCTTTTCTCCCTCTAAGGTGGTTTGTCGTGGTTTTCTGCATTATAGTCCTTGTATGTGCATTTATCCGACCTTAAGAGTGTCTATCAAAATTAATCACCTTTTATCATCTCTTGGAACAGGTTGAATCTAAGAACGAGGTGCTTCCACTTTATCCTTTGAATGCTGAGTTTGCAAGACCATTATGGGTTTTTGGGATGAATTCTTACGAGTTCATCAAGAATGAGGCAGGAAAAACCTTAATTGCTTGCACTTATAGGTAATTCCGAGAAAATTACTACCCAACATACTTTAATATACAAATAAGATCTCTGTTGGAAAGAGAAAAAAGAACATTTTTCTAGTTTTTTGTTGATTGATACCTTGAATGTCTGAATGCAGGCAGAATGGGAAGTCGTATCTTGGAATTTTGGATGATGTTCAGGGTTCATTTTCACTGCTCGATATTCCTTTCACGGATATAGACAATATTGTACTTTCAAAACCCCAAATTTATTTGTGGGTAGGAAATTATAATGACGTTCTTAAAGATGTATGCTATCTCATTTGCAGACTTCATGGAGTGGTTATCTGTATGTCGAGGGAGCCTCTGCGGTTCATCCTTCATCAGTGGCTAGGGTAAGGTTGCCCTCTTCCTCTACATGCAGAGATCTTTCGTTTATGGTCTTAACATTCTTTTGTTTTTGTTGAAGGTGACTCTAGATGGTCATAAAGTAGTTGATTTCAAGATTTGTTGGTCATCTTCGTCAGATTGTTTAAAGTACGAGTCTTATTTCAGTCGGCCAGAGTTAATTGAATTTCCGACAGTGGTTCCTGGTCAAAATGCCTATGCTTACTATTATCCGCCAACTAATCCGCTTTATCAAGCTAGCCAGGAAGAAAAGCCGCCATTGCTGTTGAAAAGTCACGGTATGATATTTGCTTATCTTGAAAGCTGGTTAAATGCCCCTTCACTTAATGAGTGTTGTCCCCCGTGCATTAGCAAATTCTTTGGTAAAAGTGCCACAAAAGCCCTTGTAGTAGGAGGCAAATTGCATTTTACTCCCTCTACTAAAAAATGGGCAAATTAGTCTTTGTACGTTAGATCAAAGAGCAAATTGGTCATTTTGTTAAAAATTCCATCCAATTTTACATTTAAAAATTGGTCTTTGTATGTTAGTATAATGTACATGTGGCACTTCACGTGTCACTGTCTGGTTTTTCCGTCAGGCACACTAGTTTTTAATAGTACAAATAGATGAAAATTTTAACACAGAGGACTAATTTGCACTTTGTTCTAATGTTCAGGGACTAATTTGCCCATTTTTTTAGTAGAATAGGCAAAATGCAATCTGACTCATAGTACAAGGGCCTCTATGATACTTTTACCTAAATTCTTTCCATATCTGATTGCATTATGACGAATATGTTATGAAATATATGGCAGGAGGGCCTACTGCTGAAACTCGTGGAATATTGAATCTAAGCATCCAGTACTGGACTAGCCGAGGTTGGGCATTAGTGGATGTTAACTATGGTGGAAGCACAGGTTTGTTCTCCTTGCCTAACATGCAGACATGTTCATTTTTGGTTTATATCTGATTACGTATGGTGCTTTGTTTGGACTACATGATACAATTTTGTAGGTTATGGAAGAGAATTTCGTGAACGACTTTTGAACCGTTGGGGAATTGTTGATGTTGATGACTGTTGTAGCTGTGCTAAATTTTTGGTAATTTGTTCAATTATTCCCAAAATTCTAATGAATGGAGATATATTGTATACAATACTGCTCTGTCATGATAATGCATGTTTCTTTTCTCTAGTTGGAGAACGGGAAGGCAGATAAGGAACGACTTTGTATAACAGGAGGCTCTGCTGGTGGGTACACGACCTTAGCAGCCCTTGCTTTTAGAGATACATTCAAGGCTGGAGCTTCCCTCTATGGGGTAATTTATTTCTCATTTTTTCAATTATGAGTCCACTGAAATATCCTTCTCTTTTGTATTTTGGTGCTGTATGCATATATCTTGAATCTTAGAAGCACGAAACTGAAAACTGACAGTTTTATATGGTATAATTCTTTTTTGACCAGGTAGCTGACTTAAACTCGTTGAGGGCCGAGACACATAAATTTGAATCCCATTATATTGATGAACTTGTTGGTAATTAGAAAAAGTCAACCAGTCACTAGTTTGATTTTAAATTTTTATCCTTTTAGTTGTTTATCATATCCCTTGCCATTTGTAGGAGATGATAAGGCTTTCTTCGATCGATCACCCATCAATTTTGTAGATAAATTTTCTTGTCCCATCATTCTCTTTCAGGGACTCGAAGACAAGGTACATGAATTTTCTTCTAAAACTCTTTTTTGGTACATAATAGTGAAGATCAAGGGATTATTAGTTAAGACTTGAGTTTGTAGAAGTACCATGAAGGCCTCTATACCAGAAATCGGATTGCATTTTGCCCTCTATTAAAAAAATGGTCAAATTAGTCCCTGTATGTTAGATCAAAGAGAAAACTGGCCTTTTTATTGAAATTTCATCCATTTCTACTATTAAAAACTGGTCATTGTCTGGCTATTCTGTCATACACCAGTTTTTAACTGTACAAATGGATGAAATTTTTAGTAGAAAAGACCAATTTACTTATTGATCTAATGTAAAAGGATTATTTTGCTACTTTTGAGTAGAGGGAGCAAAATGCAATCTGACTCTTTGCCGGGAGCCTCCATGGTATTTTTACCCCTTCTTCACTTGAAATTTGTCTTCGCAAATTGTTATTGCAATTCAAGCAGACTTCAGTATTTTGAATAGCCTTTACGTGTCACAGGTTGTAGCCCCGGATCAAGCTCGTAAAATCTACAAGGCATTGAAGGAAAAGGGTTTGCCTGTTGCTCTTGTCGAGTATGAGGGCGAACAGCATGGTTTCCGCAAGGTATATATACATTCCACCCTTATATATATACTTTGAATTTTCATCATACCAAAATATGATCGATCCTTGTGATACTGTATTTAAACAGGCTGAGAACATTAAATTCACCATAGAACAACAAATGGTGTTTTTTGCACGGTTGATTGGACGCTTCAATGTTGCCGATCCCATTACACCGATCAAAGTAGACAACTTTGACTGAGCACCAAGATAAGTCTTTTAGATCATGGAGTTCACTTACGTACGAATTACTTGTAACATAATACCGTTTTATAGTTTTCAGGTAGCTCAATTACTAGAGTCTGCACTTAGAACACATAAAACTCTTTTCATCTCTGTAAACTCGAAAAAGTAGCCTGATAATCGTCACGTTTTTCTATGAATAAGATGGGTAATTTTTATATCTCTAAGTTCTCAAAACGATCGTTTATAATTTAGGGCCACCGCTGTGGTCCTCATGGCAATGGCTTTAAGTACATTTTTATTTTCGTCACAGCATAGCAGAAGGTAACATGGGTGAATGGATAAAGTATTAAATGTACCAGAATCACCATGAGAAAACTAAAGGCTTCATTGCTTTAATAGCTTTAGCTATATGCCCACTTTGCAAAAGCTTGAATGTTCTTTGCCCCACATAGGCTTTATTAATCAGGACCACCTTATTTTGACATTTAATTGTTTTGAGCCTAAGACAAAACTTTGATCCCATCAGCCTCATAATAGTTGGGACAGCTCTGATTTATTGAACCGTGATTACTTAAAGCTCTAAGCTAGCTTTGCCTAAGGGAGGCCATTGTAATAAGAGTCGGAGTTGGATTGCATTTTGTCTTTTTTCTAAAAAATAGGCGAACTAAATTCTATGCTAAAGAGCAAATTAGTTTTTCTGTTAAAACTTCCATTCACTTTTACTGTTAAAAACTTGTTTCTATACATTAAGAGGTACACGTAGCACGTTACTTGTCATTATTTTGTTATTCCGTCAGCCGTGTCAATTTTTAACAGTAAAAATGAATGAAAATTTTAACATAAAGGATTGATTTGCTTTTTGATTTAATGTATAGGGATTAATTTGTTCATTTTTTAGTAGAAGGGGTAAAGTGCAATTTGACTTCTAGTATAGGGCTTCTGTGCTACTTTTACTACTTATGTAAGCTACAAATGAATTAATGTATCAAACATGGATTGTTGAGCCCTTTTACTGTTAGTTTTCTATATGGTATTTGCTCTTTTGCCAAAAAGAAGGTCATTATCATCTTCAATTGGTATTGACCTTCAATGGTTGTCCAAACAGATCATAATGGTCTAGCCTAGAAAAGGGTGTTTAGGTTGCCTGCTTCTTATAGACCATAAGGGATAGCTTTTGGATATCATCAGGGTTAACTTGCATCAGGTATCAGTAGCTTTCCTTGAATGCAAAGGCTTAATAATGGGTTAAAGTATCGGGGAGGTCCGTGTATTTTAGGGACTAGATCAGATTAGTCCAATATTATTAAAAAAATCAAATAAGTTCAAATTTCAACAGAGTTAACATTTACTGTATAAAAAGATTAAATCGATTCTTTTTTTTTGTAAATGTTAACTTTGTTTCAATTTGACCTTATAGGACTAAATTGATTATTTAATAATAGAGACTAATATAAAAAGAATAAATAGATTCTTTTTTTTTTGTAAATGTTAACTTTGTTTCAATTTGACCTTATAGGACTAAATTGATTATTTAATAATAGAGACTAATCTGACCAAGTCCTGACAATACAGGGACCTCTTAGGATACATACACCATTAATAATGTCCGTTTTGAGTTCCAGTTCAGTTTCTTCTTTCAAAAGAGACATAAATGCTCACTAACCCTAAACATTCAAGACAATTAATGATGCCGATAATGCTTACACGTACTTTTCTTCGATGGTTCAACTCATTTTCAATGAATACAACTCAAAACTTGAATATATATATATATATATATATATGTGCAGGCTCACGTGTGCCAGATAATTATCCATAGATAAAAATATTTATTGATTACATGTAGAATACTCTGATGAACATTCCTTTCACAGCTACTTTCCAATTACTCTATACTTGGTATTTGATCTAAGACTGTACAAAAGGTGATACCCTTCAACAAGTTTAAAGTGAATGCCAGAATGATATATCTTATGTGCATAAAAGGTACCTAAAGTTGAAATCATAAGGTATAATTTGAACAAACTTTACAAGAGACTCACTTTGAGCTCTTTCAAGATACTTAATTGCGTATTTTCCTAGTTCATTAGGTAATTGAAGGCAAATCCAATCAAGGAATGAATCTAAGTCCTTAGCAAAGTCAAGCAAGTACCAATTCAATAGCTTTGGAATTGCAAACTTTGTTGATGAAATCCCAACTGCAGCCTGCAAGTACTCTCTCTTTGCCACTTCCAACTCGTTTTCGACTTGAGAAGCGGTATAAACTCGAACCTTCATTCAATGGAATTGAAAAAATCGGTATTATGTCATAGTCAAGAAATGGTAAAAGTACTTTGGAGGCTTTTATTAGGTGACGCAATGTATTTTGCACTCAAATTAATCCTTATATGTTAGATCAAAGAGCAAACTAATATTTTTATCCATTTTCACTGTTAAAAAGTGGTATGGCTAGTAGAATAGCCATACAATTACATGTGGTGTCTCACTTCTATCTCATTCTAAAGTATAGATGGAAACAAAAAATTCTTAATGGAAGGATTCGTTTGCTCTTTGATCTAATGTATAGGGATTAATTTGTTCATTTTTTAAGTAGAGGGAGCAAAATGCAATCCAACTCTTAATACAAAGGCTTCCATGATATTTTTACTGCCAGTAAAATGCTTTGGAGTCTAAATAAAGAAAGAAGGATACAATGGCAATGGCATTAAAACTAGGTGATACTGATACATAGAATCAACTATCAAGTATCAAGGACCACTGAAAGTGTTTTGCAATGCAAAAGTTAGGAACTTACAGCAGGAGAGGACCAGCTTCCACATGCAAGAGCAAATGTCACCAATGGTTCAGATAATTCCAATCCGAACATGCCCCTGGCTGTCATATCATCATTTTTGGTACCCTTTGAAAATGCCTACATCAAAATTCAAGTACAAAATATAATGGAAAACTTCATTATCAAGCTGAAATAAGATAAAGTTATTGAAGTTAGCAAAACAAGTTGGAATGAGGTACCACTTACAAATTTTGAGTGGTAAGGCAATCTGAGAATGAAATGTTCTATAGTTATTGCACTCAACAGATGTCCCCCAACATTTATGGTTGCCTGTTACATAAAAACATGCAATTGAATTGTTGTTTAGGCAAAGTCGAATTTTATTTTGTTTTTTTTACTAAAAAAAGAGATAAATTAATTTTTGTACGTAGACCAGTCGAATTCTATTTTGTTTTCTTTTCTAATGTAGAGGGACTAATTTATCTATTCTTTAAGTAAAATAGACAAAAATGAAATATGATTCTTAGTACAGGGGCCTCTATGATACTTTTACCAAAAAAATTCGAATTTGACCTCCTTGGATTAAATTATGAAATTTAAATTATAAATTAAAGGGGTCAGTCAAATCATGTGGTTTTGGGACATCCTTACCTTTCTCATCAGTTCCACAACCATCTCTGGACTTTCTGGTACTCCTTGTTCTAAGAATGCCTGAAATCAACATCAGGAAATAAGTGAATTCCACATAATAGCATGAACTAAATGCATTAAAAGATAAAAAGTACCATCATGATGATCAAGGTTCACATACATTCATCATGCAAGAATTATAAATATTTATCCAAAATGCAAGCTTTTCTTGATGGTTAAGGTTCTGCAAGTCCAATGAGGCCAATCTTGCAAGGAGGAGTCTGTGAAATACAACACAAAAAACCATCAACATTGTTTATAAAAACATCAAATGAACAAAAAAAACTAAATTTAATAGCATACGACTTACTTCAATCTATGCAACAGGAATAAAGAATTCGATGTTCGATTTAGATTGATCGAGTCATCACTGATTGAAGCTAAATGCTTATACGGTCCAATATCTCTCCTTCCATAAACCGAACAAATACCGTAAGGATCAAGAAATCCGGTTTCTTGAGACCCCAAAGAAGTTTTCTTTATTGAGTTCATTCTTAAGAAAATGCTGGATAAACATCTTATAAGGTCCTCTGAAACTTTATTCGGTCCATCATCTCCCGACGGTCTCTCATTGGGGATGCTTACATTTCGTGTTTCTTCATTGCTTTGGTCTCTCATTCTACATTCTATCTGAAAGTGTAAAATAAGTCATACACACCTAGCTGAAAATTTAGTATTACAATAACTTGAATCAAAAGAAACCGGTTTAGTACCTGCAATTTTTGAGGATCTAAACGCTTCTCCGATGACTTCGAATCGATCAAAGGTCTCTTCAAAAGAGGTCCCTTATTGCTCTTTGTGGAATTAGTCCAAGACTGATTCTCTTTTCCTCTTTTATCATCTGAAAAATAGCAATGAATGATCAAATATGCTAATGGCATTGACATTGGCATGACTCATCAGAAGTTAAAAAACCCGAAAAAACTAACCCGAAAAGGATCGTGAATAACTTGCCATCGATGTGCATCGAGTTAAAGTTTTCAGTTGCTGATGTTTAGGATTATCCAAGCAAGGCTCATTCAGATCAACTGAACTTTCCATGTTCCTTTTCGACGATGATATATAAACAGCTTCTCGATATAAGTCTTGTCGCAAGTGTACAACCTGTTCTTCGAGCCGAACGATCTCTTCTTCGAGTACTGCCACTTCAGCCAAAAGCTCCAATGTCTACAAAAATCAGAATCAACAATGTCATTCACCAATATGTGAAGTTTTCAAAGGAAGCAACAATGGTGAATTTACTAACCGAAGGAGGAAGATATGGAGGAAGACGAGGTAAGGCTCCCAAAGGTCTATTAAAAGCTCTCTCTAAAGCTCTATGAATATTCTCTTCTTGTCTAAGCTTCTTCTTCAATTTATCAACCTGATAAAAAAGACATTGAAATAGCTTCCAAATTTTCAATACAATCAAGTCCTAACTGTAAATTTTCCTGAGAAAATGAGAAAAGAAAATGTATATACATCTTGTTGAAGGGCCATTTTTCTCTCATTGATCGGAGCTCGTTTGTTTTTCATTGCCTTTGTAGTAACTATTGACTTGGTCCCCTGCATATCTGCTTTCTCCTTCAAAGAGAAAAAAAAGAAGCAGCAAACAGTCAGCTCTGTTTAAGCCTAGAAAATTCACATTTCCCTGGAAAATCTGGAATTCCACAAAAATCCCAGTCTAACCATTGGATTAAAATGCTTGAAAACTTACTTTTTCATGCTTCAATGCAACTTTCTTGGCTTTGGTATTCATATTTTTCAACACTCAAACACCTTATCTGCAACAAAAATTTAGCAAATTCAATAATTCACCGACAGATTCAGACCACTTAAAAGGGTTCCAATGCCAAGTAAAAGTTCTGAATGAAACAGCTTTCATCAATGGAGGAATCAAAATGAAAAACAACAAATTTTAAGAAGAAACAAAGAAAAGTATGTTTCTATGTAATTTTAAAGTTGGAGCAAAAAGGGTATCTTGGAAACAAGATAGAGCCGTACATAAACTCCATGAAGAAGAAACACTCACTTGCCTGTGTCATCATGAATCAACGTGAGTCCTTTTATTTTATTTCTTCTTTTTCACTTCATTAACTGTTAAATACTAAATAATGATAATACTGAATTTAATATTTTTTAAACTTTCACAACTTTGGTTCATGTAACGATGTAATACTTTGAGATTATACCACGTGATTAATTAAAACTTTCTATAAAAATTTATAAATTTTAAGTTATGATGTGACAAAATACAAGAGAGTTATGTCATCACAAGGATAAAAATTTAAAATAATTGTCAAGTTTCAGGAGTAATACGAACAAAAAAGTTTCCGAATTCAAGGATTAAATGTTGTTTTGGTCTTTTATTTTTTTGAATTAATTTCACACATAGAATTCTTAAATTATGGGTTAAAATCTAAACTTCAATTTTTTTCAATTTGATCATCAAATTACTATTAAATCAATTATTAACTTTGACGTTAAATGTTAGTTTAGGCTTGAGGTACATGACATTATTTATTAATTCATACGTGTTTTAAAAAAGGATATGTGTGTGTATGGTAATGAATATAATGATGGGTTATTGAATGTTGGTTTTTTTTTTTTTTTTTTTTTAAATAATTAAAAAGTAATTTATGGATTGCATTTTGTAGGGAAAAAGCTGAACAAATCACATGTTTGCCAACTAAACATTTAAAAAAAGTATAAAACATTAATATTGATGCAATAAATTATCAGAATTTTTTTAAAGGACCAAATTATTAGAATTGTACCACTTGTAGAACATTGTATTTAGGGTAAATTTTAGAATTTTCAAACATACAAATTACATTTGAGCTATATATTTCCTTTTAAGAGACTTAGGATTTTCAAAAATACAAATTACATTTGAGCTATATATTTCCTTTTAAGAGACTTATGCATCGACTCTAATTAGATTTCTTTGATATAATTATCGTTTTAGTTACTTTACTTCGCTAAAATTTCTGGTTTAATCCGTTTATTTTTATATAATATTATTAACAGATTAAACTGATAACACATTTATTTGGTCATAAAATTAAGGTCATGTGGGAATCCAATCAAACCGTGTTTAATAAACAATAGATTTATATGTCATAGAATGTTTAATATTAAAAAAAGTCATATTATCATTTTAACGAAAACAATTAACAGTGTTATTAATTTGGACCTACTAATAAAATTATAAAAAGGTAGACTGTGACCAAATTATGTCAAGGTAGGGCATATTAGTTGCTCATCCCATCCCTTAATCATATGGTCAAAGGTTAGATATGATCCCACTCATAAAATGAAGCACATTTTGTGGCCTGTCGTTTATTTCTTCGAAGAGTACCCACGACGAGGGAATCAGTTATTGTTACCAGGAGTAGATACCTTGATTTCAACCAAAAAATTTAAAGTAAAAGGTTATAAATTTTTAAACCTATATATTTTTCTTGTTTCATGATTGGATTTAATTTTAGATATTTAAATAAATATATTCAAATTCACGCATTTTACATAACAATAATATTAATACAAATCGAATTAATACTCTATTTACATAAGAAAATTAAAAGATATGTTTGAATTATTTTATTTTATTTTGTGTTATGTATAAATGAAATGGACGCACCACCCATAAGCATGTGATGGCGACTATTAAACTAAAATAATTAATAAGTTTTAATTTAATTTAATTTGAAATCATTATTAGAATTTAGCTGTTGAGAATTCAGTCAATTCTTTTCACTTTTTTTTTAAAAAAAAAATAATGGATTCCCAATGGTTTTTATTATAATAATTATAATAAAATTATTAATTATTAATTTTATTCTTCGAGAATGATTTTATCATTGTTAATTGACTAGAGAGGTTGATAGTAGACCTACTACCAACAAGCCAATTGGGTTTGGAGAATTAAAGCAGACAAAAAATTTTCTTTTTCTTTTTCTTTTTATATCATAATTATAAAATATTTTGAAATAAGTTATAATAAAATGGAGTGATAGATTATGACAATGATTAGTGAAATTAAAAATATATATAGTTTTAGCGATTGAGTGTTAGTTTGATTGGTATGAGTATTATTATCAATACAAAAATATATGTGTTCGAGTGTGTTGAAACTTATTATCCTCCTATTTAAAGGTTGAGAAAGGACTATGAATAGTTCTAAGCATTGTGTCAAAAAAGAGCAGATATGATCAAAACTTACAATGATTAGATTACAGTAGTACATTTTAAACTTACGTCCTCCTATATTAATAACAATACTATATCAATCGAATTAAAACTTAATAAAAAATAAATATTTTTATTGAACTTATAAATATATATGAAATCATATAATGATTAGATTGCAGTAATACATTTTGAACCATTATATATTGAGTTAACAATTAATGGAAAAATATGGTAACGTGCTTAATAAGTTACCGACCAAAAATGTGTTAGAAGATGTTCAATGAATAAACAGCTCATTCATAATTACATGCTTTTAAAAATGTCTAATTAAAACAATTCAATAAAACATTGGATCTTCCTTACAAGTTTATTACGAGAGATTGAAATTGAGTTATAAATTTTTGTGAGAATTGAAATGTAAATTTAACGTTATATTAGTTTATAACTTTACAATTTTTTTTTTTGAAGGATTTAATTAAATTTTTATAATTTTTTAAAAAACTTAAAACATAAATTTTAAAGGGATAAAGCCTTTGTCGTCATCCTTGTTGTCCATGTCTCATTATGGTGCTCAAGGGTAACCACCCGATCCTTGCAACGGGAGAAGGGTGACGAAAAAGGTACGTCTTCGATAGGGATGAAATTAGAAAATTATTTTAAGCGGATTAGAGATGAATCATAATTTTTTGGAAAATTAAAGTGTAAATTTACCATTTTATTAACTGTAAATTTAAAATTCCAAAGGGACTACAAGGCAATTCACCATCTTTGGGGGGCCTTGGTCGAAATTTCTGATATAACATTTGATTAAGGTAAGGTGGTTTACATCATATCTCCGTAACAACAAAGATGATAAATTAGATAATCAATTCAACAATCTCAAAGAAATCACAATTATTGATTATTATTATTAATGCCCACAAACTTGTGGATTTATCCTCCTATTAATTAAATAATTAAAAAAATATTTTCATTAATTATTAATTAATTATGCCATTGTTAATTGTAGTAGTATTAGGAGCAAAGTTGTAAATGACAACGGAATTGGGCCATGGTGGAAACTTGAAGAAGATGAAACAGCTTCTTCTCTAACATCATTGTATGAATTTGTCACCAAACGTTACTTTTTTCTCATTATAAACAAACATATAGGGACCTACCAAACTAGCATCCTCTCCTTTCCATATATATATATCAATATTTGTAATGATTCGATTACAATATTTGATGGATAAAATAGACACGTCTTTAGTTAATTGAAACAATTTGATAAAAAGTAAACACATCAATTGGTGGATCAAGTTGGTTTTGGGTTCAGCTAATTATGATCAGATTAATTCGAAGTTTTTGAGTCAATTATGAATTTAAGTCATTTTGGATTCATTTCATTCAAATTTGAAATTCATTTACTATGTTTTAATCATTTTAAGTTCATATAAATTTCAGATCTGAATCAAATGGATTCAAATAATTAATATTTTCGTACCCAAATCAGATTGAATCAAATTTAAGTTGGTATTGATGAAATCAAGCTATTGGGATAAGGTAAGAATCAATAGATCTAATGAAAAGCTCAAACAAGTTATGGAAAACGCGTGGAATGGAAGTCTAAAAAGGTAGGTCCATGGTTGGGCACCCAAAAGAGAAATATAAGAGAATAGATGGAGAGACGAGGGGAATCATTGATAGGTGTAATCAACAATGTGACTATTCACTACATCCCCATCAATTCTTTTGCCATTGGTCTGGTCCTGTATTAGTAGGGCTTTAAACAAGGTCAAGAAATAAAGGAAATGGTGGTCCAAAATCCATTCTCGAAGACCATAATACCCTACCAACACATATGCCTATATACAACTTATATAGGGCTCTCAAGCTTAGTCAATGTGGACATGTGGGCACCTTTTCTTTGTGAAATGAAATAACATCATTTGTCATGCTCAAAATCATTGTACCTCTTACACCAAAGCTGCCATCTTATGTGTATATATATATATATATATATATTATCATAATTTAAAGCAAAGAGGTAAAATTGAATGTTAGACAATATAGACTTGTGAATTAGTTTTGTTGAGGGAATTTTGATTTTTTTAGGAGAAGTTTGTAAAATACTGGGCACTGACGAATTCTTCAATATAGATTGTATTGTATTCTCAAGGTGTATATACTCCATTTTAACTTTGAAAACTCTTTAATAGAGAAGTCTTTGAAGTATTATTTGTGCATTTAAGAATTGTATTTAGGGATGACAAAAAAACTTAGACTTCATGGGTTTTGACCCAACTCGATTCAATAGGGTCGATATTTTTTTTGGGGAATTTGGTTTTGGGTTACGTCTAATTCTTCAATTAATTGGGTCAGGCCGAGTTTAAGGAAAATTCACGAAAATAATTAATAGTATCATTAAAAATAAAAAATATTATTATTAATAAAAAACATAAAAAAGTTAAAAAAAATATGGTATATCAAGTTAGAGTTGAGTATAACTTTAATTTTTCGAGGTGGGTAAATTAATATTTAAGTTTTAATCAGGTCTAATTATATTGAGAATAAATCGGCAAGGATCAAGATGGACAAAAACAACTCCATCTTGCCTTTTTATCATCTCTAACCATATCAATTGAGAGCATCTCATCCACTAAGCAAATTTCAATATTTGCACTTGTTAGAATATATTACCATTTGAGCTTAGAGATCAATAATTTCAATATTAGGGAAGAGATATAATAGAATGTAATCCCTAAAATGAGAAATTAGTGATGATTCAAGTTAACCAATACTTCAAGCAAATACAAATTGATCATTAGGCATATAGGAATTAGTGTGAACGTGAAAGGGAATAGATCATAATCAACAATGTCTTGAGTATTGAAGACATCAAAGATCAAAAAGTCATAGGCATCAAAGGTAAGTGGTCCTACTATCTATGGAAGCTACAAATCAGTCCATTCCCATGGGTTTTTGGAGTCTTTCATGTTTTCAAGTAGGAGACTCAAGCCAAAATAGAAAAATTGGATAAGCTAATTGGCAATGGGGGTTGATACAATAATCCATATCCTCATAAAAAAGGGCAAAAGCAACTAAATGAAAAAAGGTATATATCTTTTATTAAGTGGCATGAACCAAGAGCCACATTGGGTTGGGGCTCGAAGTAAAGTTCAAGTATGATTGCTTTTACACGACCCCAACTTTGTCCCTAGAAATATCATCATTGCAAAAGACATCCATAAGTCTTCTATTTGTGAGTTTTGATCCAAACTTATTCGATCAATTTGTGTGTTATTTGCTATGTCTTTTAAATTTCTTTGAATTAAAAATAAAGAAAAAAAATTGTCATGGATTTTTTTTATGTTTTAAATTTGATTGAATAAAAAAATATGTAAATTTCAATTAAGTCAATTAATCATTTAAATTAACCAAAATTAATTTGGTTGGTTAATAGGTTTCAAAATAATTTCAATTCGATCAATACAATTAATGGTAATTCGATTCAAATATTAATCGAACCGATTATTTGAATACCTCTAGTATATTACCTATATTATGCATATATCTATTTAATATTTTTTTTGATACAATACTTAAAAGTATCCATAATTTCGCCTCAACCCTTAAATAAAAAGATAATACGCTTCAACGCACTCAAATTTATGTCCTCCTATACTGACAACAATGCTCATATCAATCGAGTTAAAACTCAAAAAACATGTTTTAACAGTATACCTAAACTTTTTTTGAACAATCTTATTTGCTAGTTTAGTTTCATGGCACAAGTAAAACAACTAGAAAGCTATCGTTAGCTTGTATCGTGTTATTTTCTTGGTTTTTCCTAAGAAGAAACAACACCCATAACTAGTTTGCCACTCACTTCTCCACTTCACATGGGCATTTTAGATTCATAGTATCTAATCCTAGACATTAAAGGATTTCCAATTTTATTTACCACCCATTTTGTACTCTAATGAGAGGAAAGTTAGATCTAATCTTTGCATTGAAATCATCAATGAGGGAAGATTGTTGTTTTTCAACTAAGAAAACAAATGGTAAATATACGTATTCGATATCTGAACTTGACTTCAAGATTCAATTAGGTACTTAGGACTTGACCTCAAGGTTTAATTTGGCAATTAAACTTTTTTTTGGTTTAATTAAGTATATGAACTTCACTTCATAGTTCAAATTAATTCAAATAAGTCATTTAATATATGTGCTAATTTAGATTAAAATGTCAAATTTAAGTAACAATTTGAACAAAAAAATAAAATTTAAATACCTAATTGGACGAACCTCATGTGTTAACTTGATAATCAAGAATATTCAATACTCCAGATGTAATCTGGGTTTGAGTCACACCAATTACATCATTGTTAGAGCTTTGCCCTTCCTTTGTAATTTCACCAAAAACATACCTAATTAGACAAGAAAAACCTTTTAAATACCGAATTAATCCTTGAACCTAAAAAAGGTTCGAACCTGAAATTAATTAAAATGCAGTGAGCATGGATCGAACACACAACCTTTAGATCTTCAATCTGACGCTCTCCCAACAGAGCTATCCCTGCAGTTGCTTTTTTGACTTTTTCTTCAAAATATATATTTTTTCTTTACTCCTTCCAATGTATACCCAAATGTCTACCATTCAAAACCTTAACTATAACACTTAATACAGGTCGAAGTGTTCTACAGACTAAAGCTGGACCCGACTTCAATTTATGGGTGATTCAGATCACACTGTAAAATATTGATGCCATATTTTCACTTAACAAGATCATAAATATTATTATCACAAATCAATTATATAAAACAACACAACAATACGATAATCAATATTAATATTCAGGATCGAAGTCAAATTTTTCCATATTAAGAGGCAGAAATTAAATTATAAATTTTTTGAAATTCAGGTTTATGAAATTTTATCATTGTATTAATTTATAACTTTCAAAAAATTTGAAAGGATTAAAACACGATTTTACCATCAAAGAATAGAAAAGGAAAGAGATGAGAGTTCAAACCAGAACTGTCGATGAGCATTTTTGCAACTTTTGCTTCGTTCTTTCGGTGACGAAGACTGGTTTAGGATTTGGCTAAGACGAAGGTGAAGGAGATCCGATCATGGAAGGAAAGAAAGAGATCACAACTGAGCTATACCTGATCCCAATTAACCCAATCCAAAAAATAAAAAATGCGGTGAACGTGGATCGAACACGTGACCTTCAGATCTTCAGTCTGACGCTCTCCCAACTGAGCTATCCCCGCAGTTACACTGTAATTCTTTTTGCTAGATTCAATTTTCTTCTGCCTTGAGTAGAATTATTGTACAAACTAACTCGATTTCAAATTAGAGTGAAACAGATCAAATCGTAGATACATTGATGCCAAATTTTCATTTAACAACATTATGACGTTATTAGATTTTAGTCGATTGTAGCTGATTAAATTTTTCCTATCACCTAGAAATTTAGAGAGGTTGATAAAAATTGTAAGGATTTAAAAAAGAAATTAAAAATATATCGAAGAAGAGATGAGAGTTCAAACCCGAGAATCAGTGAGGTTGATAAGCTTGAGAAGATGACGAAGAGGAAGGCAAAGTAGCTCTGATCATTGAAACAGAGAAAGAAAATCGGCTATGAAATGTGGAGGTGCAGAGAAGAAGAGGACGAATAAACATGGCGGAGGAAGAGGCACAAAAGAGATGTGCTTGTTTGGCGCCTTACCCGTTTAATCATTTAAATATTTATTTGGAACTGTTTTTTAACGCAGAAATAGATGAAAATTTTAATGAAAGGATCATTTGAGTAGAACAAACAAAATGAAATACAAAATGCGGTGAACGTGGATCGAACACGTGACCTTCAGATCTTCAGTCTGACGCTCTCCCAACTGAGCTATCCCCGCAGATGCTTTATAGCTTCAAATCCTATTTACTGGTTCTATCCTAAATTCAATCTCCTTCTCTAGACTTATTGTTCAGACTAACTCGATTTTCAAATTAGAGTGATCCAGAATCACAACGTAGAGACATTGATAACAGAAAACAATATGATAGAACATTAAAGCAACCTTAGTGCATTATTTTTTTTCTAAAAAAAAATAGAAAGATGGATAAAAATTGAAGGATTTAAAAGAAATCAAAGAGAGTACCCCAGAGCGAGAGTTTTTGATTCGTTCTTTGGAGACGATGGCGACTTCAAGATTTGTAGTGTTAACAGTGCTGGATCACTTGCGAAGACAACGAAAATGAAAGCAAAGAAGCTCCGGTAATAGAAGGAGAGAAAGAGATCGGCGTTTTTGAAGTTGCAGAGAAAAAGAACATGGAGGAACAGAAGAAAGTGGCGCCATTGAAATGTGTTTGGCGCCTTATCAAATTAAATCAATTAAATATTGAAAATTCAAAATTAATTCAACTCATAAGGGAAATTCAAAGCTCTAAAATCAATTCGATTTAAAAATGGCATAGTTAAAGCAATATTATCGAGAAAAAATATTAAAAATGCAAAACCGATCAAAAATCGATTCAACTCATCAGTAAAATTGTAAAAGAATATAAAAATGAAAATTACAGTATACGTCGGTCAAACACACAACGGAAAATAAAATTGGAATGATTTAAAAGAGATGAAAAACAAAAAGAAAAGAGATCAAAGAGAGTACCTAAGAGTTTAAACCAGAGAGCGTCAATGAGCATTTCTGCGGCTAATTCAAGATTTGTAGTGTTAACAATGCTGGATTGCAAAGATAACGAAAATGAAAGCAATGAAACTCCGATCATAGAAGAAGAGAGACAGCCTTTTTGAAGTATGAAGTTGCAGATTAGAAGAGAAGGAAGAAGAACATGGCGGGAGGAATTGGAGAAAATGGCGCCATTGAATGTGTTCGGCGCCTTATCCATTTAATCAATTAAATGCCCGTTTTATTATTAGCTACATTTTTTTTTTCAATCTATGCAACACAAAATATTAACATGTTAATTTTCCTGAAAAAATATATTTCTTAAACATGATAAAAAGCAAAAACCGATAAGTTCATCGGTTTATTGATTTGATCAATCTGACCAATTTGATAAATTAATTCACTAAAAATTTAGTAAAAATATTTAAAAAATATTAACAATTGATTCAACCACCAATTTTCTATCGATCTGTACTGATTTGCAACTCTATTAATCTAAAACTTTTTCGAATCAATACCTTAATCGATTCTAAATCTCAACCGATCCAGTTCAAATAACCATGACCAAAACAAAAATATAACTTAAATGCAATAGAAGAACCTCTAATTTTAATGGAAGAATTACTTCTAACCTCTCAAGGGACTTGGCTAAATTTAACGAAGTTATAAAGCAAACAACCCGAGAAGAAACTGCTCACTATATTTAATAGAACTGTTTCTAGCCTCTTCATGCACTTAGTTAAATTCAACAAAAAAATAAAAAATAAAGCAAACACCTTAAGAGGAAACTGCTCACTGAATTTAATAGAAGAATCGCTTCTAACCTCTTAGGATACTTAATTTTACAAAGTTACAAAGCAAATACCCCAAAGTAAATATTGCTCAATTAGTATATTCATATACTTTCAACCGTACTGAACATGTGTAATTTAATAATTGGCCCTCCTCACCAAACCTTCACCCATTTACTAAAAATATAAGTGTATTTATATTTTAATTTTAATTTTAAATTGAGCAAACAATGTATCTCGATTAACACCTCACTCATATGCAAGAGGTCTTATAACTCCTCGTTAATACGAAATTGGCAAGCTTCATCTTTCCCCGTAACTTTCCACGAGAGAGTTTACTCCCTTCATTATTCACCACCAAAACAATCGGCTCTCTACCCCATCTTAAACAGAGTAAATCGACCAACACTACCATAACTTTCGCCTTGTCTAATCTTTGCATCAACAAGCTTAAATGCAATCTAAGTTATCAAAATGGTGTGCCAACTAGTGTGAAAATATGAATACCAAGCAACATAATCGAGGAGAATATGGAGAGTTCAAAGCAGATCCAAAATAAAATTCAACTCATAAATAGCATAGTTAAAGCAATATTAACGAGAAAAAAATGATCG